>CAMZMU010000063.1:521212-1225541 GCA_947311845.1 Poa pratensis
CTCTCCTCTCCACGACACGCCCACCTCCGGCCCTGCTCCTCCTAGCTCCGGCCGCCCCCACCTCCGGCCCCGGCCCCTGCCCATCTCCTCCTAGCTCCGGCCGCCCCCGACGCCCCCACCTTCACCGGCGCCACCAGAGGTAAGCACTGCTCCACCCTCTGTTTTTTTGTTAGAATTAGTTAGTGTTAGCGTTAGGGTTAGTGTTAGCTTTAGTTTTAGTGTTAGGGTTAGTGTTAGCTTTAGTTTTAGTGTTAGTGTTAGCTTTTAGTGTTAGGGTAGGTTTAGTTGTTAGCTATATAATTTTTGTTTTAAGCATTTTCATGAATGAGAACCAACTTAAATTATGAGAGTGATTATTCGGGGTGAGCGTCTTTTATGTCTCTATGCTTAGTATTTATTTTTCAACATGCTTCTTAATTGCATTACATCTTTATGCTTGGTGTCTACATGTTATTATGTCTTTATGCTTTAGTATTTATTTTTCAACATGCTTCGTCATTGCATTACGTCTTTATGCTTACTGTCTACATTTTATTATGTCTTTATGCTTACTTGTTTTCTCTTTCTCAATGCAGGTGATTGAACAATATGAGCCAAGGCAAGGAAAACTCCTCGTCCTGCTTAGTAAGATTAGAAGATGACGGTACGGAAGCCTGGAGTTACACGGAGTGGACGACCTTCCACCTCGCGTTACGCCGTGGACGAGGGTGCGCGAGTAGGACGAGGTGGAGGACGAGGTGGAGTAGACGTGGCGGAGGACGAGGTGGAGTTGCCCTCCGCTTCTGGCGACGTGGCTTCCCAGTCTAGACACGAGGTGGAGGACGAGGCGGAGACCGAGTCTAGACACGAGGTGGAGGTGGAGGACGAGGTGAGGACGAGGTGGAGTGGCGCCGAAGCGGCCGCGGATGCGTGGCGAAGCGGGAGTCCCCGACGAGGACATGGAGCCTAGGAGCGAGGAGGCGAAAGCCCTCATTGTTCCTCAGGGCGTTGAGTAAGTGTACTAATTTTGTAATTTTGAACATGTAATTTCATTGTGTTCATAACAATTTGGCATATGTACTAATGTTTGATTATTGTGCAGCAAATGGACATGGCCAGCACCTAAGATTCCCGCACTCCTGGGAGCTTGCTTGGAGCTCTAATTAGGCAAAATTGGCCGGGCTTGTACACGCGGTCCCGACGAGCAAAGTTAGCCTATAAATGGGTGGACTATGAGGTGCCCCTATCCCGGGCTTCGAGACAGCTGCTGACGCCGTGATCACCGGGTTTTGGGTAAGACATATTTTTCGAGTTCCGTTCATAGTTTATGACTCCACCGTGCTAACTCATGACTCTCACAATTTTTTTATGCATGGTTGAAGAAGCATTTTCGGGTGGCGGACGAGCATAGAGACACGGCGGCTCGCTATTGCGTGCTCATTGTGTGAGGTTGACACGGCAACAATTCTACAACCAAAAGCATACGTCCGCCAATACTTTCACGTATGAGAAGACGGGCAAGAGGGCCAAGAAGGAGGAGAATGTCAAGACGGCACAGAAGATGACGAGGGAGGAATTCCTTTCGGTAAGTAAACTGTCAATGAAATTCTATATTGCTGCTAAGTTGCCATTGCATTATCTCTTCTTGAATTGCATTTTCAGGTTATGCCCGACTGGGCCGACGGCAAAGAAGACGCATGGGATGCGTTGGTTACGAGGTGGGTCGGGGGAGACCCCGAGTTCGACGCCGTGAGCCAGCGGAACAAGGCAAACCGAGGCACCGAGGGAACACACAGTGCGGGAAGCCGCAACTCTTCCGCTTCAAGGAAAAGCTGGTATATATATACATGGAACGACCTCCATTTATTTTCCCCTCATGTTTCTACTTGCTACGCATGACATTTCTTTTCGCGATGCAGGACGCCGATAGGGGGAGGTAAGCTCTGAGTTGCAATCGTGGCAGAAGATGAAGGAGAAGAAGCGCGATCTATCGAAGCCTCAGCCCCAGCTTCCTGAGTACTACAACAATGCCAACGAGAACTTGGAGAGGTACTCCACGACGTTCCAGTCTTTTCACCCGGAGGTGGATGACCCCTTGAGCCAGGAGGTCGACGAGAGGTCGATGGTCCTCTCGGGGCATGGAAGGCCGCATGGCCGTAATCTCTTTCTCAGAATGTGGTCAGGCCTTCCATGAGCTTCACGCAGGCAAAAGCTACCCTCCCTGACGGCAGCCCCCTTATCGCGCCTCGTCCACGGCCTCGTCGACCCACTTCCACCGATGTAAGTTTTTCTCATTTTCATCCTCTTTCCGACATTCGTTCCTGCATGGCTAAGTTGACAGTTCCATACCATATTTTCGAAATTGTAGCCCGATCTTGAGGCAGCCTACGCTGCCGCTCATGCGGAGTATCAGGTGGCCTATGCCCAGTGGCTGGAGATGAATACAGCCTACTCCTCGTATCAAAAGTCGTTCCGTGGTAAGTTTCAACCTTTATTTTTGTCTAATATGACAAGTCCCACTTCCCTAGTTTGAACCTTTATTTTGGCAACGTCTAACATCTAAACTATCTTGCAGTCGGTGCTGAACTTTTTCACCACTGGAGTGCGGGTCCCCCCTTCTATGGAGGAGCCTCCGGAGCCGGGGCCGTGTCCACGGTTTCCATCGAAGGACGAGTTCGCTCTCACCTACTACTCATCGACCCCGGTAAGTTTGATGCCAAACCACTGTTACCGCTTTCCTTTGCCTCGCAAGTTGCTAACTCTTGCTCAAACATGTAGGGAACGGGATGCTCGTCGGAGAACCCACACTTTGGTCGTGCTTCTCCTAGTGCCTCGCCGGGTTCGCGTGAGATGGTGAGGTTTGATGCTGATCTTCGCCTGGTGCTTCGCCGGGTTCGCTGAGATCACACCGGTACATCCGGTGGTCCTTCTCCTGGTGCTTCGCGTGGTGCTTCGACTTCTCCTGGTGCTTCGCCTTCTTCTGGTGGTTCTACTGCTGCGCCGAGCCGTCGATCGCCTGTCACCCGGGGAGATATGGGGTACACCCCGTCGCCGCCGCAATAGATGTAGGGCTTGGCCTCTAGACATTTAGCTATGTATGATGATGGTCCTATGTGTGTATCCACTTGATGATATTAGCATTGTGCTTGATGATGTTGCTTGATGATATATGGAGCCTATGTGTGATCTTGTTGTGATGATATTGTCAGATTTTTATTTTATTTTCTGCCATTTTTGCTGGAAAACGAGCGCTGAACCAAATTGCAAAAAAAAAATCTGGGAAACCTGTGCCGACGGTATTCCCGTCGGCACAGGGTGCCGTGCCAAATGGTCAGGCCTGTGCCGACGGTATTACCGTCGGCACAGCCCCCAGCCAGGACGTCCCAGGCGCCCACGTGCCCTGTGCCGACGGTAATACCGTCGGCACAGCTTTCAGGCGAGCTCGCCCACGGTGGGGCCCACCGAACCTACGCCGACGGAATTTGTGCCGACGGGCATTTTTTCACCGTAGGCACCGCCTGTGCCGACGGGAAAATGCTGTGCCGACGGGCAAATAGCCTGTGCCTACGGGCACCTACGCCGACGACCCTGTGCGACGGTCACCGTCGGCACAGCCCTATGCCGACGGGTAAGGTATCTGTGCCGACGGTAAATCACCGTCGGCACAGAGGGCGCGTCCTGTAGTGGCAGCTGTAACTTTGCCTAATTTGCCTCCGGTTCACTGTCATTGCTGATTATGTGCCCCACCTCTATCTTCTCCTCTGATTTGCATGTCTTCTGATCCAGCCCAACTGCCCCTTACTCTCTTCTCTCTCTCCCCTCCCCGTGCTGCTCCTCGTCTCCAATGGACGGCGGCACAACAGAGGAGGCAGGTCAAGACGCTGCGTCGCGGAGGCTAAACCTAGCGGCAGCGACAATGCAGCCCGGGCGTGGCGGCGATGCAGCAGAGGAGGACGGGCAACACAACGGCAAAGCAGAGAAGGAAGGACGGCGGCGGCGAATCGGAGAGGAAAAGCAACATGGCACCTTTGTAATTTTCCTCCGGTTTCTCCGGCAAGGAATAATTTGATAGCGTTTAATTTAGCGCTAAAGTGAGGAGGTTTAAATAGAAACGATTCGTTTCAGAGTACGAATGGGAATGGGCCGGCCCATGTTAGCGATGACAATGCGCCATCGATCGATCGAGGAAGCCTGGCAGACCACGCCCACAGGACATAATTAAGTACCACCATCTGCCATTTAATAGTAAAGATGGTAGGAATACATAATCTCTATCTCTACTATCTAAAAGAAAAATTTCGTTCCTTCGTCCGTATGGCAGAGTGCTTCGTCCAACTTTTGTCCCACCTTCGTCTCTCCATCCAGGAACACGTTCCGCTAAGCCTTCGTCCAACCGAAGTGGGCCTGAAAGAAAATTTTCCTCCTCCCTCAACGCCACAAACTTCTCCTCCTTCCTCATCGTGCGCCGTCATACACGCCCTGCCGCCTCTGCTCCAATTACAGCACAGGCCACGGCGGCGGCGGTGGTAACGTGTCGCGCCTTCTCCTCATTCTCTCTGCTCCCTGGACTGCCACGTCGGGGAGACCTCCACTGCCGCAAGGAGCGGCGCCTTCTGGCGAGGCAGGAGCTTCTGCGCCCGCTCCACCGCCCGCGGCGGCGGCGGCAAGTACGACCTGTACGCGCCTCACCTCTCTGTCCACATCCGCTGCCGCAAGGAGGACGCTAAATTTCTCTCCGATCTCCCATGTTCGTTGGTTCTTGCTCCGTCACCGTGGACGTCTATTCTCTGTGCACTTTTGCAATCCTGCAATCCGAGCTATCCATTTTTGTTCACGCCTTAATTACTTGCTACAGACGAGGCACAAAATTCGTCAAATCGTCTAATGAGCACAATATGTTGTGCAGATCTCCATATCGACCATATTTGCGCACGGGGAGAACGTGGGCTCAAGAGTTTCGAGTGCTACAAGCTCAGCTGGTCTGGAGTCTGGACTACAGCCCAGTGTATGAAACCTCGCCAGGAAAGCACTGCGATTGGGTGACACTTGTGCAGGTCAGGCATAGGATCAAGATGCTGTACAGTTTTCATATACATGATCTCTGAAGTACATTTTCCAACCTTTTCCCTCAAATTCTGACGAACGCACATGTGCAAATATTCACTTCGCTGCAATATTTCATGCACAGATATAGGGATTTGCTTGGCACATACTACTAGAGAACATGGCTGCTATTTGTGCAGAAATCATACGAGTCTACAAAAGTTATCGATGGCCTTTGGAATATTCCTAAATGGACTCCCCCTGTATGTTGGTACGCATCATGATGTTTCCTTTTAATTTCTTTACATAATGAACCTTTAGTGTGTTTACGTTTATCTGATCATCTACTTGAGTACTTAACCGAGAATTACTTCATCCTATATAATGTTCATTTTATTTCCATCCACGGGATTTACAGGTCTGGCTGTTGGAACTGGGGAGCCTCCCCGTACAGCTAAGGTGTGCCTTCTATTTCTGAAGGAAGTTATTAAAGGAGGTGAGCATGTCTTGGACTATGGAACAGGCACAGGAATATTGGGCATTGCAGCTCTGAAGATGGTGGTTGCTCTACGCTCAGATCGTGAGAACATGTTGCTGAATGGTATGGATTCCAACAAGATGTGAGTTGATAAACTTGTAAGCACTTTTCATCTCGGCCTCTCGTGTGCCGTGCTCTCTCATTCTCAGCATGGTTCTTTCTTTCTTTGCTATATATGTTTTACTTAGGTGCTAACACTTGATCCTGTTCTAGCTAGGTAGCAGGGAGAAATCGATGCATATCTTTGAATAGCAGTTCATTGCCAGTTCGTCACTCATTCATATAGGTCAAGGTTGTTTTCAGTGCTAAAACAACATTTTCTGTTTTTTTCTGTGCTATGTAATCTTCTGTTTTGAATCTAAAGTGAGGATAAGAACCCAGTACAGTACAAATCTCCCCCTGCTTGAATTGTTTGAGGTCGTGGGAGCAGTGGGTCAAAGAAATGGTATGCATGAAAGTTTATATTTTGCAGCCTTTGTGGCCATGTTGTCCATCTATGTAGAGAAATTCAGGGAAAATGATTACCTTTGAAACTGTGTGTCTGCTTCAATGTCCCTGTAAGCATCCCAGAATTATGCACACATCTTAGAAAGTTTGCAGTTAATTCCCACTGTTGTTATTAAGTAATATTTCAAACTTTGTCCGGGTGCTAAGTACGAGGTTCCGCCGCACATGATGTTCTAGAGTATTAGCAGTAGACATTATCCACCTCTTTCTCTTATAAAACGATGATGATTATGTGATGAGATTGGGAAATTTTCGATGCTAAGCAGGGAAAAGATGGTAACAATTTGTAGAAAGCTGCAAATGAATAAAGGAGCAAGTCCATTAGTTTCAGGCGTCACAAAAAGAACATACATTAGGAATGTGTCTGTGTTTGGTTGGTTAAGAGGCAAAAAAAATCATGGGGAGATCACTTCTGAGGACATAAGTTTTTTTTGCTGCACAAATCAGATGCAATGGATCTAAAACTCATTTACGTCATCCATTCATCGATGTTGTGTATTGGTGAGTGGTGACACATAATATTACGTACTTTATAATTATTCGCTACCCGTTGCAAAGCACGGGCATTTAGGGCATCTCTAACCGATCCCCTAAAATCGGTTAGAGGAGTAAAAATACGCAGCGGCGGCACCTAACCGATCCCCAAAACGGTTAGAGGGAATTTTTACTCATCGGAGGAGTAAAAGTGGCGGCCGACTCCTAAATTTACTCCTCCAAAACCAATTCCGAGAAAACCTCCCGCCGCTCCGCCTCGTCTTCCCCGCCCTCCGCCGTTCTTTCCCGCCCGCCTCCCCGCCGGCGCCGATGTCGCCGACTCCGCCCGGGATCGACGCGCAGCTCTCCGGCGCACCTTCTCCGCCCATCCTTGGCTCCGGAGACGACCCGACGGCGCCGCAATCGGAGATTTCCGCCGCGTCCGCGGCCGAAAGAGGTTGGGGGCAAAGAACGTGGTCCGGCCGCCGGCCGGCACGGTCAAGGCCTCCGGTAAGGCCGGCGGCAAGCGCGTGGAGGCTCCCGAGGTGGCGCCGCGTCCTCCCGAGGTGGCTCCTGTGGCCGGCCGGCGGCAGAGCAAGCCGACTCCGGCCAAGGTGGCGCTCGCGGAGGCGGCGGCCTCGAAGAAGAAGAAGAAGGCCGAGGCGGCGCTTCCGAAGGCTGCAGCTGCCTCTTCGACGCGCAAGGCCTCGACGGCCAACCCTCCCCGAGGCCGGCCACCGCGGGCGGCCGTCGTCAACCTCGACGAGCCCGAGGTGTTCGATGGATCGTCGGCAAGGTAAAAAATTTCTTTTTCTCCTCTCCTCTCATCGGTTGGCTATTTGTAGACACACGGTGATGTTGTTTTGATGATATGTAGTGTGGTGGAGGAGGAGGTGGCCACCTTCATGAGCCAATTGGAGGGTAGCCATGCCGCCGGGATCGACGACATGAACTTCGACGATCAAGACGTTGAGGTGGAGGAAGAAGTGGTTGAGGAAGTGGAGGTGGAGACACAAGGAAGCACAAAGAAGAGCCGAGCCTCCAACTATAGCGAGAAAGAGGACGTCACATTGTGCTATGCGTGGATGAATGTGTCACTCGATGCATCGGTTGCCACCGACCAATCGAAGGATAGGTTTTGGGCTCGTATCGAGGAATACTACAACAACAACGTGGAGGTGCCGATCACTCGCACACAAGGCTCTCTTGGCCACCGGTGGGGTGCCATTCTTGAGAGTTGCAACCGGTGGTCCGGTTGTGTTGATCAAGTGCACACCAACCCGCCAAGTGGAGTGCCCTTGACGGAGTTTGGGCCACTCATCCAAGACCTCTACAAGATGCGCAACAAGAAGAATGGAGGCAAAGCTTTCACCTTGCACCATTGCTACAACGAGCTTGTTGGCAATGAAAAGTGGGTGCGGAGGAATTGGGAGACCACTCCAAAAAGGTCTAGGGTGAGCATCTCCATCGATGCTAATGATGAGGAAGACGAAGACCCGCACAAGAGGCCCGAGGGGCAAAAGCTTGCAAAGGAGAGGAAAAGGAGAGGTGCCCAAGTTGGAGGCTACAAAGAAGAACTATGTGCCATGGTTGAGACCAAGAAAGCCTTGGCGGCCGAGAGGAGGGATGAGAAGGCGGCAAGGTCGGCCGAGCTCAAGGCAATGGAGGAGGAGAAGTCGAAGAAGAAGATGGAGCTCGAGGATAGGAGGACCCTTGCCGAGGAGAGGAGGGTTGCACTTGAGGAGGAGAGGGTAGCAAAAGAGAGGGAGATCGATGAGCGTGCTATCATGTTCATAGATCCAAGCAACATGGATGCCACGGCTAGAAAGTATTGGAGCTCACTCGAGCAAAGATCCTTCAAAGATCTTTTGGTGGAGATGCTCATGGCCATGGAGGTGATGGTGGCCGAGGAGGAGGAGGTGGTGGTGGTGATGGTGATGACTTCTTCGGAGATGGTCTTTGAGCTCTTCGATGGTGGTCCACAACATATGAGATCAAACAAGGTCGATAGCTTCTTTTTGGTGACCTTGATCGATGGTGGTGGTAGAGTCTACTTTTGAATGAACAACTATATGTAAGATGTTTGAATGCATATGTGGAGTGGTGGAAAGAAATGGGGCAAAAAAGTTTTACTCCTCTAAATATAGGAGTTCGGTTCCGCGCCGTCCACCTTTAGAGGAGTATTTTTACTCCTCTAAATTTTAGGAGTCGGTTTACTCCTCTAAAGTTTAGGGGATCGGTTAGAGATGCCCTTAGCTAGTAATAATATAAATGAACTAAAAGGCATATTTACTTCTTGTAGCTGAGGTAAGACTTTTTCCATCAGCAAACATATCTACAAGCAGAGATGAGCTAATTACCGTCAGACTTAAACAACACTTACAAGCCAATTCCCAGAACTGAAAAGCCTTTGTAAAGCCAACTACTAATAGACTAAACACTTCATAGTATTCTAACGCCAACCTAATAACACAGAGTTCAGAATTTATTACGGATAAACTGGTTACTAGAGTCCATGCCATTGTTCAGATCCAGTAAAATATGCATTATGTTTGCATCCGATAAAATCCTCCTTCAACTGTAACTGATGGAGAAAGTGCATCGCCAATACGCACTGACAGAGAACCACCTAATTCTGTGGTCTTCTCTAAATTGGACATACTGAAATAATCCCTTAGACAATTCGATTATCTGTCATGCAGTTTTCAGTTATGAAAAATATATTTAGATGGCCAAGAAAAACATAAAGTATAAGAAACAAGGCTGAAAAAACATGAGTATTTAAAATTTCATAACAAAACATATACTAATGGTAAGGTTGGAGTAGCATAACCAACAAAATTAATGCTCTCTGACATGTTTGTAGACTATTCTGACTGAAATTGGTGAAACTGTCCAGACTTTTAAGTCATGAGATCATTAAACAAGTGAAAGGACACAGTAGGAACAGTATTCACCATCGGGTCAATCTCCCATCCGACAAGTTGTATCCAAGGCCAAACTTGTAGCATCAGATGTGCTGCTGTCCCCGCACCCTAAAAGAAACATGCGGAAAAAGAAATGAATCACATCGGCAAGATCGAGCGTGAAGAGTAGATTACCAAAATAAGGATCACGATGCCACTATGTTGCTTGTCTAGGCAGATAACTCAATGTGCATACAGGGAATTGCGATGTAGTACTATAATCTATACAGACTCGTTGAAACTGGTGACTACAGACCTGTAAAACATCTCCTCCCCAGTTCCCAAAAACATACTAGGTTTTTTGCTTATCATACCCAGAAGCAGCTTACCAGAAACAATGATCGATGCATAAAAGAACAGGAGCATAGCTAGCAAATGTCAGCGAAGTGATTTACCAAACCTAGAAGTGCAACAGGACCCCGCGGAACGACAGGAGGCAGGCTCACGAACTCATCCTGAATGGTAGCAAAAGAAAAAACAAATTAAGGGTTCACATTCAATAGCCCCTTCGAGGGAAAAAATGGTATGCATTGCAAACACAAGAGGTCAAAGAATAAACTGAATAATAGGATGCCTTGATGAATTATAAATTAAGCCCTTACGTGGTGAATTGGTGATGAACCATGTTATAATCAATGAGAAGAGTAACCTTATTACTATTGTTTTCAAAAGTTCCATGATTATAGAGGCATGCTGAGAGACCAAACTATTCAGAGCATTACTAGGTGTTCTACAATATGCTTACACCAATTCATGTACTCATGTCACGGATGGTGGAGTAGTAATCTGATTCATACGTATACATACCCAGTAGGAATTGGTCCAGGGGCTGTTCTTGGGGAGAATGCTGTGGACATTCCCTGCACGAGACAACCAAACACGGAGCTCGAAGTCAACCCAACCCAAGTCCGCCGCGGAAGAATCGACAACGCATCATACATACGTACGTACTATCATATTTCACTCGTGGCAATAGCTAGCTAGGATATCTTAGGATTAATTGGATACAAAGTGCAACCCGCTCGCTACTCGCTGGATTGGATAGCTTAGTTAGCTACTACTCACTCCGTTTCAAAATAGATGACTTTCATTTGTTAAGATACGGATGTATCTAGACTTGTTACACATCTAGATACATTCGCTTATGGGCCGGCCAAACAAAAACTAAATTGTGAAACATATCAATACTGGGTATTAGTTTGGAAGACATGAGACGGATTTAGCGGTAAAAACGAATATCAAATTCATGTGCAAGAGATAAAATACTTAGAATATTGTTTTCATGCAATAGCAGAAAGTTTGCAATAGCATGCATAACTGAGCATGCATAAACGTGCAACTCGCTATGATCGATCGATTGTTGCTATATATGGCAAACCATGTGGAAGACCGATCCTTGCCGGCCGGTCAAATGCACGAATGAATGGAGGCTCATGCATATATCTAGCAACCTCGTCGCCGGAGTCCCCTTTGCCGGCCGGCCGGCCACCAGTACCAACGATCAATCGACATGGGCGACGACGACAAGTGCTCGGCCGACGTGGGCGAGGGCACCTACTTCATGGCGGGCGTGGTTGCCATCAACGCCATCATGGCCACCGTGCTCCTCCTCTCCGGCCTCTTCCACTCCCTGCTCCGCCGTCTCGGCCAGCCCAGCATCATCTCCCACATCCTGGCCGGCATCGTGGTCGGCCCCACCGTGCTCGGCCGCGCCGTCGACCTGCGCCGGCTCGGCATGCAGGACGCCGGCAGCGCGCTGGGCGACACCATCTACTACCTCCGCATCATCTTCATGTTCTTCATCGGCCTCGAGATGGACCTCCGCTACCTCCGCCACAACCTGCGCCGCTCCCTCGTCCTCGCCTGCGGCGGCTCCGCCATCAGCCTCCTCCTCGCCGCCGTCGCCGGGCCATTCTTCTACGGCCTGCTCCACCCGGGCCAGGGCGCGTTCCACCCGGCCAAGCTCTACGCCTCCACCGCGCTCTTCATGCTCGTGCTCGCCAGCACCGCCTCGCCGGTGCTCATCCGCATCGTCACCGAGCTCAAGCTGACGGCGTCCGAGACGGGGCAGCTCGCCATCGGCGCCGCCTTCGCCACCGACATCGCGTGCCTCACGACGATCAGCATGATGGTCGTCAACCCGACCACCTTCGCCAACGACGGCACGCCCAACCCGCCGCGCGTGCCCGGGGCCTCCGCGCCCGAGGTCCAGCTCGTCGTATTCCTCTGGATGGCGCTCGTGGTGTGGGTCGCCGTGGCCGTCGCCGTCAGGGCGGCCAGGCTGCTCAACAGGGTCAAACGCGGGCGGCGGTACATCAGCAAGTACGAGCTGTGCGCCATGCTGGTGCTCATCGTCGGCATCTCCCTGCTGGTGCAGTACCTCGGGTACAGCGCCTCCATGACCGCATTCCTCGTCGGCCTCGCCATGCCGCGCGACGGGCCCATGGCGCGCACCCTCATCGACCGCCTCACCTACCCGGTGCACCAGATCGTCATGCCGCTCTGCTTCGGGGCCATCGGCGCCAGGCTCGACTTCGCCGACGTCGGGAGGTTCACCGCCACCCAGCTCACGGCCGCCATCGTGTTCACCACGGTCCTCAGCGTCGCCGGGAAGGTCGCCGGCACGGTGCTCGCGGGGCGATGGCTCGGCATCACGGCGAGGGAGGCGCTGGTGCTTGGGTTCTTGCTGAACGTGAAGGGCTACTCCGACATCCTGGCCATCAACTTCGGCGACAAGAGCGGGGTGTGGGGCGACACGGCGCAGGTGGTGCTGCTTGTGTCGTCCATCCTCAACACGTTTATGGCGGGCCCGGCGTCGGCCGCCATTGTCCGGCAGCAGCGCCGCGTGTTCCAGTACCGCTCGCACTGCCTCCAGGACCTGAGGGTGGACCACGAGCTTAGAGTGCTCGTCTGCGTCCACGGCGCCGGCGGGGTCAACGCCATGCTCACCGTGGCCGAGCTCTCCAAGGGCAGCGGCGCTCCCGTGGCCGTGTACCTGCTCCACCTGGTGGAGCTCATGGCGTAGCGCAAGTACGCCATCACGCACCTGTACAAGGACGTGGACGCCCGGCTGAAGCTCAGGAGCCGCGGCTACGTGGACGACGAAGACCAGTGGGGGTACGCGTGGGAGATGGACCAGGTGGCGGCGGCGGTGCACGGATTCACCATCTACGACGCGGCCGTGCCGGTGCGGCAGATGACGGCCATCTCGAACCTGGCGTCCATGGACGGCGACGTGCGCAACGGCGTGGAGGACGCGCGCGCGTCGCTGGTGATCGTGCCGTACCACAAGGAGCAGCGGTACGACGGGCGCATGGTGTCCCGGCGCGACGGCCGGCGGCAACTCAACCAGCGGATCCTGCAGCGCGCGCCGTGCACCGTGGGGGTCCTCGTGGAGCGCCACCTCCCCAGCATCAGCGTCGCCGAGCCGGTCAGTACGCGTCAAGGAGAGGCGGATCGTGACGGCGGCGACGAGGAGGAGCAGGGCGCTGCCGGTACATCGCTGCTGGCCGCAGCAGAGGAGCAGGAGTCGGCGAGGGCTGTGCACCACGTGGTGGCGGTGTTCCTGGGTGGGCCGGACGACCGGGAGGCGGTGGCGTACGCGACGCGGCTGTCGGCGCACCCGTCGGTGAGCGTGTCGGTGTCGAGGTTCCGGCTCTCCCAACCGCCGGACGACAACACTGAGAACGTGCAGACGGCCGGCGGCGAGGAGCTAGAAGGGCAGGTGGAGGACGAGGAGTTCATGGCGGAGGTGTACGCGGGGTTCGTGGCGCCGGGTCGGGTGTCGTACACGGAGACGTACGTGAGCAACGGGGTGGAGACGCTGCACGCGCTGAGCGCCATGGTGGGGATGTGCTCGCTGTTCGTGGTGGGCAGGGGCGGCTCAGGCGGCGCGGCGTGGGCGGCGATGACGAGGGGCATGGGCGGGCTGGACGAGGAGGAGTGCCCGGAGCTGGGGCGCGTCGGGGAGCTCCTGGCCTCCGACGACTTCTTGGGGTGCTCCTCGTCGGTGCTGGTGATGCAGCAGCACAAGCTGCATCAGAAGATGAGGACGTGGAAGAGGCATTCCCGCGGCCGTATGCCGGACCACGACATACTCAACTGATGAATCGTGTCATAGAGAGAGAGAGAGACTAGGCCTTGCTAGATGTATGTACATGTAGAGGAGACAGATAAAATGATTTGTTTGTATTCGAAAAACGATTATTTTATCTCAGACACGTGCGGGCGGATGGCCAATGGAGCTCCCTTTACGAAAATGCAACACCACAACCAGTTGGAAGCTGTAAGATGCGTGTTATTATTTTTGCAACACAGTCCTTTGGTTCAGCACCCTTCTTACCCCGAAGGCCTCTTCTTCTAGAAAAAGAACTCTTAGATCAACCTAAAATTATTGGATAATGCATTAACAAAAGCTTGATCATGCACTCAATAGTTTCTTTTGTCACATCTTCTTATCGGAGGGGTCGATGAGGTAGCGGAGGTACATCTTCATATCGGATACTCTTAGGTCACATATACAAAAATAAATACAGATGGGATCACTAACAAGACAGGGATCCGAAGAATCACCAACTTTAACCGTACATAAAAAAATGTTCTTTCTTCAAGCAAAGTCGGATCTGGACGAAAAACAACTTCCATAGCAAGATTCTAGTAGGAAGCTCGGATTCGGAGGCCATTTGCCAGAAAAAGCTCGAACTCAAATCCCCCATGGCCGGAGAAGTATTGACCCAGAAGCTTCCGGAACCCCCATGACCAGAGCAGATCTTGATAGAGAAGCTCGGTTCGTTAGAATGCATCATAGGATTTTCATCAGAGAGTCTTCAATTCAAAAGCTCTCTCATTACTCATGGTGAGATCAAAATCTGATCAGCCTAGCTGTTGTTTCTGAACCAGGCAAGGTAACACACCAGCTAATAGTAGCAGGGACAATTAAAAATTTGGTTTCACGAAGTTGCTGGGGAGGGGGCCGAAGCCCCCCCCCCCCCCCCCCCCCCCCCCCCCCCCCCCCCCCCCCCCACCCAATGTGCGGAGTGTGAAACAACCAGCACCGGGGAATGGATATAATTCACTTTTCCTTGCTCGTTGTGCGGTAAAGAAATTCTCCGATATGATGGTCGGCAAGATTTCGGAACAGCAAAACATCACTGTTCACGTCGTGGCGTTTTTGCATATGTTGCCTGCCGTAGCAGCTGAAGAAAGCAAGCACGAGTCGCTCCGCTTTGTATTCGTCGGATCTGGTGTCATCTCATTTCCTACAAAGGAGAGCGTTGATAATAGGCAGACGATTACGGAGGATTGCTCGGAAAAAACAGAAGCAGAGCAAGGATTGCTCTGAAAAAACAGAACCAGAGGCCGAGGTTGACGGTGCTACCGTCGACGATGACATTGGCGCTGAAGGTTTCCGGGCTGAGCAGATCGGCCGGCCGTCAGTCCGCTCATCTGAGGTGAGGCGAGAAGAGGTGGGGAAAGAAGCAACGAGTGGGGGTAGGGAATGGTGAGTGACTCTTGCAACCTGCAGGTCCCACACAAACACAAATTTTCTTTCTAGTCTGAGTAACGGGTGTTTAGACCCGTGCAGTGCCGGCCGGTCTCCTTCACATAGTACCAAAATATTCAAAAATACAGGTCAATGTAGGGACGCCGTTTGTCGGCCCCATTCTCTTTCTCCAACTATATTTATATTAACAAAACGGTCGAAAATCTCGATCAACAGGAAAACGAAAATACAAGAACAATTATTTGCCCTTTTTTGAACAACAAATAGAAAAAACACTTCAAACAAATTTTATCATACTTATAGATCACATTAACAAATCATCAGCTGTTATTTATTTGGCCAATATCGATCGTGAGATAAAGTTTCTTGCTATAAATGGAAAAATGAGCACTTTACATATTTACCACAAGCTAGATAAGTTGTTGTGTTTCCAGCATCCATAAATGAGCACTTTACATATTTACCACAAGCTAGATAAATTGCTAGTATAGCCATCTACTTTGAAGAAAACGGCGGCGATTGCCGTGGACACCAAACGACGGCGAAGATGCAGTACAAGTTGCCGATGAAAGCCCACGTGATTGTCTGGCTTCTCGTCCGTACATGAACCACTACCATTCGCCATTGGGGGTGGCCTGATCGAGATGGAGAGGTCGAAGAGGGTTGGAGGACAGGTTACAACAGCCACCACCGCATTGCTTGACGATCGAGATGCAGCATTTCCGACCTCAACGACGCAAAACATTGTGGCAGCCGCGATTGCTCTGTCAGGGGGACCTTTTCGCTTTTTTCAACTTTTCGAGGAACTCCATTGCGCATCACTAATTGGGAAGTCTTAAAGCAGAATATCTACCACCTCGTGGTCAACAAATGTCCTCAAATTTGGAAAGATGGTGGGGCTTGGCCTCTACACTCCCTTCTTCACTTTCTCTAGTCTTGAGATGACGATGATGTTGTGACTGCATGCTCCTTGAGTGTCATCTACATGGGTCCTAAGTAAATAAACCGGGATTATAGAGTGAAAGACTTGATATGTTTCCTAGGGTTTCGTATCGCTCTGGCGAAGCACAACTCCCAAGTCCAGAACTTCCTCGCCAATTCTCTCCGATTCCTCCTTGTCTACAACCTTAAAACGACCAAGGCTAGAATTCGTATTGGAGTTTCAGCTATTTGTTGTAATTGTTGAAATAACCTTGTGTTTAGTAGAACAAGAAATTTTCGAGTATTTCAGGTTATCACTATGGCGGCCCATTGGATCTAGCTATGGGCATTTTTACTTCCAGTGGACCAGCGATATCTTATGGTTACTGGGTGTACACGGGCTCCTAATGATCGCTCGGGATATTTTCAGCCGGGTTTCTTGGCAGCATATTAGTCGACTTCGACATGGATAGTTGTTTTATGTTGTCTCTTTTTCGTTGATCGATTCATGTTTCAACCCTATGTGATCACTGATTTTTAAACTTGATATTATTAAGCTTTGCAATAAATGGTTGTGTGTATTGCTTGATGCAGAGGCTGGGGATTTCCCCCATTTTGAAGAAAATGCCTACATCCTCCATGACTAAGGACATTAGAATATCATCATTGGTCGCTACCATTCCGTCCCTCTTTCGTCTCATCTCTCTCCAATTTTTCTAGCATGGCCTCGAGGATTCTATAGCCAATATTCTTTGGAAATATGAGTACACTTCCGGATCCAGCTGAGTTTTCTTGTTGAAAGGCTTACAACGTCAAGTGTCGCTTTGCGGGCACTTGGCGAATATGTATTGCCAGTTGTTTTTCATGGCACTCAACAGATTTTCACTCGGTAAAAAAAATTAACAGACGGTTCGAAGACAATGTTCATCGACTTTGCCTAACTCCGACATATGTCTACCACATCGAACATGACGTCGCCAAGTGGCATAGTTTACCGAGTGTTTTTCTAAGCTTTGTCTGTTTTATTTTCTTTAAACCCTGACAACGCTTGGGCAAGTCCTTTTAAAAAAAACACTAGGGAAACTCAATGAACAGGACAAAACAAATACAAGCTCGATTACTTTCCTTCTCTATACGGCAAATACACAAACACTTCAAATTAATTTACCATATTTGATAGATCAGATGGAGAATTTATCAATTGTTATTTATCAAGCACATCGCAAGATCAATTTTTGACAAATGGAAAAGCTTCAGAGCATAAATATGTTCCTCCCCAATTCGATAGAGCTTTGTCTCCCGGGCTCACACGCTACCGCCCAAATTAAAAAAAATATAGTAAAATATTTCAAAAAATATGACTAAATTGGTGATGAACATAAATATGTTTTCGCAATACGTGCCAAGTTTCTAATGAAGTAAAATTTCTGGTGCTCTGTGCAAGAAAAACAAAAGCAGTGTTCAAAAAAAGTAATTTTTAAATTCTGCTTTGGCCATTGATTCGTTTTTCCCGCATAGAGCACTACAAAAGTAATTTCTCCACAAAAATTGGCACATATGTTGAACACTTGTACATGTTCATCCCCAATTTGTTAGACCTTTTTGAAATGTTTTACTTTTGTTTGATTGTATTTATTCAAGCGGGAGCGGGAGCATATGACTTCGGTCCTCGGGAACCATAATGAATATCTGCGGTTAGAGTGCCTTTATAAAGAAGAGCAGTATTACTGGCAACTTCCTTTTCGTCTGAAACTCTGCTAATTAAGACGACTTTGTTATTTAAGTATCTGCTAGAGTTGATTATACATCGTGATTGAAAGGTATACCTGTATTAGGAAATTCAGTCATGGAACGATGGTGCAGTAAATCCATAATTTTGTACACAGCAAATCCAAATAGAAATTTTTTTGCTAAGAGAAGAAATATAAAAATTTCGAAATCGTAGAAATCAGATTCAAGAAAATTCATATAAAAACTGGAAATAGAAAAGGTATTCGCCCTTAGGTAAATAAGTAAATAAATGAATAACTTGGCTGCCCATAATCTATATGCGTGTTGTGGTGACGCCGTCGGTGTCCTCGCTAGCCAGCCACAATATCTCACTCCCCGCCGCCACGCACTGCCGGCGACGACCACTACCAACTGCACCCGGCGACATCCACTGTCCCCGGCGACCCACCCGCGACGTTGCGGCACGCCACCCAGACAACCCTTGCGGTGGCCGCCGACGACACCTCCTTCGTGAGAAAGGAAGGCGGAGATTGATTTGAGTCTCCCAAGCAAAGAAGCTTTTTTTTTTTGCACAGCCGACCTCTTTTTTTTTGTATTCAGTTGTGACCGGATAGGAATAGGGTCAATACATTGGCTGCCCTTTTTATTCAGTCCGGCCGTGTACGTCATGAGACGTTCTAATCAGGATAGAAGACGGTGAGTCCTCTGCTTTGTTGTTAAACCGACGAGGACACCTTTTTATCTTCAGAAATCAGGATCTGAGTATAGACACGGAGGAGTAGGCCTTGATTGAGTTCATCGAATAAGGTGGTGATTTCTTGCTGCTCAATCGGATCGAGATGAGTACCATCTCACGACGAGCACAGCATCATGGGATATACCAAAGGACCAAGAGGAGCCACAATGTAAGTGTTTTTTTTCCATTGATGCTTAACCTACTGTTTTCAACATCCAAGCTTTCTCTACTCTTCACATAAACATCGATATAGAATGCCGCAGCTTGCCGTGAAGCTGGCAAAGCCGGAGGAGAGAGGCTTAGCCAGCTGCCCAACGACATCCTACTCTGCATCTCACGGCGAGCACTGCATGGGATATATTTCAGAACAAGGGGGATCCAAAATGTAAGTGTTCTTTTCTTTCTATTTATGCTAATTCTGTTACTCTATTCAACATGTCGTTGTGTGTGTGAGTGTGTGTACCTGATACCTTTCTTTAGATAAAAGCGATGCAGAATGCCGCAGCTCGCAGCGATAGGCTTAGCGAGCTGCCCGACGAAATCCTACTCCACATCCTGGAGCGGGTAGACACTCTGGATACCTTGAGAACCTGCATCCTCTCGAAGCGGTTGCTGCGGCTCCCCTCCATGCTCTCCCGGTTTGACATTGACGTTGGCTCCCTCACGCAGCACCATGACAAGGCTTCCCATGGAAATTTGAGCACTACTTACCTTGTTTGGTACAACAATGCAGTGGCTGCTATCACGGAGAAGATCCTGCGTGGGAGGAGTCCGGAGATCCCCACCATCCACAAGCTAAGGGTAACGTGCTACCTGAGCCCTGATGAGTGTCTCCCCATCACAAGAGCTCTTGCTAGCACCATGGAGAGCCACAAGGTCGACAAAGCTGAGTTTGTGCCCCTCGTAGAGAAGCCCTTTTCTGAATGCGATCTTGGCGACCTTGTGTCGTACGCAAATAGGTTCATTATCTGTCTTGGTGATTGTCCTGCTGCATTCGCTGGCCTCACGTCCCTGTGGCTACGCAACATGAGGTTTAGCGAACTGGACATACCCAACATCCTAAGCACCTGCAAGCGGTTGGAAAACCTGCGACTCTCATGCTGTGAGGTAGGGTCCCGTTGGGTGATGCTGGTAGAACATGATCACCTTGCTGAGCTCCACATCGAGCAAGGGAACTTCCAAACAATCCATCTCCAGCGTGTACCAAAAGTCCAAAACTCCGACAACTGACTTTCACTGGTCGTTGGTACTCCTCCCCGACTTTTGGTTATGTCCCGCAACTTTCGAAGCTATGTCTTGGGAAAAGGATTCGTGGTTCCACTTTGAATCTCCATTTAAGTCAACTCCTTGCAAATGTCCCCTCGATAAGGGACCTGCATTTGGATTTTCAAAATGAAAAGGTACGGATCCATTCATACTTACTCGGTGATGCTTATACTAGTACCGAATCTCCATTTAAGTCTTAATTAGAAGATGATTTATATGCAACTTATTAGTTTTTTTTTTGCACAGATTTGGGTTGTACCAGAATGCGGTAGATTGCTTGCCCCGTGTTCCGTAAATTAGAGATTGTGGATCTTGATAATCTTCGTGAAGGATGCGATATCGAATGGACCATGTTCATTCTTGAAGCCGCGCCCTCCCTAAGGGATCTATGTATCACGGTGTGGGGTCATTGGTGTGAAGTGGTGACATACCAGGACGATCGAGGAACACATGGTGAGACACCAACCGTGGAGTGGAGATCGCCTGCATCTGATTTCAACCACAAGAATCTGGTCAAGCTTACCATCTACGGCTTCCAACCCGATGAGCACATGAAGCGATATGTTAGACGCATCATGAAAGTCGCCGTGAATATGGGGGAGGTATTGTTGCACGTGCACGATAGGAAGGCATGCGAGCGTTGTGGGAACTTGGACCACAAGATGAAGGTTAGGCCTGAGACTCGATCCCTGAGGTGGACAAGGACAACATCATGGAGCACACTCGGCTTCAAGATGGTATGAATTAACTTTTCACAGATTTCAATGTTGTTGTATCGTTGTCTTTACAGACTACGTGAAAGCATATTTATTTTGTAAAATGATTAAGCATACACAGCCGATATATTTTTGCTGCTACAACTTCAACATACCTTGCTGTCATTCATATAGACGTGATATTCATCTGCGCTGCCGCGGAGTGCTCCGGAGGAATGAGTTACTAATGGAAAACATGATGGAGGAAGGGGACGAGGGGCAGCCACGGCTCGCTGCAGGTCAGTAGCGGATCCAGGGAGGGGCGAGCGGTGGCCTGGCCACCCCCATGCTTCGGCCACCCCCAGCGACATGCAGCGGGGACCAGTAGTAGTTATCCTGCTAATTAGTACTCCCTCCGTTCGGAAAAGGATGTCACAAAAATGAACTATAAAGTTCATTTTTGTGACATCCTTTTCCGAACGGAGGGAGTACAAATCGTAATCCTATTCGTACCTAGCCGAGTGACTAGACTCTAAATTTGGTGGCCATGGGCCAAGCCCAAAGCACGTACGTGCTTAGGTCCCAGGCAAAACGGAATCCTGCGATCGATGGATGTATACCGTACAAGATCGGATTTCCTATACTGCGCGCACGACGGCGCGATCTCATCTATATCGATCTCCGCCTGTGACGTTCCCTGTAGCCTGGTTCCGGTTGAGCATCATCGCCGCCGCGCCGCCACCAGGACATGGCCACACGGATTTAAACGTCGGTGATTAGCGAAGCAATTTCGGCTTCTTTGCATCTCTCAGTTGTCGCCGACGCCGACGCCGACGATTACGACCTGCCGTCGTTACGCACGGCACTGGTTTCAACCTCCAAGGTATTACTCTATATATGTACGCACTTGCTATGTGCTAGCTTCATCGAATCTAATAATTGCTACATACTTCGTTTAATTGGCTAGGCATAACAGTTTATTCATTATTTTCTATTAGTAGAGCTGCTTGTTTGATAGGCTCGGGCGTCGATCTACATTCAAAACTAATGGAAATGCACATTTTCCAATTCCAAATCATATACTTTTACAATTTGAATCCTTAAAAAATTGTTAGACTTGATATATTGTGTATCGCTTTTATGGTTAATGTCTTGTTCGGCCCCCCCTATGTTCAAATCCTGGATCCGCCCCTGCTGCAGGTAGAGAGAGTCAGTCGCAGGTAGCTGAAGCTGCTGAGCTGAACCGGAGATGACATATGCCAGCAAGAAATCTCGCTGACATACTGACATGTGGGGTCCCCGCTTCCAGCAGCAGGTGTTGGAGGGTCCGTCATGAGCTCAAACCTCAACCCAGAAATATACATATATATTATGCTTTGAAAAATACAAAATCTCTGTTGACACCTTAGAACCTGCCAATGTACGTACTTGTACATATAGTCGACTACAATACTTTATGTTGTTTTGTTCTAGTCAATTGGCGTGTCATCTTGTGTATTTTCTCATTTTTGCCTCAACAAAGTCTTGTGTATTTTCTCAGAGACTAGTATAGTTCGATCTTACGTGTAGGTTACCGCTTCGATTAGGTTTGCTAAGGATTATTATTATTTTGAATATTTTTAGTCGACTATCGTCAAAATCCCTTTAGTTGATCAGATGAGATTTGGGATCTAATGGCTTTGCACTATAAATTAGGAACTCTGAATCTCTTATACAATTTCATTACAATTAATTGTATTGTATCGTGTTCGAAGGTGATACAACCGACAACGACACACTGACAAGTTATCTGAAGCTGCAAATTGTATCATCAATTAGCATTGATAGAGATTAGAGAAGCACCAAATAATCATAAGGTATCCTGGTCTAAAAAATTGAATTCTAAAACCATGTAAGCAATTTCTCTCGCATACTGACATGTGGGGTCCCCGCCTGCGGCAGTAGGTGGTAGGGACTCCATCATGAGCTTTAATCTTAAGCCAGGAATATATATGCATAGGACTCTTGGAAGTAACCTGCAAATGTACGTACATGTATATAAAGTTAACTCAAATACTTTATGGTGTTTTGCTCTAGTCAATTGGTGTAATAATATTCTATCACTAGTAGAAAACAGACCTTCCATTTGCATCTTTAGTCCCGGATAATGTTTGGAACCGGGGCTAATGTGAGCATTAGTCCCGGTTCAAACGGATAAGACGCCGCACGGCTTTAGTCCCGGTTTGAACGGGACCTTTAGTCCAGGTTGATAATACCAACCGGTACTAAAGGGTTGCTGGCAGGCAGCCGCAGCGTGGTGCCAGTGCGAGGGGATTTAGTCTGGGTTGGTATCACGAACCGGGACTAAAGGTCCATCTTTAGTCCCAGTTCGTGATACCAACCCGGACTAAAGCCGTCGGTATTTTTCATTTAATATGAAATAATTCATATCTTTAAATCTGTAAATCGAAATTTAACAAATAAAATGTCTAAGTCGATTAGAAACATGAGAGGAATCCAAATATGACAACTATATCATCTTTTGGATCACAAAAACGCATTTAACTAGGCGAAATTAATTTTGAAAAATCGGCATAAACTCATTTAACTAGGTGAAATTAGGTAGAAATCAAGAAAATTCCTAATACTTGGGGATTATTCATAAAATGTGGATTACTCTTTGTGAGATTAGATGGATGCCATTTTGCACCATATCTTTTTTGGATATTTTTTTACTTTATTTGATTTTTTCAAAAAGCGGTCAAAATGGCCACCATGACTATTTATCGAAAGAGGTCAAATTTTTTAAAACGATCGATGTTTCTGTGATATAAGTATATAACCACTAGTTGTGTATCTTAAAATAATTTTTTTTTTAAGTAAGACCAAACTATCAAACACTTGTAGTTGAAATTTGGATTACTTTCGGAAAATCAGCATAAACTCATTTAACTAGGCGAAATTAGATAGAAATCAAGAAAATTCCTAATACTTGGGTATTATCCATAAAATGTGGACTACTCTTTGTGAGAATTAGATGGGTGCAATTTTGCACCTAATATTTTGTACTTGGTTCATAAAAAGGTCATTTTTGGCACTTAGAAAAAGGAAAATGACATTTGTAAAAATAATTTGAAAAATCCCTTTGGAACCATTGTTTCCTATACCAAGATACACCTATTTGTCGAATATGAGAACTTTATCATAAAATATACCGTGGAAATTGCCATAACTTAATCATTTGGCTTGAAACTTGCAGATGTTTATACATGATAGACCTTGTTGTGAAGATTGTTTTTGAACAATTTGTGAAAAATCAAGTTTATCATTTATCATAGCAACTTGTACATATAAAAGGACTCCATGCCAGAGGATATTTTTTTTGAGGTTTTTCAACTTAATTTGATTTTTTTCGAAAAGCGGTCAAAATGGCCTCCATGACTATTCATCGAAAGAGGTCAAATTTTGTAAAACTATCGATATTTCTGTGATATAACAACTAGTTTTGTACCTTAAAATGATTTTAAAAAAATCAGACCAAACTATCAAACACCTGTAGTTCAAATTTGGATTATTTTCAGAAAATCACCATAAACTCATTTAACTAGGCGAAATTAGATAGAAATCAAGAAAATTCCTAATACTTGGGTATTATCCATCAAATGTGGACTACCCTCTGTGAGAATTAGATGGGTGCCATTTTGCACCTTATATTTTGTACTTGGTTCATAAAAAAGTCATTTTTGCCACTTAGAAAAAGGAAAATGATATTTGTAAAAATAATTTGAAAAATTCCTTCAGAACCTTTGTTTCCCTATACCAAGATACACCTATTTGTCGAATATGAGAACTTTATCACAAACTATACCGTGAGAATTGCCATCACTTAATCATTTGGCTTGAAACTTACAGATGTTTATACATGATAGACCTTTTTGTGAAGATTATTTTTGAACAATTTGTCAAAAATCAAGTTTATCATTTATCGTAGCAACTAGTACACATAAAGGGACTCCATGCCAGAGGATATCTTTTTTTGAGGTTTTTTCACTTTATTTGATTTTTTTCGAAAAGCGGTCAAAATGGCCACCATGACTATTCATCAAAAAGGTCAAATTTTGTAAAATTATCGTTGTTTCTGTGATATAACCACTAGTTTTCTACCTTAAAATGATTTTAAAAAATTCAGACCAAACTATCAAACACTTGTAGTTCAAATTCGGATTACTTTCGGAAAATCACCATAAACTCATTTAACTAGGCGAAATTAGATAGAAATCAAGAAAATTCCTAATACTTGGGTATTATCCATCAAATGTGGACTACACTTTGTGAGAATTAGATGGGTGCCATTTTGCACCTTATATTTTGTACTTGGTTCATAAAGAAGTCATTTTTGCCACTTAGAAAAAAGAAAATGATATTTGTAAAAATAATTTGAAAATTCCCTTCTGAACCATTGTTTCCTATACCAAGATACACCTATTTGTCGAATATGAGAACTTTATCACAAACTATACCGTGAGAATTGCCATAACTTAATCATTTGGCTTGAAACTTACAGATGTTTATACATGATAGACCTTTTTGTGAAGATTATTTTTGAACAATTTGTCAAAAATCAAGTTTATCATTTATCATAGTAACTAGTACACATAAAAGGACTCCATGCCAGAGGATATCTTTTTCTTAAGGTTTTTTCACTTTAATTGATTTTTTTTGAAAAGCGGTCAAAATGGCCACCATGACTATTCATCGAAAAAGGTCAAATTTTGTAAAACTATCGATGTTTCTGTGATATAACCACTAGTTTTCTAACTTAAAATAATTTTTAAAAAATCAGACCAAACCATCAAACACTTGTAGTTCAAATTTGGATTATTTTCGGAAAATCAGCATTAACTCATTTAACTAGGCGAAATTACATAGAAATTAAGAAAATTCCTAATACTTGGGGATTATCCGTCAAATGTGGACTACTCTTTGTGAGAATTAGATGGGTGCCATTTTGCACCATATTTTTTGTACTTGGTTCACAAAAAAAGTCAATTTTTTCACTCAGAAAAAGGAAAATGATATTTATAAAAATAATTTGTAAAATCCCTTCGGAACCATTGTTTCCTGTAACAAGATACACCAATTTGTCGAATATGAGAAATTTATCACAAACTATGCCGTGAGAATGGTCATAAATTGGTCATCTGGCTTAAAACTTAAAGATGTTTACACATGATAGACCTTTTTGTGAAGATTTTTTTTAAATAATTTGTAAAAAATAAAGTTTACCATTTTCCATAGAAACTAGTACACATAAAAGGACTCCATGCCAGAGGATACCTTTTTTTGAGGTTTTTTCACTTTATTTGATTTGTTTCAAAAAAGGGTCAAAATGAACACCATGACTATTTATCGAAAGAGGTCAAGTTTTCTAAAACTATCGATATTTTTGTGATGCAAAAGATGATATGGATGGCATATTTGAATTTTTCACATTTTTCTAATCGACTTAGACATTTTATTTGTCAAATTTCAATTTACGGATTTAAAAATATGAATTATTCCATATTAAATGTAAAAAGGAAAAAATAAAGTAAATTCATTTTATTGTTATTTATTCAAAATATACTATTACATAATCATTGTTACTTATTCAAACAAATTTTTAAAATTTAAACAATGAAAAAGTGTAACATCATAACCGAGTGGTTAATATGATTGATAGGATATATATCAGTAAGTTCTAACTTCTCATTTGGCAGCTAATTTGGAAGGAACTCAAAAGTTACGCGTGCTTGGGCTGGAGGATGGGTGACCGAATGAGAAGTTTGACTGGTAAGTACTTTGACCTGAGATTAAGTCAATAATTAGAGATTAGGTGTGTGGCTAAGTGAGAAATTTCAGAATAGATATTAGGTGTGTGGCTAAGTGTATAATTAGATATTAAGTGTGTGGCTAAGTGTATAATTAGTGGGAAATTAGGATGGTGACCGAATGAGCAACGTGAAATCCTGACAAAAAAAATCCTATGTAGACCTTTAGTCCGAGTTGGTAACACCAACCGGGACTAAAGGTCCTCCAGCCCAGTGCTCGGCCGTGGCCACGTGAGAGGGCCTTTAGTCCCGGTTCGTGGCCAACCGGGACTAAAGGGGGGCCTTTAGTCCCGATTTGGTAGTCCCGGTTGGAAAACCGGGACTAAAGGCCTGTTTTCTACTAGTGTATTTCTCGTTGTGGCCTTTACAAATTAAGTCTTGTGTGTTTTCTCAAGGACTATTATAGTTCGATACGTACATGCGGAACTTACACTAGTTGTATAGTGAAGAGAAGCAAACTTCAAATTAACCTTTCCCCGTGGAAACCAGTCAACTTGTGCTTTACCATACTACCATCCATACGTGACATTCTGCTTTTTAATTTTGCATCGAAAGTGGCAGGGAATTTCTCTTGACCAAGGTTAATAATCGGGGACAGAAGCTCGAGATTACGAACATGCAGTAAGACTAGCCACAATGGGGGTATTATAGGTAGTATCATACATGTCATGTTGGCAAAAAGATGACATGTCACTGCAATTAATGAAGAGAGAGGTGATAGTGGTATCATAGGTAGATACCGTAACATAGCGGATTCCAATGCAATATGAGTCTACAACCTAATAAATGTAGTATTATATGATACCACACATATGTTACTACCCATTGTGGAGGTAGTAACATAGACTATCATGTGCATGATACTAGTATATGATACTCCCCATTGTGACTAGTCTAATCCGCCTTTTGCAAAGAAGATGACCCGTCTTTTAAAGTTCATACGTATATTTCATGCATAATATAAACCATAAACAAAATGAGGCCACCGGGCACTTAACCGGGGCCATCTATGAGGTGAGGTGCTGGTGGTGTTCACACGGCCACTTGCCGTAGATTCACTGCTGGAAGATGCTGCCCTGGGACGTGTGTGTGATCTCTGGGCTCGCACGCGGGCGACATCGAGCTCCAGGACGACATCATAGTGGCCGGCGAGCTTCGTACCGACTTCGTCAACTCTGCATTCCTCTCTCTCTCCCTCCACGTATCTCGCTCTTCACACATGTCTCTGCCGCCATAGCACACAATGGGGAGGCCGGCAGCCCTTCAATCGCTGCATACGTAGCCTAATTGTTTCTGAGGTCACCGACCTCGACATCATCGCGCCTCCCAACACTCGAATGCTGAAAGGATGGCATCTGAGCTTGGGCGGTGTTTCCGAGACGTCAGCCATCACCGGCTGCAGCCGCGACGAGGAGGTTTCGCTGTCGGCAGAGGAGAGGGCAAACACTCTCTATGCTCCCAAGAGCAAGTGGTTGGACGATCTCTTAAAAAAGAGAGGACCGTCGAATAGATAGGTTTGCTTGCACAGTGGAAGGCACGGAGCAACAATATATGAGGAAATGCAGAGAGAAATGACTAGCTATGTTTGATGCAAAGTGTTCTAACCCTACGCCTGATATGTTGGATCTTTCTGGTTCGGCATATTGCCAAATGACATGATGAAACAAAAGCAAGACAGACATCGTACCATCTATCTAAGGGGATTCTATCCTATATGTACATACACCATTAGTTTAGGTATTGGACGCAAGCATAACAGTAATCTCGTCCATAATAGAGGGATATGTCGTTCTTATATGCTCCCAGCCATCAGTCGCCCTTACTTTTTCCAAACACGAGGGAGAATGGACCTGGATAAATTTGAAACACGCCTCCTTCAATCCATGGCAGTAGTGTTGCTCAGCTACAACAAGAGTGGACGCCACAGAGCTCACATCTATATACTTGGACAACTGTTCTTCACATAATCGCTTGAGCCGTTGGAGATCATATATGCCTGCCGCTACCAACATGTCTTGCATCCACATTACATACTCCATGATCTCCTCTTCTTTGTCTTCTTCCACGTCCACCCCTTCCATGTCAATTGTCAAGGAACGAGCCCGTGTAGATGAAGCTAAGCAAAGCCCTAAACACTTCTGGCTCCATGTCATCGATATGTATGACACTTGACATATTGCCTTCTTTCATGGGTCCAAAGAGCTGCGCCATGAAGACTTTGGATCTGGCCGCAAGCACACATCGGTGTGCAGTGACCGTCTCGCCGCTGACATTGAACGTCACATCAGCGGCCACTTTATTTTGAAGGAGAATATTAAGGTGTTGTCCTATGTCAGACATGGTGGCATCGTCCTCATGGGTGCTGCGGTCCTTGCAGACCATGACATCGCAGCGGATGGTGAAAGAGTCATTCTTCTTCAGATGAGTCGATTGTTCAATGGCATCTCTTGTCATAAACTTGTGGTAGCCCCACCCGACATATTGGGAGAAGCTGCGTGCTTTGGTTGCACGAATGTACATGGGCTTTTGCTTCTCGACCTCATCCACGAAACTGAAAAATGAGTGGGCCTCCACGGGCAGCTGTACGTCATCCTCGTCGTCAAGGCAGAGGTAGACAGAAATAAAATCGGCACACTCGGGGCTTCCACCGTTAGGGTAGTAGTCGATGTGCCATCCATGGCCTCCTACAATGAAGCGACCGGAGCTGACGGGCTCCCCGGTGGGCACCTCTTGGTTGGTACCCGTGTAGCCTTGTACCATAAGCAGGTGGTACCCGGTGTCGGTGCCGGCGTCGACGTGTGACGTCGTGGAGAGGTTGCCGTCGACGACGATAGACACGCCGGTGAAGGACGTCATGGGGAACCGTTTATGTGAGTACGAAGTAAGCATCATATATATGCTATAGCTTGTGTATATAAACACCAAGTCACAACATGCCAAACTAACTAGCAGACTCCGAAACAGACTCTAGCTAGCTCGCTAGAAGCCCTCATGGATTCTCACCAAGTTCTGCATCTACTCGGTTATGGTGTCCTCCGCTGATGTAACTGTCGTCACCACCCGCGGCCACATGGATGCACACAGATAAAAAAAAAGAATTATAAAAAGTTTCGTTACAATGATCTATTCCTTGTAGCAGTAGATCTAACCTCAGGAAAACAGCACGAGAAGTCCAACAGCCCCAAAAGCGACGGCTCTAAGAAGGAAACAATGCTCAAGTGCCGTCGTCGGGCTGGCCATAGATCTTCGCCTTGACGTGAGAGAGACCCTATGGCCGCCTCCTTTATTGAAGCCGAGCCAGCAGCCCCAACGCCACCCGCCTACAACCTGCAAAATCCGCTGCACCAAACTCTACCAACCCCACGGACTAGGCCAGCATCGAGAATGGCGGCAGCAGAGCAGGGTCGACCGTCCACCGGATCCGGCTCTACCAGGCGGCGGAGAGGATATAGGGAGGTGGTACGGGAGACACCTAGATCATAAGATCTAGAGATTCGTCCAACACCCTCTGCCCTGCCCTGCATCTCCGCCGACAGTCATGGCGCCTCCAGGAGAGGGCCCCGCCACCACCCCGACCAAGGGCACCGCCCTGGTCCCTGCACATCGACGCGCCCGCCATCTCCTCCCCGGCAGTTTCGGTGGCCATCTCCGGCATTCACTACCCCAGGCCTCCTTCGGCGACTGGGCCCACCGCCGCCGTGGTGATGGCCGGCGACAGCAGCGGCGGCGTAAGGAGCAGGCAACGGAGCTGTTCTGGCGGCACGGGTGGGTCGCCCCCGGTGTCGCCCTGGGCTGCAGCACGGGAGGGTTTGCAAAGTGACAAGGCTCCTAGATGTAATCGAGTATCGAAGAAGACTCGCTTGTAGTAGCTCCCTGCCTTGCAGCGGTGTCATCGCGCTTGGAGCAACGGCGTGGAACTGTTACAAGGCATGGAGAAACGGGACCACCCCTTTGGAGCACCACAGACCAACATCGGTAGCACAAGCAGCTGCCCTTTGTAGTTGTAGCACTGGCGGCGAGCGTCGGTAGCACATGTGAGCACCCTTTGCAGCACCGCTTGCGAGCGTCGGTACTACTGACGACCACCCTTTGTATCACCGCAAGTGAGTGTCTGTAGCACCGGCGACCACCTTTTACAGCACCACTCGCGAGCGTCGGTAGTATTGGGAGACTATATTTGTGTAAAGTTTACTATTCAAATTTTCACATTTTGTCATTTTTACAAAGGTTAGAATACAATATATTTCAAGTTACGATTTTTCACGTTGATAGAATACATCATTGTCGACATTTAGAATTGTTTTCAAAAAAAAATTTAAACTCTAAATGTCGTTTTCAATTCTTTTTATAAAGCTACATGTAGCCCGAGCTAAAAAAGTCACACTCAGTAGGTAGGTGGATTTAAAATAATATTGTGGTTGAATCACAATTCATTCATCTCGGTAAAATGGCACAATATATCACCTCTGAGTGAGTGGGTCCTGATTGTTACATGAAACATAATAGTCAACTAGTGGTCAACTAATAGAAGTGGCAGTTTTGGAATGACGACACTTTTTATGGCATTATTAAAATGACGATTAAACTTGATGGCATTCCCAGAACACGGCAATCGTTGTTGATGGCATTTTTGAAAATTTCTCTAATATATGATGTGCTTGGAACTCCATCTCACAGAATCATCATTGTCCTCCTCTGACGAGGGTCCTTACCCGTTACTGGTCACGACACGAGTACCAGTGACACACATCACACGTGTTTCGTAGGTCGTCGGAAGTGTTCCCCTGCACGATACCATCCTCGTGTCTTCGTAGTCGTCTGCTGGAACGACTGATTTGGTGTTGACTGCCTCCACACTGCTCTGCACGTCTGTGACGAGGCCGTCCATCACGTGCCTTGCAAGCGCACCGTTACCCCTCGAGCTGCAACATGACGCTTTTATCATATATAAATGAGTATAGATACATTTGAGACATATCAGATCTTGATGCTCTTCCGAGACTCGGGAGTGGAAGAAGAGCTCGTCGTACATTCGGGTTGCCGTGGTCGTGCTGGGCTTTTGAGGGGAGACGAGGGCGCGACAAAGGTCGAGGATGCTTGCCGGGGAAGCTTGACGTAGGCGTGCAATTCGGCCTTTTCTGGTGGGCCAACGAAAGGCCAGGAGCACATGGTCAGTGGGAACATGAGCTGGAGATGAGGCAATGTCGTCATAAGTAGACAGCAAGGGCACCGCCACTGTCAGCAGTATACAGGGGCAGCGCCACCAAGACCCGACAAAGGGAGCGGGGTGTAGGACCCCCTGCTCTTGCTCAGGGCGAAGCATCGTTCCCCTTCAAGCTAGAATGCTCGAAGGGGAACCACGAGTCTAGATGTAGGTTTGCACGCATGCGACCGCTCGAGAGAGGGGTTCGTGAGGGAGGGGTTCGATGGATAAACAATGTGAGGGTGAGGCCGCGATGAGGTAAGGGCGAGGAGAGGTGGAGGATGTTCTTGGTGGCGGCACGATTTTGCCTCCCGAGTCGTCTGCGCTGTGGCTTTTTTCTAGAAACTACTTATCTCGACAGGGTAAATATGGTAAATATTTGGATTTTCCAAACTAACATGTAGTTCAAGAGACGTCAGATTAAATGAAATTGAAAGAGTGCGCTAGCCCAAAAAAATGGGCAAGAGACCTTAAATTAGTAATGATTAGCAAATTTTATAACTTCAAATTCAAAAGTATCATTATTTCTTTTCTCATGCGAAACAAAAAATATCACTATATTTTAGCGATTAAAAAATACAATTTCAAAAATTCAATTCAAGTGTTGTTTTTTGCAATTCCGTAAATAAAGATCCAGGTGTATTTGAGTCGTTTATTATTTTGCATCCCTATCGTTTTTTACCCCAGGAGCAAATCCGAATGTAACACAATTTTTGTATGGGTTATTATACGTTTGAACATAGAAAATTTCAGCTAGCAGCAGCAGCTGCTAGGAGCTAGTAGCTAGTAGGAGTAGGAAGTAGTAGTAGTGGTGGTGGTGGTGGTGGTGGTGGTGGTGGTGGTAGTAGTAGCTAGTAGTAGTAGTAGTAGTAGCTAGTAGCTAGTAGCTAGTAGCTAGTAGCTAGTAGTAGTAGTAGGAGTAGTAGTAGTAGCTAGTAGTAGCTAGTAGTAGTAGTAGTAGTAGTAGGAGTAGTAGCTAGTAGTAGCTAGTAGTAGCAGTAGTAGCTAGTAGGAGTAGTAGCAGCAGTAGCAGCAGTAGTAGTAGTAGTAGTAGTAGCAGTAGCAGTAGCAGTAGCAGTAGCAGTAGCAGTAGCAGTAGCAGTAGTAGTAGTAGCAGTAGTAGGAGTAGCAGTAGCAGCAGTAGCAGTAGCAGTAGCAGTAGCAGGAGCAGTAGCAGTAGGAGCAGTAGCAGTAGCAGCAGCAGCAGCAGCAGCAGCAGCAGCAGTAGTAGAATGATTCTTAACAGTGCGCAACCAAACCATAGCTTCAGGAATTAAGGTCATCCATCTCTGAACCTCTGAAAGTGAATGGGGTCTCGATTGCAGGCACGTCATGTCATCGTTCACCGGTGTGTCTGTCATCACCGACGGAAAGCACTGCACGACGTCGGCCATCGACGCCGGCACAGACAGCGGGTACCACCTGCTTGTGGTCAAAGGCTACTCGCGTACCGTACAAGAGATACCCAACGGCGAGTGCATCCGCTCTGGCTCTTTCGTGGTCGGAGGCCATCAATGGTACATCGATTATTGTCCCAACGGTTACGACCAGAGTTCTGCCGACTTCATTTCTTTATTTATTTGCCTTGATGATGTCAATGCTGAAGAGGCTGTGAAGGCGCGCTGCTCGTTTAGCTTCCTCGACCAGGTTCAGTTTCAAAATCCGATGTGGATTCGTGGAACTGAACTACACAGTTTGTCGAGCGAATTTGGTGATTGTGGAACTGCGGAGTTTATGAAAAGAGATGCCCTTGAACGATCAACTCATCTCAAGGATGATTCTTTCACCATCCGGTTCGACATCATGGTTTGCAAGGATCCCAACACCCAGGAGGTCGGTGGCACCATGCCTGACATAGGCCAGCATCTTGACCATCTCCTTCGAAATAAGGTGGGTGCTGATGTGACATTCGAAGTCAGCGGCAAGACATTCGCTGCACACCGTTGTGTGCTTGCTGCTCGTTCTAAAGTCTTCATGGCACAGCTCTTTGGTCCCATGGCAGAGGGCACTACATCGAGTGTCATACAAATCAAAGACATGGAAGCAATGGTGTTTCGGGATTTGCTTAGCTTCATATACACAGATTCATTCCCTGACATGGAGGAGGACGAAGCACAAGTTGTGGAAGAAGGACAAGAGGACGAAGCGGCACAGCAGTTTACGGGACTGCGATTGCTGCAAGACCTGTTTGTAGCGGCAGACAGATATGATATCCAACGGCTCAAGTTCTTGTGTGAAGAGATGTTGTCTGAGTATATATGTGTGAGCTCTGTGGCGTCCATTCTTACGCTAGCTGAGCAGCACCACTGCCATGGGTTGAAGGAGACATGCTTGAATTTTATCCAAGTCCAGTCTATCGCGTGTTTGGAAAAACTAATGGCGACTGATGGCTGGGAGCTTATAATTACGACATGTCCCGCTGTTGTGAAGGAGATCATTGCCAAGGTTGCGTCCAGTCAGAATAAGAAGAGGAAGCGGTAGAGGATGTAATGTGGCTGCAACGGCTGCAAGACTTGAAGTAATACTAATATGCATGTATATCGAATGATATCCTCTAGGTAGATTGTAGTTTGCGTGTCTTGCTTTTGTTTCATCATGTCATTTGCCTATATGCTGAACCAGAAAGATCCAACATATGGGCAAATATGGAACTGGATGGTAATTTCGGGTGTAACTGTAGTACAAGTTCCCTAGCTAGTCGTTGCTCTGTGGATACATTTTTGCTTTGGTCTTCCCCTATCATGTAAAACCTTTTCTGGTCGTTATCAAGTAGAACTATGAAGATGCTTTATGGAAGGTAGGTTGTAACCTTTTCTAGAAGCAGTTGTTTGTTTGAGCCTTTGAGGTGGAAGTTGTTTTCGACATGAAGTGAAGGATTAAGCCTGTGGAGGTGGTACTTGTTTTTGACTAATCTCTTGTACATGATTTTTGGGCGTATGATCTCTAATAATGCTGCTAGACCAAGGAGAGTATGCTTTCATTCCATTTATCCTTGTTAATTTCGCACAGCTGGATTGTTTTTCTACTGATTCTTGTGATCTACCAGTTTCAGTAATACAAATTTTATTTTGATTCTAGAGTAACATATTTGTTCTAATGCTGTTTTGTTGTTCCAATCCCTGAAATTTCACTTGCAGCTGAGGATATGTTTCAAATTACTTTCTGTAACTGGTTTTCTTTTGAAATTTCTATCGCATTCTCTCAAACTTAACGTCCTGTTTGTAAACTAGAAAAAGATTGTGCTCTTCTTCTGCCACTCCATGTTTCTTTGAGTTCAAAATCCTAGACTAGTACATGCAATCCTTGTCAGTATGTTTGTAGGTCAACTTGGAAATATAGAAAACTTGTTTGTCTTTTGATGAAGAAAGGAACTTGCTTGCCTACCCGGACCAATCCCGATTCCGTCTACACCTACTTCCTCCATGTTTGCCCGCTCAGTAGTGTTTCAATTCATACTCCTGATTAGTTATATTCGTTTGTTCGTGCTTTCTTAGTTTCATACAATTCGATCCTGCTGGTATAAGAGATTGGAGGTTCTGTTTGCATTTATGAATGATGTAATCTTCTCAACCTGCCTCTTTTAGTGACGAATCGTCTAGGCAAACCCTGCTGCCGAGTCCATCTTAAAATTATACAGAATTGTCCTCTGGCGCCTTGGCCATCTTAAATTGAACTCTATTGTTTTCTTCATAGCATGAGTGATATTGTCATCTTAAATATATTGCAGATTGTTTCTGTTGTCACGAACCTTTTGGTCGATTTACTTGGCGTCTAGTTCTATCGTAGGTATGCAAGTAATTTATGCCCTAGCTAGCAGCTTCTGGCAGAATCACATGGGTGTACTTATTTTCCTACTGAGCATCAAAATCAAAACATATACTGGTCGACCAATGTCATTGTGTACAAATGTGAGTTTACAGGAAAGCAGAGGATATGAATCATCACTCCCATCTGTTTGCATGTTCTGGCAAATTCAGTATGGAGGTGCGAACAGCCGAACATACATAACTTGAATGTTTTTCCTTGGAATATCTTTTGTATCTTTGTTTTGGTACCCATATATTTCAGTTCACATTTGGTATCTCTCTCTCTTCCTTGTAGTGCAGGCCTGATACTAGCTTCTTGGTTTCTGTCATTGGGGTAAGCGTTTTCCTGTGCTCTTATGGATTACCTTCTGGTTGGTCTTATATTCTGCACTTCCACTCTTGGTTGGGAACACAGCGGTGTTATGCCTGGGAATTGTTTCTTTCATGCTTGTTATGCCTCTGTTAAATCTGCCAGAACCATTCGTTTTAGCGATTATGGACGGTGTTATGCCATGGCTCTCCAGATCACTGCGTACAAGGATGTCCCACTCAGTTCGTGTAAGATGAGTGACTAATTAAGGTAAGGTGCTTTAAGCTACTAGACAATGATGACTGAATTGGGGCTTTTGTTGTGTGTATGTTTAAGTTTAAGAATGATGACCTGACTGAAGAATCCTAGATGCACGTGCTCGTTCAACCTGTTCAAGGCTACTACTACCGGCAACATCCTGCAGCAAATCGCATGCTAGTTTTAGCAACCTTGGATGGCACAGCTGGAATGTCTTCTCCAGATTACCGCTTACGAGGATGTCTGCCAGGGTCTCCATCTGGGTAATATGACACTTCACGACCGACTAATTGAGTTTAACTTAATGGAATGATATATGAATGAATTGGGTGTAATTACAGATGAAGATTGCGGATACAGGAGTTGACCATCCAAACTGAAGAATCCTAGATCAGCTAATAATTTCAGGATGGCCTTTTACTTTCTATTTATTTCTACAAGTGTTATACTGATCAGCTGTACAACACAAGCGTGATTACATAACGGTTTTTACCATGCGAGTGTGATTATGGATGTCAGTCGGTGGCTCCAAAACAATATTGTGATTGAATCACAATCCATTCATCTCGGCAAAAATGGCACAATATGTCATATCTGAGTGAGCGGGTTCTACTTTTGCAGCCGGTTGACGTCATGTTCACGTCGGTAGACATCCTGTAAATTTCAGCCGGTAGTTTTTTTTTTGTTGAGATAACACTGCTAGGCTTTTATTGATCAGATAAAACGTTTACACTGTGTTTGGATGTAGGAAAGTTTGCTGGGAATTGAATTGGACTAGCAATTCCATTTCCCAGATGGAAAGGAAATGGGCTCCAATTCGAATTCTTCTGTTTGGGTGTGAATGAAATTTATGGCTGGAATTAAAAGATAGCACACGATTCCAATTCCTGTTTGGATCTATAAACCTTGGATTGAATGTTTTGTTGAGTTTGGATAATATAAAACTTGCTACATATATAAAAAATTGTATGTGTGTATTTGAATATTGATATATTATTTTGCACACATAATAACATTAAAAAATCAAAATGAAGTCATAATAACATAATAATATTGAATTTGGGTGTCGACAGCTTCACTTGCAATCTTTAGCTAAATTGACAAGCACACATAGAAGATATTTACTTCCTGAGATCTGTACTTCATCTTCCAGCATATTTACTTCCTAAAACTGAACTATTTCTGTGTGGAAAGAGCATGAACACCAATGAAAAACAAAGGAACCTGTATTAATAGCTCCGATTTCCCGCACGCAAATTCAGAGAAAGAAACAATGCGCTGCTCCATCTGATTGCTGGAAGAGCACGCCAATTTCCATTGCTTGAAAATAAGACCTGGTGGGAGATGGCGACCAGGTTCCTCTGCCAACCACAGGATGCAGATTGGGGAGAGCTAGGGGACGGGCGGAGCAGCGTGGCTGGGTGGAGGGCTTGAGCACGAGCGGGCGGTTGGTGCCGAGGAAGGAATGGAGCGGCGGGCTGGCTTTGCGGCTCCAGCCTCCTCGTCCCTGCACGCGAATCCCCGGTCGGCCGCGACCAGGTCCGCGCGATTCCGCGGCCCAGACCTCTGCCGGCCGAATCGGACGGAGAGAAGGCAGGGAGGGAGAGAGGAGGCGGGGCTCGGAGGAGGCACGCCCAGGGAGAGACGTTCATCCCGCCGCCATTCCTCTCGCCGCCGTTCATCCCGCCGTCGTTCCCCGCTCGATCTAGGGTTAGGTCCCTGCGAGGGGCCACGGGGGAGACGGGCGGGGCTCGCAGCGGCCGTGGAAGGAGAGAAAGGGATAAGGCAGGGGATTATCTGGGACGCCGGCGCCGCCGTGTGCTGGGCGAGCTCCGGGTCGAGCTCGTCCGCACCAAGGCTCTGTTCGCGAGCGAGAGGAGAGGGCTGAGCGACGTAACGATTCGCGTTTCCGTGTCTTTCCCAGGGTGGAAGCTCGGAAAGATTTAGCCCGAGCGAACAGGTACGCGGGATTCGCTCGGAATTGCCAAAGGTTTCCAGCCCCGAATTCCACAGCCACACCAAACAACGGAAACTGCTCCAGCAATTCCAGTTTCACGATTCCAGGCCCCAATTCCTACATCCAAACACAGTGTTACAGGAATCAAATGAGTATCATGGGGGACTCCTAGCCACACATGGCGTCCCACATCTAGAGTAGTTGCAGACTTAGCAATGTTGTGAGCTTCATAGTTGTGATCACGAAGCTCGTGGACAAAAACACACCCTTCGACAGGTGCTGGACCTGAGGACCTCCTGAATGATCGCTCCGAGAGTTTCAGAGTTAATATCGGTAATCACTGATTTACAATCGGATGCCAGATGGATTCGTCGACACATAAGATCTGTCGCTAGGGCCAAACCTTCCCTACAGGCAATAGCTTCCATTGTATAGCTGAATCGACAATTCCTTTGGTAACAATCGCCGATGCATGTCGTAAACCCTAGTAATAAATAACTCAAACCGTGCTGGCATGTTCTCGATCGGCTCTGCAGATTCCTACGCCATGTCGCCCTTCGCCGGCGTATCCGTCGTCTCCGACGGCCAGCTCTGCTCCTGCTCCGACTGGACCGACGACAACGATGGCGGCAGCACGGAAGGCCGCGGGTACCACCTGCTCGTGGTCCACGGCTACTCCTGCACCAGAAAAGCTATCCCTAACGGCCAGTACATCTGCTCTCGTGCTTTCGCCGTCGGCGGCCAGCGGTGGTGCGTGCGTTACTACCCCAACGGGGAGAACGCCACCTGCGCAGACTTCGTCTCTCTCTACGTCGGCCTCATCGACGACGACGACGACAAGAACCCCGTGGTGGAGGCGCAGTTCGAGTTCAGCTTCGTCGACGAGGCCGAGAAGCATAGGCCAGCCTACATCGGCGCGACTGAAGGGTGCGTCTTCTCCGGCACAAATCCTTGTTGGGGACGTGGGAGGTTCATCAAGAAAAAGGCCCTCAAGCGGTCGGCGAACCTGAGGGGCGACTGCCTCGCCATCCGGTGCGACATTGTTGTTGTCTCGGACCATGGCAAGCAGGCGGTGATCCTCCCGGACATCACCGATCAATTTCACCATCTCCTCAAGGCCAAGGTGGGCGCTGACGTGAGATTCAAAGTCGGCGGGGAGAGGTTCGCCGCGCACCGATGCGTGCTCGCCGCGCGGTCCACCGTCTTCATGGCGCAGCTCTTTGGCCCCATGAAGGACGGCACTACATCAAGCGTCATACGGATCAAGGATATGGAAGCAAAAGTGTTCCGGTCTCTGCTCAGCTTCATCTACACCGACTCGTTGCCTACGATCATGGAGACCGCGGGCGAAGAGGATGCAGTAGTGTGGCTGCAGGACCTACTCGTGGCAGCGGACAGGTACGATCTCCAGAGGCTCAAGTTCTTGTGCGAGGAGCAGCTGTCGGAGAAGATGCACGTCAACTTGATGAGTAGATTGAAAGTTTTGTTGTACCGACTTAACACTTGATGAGTAGATTGAAAGTTTCCCAAAGAAAAACCGAGTTCGAACATGCATGAACCAATGCCTACTACCATTAAGTCTTGTAACTTCTCTAGCCAACCATGATTCAAGCATGATCCAAGGGTGTCTCGATAAGTTCTAAAGTGCGAGTGGATAGATCAGAGAAAATAATAATAATTTATGAGGCAATACAAAAATAATTCTTGTCAATCTCTGCAGACAAAACACTTTTCTGTTTTTTGTAAAAAGCTTGGTAATTAATATCCCATCCTTTAAGAACACTTCTTAATTTACGCCCTCTATTCTGCCATTTATCCAACAAACTTTTACCAAAAAAATACGAACCCCAAACTTTACTGACCACATCATTTAGATCCTCTCTAAGAAACCAACAAAGCTCAAATCTGAAAGGTCTACTGATACGTTTCTTATTCAGGCCAAGATCGAGAACTAAAGGAGAATGATCCGAGATATCTCTAGGCAACATATTAATGAACGAAAGGGGAAACTTGACCTCCCAGTCCGTATTCACAAGAAATCTATCCAACCTGGCCATAATAGGGTCCTGCTGGTTATTAGACCAGGTAAACCGTCTGCCCGGCAGTTCATCATGATAGATGAAAGCATTTCTTTTTCTTTCTCGTAGAAGTCGCTGATATGAAAGTCGGTCATCTTATATATTGCCTCAAAGCGCGGATTTGCTATTTCATCTTTGAATGGGAGTTCGTCCCATGATCGACAAGTTTTATCACATGCTCTCGTCGGGGAGGGGGGGGGGGGGGGGCAGTGCCCCTGTAATGCCATAAGGGGGCAAGCCGGCCAGGGCCCCTACTGGTCCCCCTAGCTCCGCCATTGGGCTCTAGTAAGGGATGCTTTCAGCTTGTTACCGTGCTTGTAGTCATCGCTAGGTGGTCTATGTACCTGCATGTAATGTCTATTATTTCTCATGTTTCGTTGTACCGACTTAACACTTGATGAGTAGATTGAAAGTTTCCCAAAGAAAAACCAAGTTCAAACATGCATGAACCAATGCCTACTACCATTAAGTCTTGTAACTTCTCTAGCCAACCATGATTCAAGCATGATCCAAGGGTGTCTCGATAAGTTCTAAAGTGCGAGTGGATAGATTAGAGAAAATAATAATAATTTATGAGGCAATACAAAAATAATTCTTGTCAATCTCTGCAGACAAAACACTTTTCTGTTTTTTGAAAAAGCTTGGTAATTAATATCCCATCCTTTAAGAACACTTCGTAATTTACGCCCTCTATTCTGCCATTTATCAAACAAACTTTTACCAAAAAAATACGGACCCTAAACTTTACTGACCACATCATTTAGATCCTCTCTAAGAAACCAACAAAGCTCAAATCTGAAAGGTCTACTGATACGTTTCTTATTCAGGCCAAGATCGAGAACTAAAGGAGAATGATCCGAGATATCTCTAGGCAACATATTAATGAACGAAAGGGGAAACTTGACCTCCCAGTCCGTATTCACAAGAAATTTATCCAACCTGGCCATAATAGGGTCCTGCTGGTTATTAGACCAGGTAAACCGTCTGCCCGGCAGTTCATCATGATAGATGAAAGCATTTCTTTTTCTTTCTCGTAGAAGTCGCTGATATGAAAGTCGGTCATCTTATATATTGCCTCAAAGCGCGGATTTGCTATTTCATCTTTGAATGGGAGTTCGTCCCATGATCGACAAGTTTTATCACATGCCTCTTGTCGGGGGGGGGGGGGGGGGGGGGGTAGTGCCCCTATAATGCCATAAGGGGGTAAGCCGGCCAGGGCCCTACTGGTCCCCCTAGCTCCGCCATTGGGCTCTAGTAAGGGATGCTTTCAGCTTGTTACCGTGCTTGTAGTCATCGCTAGGTGGTCTATGGACCTGCATGTAATGTCTATTATTTCTCATGTTTCGTTGTACCGACTTAACACTTGATGAGTAGATTGAAAGTTTCCCAAAGAAAAACCGAGTTCGAACATGCATGAACCAATGCCTACTACCATTAAGTCTTGTAACTTCTCTAGCCAACCATGATTCAAGCATGATCCAAGGGTGTCTCGGTAAGTTCTAAAGTGTGAGTGGATAGCTCAGAGAAAATAATAATAATTTATGAGGCAATACAAAAATAATTCAACTGGACAACAAAATTTATGCAGATTTGGAAGCGACCGCCGACTTCAATTTTGTTGGTTGTGAACCATGACAAGACAAATGCAGAAAATGAACACAACAATTCATAAACAGCTAGTCTACTAGCTATCCGGTTAACCAAGAGCGTGCAGTGCGCCGGGCACCAGCAAAAGCCGGTCCGCGCCACCCATCTCCGTCAGGCTGCTCCAGCCGCCGGCCACGGCGCCAGATCCCCGGCGCCGGAGACATTGACGGCCAGCTTCATGCCTGCGATGCAGTGGAGTGGGGTCTGCCAGATGAACCAGTATGCCCTTGCCTCCGGGAGTACGACCCTGTCGAAGCCGCTGGTGACTGGTGTAGGTGGCGAGCACGGCGCCGGGGGCGGTGCCGTCGCAGGAGCGGTACGCGCCCTCCGTCACCTCGTACACGTTGTGCCGGTTCTTCACGTACTGGAATACTGCATGCAACGGCCAGCCACCGCGTATCAGAATAATCAGGATTCAGGTGGTGCAATGATCAAGCCATGGTCTATACCGAGTTACCGACCTAGGACGTCGCCGGCGACGAAAGAGCGGGCCTGCGCCCAGACGGCGTAGCTGATACCGGTGTTCCAGCCGTTGGTGTCGCCGCCCACCGTGTACTCTTCGCCACCGGCCGGACGCCACAGGAGCAGTACTGACAGCAAGGCCGCCACCGTCAGCAGCTGGCGGCGGTAGTACTGAGACGGCATCGTCATGTGAAGTTTGGAACTCGTTGAACGAGCTTGATGACAAGGCCGGGGTAGATGGCGGCGTTGCAGTGTGTTGGACGGCTACTGCTAGCTAGTCCCCTCTGTGGCCATATATGTATTGGAATCTGGACACTGTCAACGTGATCGGCCGGCGGTGGAGGCGCGTAGCCGTGATGCATGATGACATGATGATGATCAATGATGATTAATCCATCTAGTTCATCCACGAGCCCACCTTGTTAATCCAGCCCCCAGGAGGACATATCGAGGAGAACGTACGCCGTGAACGCGGCTATTGTTTTATGTCAGAGAGTAAAATTTTCGGCACCGCTAGCACATGTCCATCTGGCCATTTCTCCTTAATTTGTTATCGATGTGTGTAGTTTATACTCATGGGTCCTAACATAGTCACAGAGACTTAATACAATGTTTGTCGTAGAGACTTTGCCAACATTTGCCTAACTCGCGGCAACCTAATCAGTCAACTGAAATTTCAGCATCTTTCCACACATAACAATGTATCAGGGAACGACATGGTTATATATAGACATTAATGATTCATGACATTATCATGCATAGTTTTTCCAGTACAAAGAATTAAGTAGCTGGCTAGGAGCAACAACACTCTTCCGAAGAATATATAAGTATAAGCTGGTACTATCCCTAGTTCCCTAGCATGTTATTCACCCACTTGACGCATGTATATGTCCGGCTCAAAGAGATTCTTAAATCCTTGGTAGCAAATAGAGTCATTTGTCAGCTTAAGTTCATTGGTTTTAATCAATCCACATGTCATAGTACTATATACAAACATCTTCTCTTATGCAATCTAACTAACTAACTAACCAACCATTGGAAGTATCCTTGAGAAAAAAATCTTTGAAGTATGGTAAGAGCACATTTCGGTGGTTTTAACTCACTTGTGTACATATTCATAATTGAATTGATCGGATAATAAATAAAATAACCTAATACCGGAAAGTGTGGGATTTTTCGAATTAAAGGGCCCGCGCCTCCGATTTCATTTGCAAAATGAAGCCATAGAAGAAATTGTACCAAGGCGGAATTCCATTAGGGAAAGATCATCCATGCCAACTATCGTAACCCTAATAACATCCTCTCGGGTTCAGGTCACGGTGGCTCTATGGACATGTCTGAATAAAATCAAACATACTTTCATGCTAAGCATGAGGTTCAAGACAGAGAATTTTACCCTATTGTGGAGACATGCCCCTTTACTTTCATGTGAAGGTTGTTGCATGTGTGTTTATCTTTAGTACTTTGGTAAAGGTGTATGCCGCAACATGTTGAATTATCATCGTGGTTCGATGATTTTATTAATTTAGAGCCGGGCACCGCCTTGTCTAACAAATACTGAATAATCTTTAAAAATGCATCTAGTAAATCTTTTCTAGAACCAGAATCTCGCTGAATCCTTATACATGAAGCTTAACCAGTTCACTGGCACATTGCGCCGTAGCCATGCATTTTTATCTAATCAGTTACTGCAGAACATACTACAATTATATCAGCACTCAAAAAGCAGTGATCATAACTTGAGTAGCATTTCTGTCTCTATATACAAACATGTTACATACATCAACGAAGGCTCAGTTAACTGATGATAGCTATGGATATGCACCGGCCTGTAGACCTGTTAATCAACTATCGATCAACATATATAATGTCGGGCAATCACATGTTCATAACCTGATTAAGATCAGTTTGTAGACAGAAAAACTTATTCAACACTGAAATTAAGTTCCCAGCCGAAAATTGCGAGCTCCGTGGATGGGTCTCCCATGTATATGTATTTCCAGACAAAAATAATGAAGTAGTTAATCAAAGATACATATGTACAAGATTCATCACTGACCGGCAGCACCAAGTCTCAGCTCCAAATCCAACTCCTCCACCTCGTGTTCACCATGATCACCAACGCGGCCATCCTTGGCATTGTAGCACTGATCTCGTCGATCTCCGTAGGCGCCGCCGTGACCGGCGCCAGCGCCATCCACGACACGGCCGAAAAGCCGCAGCTCCTGCGGCGCCCGCTCGGCGTGGATCATGCTGCCGCCCGCCGCCGGATCAGCCAAGCCATGCCCCATGAGCGCGTCGACGATGGCCGTCGTCCTTGCCGCCGGGGCCGTGGACGCCCGCCTGATCCCCGGGCGGTCTTTGCGGTGGACGTTCATGTGCCCGCCGAGCGCCTGCGCCGTCGGGAACCCCCTCCTGCAAAAGGTGCAGTTGTACGGCTGCCTCGTCCCCTCGTCGTCGTCATCGCCGGAGTCAGACTGGAGGCGCTCGTGTAGCCCCTTCTCGTCCTCGCCGCTTCTCCTTCCAGCCTCCTCCCTCGTGCCCTGGTCACCTAGCTCCATTCCTGAAATCGATCGAGCTTGGCTAGGCTAGGCTAGGAGAGAGCTAGGGTTTATGCTTCACGGTGTGCAAGAGAAGAGCAAGAGCACTAGTCTTGGAGAGATGCAATGTGTTGCTAGTCAATCGGCACAGAAAAATGAGTAGTGTATGTAGTTGATGTGTACGTTGCTTCTGTAAAGTGTTTCTAATTTCGAGTCGTCATCGTGCCGGCCTGGACACTTGTTTTCTGTTAAATCTTTTGTTTGCTAGTTGTGGCCTGCAGGGCAGATCGCCGGACCGATTCTGGCTTTCCAGTTAAGGTTTGACGATCCTGGTTTGTAGGCTTGTGCTTGGAAATTTCGGAAGATTTGAGGTGTCTCGCATGCATGACTTGATCAACGATAGATTATATATGTTGGTTCTGTTGAATTGCTCGATCCATCTTACGCAGCAGGGATTGACACTGTTTAATTTGGGAATTAGCTAGATATATATGACTCTTGTTGTCCCTGGCTTGCAATATAATCTGGGATTTTATGAGGCTTTCTCTGTAAGGTGAAAAGCTAGGTAGCTGTTATATATGCAGTTATGCACACACAACTAGTGGTGTGCAGCACAATATTGCTGCCTATATATATATATATATTTATTTTGTTCTTTCTGAAGATAGTAGGCTGAAGAAATATACTTTTGTGGAGTGATAGAGTTGGGAGGACACGATAAATTAGAATATACTGCTCACTTTTCAGAGAGGATATTCAACGATAGACTATACTCCCTCTGTTTCTGAATGTAGGGTGTATAGTTTTCGGCACGAATATTAAGACATGTGTATTTTGCAGAATGAACTAATTTTTTTCTGGAAAAAATCCCAAGAGATGAGTTCTTAATAGGCACAAAATGAATACGATAAAAGAGAAGAGAAGCACGACTCTCCCCTCCTCCCTTCCCGTAGCTTCTCCTCCTTCCTTGAGAGTCAGCCTTCCCTCGCCAGATCCGGCCGCTCTCGCCATCGGCGACCTCGCCGGCTGGTGTAGAGATGATATAGGGTGCCGGCCCGCCATGTATAGAAGTAGATTTAGGTTTTCCTTGCTTTTTCTGTTGGTTTCCCTTGTGGAGTTTGGCGCTATGCTGTCTCTCTCCCCTCGAAGGCCAGCAGCCTTGGCGTCCTGGCGCGGCGCCAAGCTTGCCGTGACAAGCTCCTCCGTCAAGCCTCCATGGTGGAGGATGGGCGGCGGCAGTGAACTTGCGGCGGTCTTCTTCAATAAGCGCTTGTGCTACTTTTCTGCTTGCGGTTGTGGTGAAGCGGAGCTCCTTCTGACCGGCCGTGGAGGCGGAAAAAAAAAATGAATACGATCCGTTAAATCCCACTTTTGAGACTATGTCTCATTTTTTGATGGGTCAAATTGTCCATAAATAACAAATACACCTTATATTATGGGATTTTTTTCAAAAAAACTATACACAAACTGAGAGTATATGATGGTTCTGTTGAATCGCTCCATCTTACGCACCGGGTGATTTTTTTTTCGAAAAGGAGGGAATCCCCAGATATCTGCACGGAGCGTGCCGCCAAACCTAGGTCGGGCCAATTGATTCTGACTGGGCCAGCTCCTTTGTATTTGCTAAAATAGATGGACCATAACACTGCTGTGGGCCAAGAAACAGCCTTCATATGCACTCGGAAATCGAATTTTGACTTGAGAAAGACCGGTCCACGGCCAGGGGCAGAGACCTAGAGCCGAAATTAATGACCCGGTGTCCTCCAATGGATCATACATATTTTTCATTTGAAGTTGGAGTGTCACTCACTATAAAAATATGTAATGTATCAAAGAAAATGTGTTGCACCAGGTGTCCTGTAGGTTGAACCTAGTTAGGTACACCGCCCAGTGTGGTCACAACGTTCCGCGTGTGGGTGGGGACTTGGGAGTCATCTGCTCCATCTAATTATGTGTAGGTGACAGTTCAAAGAAGCATAACCAATGAGTCACACATGGGACCTCGGACACAGAGTCTAGGTAATTTGACCCTGACGCTTTCCACGGCCGGCGTTGTCAATTATTCTGGCAGCCGAACATAAAACCAAGTAACATTCATATTACTCTCCCTACTTATAAATTATAAGTAGTTCACACAACAAACAAACGAATACACAATCACTCAGAAAAAAGACGTAAATTAACACTTGTCTCTAAGTAAAAATCAACTTACACTGCACAGGGGGAGCGAAGAATGTGAGAAGAAGCGCCGACAATATTATTGGTGTAAGGAAACGGTTCCTACACTTGACGCGCCCATGGAAAAATTTCTAGGCGGGCTTGTTTGCCCCTCGTCTATAGCGGAGTAGGTTTTCTAAGAAACAATGAAATGTATCTTTGATCGTTTAGGTGTCGTATTTATATACAGTAGTAACCAACAATCAAACATGAGGTACAGGGGCAAAGAAAGTAAAGCGTTTGCAATTTAAACTATCCCTAAAATCATGGTTCTTTCTATTTTTACAAAGATATGATACTCCTTTAGTACATGGACGCGCTCACGCGATATAAAGACCAAATCAAGACTTCAGGGCCTCTTTGATTCAAAAGAATTATGTAGGATTTCAACCCATAGGACTATTTCCTATAGTGTCCATTTGATTCAAAGGTTGATTACTATAAATTGCTTTCCTACACTACAATCTTATAGAATTTCTAACATGAGGTGAGATCTCTTGAAAAAAAATCCTATGTGTTTATGATAACTATGACATACTCAACCCTATAGAAATTTTCTGCGTACTCCATGTGGTACAACCAAACAACACATGTTACTGTTTTTATATTATTTCAAAGGTCAGGACATGCTATTCCTGCAATATTATTGTTTCTATGTTTTCAAATCGTGCGAAACAAAGAGGCCTAGTAGTTCACACTGCACTGCATTGCGTTGCGTTGCGTGTTCTCAACAATGCTATTTACAACCAAATCGAGTCAAGAATATTTACACGCACTCTCTCTAGGGGAAAATCTGGCATTTTTCAGAGAGAGAGGACCACATCATAATTAATTTCTGTAGAGGTCGCCGGCGGTGCTGGCGCTGGACGAGCTGGCCCGGTCGGAGAAGCCGTCGTAGGCGGCCATGGTGGTGGCCACCATGTCCCTGTAGGTCTTCCTGACGGCCCAGAGCGCGCGGCAGCATTCGTCCATGCTGGGCCTCTGGTCCCTGACGGGCCCCATGCAGCGGAACGCGAGCTCGAGCACCGCCTCCACCGCCGTGGCCGCCGCGGCCGTCCGCAGCAGGCACGGGTCCAGTACCTCCTCCGCCGCCTTGCCCTCCACCATCCTCCGCATGGCCCAGCGCGCCGTCAGCCGCTCCTTCATCTCGCGCTTCGCCTCGATGGGCCGCCGGCCGGAGACGATCTCCACCAGCAGCACCCCGAAGGAGTAGACGTCGCTGCGGTCCGTGAGCTGGCACGTCTTCAGGTACTCCGGGTCCAGGTACCCCGCCGTGCCCTTTACCGCCGTCGACACGTGCTTGGCCCCGCCGACGCCGTTGGACTCGCCGGTGCCGAAGCCGGCGCCGAGGCGCGCGAAGCCGAAGTCGGCCACCTTGGCGCGGAGCGAGGCGGTGAGGAGGATGTTGGAGGACTTGATGTCGCGGTGGATGATGGGGTGGTCGGAGTACATGTGCAGGTACGTGACCCCATGCGCGACGTCGATGGCGATGTCCAGCCTGGCGCCGAGCTCCAGGAACCGGCCGCCGTGGCACCGGTCGAGGTGCTCGCGGAGGGTGCCGCCGGGGACGTGCTCGATGACCACGACCCGCTCGTCGCCCTGCTCCAGGTAGCCGTAGAAGCGCACCAGGCTCTGGTGCTCCACGCGCGCCATGATCTTCACCTCGCTCCGGAACTCCACGTCCACGTGGGGGCTCCGCGTCCGGGCGCGCTTCACCGCCACCACCGTGCCGTCGGGGAGTACGCCCTTGTACACGGCGCCGAACCCGCCCTGCCCGATCTTCAGCGCCGACGAAAAGTTGTTCGTCGCCTTGAGGATCTCCTCCATGGTGAACACCGAGCTCTGGAACTGGTACGGCTGCTGCGTCCCCGCTAACACGCTCCCCCTCCTGCTGCCGTTCCTGTACAGCCCCTCTCCTCCTCCAGCTCCTCCCCGGAGCAACGACGGCCGCGCGCTTCCGTTAATCCCGAACGCTGCGACAGCACGCGCCACGGATAATTAATCAAGGGAACCCGCCCGGCCGGTGGAGAAGAAGAAGAAGAAGAAGGTCAACTGGGAGGGGGGAGACTTACAAGGTGGCTTCTTGATCGCGCTCCGGCACCGACGGTAGCGGCGCCGGCTTGGACCTCTTCTTGTCCTTGAGGAGGAGGTGGGCGACGTGGAGAGGGAGCTGAACCACACGCCGATGGACCTGAACAGGGACTTGGCCCTGCCGCTACTGGTGCCGGCGGGGAGCTGCTGCGACCACGCCGGGCTCGGCGTCGCCGATCGGCGCCCCACCGGCCTCCAGATGACACGACAGGTCCCTGCGGTTGTCGCGTCGGTCCATGTCCCCCACTCCAAGTCCCAAACCAGTCGATCGGCCGGCAAATGGGCGGCGAAGACGACGTATATAGAACAAGACAAGGCACGGCGCGACCGTGTCCAAGCGCCAAGGCCGGCCAGCTAGGCAGCAAGGCTTCTCGCGTATATGTGGCTCTGCATGTGGGCCTGCGTCTGCCCAGGACCCACCGGCAGTGAGATACAATGCCTCGGGCGACTTTGTATATGTAAATGTTTTTTGAGAGAGGAGAACCATTCCACTCTCGCCATCGTTTGCCAGGTCAGCCACTAACAAGGATTTGAGAATCATACACATGCATATGTAGTAATACACAATTTGCAGAGTAAAATGTCTTTTTTAGACAACTTGTCAATTTTGAGGAATGAGAACTTGTCACCAGTGCAACCAGTTGTGACCCTTCCTTGATGAGGTCTCAGTGTGCCATCACTATCATATCATAACCTGACCTCTTCAAAGTTCAAACCCAAGACGAACACAAGCAACAAATAAAAAACAATGGTGAATCCATTACCCATATATCCAGGAGCACAGGTGGTCAGTCAACGGAAGCAGCGCAAGCTAGAGAACAATTCCTCCGGCGGATAAAATTATGCACCCGACGAGCCGAGATATTAATTGTTCGGCAAGAAACATACGACGAACAAAGACAGTTCAGATCACCAACAGACGAAGATTTCAGAATTCTCCTAGTCAAAAGTGGCAAAGGATATACAGGAAGCACATATGGCTTCCTTTTGTACAAATCAAACATAATTCAGAACCAGTTTTCTTTCCCTCCTGTCACCTATCTAGTGTGTGATGATGGTTTATACAGACGCTACCAATCAGAAAACCGACGCAAATTCAGAAGCACCAAAAAGAAGAAAAGGCTAGTTTCAAAGTTTAAGCTATGATTATATGCATACTGCAGAAGCTGTTCCCTAATCCTCCAGGTGCCATAAAAGCCGCAGCTGACACAAACGGTACTACAAAACAGGATGTTTTTTAACACATTTCTTGATGTTTACTTCGTTGCATTATTTCCACTTGTTCTCCCAGAGTTCATTCCACCTCCACCAGACCATATCATATCATATCATATCAGGAGCAGAGTAGTTTCTGACTTCACTTCACCATAAGAAACGACTAGTACTAATAAAAGCTCCTCAGCTGGCGACGAGGTCCAAGTGAGGATCCACCAGAGTCAGCATGCTATTCATACATCTCATCTATCAAAGTAATCTGCAACATAACACAGGAGGCTTTCATCAACGGAGGATATCGCATGTAGTTTACAGATGATGTGTGAAAAAATGTTGAGGATTCAGAAGAAAAATAAATAGCCAATAAAAAATCATCACAGATACTAAGAGATGTCCACAGGTTGAGCCTCTTATATTCATATTGATCAGAATCATTGTTAAGTTTGTATCTAAGATTTTTCAGAATGGTGCATAAACACATATTAAAAGACACTTTTCCATGCAACACATATCTCTCTTGACGACGAGCATACTCATAAGTTCGGAATAAAATAAACACCAATATAGGAAATGACAACAGAATAAACATCCATGTGCATCGCTAGCAGTGCGTCGAGTGTGATTCAAATGGGTTTTGCCGTACTAACCTGGTCACAGACTGGGCAAGTCTCACTTCGCTCCATCCATTCAAGAATGCAACAGAGATGGAAATGATGCTCACACTTGGTAATAGAGCGCGGATTTTCTTCATCATACTCTGGTGAGAGGACAAAGAAAGGTTATTATAAGGAATTTTATGGTCCAGCACAAAATAGAACATAGCTTTAGAACATCCATTGGTGCATCATTGGAGGATGATCGGAGTATCACACACACCACCAACCAAAAACTACAGCGTGGTGCAAGTTCCTAGATAACATCTTTTGAAAAGGTCAAATATGTCAGGTTGTATGCATCTATGAACTAGTGAACTATCTAAGGCTCCTCTAAGAAAAAGGATTGTAAAACATGCTGAATACTCCATGCAATGATATACACGAATAAATAATACTACATACATGTGAAAAAAATACAGACAAATAACTGGAGCACAAGCATCTCCCGACCAAAATTAACCTGATAACAAGAAATCAGCAGGCCATAGCCTATGTAGCAAAAACATGCCATCTAGTTACTCAACCAACCAAGTAAACACAAGTTCAACAAATACTCAATTCTTATCTTCACAATCAAAAGAATAATTATGAATGATCAAGAGAAACACAACCTTCAAGGCAGATTGGGCAAACATCCTCCTCCTCAGTCTTATCTTCAGGGGCACCTTTTTCACATGACTCATATTCTCCACCTTTAAAGACTCCTCCTGACCATCTGTTTTGCTCTTAAGACCTGACTTGTCCAAATCTGCACATGAAAAATTATAAGGTTACATCACTACCATCACAGGTAAATTATAATCACTAATCTTCAAAGTAATAAAACTTTACCCTGGTTTTCTGTAACTGGTAAGCCAACATCATATGGCAATGGAGCAGGTGGTGCTCGATAAGTATCAGGAGTGGATGTGTCCAGATTCGTGTCAACTGCAACTATAGCAGAAGCCGGAGATGATCCATCAAAAGCAGAAGACAATGGTTCATGCTCCTCCTGATTCTGTTGATGCTGGATAAAGCAAAGCCAATACTGTCAGCCAATTCAAGTGACTAATAATGCCAAAGGCTGATACAAAACAAAGGCACCACCAAGTCATATTATTAGTCAAGACAATTTACGCAGATTAGCCAAAAAAGGAGGTGCTGTTTTTTTTTTTTGGCAAAGTGGTCTGTATAGCACATAGACAACATTACAGACTTACAGCAAGCAGCATACAGTCTAAAGACCAGCGAGCCTACAATGCCAAATCATAAAGGATGAAGATAAACAAAAGGGAGATGCGCAATGTAAATAACATAATTTGCCATGTTGCATCAGAATTTCAAACAAGGTAAGCAATCTGCTACTATAAGCATGTACAAGTACAAGTAAACATTAGCAAATTCTGGAGCACTCGTATATCCCAAGATTATTAAATGAGCAGATTGTATTACATATAGCAACTCACATATAAACATGTATCAAGATTGTGAATAATCAGATTTGATCTTCATAAAACGAATGCAGACTATAGCAGTTAATGGCACGAACAACAACTACAAAAACTACTGATAAATCAGTAGAACTTTTTGTGTGGAAAAGTAAGGCAGATGGTAGAGACCACCCTGACACTAGCAGCAGGTTACAGTGGCACACAAATCAGAGAACACTGTGAATTAAGAGCATATAGAGGTTGTGCATACATAGATATGAACCGGTGCTCTATCCACGTCGGATCTTCCTGATGAGAAACAGCAGCAGCCACCCATTCTATTCTGAATGGACAAGCTTAATCTGGGCTATCCTCTAGCTGTTGTTTTTGTCTCTCATGCCCTACAAAGCAATAATTCTTTGCTGATTAAGCAAGAACAAGAAATCGTGAAGTGAACTAGAAATATAGAATATGAATACAAGATGAACAAAATGCGCGGGCACGTGGCCATACAACTGTACATGTGCCTTGTTATTTTGTGGTTTACTCTAACAGAGCTGATTTCTAATACCACCAGATATATCCTGTTCTTGTGGACGTGACCATATACCTTCATACAAGTCATGTTAAACCATGTACCGTATTCCACGATTTCGCATTCTAACTGAGAAATGAACATCAGCAGTGCCACTGCAACAGCTTTTTAGTTGATAGCAAATTCACCACCCACAGAGCTCAGCTAACTATCGATGCAGCCTTATTCCCCTGCAAACAAGGCTTGCAAATAGCACAACTACACTAATCACGCAGCCTCGGCCGCAGAGGGCGGTTCACTTCAACTCCTAACCGAGAAAGGCATGGGGCAAAGGCTGCGATATGCTTGTAACACTGACAAGCCATAGAAGGTACCAAACTCCACTGCAATCTTGTGTGCAGGGAAGCGCTAGATTTTTGTGCTTACACACGCAGGCAAGCTTCCTACACCAGACATCTAAATTTCGACCGGAGCTACTGCGTTAATCCACACGGAACGCTGCAACCTCCATCTAGCCACGCTGCCTCGGTTGCAGCGGCCAACGCGAGACGGGTTGCAGTTGGAACCCCCTTCTTTTCGCGTGAACAGAGCTAGCTAGCCCGCTACTCTAGCACAAACAACACACCAAATCCGCAAGCAACGAGCCGGATCGGAGTCGTCTGGTAAAGAACCAGATAAGCATCAGGATTCGATTGCTCACGGTGCAAGAACGAGACGCACCTCGAACAATCCAAGCAGGCAGGGTAACACGCTACGGCCTCCGGCCGTCCGTACCAGCAGAGCAGGCAAAACCCCGACGCTTCTCCTTCTCTCCGGCGCGGGCGACTAGGAGGGACTGGGCGGCGCGGGGGGCGTCCGGAATTCGAGGAGACCTAGAGCAGAATCAAGCGGAAGAGAAAACCCGCGCGTGAATCAATCGACCGAGAGCCCATGGGAAAAGGCAGCGGAAAAGCAGCGCGCGGAGTCGAGTCGAGCAGAGCTGCGGGAGACGGGTTACCGGAATCCGGAGGGAGGGAGAGCGAGCCGCCGCCTGGGGTGTGAGCTCCTCCGCCGAGCAGAGCGCCTCGCCGAGCCTCTGGTGCGTGCGCCTCTCCTCTCCTCTGTGGAGGGAGAGAGGGGGGAAGTGCTTTGTCGGGGTGCGGAATCCTGAGGGGTTTTTCTGCAAGAGTGCGCCGCCTGCTGAGTGGAGAAGAGGACCGTGGAATTTATCTTCTCACCATCCTCCTAATGCTGCCGGTGGGACCACACGCCACCATGGCCCACATGTCATTCTTTGCGGACTCGCCACGGCGTAGATGAGAAAGATCCTCTTCGCACTAGCAACTTTTTTTTTCTTGCTCCTTTTCGTTTTGGTTTTATTTTCTAGAGGGAAGAAAACTGAATTGGTTCAGCGGCAGGATTGACGTGCCACGGGGGCAGGACACGTGGGCGCGGCAGTCTCGCTGACGCTGGGACCCACCGCAGTCGCGTTCACAGGAAGAAGTTGGTTGGGATGGTTGGACTTTGTGATGCCAACAGCGCCGACGTGGCTTTGACTTAACAGCGATGGTAATCATGGTTAGGTAAGCTGTTTTGTTAGTAAGAAAACAGTCTATGCAATGGTAGCACGAGCGAGCAAACCATTTTTGGATTACCAAAGCAATTTAGGTTGATTGATTGTAAAGGTAAAATAATTATGTAGTTTTCGTCTTTTCGAAGTCGACCCCGGCAATTAGTGAGGACGTTCATTTTCCCGCATTGATTACGATACAAAACAAGACGGTCAAAGATATGATGAAGGCACGTTACGACGGTTTGCGTTCGGGCCATCTTCGAAAATCTTTTGGCTATACTATCGCAACACGCCTCGCCCCTCGGCATGTTGAAACTTTCCCAAAACAAGTGAATTGCTCAACGATTTGGATTCAACCATTAAACATTAGCATGTATACGTTAGTGAGCTGGTTCATTCTCATTCATTGGCCACGATACAACCAAACCGGCCAATCAAAGATGAGTCGGCCGACGGAGCCGTTTCCAAACACATTTTGGCTAGACTGTCGTAACGCGCCCTCCCCTCGGCATAGCCAGGGTGTTCTGGGACGACATGAATCATCGAAAAAGAAAATACGAGAAACTAATAGTGGACTACTCCAACGGGTCTCTTTGACACACTAATTATCTTTCATTAAAATAGTTCATATAACACAAATTTGGCCATGGCAATAGGGTTTTTGTTCTTTTGGGTGGTGGCGGTTAGTTGACACCTTGGCGTACGGGGCGTGTGAGTGAGCATGCGCCTTAATTAATTACTCCATGACTACTAGGGATAGGTAGTAGGGAGGATGCGTCACGGCGACGGAGCCTGACTTGCTTTGTTTATGTGTTGATCAAATACTGCTTAGCATGGAACGAATTAAAGAAATGGAACTTGATTACTCTATCAAGTGATGTTGAAAATGAAGGACCCCAAAGTAATTAAGATGGGTTGATTGATGAAGATTTTCGCACTCCAATCACTATGAGGAATTCGACGCAGAGAGAGTGAAAGGTAGTACTCCGTAGCTGCAAACATAACACATGGCGTGGGATAAATGAGTTCTTTTTTTGTCCAAGTAAAGCGATATGCATAAGCTAGGCTGGTTAGTTGGGATTTGGGTCATCGGCAAAATCTTCTCTCCTCCTGATGCGTCCACGTCTGACAGTGACGTCGACAAACTCCAACGCTTTGAATCCACACGAGCGGGACATGTCGACTGGGCCGAGATTCTTTCGACTGAGCAGGACATTTCACCCTCAATTTTAAAACTGGATGATTTCAACCCTGAACTTTACAATACCGGACAAATAACCCCCTAGAGCTAGTTTTGGACGATTTTGGGTGGTTTTGGTGTAAATTTGGGCGGTATTGCAATTCCAAGCTGTTGCTGACGTGGCCCGGCGTTAACGTCGTTACTCTGCCGGCAGAGAAGTCCGCCGCCCGCGCCGCCCAGCGACATGAGAGGGGACGGCCTGCTCTCTCTGGTCCTCGTCCTCGCCGCGTGTTGCGTCGCCGGGCATGGCGTGCATCCGTTGTCGCGGATCGCTATGCACCGTGCCCGCGTCGGGCTAGATGCATCCGCCGTCGTGCGGGCACCGGGAACCTCACCCCGGTCGCGGCGCTAGGAGCGCCGTCCCTGCGAAGCGGACCGATTCCGTCGCTGTTGGTTCTGATAGGATGGGCTGCTTGCAGGTCCGCGTGTGCTCCGGGGACGGAGTCCAAGTACTCGAAGAGGTCACTCGGCCGGCGTCTGATGACGAGCACGAAGACGTGCTCCAGGTCGAGATAGCAGCCGGGGAAGGAGTCGTAGCCGGATGGGAAGAGGCGGACGGTGCTCGCGATCTCTCACATCGAGGGCGGCGTTCGGCGGCGCGAAGGCCAGAGGGCGGAGGCGGGGGTGGCGTGCTGGTGCCGCGTTCCCCGTGCATGCAAAATCCCCCTGTTCTGCTGCCATTTGAGCCGTGGCATCTGAATATATGATCTCATTCTTGCTGTGCGTACCTGTCGTCCAGGCGATCCGTGACGAATTGGCGAGAAAAGTCACGGATTTGGCGTCACAGAATGAGAACCTGAAGAAGGTATGTAGTTTAATCAAGCCTCAATCAAGCCAGATGCAGCTCTCTGGCGTTCAGTGATGTTCATATGTTCAATTTTCGAAATTATGAATGTTCATTTTGCCCTATGGCTGGGTGGTGCAGGAGAAGGACATGGTTATGGAGCAGTACCTATCGCTCAAGGAGACGAACGAGCAGCTGAAACATCAGGCACACCATCTTTCGCTTTCCTTCCTTTAATCTTGTCCATTATTAGTGTATGATTTATATAGGCACAGCAAGAATCGGATCAGATATTCATATACTACGGTTCAAATGGTAGCAGAGGCGGAACGAGCTAATTCACCTGGCGATGAGGGATGGTCTGCCGGATGGGGAGATACATCCTAGCCCGTTCGATGTCCTTGCCTGGTGGAGGAGGTCGAGGCACCGCCGGTAGCGCAACGTACAGCTGCCTTGGGCCTCCCCCACGCCGCCATGGAATTTGGGATTTCCGGGGAACTTGGGACATGCAGCTCCACGCCGTCGGAGCGTCCCCTCTGCAGCCACCTCCACGTCGGGCGTTGGTGGCGCTCTGATCCGCACCTCCACAGTGGGCATACAGGCGCTCTGCTCATGCGAGCACTAACACGCACCTATCGAGTCGCCGCCCAATCCCTCCGGCGTTCTGCTTCAAATCCCATGGCGCCATCGCCGCGACGCTCTGCTCCGCGACGTACAACTACCTTGTGGGCTTGTATTATACATGAAGAAAAAGTATACAGAGCAAGTTACGACGACCAAACTTGTTGCACACAATTTATTTATCTCTTCCAGTACGGCTGACCAAAACTTATCAAACACAAGCATACAACAATTATTATTTTTATCTCTTACATACCTTCCAATGTTGTCCCCTTCATTTTTATTTTTTATCATACACATCAACACATGCATGTACAAATGCAGTCATCATAAACACTATACTTGCAACTTGAAAGGACACACACCATATGTACTTCAATGTATAACATAGGTTTAGAATGCTTGTAACGGGATGGGTGTCACGCGCGACGATGATATAATCCTCCTTTATTGTATAGGAAGCTAAGGGTGTGTTTGGATGTTGGAAAATTTTCTTGGAATTGAATTGGACCAGCAATTCCATTTCCAAGATGGAAAGGAATTGACCTCCAATTCTAGTTCTGCTGTTTGTTTGTAATGCTGTGTTTGGATGCAGTGAATTGAGCTCCGAATTGAATCGGCAATGGAAAACCAAATCAACCAATTCAATGGAATACCACAAAGAGTGTTTGGATGCGCGTGGTATTCAGCTATAGAATTCAGGTTTCAATGGAATACCAAATCCTGTTTGGATGTCACATGTGTGGAAATGAGAGTATTTTTGACTTTGAACAATATAACCTCTGTAATATGAATGAAAATATACCAGTATATTTCAGATGTTTCTCAATATTATTTTCCCACAATAATATGTTAATAATCCAGATAATATAAGACACATGACAAAAATAGCACAAAATGGATACATAATGTCTCACAAAAATCGCACAAAGTGGATAATTATGTCTTACAAATAGTAGAAAGTGGATACATTATGTCTCACAAATAGCACAAAGTGGATACATTATGTCTCAAACAATCCATAAACATGAAAGTAAATAATATGGTAGCAATCATCAAGGCAAGGTCATGAGCCATGCCTTTCTCATTTCCATGGGTAGTGCCATGAGTGATTCGAAGGTGCGCTCGTTGGCGGTGACCTTCGCATAAGCTATCAACAGATCATTACCCACCAAATCTGGTATTTTCTTCAGTTCAACCAGGATTTCAGATGAAGGAGTAACCTTCGGGGCTGCTGGTGGTGGTGGTGGTGGTAGTGGGACGGTTGAGATCAAAGCCTCCTCAAACGTCATTCTCAGCTCCCCCACCATGCTCATGATAGCATCAGCATTGCGTTGCTTCTTCTTCTTAGGCAGCTCAGGCGTTTCTTCATCATCCTCCACAACCACCTGAGGAACGGATGAGGATCCAACTTGAGCACCCTCACCTCCTGTCCTTGCACCTGCACCTGTGGCATGGTCTTTTGAATATATAGTAGAGATAGCTTGCCAATTCTTCACTTCCTTGTGCCTATATGGAGCTGCATCCTTGTTTGCCTACATAATATGCACACATATTAGAGATGATGTTCAAGTTGCAAAAGAATGCATAGTCAAGTTGCAAAAGAATTTTAGTATGTTACATACCTCCACATATCTAGCCCACACTTCATCACTGTCAACACTCACCATGTTATTATCCCAATCCCATCCAAAGCCACTCTGGGAAAGCATCTTGTTGATGACTTCATAATGCTTGTCAAATGTCTTAATTCTTGCTACTATCTTGTCCTTGTTGATGACAACGTTACATGTCTCCTTCACTTGCTTTATGCAAGCATTGTACACATGTTGCTTCCAACCATTTTGTGCATGGTCACCTCTGTTGTGATGATCAACAAGAACGGACAATAATGCGGTGTCCATCTCATTAGTCCACGCAAGGTAAGTCCTACTGCCCTTCTTATTTATTTTTTCAGCCATGCTTCTACAAGTGACATATGTAATACAAGTAAGGAGAAAGAGCAATATGTAGATAGTTAAAATATATATATATATATATTCAGCCAAAGGTTCCATGATAGAAATATCACACAAATGGCAGTTAACACATTACCGAAGTGCCTACTGGTTGTCTCTAAAGACCGCTCATAGCCAATCATCCTCATTTTAGTTCCATGGCCAACTACTTGTAAGAACATAGCAACATTTTCTTCTACCGTGACATAGGTTGTATCTTTGAGACCACCCTTCTCACGCAGCATAGCACAAAGATTATGGAAATTTCTTTTGGTTAAACGCAGCTCATCATAGCATCGTGTCTCCGTCCCATTGTATGTTCTTCTCAACACATACTTTCTATATGCAACCCTCTTCTCAAAGTCATCGAAGGAACCTAGGTCCCTCGGTGACCTTTGAGTACTAGCATATGCTAATGCAACCATAGACACCTCAAAATACAACTTTGTGAGCATTATCCTTTTTCTTTTTCTTCTTTTGTTCTCTTCACAAATGTAATGAACCAATTCTTGGCGAGACATGATGATTCTACAATGCACAAACAAAGTTTGGAATTTAGCAATGTAAAACGCAGGTATTCTAGTGTAAGCAATGCACAAACATGCTCAGGCTACTAAGGTAAGCAATACAGATCACAGGTATTCTCTACTGTATAGAAACAAACTAGTATTTGATTGCAGCGGAGAAGCACTATGGGCCTGGAAAACAAACTAGTTCCCTACCACCACCGCCGGAGAAGCACTATAAGCAATACAGATCACAGATAAGCAATACTGTGTAGAAACAAACTAGTGTGCCTGGACCTGCATAGCAACCATCGGAGAAGCACTAAGGGCTGGGGGGAAATCTTCGCGTGCTGCTCCCTACCACCACCGCCGTCGAGTTTTGACCCAGGAGGAGGCAGAGGCTGGCGGGCGCGGGGCGCAGACGGAGGCGAGCCTCCCGCCGCCGCCTAGGGTTAGGTATCCGCTTCGGGCGGCGCGGGAGGGGCGGCCAGGGTAGGGCGAGATGGGGAGAAGGAGGCCGGGGAAGAGGAGGGAGAGCTGGCGTACCTGCTTGGGCCGCCGGCGACGAGCTGCTGGGTCGAACGGCGGCGGCGGTGAGGTGGTCGTCCGAGCTCCCGTCGTCGCCGCGCGAGGATAAGGTGGGTCTCCGCTGGGTCGAACGTTTCCGAGCACGTTTCCGAGGTCTGGAGCTCGGAAACACCTCGCCTGTTATTTGCTCGGTGGGTACCCCCGCGCGGAATTGGTTGGCCAATTCCAGGGTCCAATTCACAGCACATCCAAACGCCAGAATTGAGGCCCCAATTCTAGATTCTCCAATACCAGGCCCAATTCAGTGCATCCAAACACAGCATAAATGGAATTTATGGTTAGAATCATAGGGTAGGACATGATTCCAATTCCTGTTTGGATGTGTAAAACATGGAATTTGCTGTTTTTTGAGTTTGGAGAGTTTGAACAATATGAACTTGTGTAAATGTACGAACAATATAGTATGTGTATATATGAATTTTGATATATTATTTTGCACACATAATAAAATTTAAAAATTCCAAATTAAGTTACGACAATAACACAAGGAGAAATAAATAGTTTTGAAGTACCAAACAATACATAAATTTCTCTCTAAAAATAGCACAACTGAGTTGTTATGTCTGTTACACATAGCACAAATAGAAAATTCACAAACAACAAAGTACGTCATACATCAACCAAACAGTAGGCCGGTACATCACTCCAAGGTCAATAGCCATGGCTTCCTGAAGTCCTCCGGGAGCGCCATGAGTGCTTCAAACAAGCTCTCATTGACGATCAACTTGCCATAAGCTCTCAGCATATCAGTAGCCTCCAAATCGGGTATCTTCTTTAGTGCATCAAGGATTTCAGTTGGAGGAGTCACCTTTGGCATAGGAAGTGGCTCGGTTGTCTTGAGAGCATCATCAAACGACATCTTCATTTGTCCCATCATGCACAAGATAGCGTCACGAGTACGTTGTCTCTTCAGAGGCACATCCGGAGTTTCTTCAGGAGCTGGTGTGTTTTGTGTTTGTTCAACACACTCAGCAGCTGTCCTAGCATCTGTACCAGTCGCATGATCTCTTGAATTTATGGTTTCGATAGCGTCCCAATTGTTCACCACCTTGCTCTTGTAGGCACGTGCATCCTTGTTAGCCTACAGAAACCAAACAAATATGAGATGATATTGTAGTTCCAAAAGTAACAGAAAATAAATATTGTTTAGTACCTCCACATATCGAGACCACACTTCATCACTCTCAACCGACACCATGTTATTTTCCCAATCCCATCCAAAGCCACTCTGAGCAAGCATCTTGCTAATGACATAATAATGCTTGTCAAATGTATTAATTCTGCGAGAGGGAGAGATGACGTACCGCCGGTCGCCGCCGCCGGTTCTTCTCCAGCTCCAAAGCGAGGCCGTGAGCGAGCGAGGACGGGAGCGAGCGAAGAGGTACGCGGGGCGGGGCGGCTCACGTTTCCGAGTGTTTTCGAGCTCGTTCGTTCGGAAAGTTTGCTCGCGGGGCAGACACACGCGCGGGACTCGCTCGGAATTGGACCCTGTTTCCAGCGACCAATACCCAGGCCACCCCAAACAGCCGAATCAGGTTAGGCAATTCCAAATGGACGTTTCCGAGGCCCAATTCTAACATCCAAACACAGCCTAAGGCTAAGAGAGTGCTCCCAATGAAGTAACACAAAGCCCACACAAACTGCATGTCAAAATAAAAAATCCCACAAAAATGGGTGGAGGTAAGGCTTTGCCACCATGTCTAATAGTTTGGCACTCTTAGTGAGGGCCAGCCTCTGACACTTTGTGTGTGCGTCCATTTTGCTTGAATTGTTCCATATATGAAGTCCCTTTTTTTCCCGATGATTTCTGGAGGATGGTATTAACAAATATAATATGTTGGATTATGATAGCAATCAGTACATTAGTCCTTAAGATTAACCAACCTTGTAAGGGACATTGTTGAATGTCAAAAGGAACATATTGTGAAAGTAGCATGTTATTAAGTTCTAGTAATGTAAAAGATTGTAAATGTAGGAAGTCTACACACTAGTACAGAACGACACATCGGATACCCCTCTATGGAAACGGCACGAGTTAGACGACACAGAATCGCGATTTTAGCGTTGCGGACGAGGCCTGGCAGAACTGGGCCGCGGCTGGTCCGTCAACATTGGTTACGGAGAATTTTCGATCTCCGTTACCAATATTATTGGCAACGGTCATAAATTCACCTCCGTTTCCAATACGTATCTCTATGGCAATGGTTGTTTATGGTTATCCGTTTGCGATATGCTTGGAAAATTGCAGTTGCAAACTGGAAGCGTGCCTGTTCAATGCGGCTTAATTCATGAGGGATTGGAACCGCCTGCTCGACGCTAATAAAATGTGACTGGAACCCCGCGAAGCCAGGCAGTTCTCGCATTCTCCCGTTTGTTCTCTCCCACATTCTCTACCACACTAGCACAACCACCATGGAGGAACCCTGGTGGCAGAACGAGGAAGTCCCGAGCGACGACGCGAGCGCTGAAGACCGCGGTGAAGTCTCATGGTGGGATCAAGACGGGCCGCCGGACTCGGACCCCGACGACTCGGACCCGCCATCTTCACGCTCTATAGAAGATGACTCCGATGACTCGGACCCGCCGTCTTCACGCGAAGGAGAAGACGACTCCGAACAGGACGAGTTGCCGGAGGAAGAGGAGCCGGAGGACCCGCCGGAGCCATATTCTAGCCAGGAAGAATACGACGCCGCCGCCGATGACGACGACGAGGAGGAGGCGTCGGAGGAGGCACCGGAGGAGGAGGCATCGGAGGAGGCGTCGGAGAAGGATGCGCCGGAGAGGAGGCGCCGGAGAAGGACGCGCCGGAGGAGGACGCGCCGGAGAAGGAGGATCACGCTCCGGAGAAGGAGGAGCGAGAGGAGGATTCGCCGGAAAAGGACGCACAGCCAGAGAAGGAGGAGCACGAGCCGGAGGAGGAGGAGCACGCGCCTGAGGAGAAGGCAACCGGCAAGAAGCGACGCCACACCGCGGATGACAATGGCGCGGAGGCAGGGCGTAAGAAGAACAAGTAGAGTAGATAGATAGTTGATGCATGTAAAATGCATACATGAACTTTGCATTATTTTACTTATATTCCAATCATATTTGCATCATATAAGGGTTATATCAATGTTTTATAATGATTTTGGGAATACTTCATAGTTTTTCCATTTATTTGGAATTAACCCTGTTTTCCAGAAAACGTCTTTTTTAGTGTTTCAGACTTTCCGGGAGCTTCGGGACTCCAAAAAGGGCAAGGTCAGAGAGCACGCTTCAGAATTTTCGAGACGAACGCAATGGGCTCAAAATGAAGGCCAGAAGCCCAACCAGCTGGAAATGAGAGGGCCCCACGCGGCCTAAAATCTTGGCCGCGTGGGCCTACCTATTTTGGGCCTCGGAGCTCCGCCGCCGTCGATCTTTGCTCCACCGACCTAGTCATGACCTAAAAATGGCTATAAAAATTGTCCCCCGACGTTCTCTGGAAGGAGGCGGCGGAGAAACACAGAACCACGAAACAGAGAGTCAGAAGGCTGCCGCCGGAGAAGATCGGAGGGGGAAACGCCGCCGGAATCGCCTCCGGAGGGCTCCACCCCCCTCCGGCGTGTTCATCATCAACATCTACAGCAAGAACTTCTCCACCACCATCACCATGATGAAGGGGGAGTAGTCCACCCCCTGGACTAGGGTTTGTGGTGGTAACTTTTGTATCTCTCCTCTCTCTTGAGCTTCGCTAATTAGTACCGTATGAGCTGCCAAACATGATTACGGTCATCTATGTAATACCTTTGTGGTGGATATTGTGGTGTGAGATGATTTGTTATGCATTTACCGTTGTGTTGGAGCTTTTGTGATTTGTCATACTTTGAAGTATGATGTATGTGGGTACGAGATGGCCGATGTGACACGGCATAGGTATTGAGTGACACAGTACCGCCTAACATCCTTTATCTGGGGGTAAAAAGAAAGAGTATGATGTGGGAGTGAGAGCAACCACGCTAGCCTTACGAGGGTGACCTAGCAACACAAATGAGTATTTCTTTCAACTATGTGTTTTAGGACATATAGCCGTCATAAAAGCTACCATTAAGACATGACAATTGTGTGTACTTTATCTATAACATGATAATCACCATAGATGAGAGAGAGAGGATTAAGTGAACCATGAATCCATGTCCATTTTTCTTATAAGAAACTCACACTTGAGCTTGTCCTCTTGCTGCATAGAGGATTAGGCTTTCTCTCTCTTTGAGAGCTTTTGCTTGCTACCATTTGTCTTGTCCTCTTGCATTGAAGAGGATTGGGACACTTTTACATTCTTGCTTGGTTACTCCCATCCATCAACCACCTTGTTCTCCAAACTTGTTTAGTGCATAATCAACTAAAACTTGTGACACTTTAGTTGTAGGGAATATATAACTTTTCCTTCTTGCTCCTGCGGATCGATACCTTACTTCCACATTGAGAGGTGCTACGGTGATCCCTTGCTCTTGGGGGAATCAATAGTTCAATTCTACCGTATCGATCCTTTGTAAGTAGGTCCAGTGTGTCAGTGAAGAGATCAAAGGAAACGGTTGTTTATTGCCTCCGTTTGCGATGTTATACTTTGTGCTATAAATGTGCCACCGCGGCAACCCTAACGCTCTCGCTCTCACTCTCACTCCACAGTCACAGTGTGGCGGCGGCTTCAAGCAGCACACCAGACCTAACCCTTATCTCACAGATCTGAGCGGCGCGTCCGGTCGGCATCGCCGCCTTGCATATTCCCCCAGCGGCGCGTCGGCGAGCCGCCGCGCAACTTCCCCCAGCGGCGCGTCGGCGAGCCGCCGCGCATCTTCCCCGAGTATGTCGCCGACGCGGATCTATTGGTCTATTGCCGTGCATCTTCTCCGGGTATGTCACCGACTAGATCTTACATTTTGTTTAAAGTAGCACAGAAAACTTGTCTAGTATTTGAAGTCTAGTATTGTGTTCTGTCTAGTATTGTAGTACTGCCGATGATGAATACACCCCTCGACACTAGATCTTACATTTTATTTAAAGTAGCATCTACCGATCTAGTATTATAGTACTGTCTAGTATTGTAGTATTGTGTTCTGTCTAGTATTGTAGTATTGCCGATGATGAATACATCCCTCAATACTAAATCTTGCACTATTTTAAGTCTACTAGGGTAAATTAATTTCAACGCTTTGTAGTACTACCGATGATGAATAGATCCCTCACTACTAGTACTACCGATGATGAATAGATTAATTTCAACCCTTTGTCAATGTGCTAATCCTCGTTATGGTTTTGTGTAGCTAGTGTATGAAGTAATAGTATATTTCGGCGACAATGCATAAAAATGGTGAGGCAATTGAAGGTAACATCACCTTCAAGTTCTGCCTCCAAATAGTTTCGATCGGACCACAAGCACACGGATATAGGCGCTTAAGGTGTAAACTGTTTTCATCTTAAATTGTATTTATGTCATGTAGCATCATATTTGCCTCTTTTCTAACTAGACATCCATGTATTTTATATGCAGAAACGCTATGCAGATCCAAACAAGCTTTAAAAGATCTAAATACAAAGTGGGATCATATCCGTGAACCATCGTTGTTGTGACGTTTCGCTGCACTGTTCAAAACACTTTTTTAATTAAGAGTGCATTGGACAGTGTGGCCGAAATGTCACAGCGGTGACATTATTATATTTCGGCGACACCGTCCAAGATGGAGCAAGCCTCAGTACGAAGAATTTGGCAAGATTAATTTGCTAAGGAGGCTTGCGAGCTCGGTGTGGTTTCTGGATTTCAGTTTCTCCATCTATTTTATGTATGTGTGTAGCAATTTGGCTGCAGATGTGATTTGGAGAAGCATGAAACCGCTACTCGAGTCTTTTGCTAGGTCGAATTCCGTTTTCGGCACTTCAGAACTGAGGAAGAAGGTGGAGCTGGAGAAGAGTGGAGTGTCATAAAAGTTAAGTTTAGGGAGGCATGAGAATGATAGGATTAGCGAGGCATGTGTAACTCATCTTTTGATGCTATGTAATGATGAAAATTCTTATATATGTTATGAATGGATTTGCTAGCAACTTTGTGCTTCTGCTGTGAGATTTTGAATGTCAATTGGCAACCGCATTGCTGTTGTAGGCTTCTGAAGAAATCTCAATGCAAACGAGTAAAATAGAATCTCCGTTACTGATGCACCGATACATCGGAAACAGAGATTGGTCGGCAACCGTAGCCAAACTTATGCCTCATTGGTGACGGTTTTTTGCCTCCGTTCCCGATGAGGTCCTTCACATCAGCCACGGAGGCGGGGACACGGACCCTTTCTCCGTTTCCGAAGGGTTTTTGGCCCGTTTCCGATGTGTCGTTCTGTACTAGTGACATGTTGTTTTCAAGACTATCTCTAAATGCATAAATTTTGGTGATCAAGTCATTGGTTTCAAGTGGGTCTGAGGAGGCTACTCATCCTTTCTGTGTGATGGCTGCAAATTAGACACCTACCAAATCAAGAAAATTATATTGATAACATAAGGATTTCATAGTTGTTCTAGGTTATCAGGTGTGTTCGTTACAAATGATCCATTGATATAAAATATAGATCAGGAATACCCTACCAATCAATTGTTCAACTACTAGGGGTAGTAAGGAGAATTTTGAGTACGAAAATGAAACAAAATAACCAATGAACAAAATTTGGATGGAAAACCATTACACCTCCTATAAGATAGGCAAATAAACTCTAGAAATAACTCTACTCATGATATTTTTTGGACACACCGATAAAAATATTTTGTTGGGTGAGACCAGAACAACACTCGACATAAATATTTAAGAATAACTAAACGTAAAATACAAATGTAATATGATACATCGAAAAATTAATCCATAGGGTGCATGCATCTAAAAACTAATGCATAGAGATGCATTAGTTGTTCTAGCTAGATATTGTGAAGTTTTCTTTACAATTCCTTTCTTATATTTGTCGGATTAAGTATGTTGTTCTTAAGAGAAAGCGTTGAAGGGGGTCGTGGCCAGAAAACAAAAAATTTCCTACCGATAACCTTAAACTAGTCAGGATCTATTACTATGCAGATATAGAGTAACGGAGGAGAACGATATACATACCCTTGTAGACCGATAGCGGGGATTACGCTCCCGCAACAAGCGTTGTTGACGAAGCAGACGTAGCCGACCTCAAGGTCGTGAAGACGAACTCCTCCAAGTGCCACATGTGCAGCACCTCGTAGCTCTACACACGTACGTTGTAGACGACGGCCTCCGGGCTCCGACCCAGACGAGCAGCGGAAGCAGAAGACTTGGACCTAGCAGCACGGCGGTGTGCGTATGGTGGAGAGAACTCTCTCAAACCTGTACGCGGCTCCTTTTTCCGAACCACGCTTGAGGTAGGAGAGAAAGAGAGAGGATGGTGCAATTTTCCAAGGCATGGGGGCACCCCTATTTAAAGGTGGAGGAGGGGTGTCACCCTTGGTGGCTAAGCCATGTGGGACTAAACCCCACATGGTGCGCCGCACCAAGGGCTGCTGCGCCCCTAGGTGGGCCCCATTTGGCCCACCTAGGGCAGCCCCTCCCCAAACCGCACCATGGGTGGAAGTTTCCCCCCTATGGGCCTTTTCCCTTTGGTCAAGGCCTATTTAGGTGTGCAGCCTTTCCGAAAATAAATAAATAAAAATATATTTAACTATTAATTACACTAATTAATATTAAATACATATTATCTAATTTATTTCGGATCCAAAAACCATTTCGTCGGCCCCCGAACTTCGTCGGATATGTCCTGGAACCATTCTGGAACCCTTCTCTATTTTCTCTTCGATATCCAATCTTATATAAAACGTCGCCTACCCTTAAGTGTGCCACCCTACGGTTTGGGATCACTCCAGACATGATCGAGACCCGTTCTCCGATCAATTACATCAGGGGGATCCGGATACTATCCATGATAGTCCCTGTGTGTCCACGAATATCTTTGTCGTTTGAACCTTAGACATCAAGTCTCAAACCTTTTGCCTGGCGATACTTAGTTTGTATGAGACTCGTTCCACGGTATCCTGATACCTAGCTTGATCTCGTCATTGACAACACTATCTTTACTCGTCTGTGATATTACATCCTGATACGTCTCAAACGTATCTATAATTTTTGATGTTCCATGCTTGTTTTATACCAATTGCTACATGTTTTGCATCTACTTTATATCACTTTTATACATTTTTTGGGACTAACCTATTAACAAGATGCCGAAGTGCCAGTTCCTGTTTTCTGCTGTTTTTGTATTCCAGAAAAGCTAGTCTGGAAATATTCTCGGAATTGGACGAAACTACACGGGGGTGCCTATTTTTCCAGAACACGCCTGACGGAGCGAAGGAGCAGCAGAGGAGGGCCACCAGGGCCACACGCACCAGGGCGCGGGCCCCCTCTGCCGCGCCCTGGGTGGTGTGGGCCCCTCGGGGGTCCGCAGCCGCCGCCCTTTCGCCTACTTATTCCCCCCGACGCGAAAACCCTAAGTACCTGAGCAAATATCCACGAAAAGTTCCAGAGACGCCGCCGTCGTCAACCCTAGCTCGGGAGGGTTCAGAACCTCTTCCCGGCACCCTGCCGGAGAGGGGAATCGTCACCGGAGGCTTCTACATCGCCATGCCTGCCTCCGGAGTGATGCGTGAGTAGTTCATCCTTGGACTACGGGTCCATAGCAGTAGCTAGATGGTTGTCTCTCCACTTTGTGCCATCATGTTTAGATCTTGTGAGCTGCCCTACATGATCAAGATCATATTATTGTAATGCTACATGTTGTGTTTGCTGGGATCCGATGAATATTGAATATTATGTCAAGTTGATTATCAATCTATCTTATATGTTATTTAAGATCTTGCATGCTTTCCGTTACTCGTAGATGCTTTGGCCAAGTAGATGCTTGTAACTCCAAGAGAGAGTATTTATGCTAGATAGTGGGTTCATGTCTCCGTTTAACCTGGGACAGTGACAGAAAGTTCTAAGGTTGTGGATGTGCTGTTGCCACTAGGGATAACCTAACGATGCTATGTCCACGGCATATGTGTTTGTTTACATTACGCACTTTACTTAATGCAATTATCCGTTGCTTGCAACTTAATACCAACGGGGGACTCGGATGACAACCCGGCGGTGGATTATTAGTCATAGATGCTGTTGGATAACGATCTATGTATTATGTCGTAATGCCCAATTAAATATCATAGTAGTCAACATGTCATGTATATGCATTGTCATGCGCTCACTATTCGTCAATTGCCCAGCTGTAATTTGTTCACCCAACATGTTAGTTATCTTTTATGGAGAGACACCACTAGTGAACTGTGGACCCCGGTCCATTCTTTTACACTGATTAAACAACCACAAACTGCAAACTGTTCCTTTTTCATTCTCTGCAATTTAATACTCATTTTCCACACCATACGTTTAATCCTTTGTTTTCAGCAAGCCAGTGAGATTGACAACCTCACTGTTTCGTTGGGGCAAAGTAGTTTGATTGTGTTGTGTGCAGATTCCACGTCAACAGTCCAGACTCCCTGCGACAGCTATTTTTCTGGCGCCGTTGACAACCTTCTGAAGAGTTGCTGCTCCTACTGGTTCGATAACCTTGGTTTCTTTCTGAGGGAAAACTTGCTGCTGACTACATCATACCTTCCTCTTGGGGTCTCCCAACGAACGTGTGTTTCACGTCATCAAGCTATTTTTCTGGCGCCGTTGCCGGGGAGACAGCAGTCTTCTGCAAGGGGAGTTTCACGCTTCCAATCTCTTTACTTTGTTTTTGTCTTGCTTAGTTTATTTTATTTTATCTTGTTTGCTTTCAATTATCAAAAACACAAAAAAATTAGTTACTTGCATCTAGTTTACTTTCAAGTTATTTTCTGTACTGTTTTTATTTCTGCTAAAATGAGTACTCCTGAGAACACTAAGTTGTGTGATTTCACTAGCACGAACAACAATGATTTCATATGCACACCTATTGCTCCACCTGCTGCTTCAGCAGAATTTTATGAAATTAAACCTGCACTTTTAAATCTTGTTATGAAAGAGCAATTTTCTGGTGTTAGTACTGATGATGCTGCTGTTCACCTTAATAACTTTGTTGAACTTTGTGAAATGCAAAAGCTCAAGGAAGTAGATGGTGATATTATTAAACTGAAACTTTTTCCTTTCTCCTTGAGAGGACGTGCTAAAGAATGGTTGCTATCTTTGCCTAGAAATAGTATTGATTCATGGACTAAATGCAAAGATGCTTTTATTGGAAAATATTATCCTCCTGCTAAGATTATTTCTTTGAGAAGTAGCATAATGAATTTTAAGCAATTTGATAATGAACATGTTGCTCAAGCATGGGAGAGAATGAAATCATTGGTTAAAAATTGTCCCACTCATGGACTGACTACTTGGATGATCATCCAAACCTTCTATGCAGGATTAAATTTTTCTTCGAGGAATTTATTGGATTCGGCCGCTGGAGGTACCTTTATGTCCATCACTTTGGGTGCTGCAACAAAGCTTCTTGATGATATGATGATTAATTATTCTGAGTGGCACACCGAGAGAGCTCCAACAGGTAAGAAGGTAAATTCTGTTGAGGAAACCTCCTCCTTGAGTGCCAAAATTGATACTATTATGTCTATGCTTGCAAATGGTCAAACACATGTTGATCCAAATAATGTTCCTTTAGCTTCTTTGGTTGCTCAAGAAGAGCATGTTGATGTGAACTTCATTAAAAATAATAATTTCAACAACAATGCTTATAGGAATAATTTTGGTAATAGCAATTATAGGCCCTATCCTTCTAATAGTGGCAATGGTTATGGAAATTCCTATAGTAACTCCTACAATAATAATAAGAGTGTACCCTCTGATCTTGAAGTTATGCTTAAGGATTTTATTAGTACACAAACTGCTTTCAATAAAACTGTTGAGGAGAAATTTGGGAAAATTGATGTGCTTTCCTCTAAAGTTGATAGTCTTGCTCTTGATGTTGACTTATTGAAACTAAAGAACATGCCTCATGATGTTAAAGAGAGCAAAACTCTCAATGCTATACAAGTTAAAATTGATAACAATGTGAGGATGTTAGCTGAATTGCATGCTAGATGGGAAAGAGAGGATGAAATTGCTAGAAAGAACAATATTGCTAGAGTTTATACTATTACTACTTCTGAAAATGCTTCAAACTCAAGTGTTAACAAACCTCCTACCATTAATGGCAAGATAGTTGGTGTTGGTAATGTTTCCACTTCTATTGCAAAATGTCCTAAATTGCCTGATAACTCTGAAACTGTCCTTGATAAAGATGCTGAAATTTCTAGCAATAAGGAAGAGAATAATTCCATTACTTTTGATGATAATGACTTTGATTTTGATGGTTGCAATATTTCTGAAGTAATTAAGTTCTTGCAAAAGCTAGCTAGAAGTCCTAATGCTAGTGCTATAAACATGGCTTTTACTAAACATATTACTAATGCTCTCATACAAGTTAGGGAAGAGAAATTAAAACATGAAGCTTCTATCCCTAGGAAGTTAGAAGATGGTTGGGAGCCCATCATTAAATTGAAATTGAATGACTTTGATTGCAATGCTTTGTGTGACCTTGGTGCTAGTATTTCTGTTATGCCTAAAAGATTATATGATATGCTTGATTTAGCACCTTTGGAAAATTGTTACTTGGATGTTCACCTTGTTGATTCTACTATTAAAAAACCTTTGGGAAGAATTGATGATGTTCTTATCATGGTTAACAACAATTATGTCCCCGTTGATTTTATTGTCTTGGATATTGAGTGCAATCCATCATGCCCTATTGTGCTGGGAAGACCTTTTCTTAGGACTGTAGGTGCTATTATTGATATGAAAGAAGGGAATATAAAATATCAATTTCCTCTCAAGAAAGGTATGGAACACTTTCCTAGGAAGAAGATTAAGCCACCTTATGATTCTATTGTTCGAACAAATTACAATGTTGATGCTTCTTCACTTGGTAATACTTGATGCATGCTTTGTGCCTAGCTAAAAGGCGTTAAAGAAAAGCGCTTATGGGAGGCAACCCATTTTATTTTTCTGCAATTTTTCTTTTATTGAGTCAAGGAGTTTGTTTACTTCTGTAGCAACTCCTTTGTATCTTTATTTTCTCGCATTGTTGTGCCAAGAGTAGCCTCTAATGATAAGATGATGCTTAATTTTGATTGCTGCGCAGAAACAGATTTTTGCTGTTCACTGTACGAAATTCCTAAAATCACCAGATTGTTAATTAAATCTGAAATTTTTGTGCGTAATCTTTATGAATGTCTGAAACTTTCATTAGTTCAGAGTTTCTCGATCTGAGCGTCGTAAGTGCCTCGAAAAAATTCGTCTTTGCGGACTGTTCTGTTTTAGACAGATTATGCCTTTTTATTTTTGCATTCTCTCTTTTACTAGTGTTGAGTGAAATTCTTTTTTGGGTGGAAGAGCTTCACATAACATCAGTGGCTGTAGCTAATGTTTAAAGTAACAAATCATATTGCGTCTTTACAGAACATGTGAATTTTTGATTATGCACTAACCCTCTAATGAGATCTACTTTGAGTTTGGTGTGACGGAAGTTTTCAAGGGTCAAGAGAGAAGGATGATATAATAGGATCAAGAAGAGTGAAGAGCTTAAGCTTGGGGAGGCTCCCATGGATCTCCCCAGCATATTTCAAGAAGACTCAAGCGTCTAAGCTTGGGGATGCCCAAGGCATCCCCTTCTTCATCGTCAAAATTATCAGGTCATCTCTAGTGAAACTATATTTTAATTCTTTCACATCATATGTGCTTTTCTTGGAGCGTCTGTGTGCTTTTATTTTCAGTATTGCATTTTTATTTTCAATAAAGCTTGACTGGACCCTAGCATTCTTGATTGGGAGAGAGACACGCTCCGCTTTTTCATGAGAATACTCCTATTCTTCACTTATATTTGTTGAGTATTCATATCTAGCGCTGTTCAGCTTTTAGCTCTTGTTTTCATGTATCTCTTGTCAGAGCTATTAGCTTTCTTTTGTAGAAAGTACTCTCTTGCTTCACTTATATTTGTTTGGAGAGTTGATGAAATAAATTGATTGGTGTTTGGTTGGTTCAGAAAATGTTGCATGTGGTAATTGGTATAAGGAAAAACTTGCTTAATCTTGTAGATCACTAAAATGGATAACTTGATGCTTGTCAATTGTTTTGAGTTAACAAGTAGATCATGATTAAATTGTGCATCACATGAGTTAAGCCTATTAGTGAAGAACTACCGTAAAGCTTGTTGAAAATTTGGTTTGCATCGGTGGTACCTCTAAGGTCTAGATATTTTCTAATAACAGGGTTTGGTTAACAAGGAAGACGGTATGAAGTCTTATAACGTTTGCAATATGTTTGTCATATAAAACTTGGTGTACGGGTTGATATTCTTGTTTGCTTACATAACCTTGCTAGCCTAAACTCTGTACTGAGAGGGAATGCTTCTCGTGCATCCAAATCCTTGAGCCAAAATCCATGCCATTTGTGTCCACCATAACTACCTATATGTGGTATTTCCTTGCCACTCCAAGTAAATTTTTCATGTGCTACCTTTAAATTATTCAAAATGTTATTATTCCCTTTTTGTGTCAATGTTTACTAGCTCATGAGGAATTAGTGTGGTTATTCTTTATTCTATTTGTCGAGTGGACTTTTACACCTGGACTAGTGGCATATACATCCGCTTATCCAATAACTTGCAAAAAGAGCTGGCAACGGGGTGCCCAGTCCCAATTAATTACAACTTTAACCAATTAATTCTCTTCACACTTTTGCCCTGATTCATCAGTAAGCAATGACAAACAGTGAAATACCTGAATGTGTGTAAACCAAAGAGAAAGAGGGATGATCTGCCTTGCTGGTAGAAATAACGTCCTTCATGGGAGCCGCTCTTAAAAGTCCGTTCGACAGGTAGAATACTGTTCTCACCCGCTACCATTCGTTGACAATTAACAAACACCTCTCAAAAATAGATACTCCTCCATGGTATGTGATTGATGGAAGGCACCCGAGGATTCGGTTAGCCATGGCTTGTGTTAGCAAGGTTGGGAGGAGTATCAAATATTTTATGCAATCTCTATATGCTTTCAAAAACCTAAAAGCTCTAGCACATGATTTAATCCCTGCTTCCCTCTGCGAAGGGCCTTTCTTTTACTTTTATGTTGAGTCAGTTTTCCTATTCTTTCTGTCTTCCACAAGCAAACACTAGTGTCAACTTTGTTACAACATGCGTTATATGCAATGTATTGGACTTGTTATACTACTTTGTGTTGACAATATCCATGAGATAAATATGTTGAAAGTTGAAGCAAATGCTGAAACTAAATTCTTCCTTTGTGTTGATTAAATACCTTTTGTTAGAAACTATTGCTTTATGAGTTAACACTTATGCAAAACTGTTTGATGCTTGTCTCGAAAGTACTATTCATGAAAACGTTTAGCTTGTGTGATTCATTGTTTACTCATTATCTATTTGTAGCAAATTATAGACCATTGACTTGGATCACTTCATTCATTTACATGTGCCTTGCAATATTATATGATCAAGATTATGATAGTAGCATGTCACCTCAAAAATTATTTGTTTTTATCGTTTACCTACTCGAGGACGAGTAGGAACTAAGCTTGGGGATGCTGATACGTCTCAAACGTATCTATAATTTTTGATGTTCCATGCTTGTTTTATACCAATTGCTACATGTTTTGCATCTACTTTATATCACTTTTATACATTTTTTGGGACTAACCTATTAACAAGATGCCGAAGTGCCAGTTCCTGTTTTCTGCTGTTTTTGTATTCCAGAAAAGCTAGTCTGGAAATATTCTCGGAATTGGACGAAACTACACGGGGGTGCCTATTTTTCCAGAACACGCCTGACGGAGCGAAGGAGCAGCAGAGGAGGGCCACCAGGGCCCACACGCCCAGGGCGCGGGCCCCCCTCTGCCGCGCCCTGGGTGGTGTGGGCCCCTCGGGGGTCCGCAGCCGCCGCCCTTTCGCCTACTTATTCCCCCCGACGCGAAAACCCTAAGTACCTGAGCAAATATCCACGAAAAGTTCCAGAGACGCCGCCGTCGTCAACCCTAGCTCGGGAGGGTTCAGAACCTCTTCCCGGCACCCTGCCGGAGAGGGGAATCGTCACCGGAGGCTTCTACATCGCCATGCCTGCCTCCGGAGTGATGCGTGAGTAGTTCATCCTTGGACTACGGGTCCATAGCAGTAGCTAGATGGTTGTCTCTCCACTTTGTGCCATCATGTTTAGATCTTGTGAGCTGCCCTACATGATCAAGATCATATTATTGTAATGCTACATGTTGTGTTTGCTGGGATCCGATGAATATTGAATATTATGTCAAGTTGATTATCAATCTATCTTATATGTTATTTAAGATCTTGCATGCTTTCCGTTACTCGTAGATGCTTTGGCCAAGTAGATGCTTGTAACTCCAAGAGAGAGTATTTATGCTAGATAGTGGGTTCATGTCTCCGTTTAACCTGGGACAGTGACAGAAAGTTCTAAGGTTGTGGATGTGCTGTTGCCACTAGGGATAACCTAACGATGCTATGTCCACGGCATATGTGTTTGTTTACATTACGCACTTTACTTAATGCAATTATCCGTTGCTTGCAACTTAATACCAACGGGGGACTCGGATGACAACCCGGCGGTGGATTATTAGTCATAGATGCTGTTGGATAACGTCTATGTATTATGTCGTAATGCCCAATTAAATATCATAGTAGTCAACATGTCATGTATATGCATTGTCATGCGCTCACTATTCGTCAATTGCCCAGCTGTAATTTGTTCACCCAACATGTTAGTTATCTTTTATGGAGAGACACCACTAGTGAACTGTGGACCCCGGTCCATTCTTTTACACTGATTAAACAACCACAAACTGCAAACTGTTCCTTTTTCATTCTCTGCAATTTAATACTCATTTTCCACACCATACGTTTAATCCTTTGTTTTCAGCAAGCCAGTGAGATTGACAACCTCACTGTTTCGTTGGGGCAAAGTAGTTTGATTGTGTTGTGTGCAGATTCCACGTCAACAGTCCAGACTCCCTGCGACAGCTATTTTTCTGGCGCCGTTGACAACCTTCTGAAGAGTTGCTGCTCCTACTGGTTCGATAACCTTGGTTTCTTTCTGAGGGAAAACTTGCTGCTGACTACATCATACCTTCCTCTTGGGGTCTCCCAACGAACGTGTGTTTCACGTCATCACATCTTCGTGACCTAGTCACATGCTTGCAAGCTCATTGATGTAATCTACCGAGTGGGTCCAGAGTATCTATCCTGCTATATGGATTGGCAAATCCCGCTCTTGATCATACACCTCAACATATTTCTTTCGGGATACCCAAGAGGGACATCTTTATTGTCATCCTATATAAGGAGTGACGTTTGATACAATTCAAATTACCTTCCAGAAATAGCAATTAAATATGATCTCACGGTCAAAGCGTGAATACTACGTCCTACATATATTGGGGTGTGCGTCCACCATATCATTCACCTAATGACATGACTCCATTATCAATTGACGTCCAAGTCCATGATCAGGAAACCTTGATCATATGTTGATCTCAATGGACTAGTAAAGAGGCTACTAGGGACCTGGTTGTTTACGTACCACACGTGTATTAATGTTTTCGCTTAATACAGTTGTTGCATGATACAAAACGTATTATGAACAATCGAGATATGACAAATAAATATCTTTATTAATTGCCTCTAGGGCATATCTCCAACAGTCTCCCACTTGCACTAGAGTACAATTTAATCTAGTTTACAACTTGGTAAAAGCTTAACACCTATAGCAGCTTGGTGTTTATCATGCTTGTCTCGTGGAAGAGGCTTCGTCAACGGATCTGCAGCATTCAGATCCGTATGTACCTTGCAAATCTTCACATCGCATTCCTTGATATATTGTCTTATCGCATGGAAGCGTCGGAGAATGTGTTTGGCAGTTGAGTGAGACCTTGGTTCGTTCGCGTTAGCAATAGCACATGTGTTGTCGCAGTAGAGGTTCACAGGGTCTTCCGCGCTTGGGAACACTCCGAGCTCGATGACGAACTTCCTCAGCCAGACAGCTTCATTCGCAGCTTCTGAAGCAGCAATGTACTCCGATTCCATTGTAGATTGGGCTACTATGGGTTGTTTCCCACTTCTTCAGCTCACAGCGCCTCCGTTAACCGTAAACATATAACCTGTCTGAGATTTCGAGTCATCTGGATCTGTGCAGAAACTTGCATCAATGCAACCTGTTACGCCAAGTTCCTCTTCACAGCCTCCATAGACAAGAAACATTTTCTTGGTTCGCTTAAGATACTTCAGAATATTCTTAACAGCTATCCAATGATTCTTGCCAGGATTACTTTGGAATCGACTCGTCAAACTAAGAGCCAACGCTACATCGGGTCGAGTACTTAACATGGCATACATGATTGATCCCATGGCTGAAGCATAGGGGTTTTTTAGCCGCTGCGGCCTTATCATGAACCGTTACTGGACACTGAGCCAAGCTCAACGTTTTATTCTTTACAACCGGCAGAGACCCTTTCTTTGCCTCATCCATATTGAACCTTTTCAATATCTTATCAAGGTAAGTACTCTGACTTAACGCTAATAGGCGCCTTGATCTATCACGATAGATCTTAATGCCTAACACATAAGCAGCATCTCCTAAGTCCTTCATCAAAAATTTACTGTTTAAATAATTCTTCACGCTATTCAGAAGATCCACATTATCCCCAATCAGTAATATATCATCCACATATAGAACTAGGAATGCAACTGAGCTCCCACTCATTTTTTATAAATGCAGGTCTCTTCCACATTTTGGACAAATCCAAAACCTTTGATCACTTCATCAAAGCGAAGATTCCAGCTCCGAGATGCTTGCTTCAGCCCATAAATGGAACGCTGAAGCTTGCATACCTTGCCAGCATTCTCTGGATCGACAAAACCTTCACGTTGTACCATATACAACTCTTCCTCAATGTTGCCATTTAGGAACGCAGTTTTGACATGCATCTGCCTTATCTCATAATCGTAATATGCAGCAATTGCTAGCAAAACCGAATAGACTTCAACATCGCTACAGGTGAAAATGTTTCATCATAGTCAATTCCATGAATCAGTCTTTTTCTTAAAGATCCATTTATTCTCGACGGCCTTGCGCCCGTCGCGAATCTCCATTAAAGTCCATACTTTATTGTCATACATGGATCCTATTTCGGATTTCATGGCTTCAAGCCATTTCTCGGACTCGGGTCCTTCCATTGCCTCTTTGTAGTTCATAGTTTCGTCTTGTTGAATTAACATGACGGTGCAAACAAGATTACCTTACCACTCAGGAGGGGTACGGTTCTTCCAGACCAACGAGGTATAATAGAATCCTCGACATTTTCTCCCACTCCATCTGTGGAGGACGACTCAGGAACAGTTTCCGTTGCGCCACTCGGTATTTCGAGTTCAGGACCAACTATCTCGTCGAGGTCTATTTTCCTCCCACTTACTCCTTTGGCGAGAAACTCTTTCTCGAGAAAGGCGACGTTTTTCGCGACAAACGTTTTGCCCTCGACTTGATTGTAGAAGGTGTATCCTATGGTTTCCCACGGATACCTACAAAGATGGCCTTCTCCGATTTCGGTTCGAGTTTGTCGGGCTGTAGTTTCTTAACGTAAGCCTCACAACCCCAAACCTTCAGGAACGACAACTTGGGTTTCTTACCATGTCATATCTCATACGGCGTCGTTGCTACGGATTTGGATGGAGCCCTATCTAAAATGAATGTGGCTGTTTGAAATGCATATCCCCAAAACGATACGGGCAAGTCTGTAAGAGACATCCTAGACCGCACGCTATCCAATAAAGTGCGATTACGTCGCTTGGACACACCGTTGCGTTGCGGTGTCCCAGCAGGCGTAAGCTGTGGTACGATGCCACAGGCCTTCAGATGTGTGCCAAACTCAAAACTCAAATATTCGCCACCACGATCGGATCGAAGCTGCTTGATTTTCTTGTTGAGTTATTTTCAACCTTACTCTAAAATTCCTTGAACTTTTCAAATGTTTCAGACTTGTGTTTCATTAAGTAGATATACCCGCATCTACTCAAATCGTCAGTGAAGGTCGCGAAGTAACGATATCCATTGCGTGTCGAAACACACATTGGTCCACACACATCTATGTATGATTTCCAATAATTCCGACGCCCGTTCCATAAAAACGGTGAACAGTGTCTTGATCATTTTGCCCATAAGGCATGGTTCGCAAGTGTCAAGAGATCCAAAATCTAGTGACTCCAAAAGTCAATCTGAATGAGTTTCTTCATGCGTTTTATACCAATATGACCGAGACGGCAATGCCACATATACCGGGGTATCATCACTAAGTCTAATCCTTTTGGCATCTATGTTATGAATGTGAGTACTAATATCGAGATTTAACAAGATAAACCATTACTTTCAGGAGCATCAACATAAAAGATATCATTCATTGAATAGTACACCATTTGATACTGATTTAACGAATAATTGTCTTGTAACAGGCAAGACCCACTCATAATGTTTACACTCAACGATGGTACAAAATAACATTTATTCAAAACCAAAACTAATCCCGATGGTAGATGTAGAGGGAGTGTGCCGACAGCCACCACGTCAACTTTTGATCCATTGCCGACGCGCATCGTCACCTCGTCCTTTGCCAGGCGCCGTTTATTCTCAACTCCTCCTGAGAGTTACAAATATGAGCAACAGAACCGGTATCAAATACCCAGGTATTACTCCGGGTGCAGTAAGGTAAACATCTATAACATGTATATCAATATACCTTTCTCTCTTCCGACAATCTTGCCGGCCTTCTTGTCTTCCAGGTACTTGGGGCAGTTGCGCTTCCAGTGACCATCTCCCTTGCAGTAGAAGCATTCCACGCCAGGTTTGGGACCAGGTTTGTTAGCCTTGGATTTGGCAACAGTTACCATCCTTCTTGGTTCCAGTTCTTCTTTCCCTTGCCGCCAGATTTCTTAAAATCGACGGTTTTTGACCATCAACAGCGTGTGCTCCTTCTTGATCTCCACCTCAGCAGTCTTCAGCATCACGAACACCTCAGACAGGGACTTAGCCATGCCCTGCATGTTATAGTTCATGACGAAGCCTTTGAAGCTAGGAGGCAACGATTGCAGCACCCTATCAATCGCCAGCTCATCAGGAATCTTGCATTCCAGAGCGTTCAGGCGTTGAACGTAGCCAGACATTTTGACCACGTGCTCGCTCACACTACTGTGCTCTTCCATCTTGGCTGAGAAGAAGAGCTCAGAAGCTTCATACCTCTCAGCCTTGGCCTGTGGCGCAAAGACAGCTTTGAGATCAGAAATTATCTCAAAAGCACTCATCTTCTCAAAGCGCTTCTGCAGGTCAGCTTCCATGGCATAGAGCATGCCACTCTGGACAAAGGAGGAATCATCCATCTTGGACGCATAGACTTTCTTTCGTCCTCAGAGGCATCATCTGCGGTTGTCACCTATGGCGGCCTCAATGACGTAGGCCACCTTGTGGGGAGTGAGGAGGATCCTCAGGTTGCGGAACCAGGACATGAAGTTTGACCCATTGGTCTTAAGCTTTTCTTTCTCAAGGAACAGGCCTAGGTTAAAGGTGGGGCGAGACATCTACAATGGAATTTGCAAAACATAAGACTTTCATAATAAAATATGGGTTCAAGTTTTAAAAATAAAACTACCAGAACTCCCACTCAAAACGAACATCCCCGCATCGTTTTAGTGATTACACGATCCTAATCCATCATACTACCCCCGATCGTCACGGCCGATAGCATAACTTCAAAAGTAGACATCGCTATGTCAATCACAACATCTTGTGACTCGTGCTTAACCTTTCGGTCACTGTGCTCCGAGGCCATGTCTGTACATGCTAGGCTCGCCATAATAACCTCTAGCGTATTCGCTGTGCAAACATGTCTTACACCCACTGTATGTGAACGACGGTATGTCTGACACCCGATCATCACGCCTGCCTCGTAACGTAGAACTTTCTTGGTGGTGCACGCTAAAGGGGAACACTAAATGGTATTTTAGGAGGGATCATCTTATATTACTACCACCGTGTAACTAATATATAAATATATATATATATATATATATATTATATATATAAAGCAGGACTATTCTACACAACCCCTATATGTTTGTAGAATAACTATTCTAGTCAACTTTTCCATCAAGAAGACCTTCTTAACCCGAACAGTAGGACACGAACAGTTCCATCGTGCCCCACCAGATCCCCCATCGCCACCTACCTCGCGCCGCCTTCTTCCTCCGGTTCGGCCCCGGCTCCCCTGCATCCAGCGCGGCGACCTCGCGCCGCCTTCTTCCTCCGTCTCCCTGCGTCCGGCGACCTCGCTGCACCTTCTTCCTCCTGCTCCGCCCCAGCTTCCCGGCATCCGGCGACCTCGCCGTGCCTTTCTCCTCCGTATAAGCCCCGGCTTCCCTGCCGGCGAGCCCCGCCTGCGTCTAAACCGGCCGGCCCCTCCGCTGCCTCCTTTGTCCCTGGAGGTCGGACGCACGGAACGAGAGCGTTATGGGACTCGACGTCTCGACCCCCTGCCCCTGAAGGACGAGCGCTCAGAGCACTGCCTCAACTCTGTCATTGGCGGCAGCGAGCTCGCGTACTGCACCTCGCCGGTGCGGCCTACCATCCTTCAATCCGCTGCCCTCCCTCGTGGCCACAGAGAACTCCCTCGCCAGAACCTTTTTGAGCGCGAGACCGAATTGCGTCGCCCGCCACCAGCCGCACGCCATCTTCTCCAATCGCCATGGGTGCCTCGATTGAATTCGCCAGCTGCTTAAAAATTGACAGGGTGCCGCTACGGGAGTCCACGCCGGACGGTCCACGACGAGCAGCTCAAGCCACAGGGCAGAAACTCATTCTTCGTTTTCCCAATTTGTGTATTGCGCTACGGGAGTGTGCTTGTTGGCCATGCGGGAGTCCTCTGGCATCGGGGCTGGACTCTGGAGTTCATCGACATGGTGTGTTGTTCCCGCACGACCCATTCTGTGTCTGTCCCTAACGGCCTAACCTGCTCCGTCGTTGCGGAAATGCACAACACGGGGCTGCCGCCGTTCCTGGTGCTGGGTACCACCGATCTAGGAATTTCTTGTTGCCTTTTTCCGGTCTATGGCAGTGGATGGCGGCGACTGAAGCGCTCGTGCTGCTGCTGACCTTCGAGCGGCGGCGTCGAGCTCATCCCATGCACCAGAGCGCGCCCGACCTGGACTCCCCTTCACCGTGTGGGCTCTAGGATGTTGATTTTTGGGGAGTTAGCTTAGTACGGCACCGGAGGTTCCCGGCGTCCGAGATCTTTATTTGCTAGCACATACTGCTGCTGCTAGCTTCTCTTTTGTTGTCGCCGCGACTGCTCGTTTCTATGTACTAGTATTTCTCCTCAATGTGATGTGCTGCTACTTTCTGTGGATAAGCACGTACATATTCCCAGTTTTTTTGTCTACTTGTGTGTGAGTTAATGGCTTCTACCTGTAAAGCTCAGTCCACTAGTTCCTGACTATTATGCGTCGAACTCCGCTCGGGATTCGCTGACGTTGGGGAGTCGGTGACTTTGTGGCTGACATGTGGACCCCACCTACAGTGGGCCCACTTGCCAGCGACTCAAAGTCAGGTGACGTTGAGCCCTGGCAAAGTCAGCGAATACGAGTCCGTCGAACTCACATCTGGCTTGCTCCATGAACCACTACCATGGAGAGCTGAGTATAAATTCCTTATACGGCACAATACTTTTATTTTGGTTTTTGTCTCCTGATTTATTTCTGTGCTGCGGAAAATCATTATATTTTTCATTGCAAATTTTGCTCTCCCCATTGTGGCTATAGAAAAAAGTAGGAGAAAATTAGCGTTGTGGTGGAAAGCTACATTTTGCTCTCCCATTCTTTCTCATCAAAGAGTTGTAAAAAATGTATCTACTTTTTTAAAACGAAAGTTCACTCCATCAATTTTCGAAGTTCACCACATAACAATGATTCGTTTCATAAATAAGAAGCAAAAAAAGTTCATTTATTTAGCTTTATTTTTGTAAAACGAAAGTTCACATATTTTTAAAACAAAAGTTCATTAAATCAATTTTCAAAGTTCACCGTATAAAAAAAGATTAGCTTCATAAATAAGAAGGAAAAAAGTTCATTTATTTAGCTTTATTTTTGTAAAACGAAAGTTCACATATTTTTAAAACGAAAGTTCATTTAATCAATTTTTGAAGTTCACCGTATAAAAAAGATTCGCTTCATAAATAAGAAGGAAAAAAGTTCATTTACTTAGCTTTATTTTTGTAAAACGAAAGTTCACATATTTTTGAAACGAAAGTTCATTTAATCAACTTTTGAAGTGCACCGTATAAAAAAAGTTAAATTTCCTGGAAGTTTAAAAGGGAGTTCAATTCTTCTATATCCGAGGTTCACTTTTTTCCTAACAATAAAAGTAAAAAAGTATCATGTTATTCTAAAAAGAGGTTCACTGTCTCAATTACGAAAGTTCACCTCATATTAAAACGGAAGTTAACACTGCAAAAAGTTTATTTCATATATATGCGACGATATGTGAAGTTCATCGTGTTTAACGGGAGTTCACACCGTGGAGTTCGCTTTTAAAAAATATATAACAAAAAACAGAGGTTCATAGTACCGAATCGCGGAAGTTCACCTCATATTAAAACGGAAGTTAGCACTGCAAAAAAATTCATTTCATATTATTCGACGATATGTGAAGTTCACATCGTATTTAACGGGAGTTCTCACCACGGAGTTTGCTTTTTAGAAAAAAATAACAAAAACGGAGTTTCGCTATATCAAATCACGGAAATTCACCTCATATTAAACCGGAAGTTAACACTGCAAAAATTCATTTCATATTATACAGCGATATGAAAAGTTCACCTCGTATTTAATTGGAAGTTCACACGTCAGACATTCACTTTGTAGAAAAAAAAAATTACGAGCAGTGTTACCGGAAGTTCACTTCGGCATAAAACAGAGATTCACTACACGTATTCCAGGGAGTTCATATACTCTGTTTTTCGAAGACGGGATTCTTACGCGTTAAAATCATCATTATGATTTCCGTTTGTCCAAATCAACCGCCGCCGCATTCAATTATCGAGTATATGAGTGTAATTTCACTCTCCCACGCTGACTCGCCCAGTCCGAGCACCACAATCGAGTCAATTTTGAATCGCTCTCATGTTATCTCGTTTCTCCGATTTTCGTATTTTTAAAATTAATCAAAAACCATAAAGAATTTGGAAACAATTTCTATACGAAAAAGTTGTGTATAGTCAATATCTTTCCAACGCAATATCATTTATTACGTTTCGATAAGCGTTTTGAAAGCAATTTTAAAATACTGTCCGCAGGACATGAAAGTCCAGAAAACAGAATTCCCGATTTTTCAAACTGCTCTTATTCCGTGATGAATTACGAAAATTGACCTGAGATAGTCAAGATGCGGTTTTTCCATATCTTTCCAACGGCGTATCATTTGCTTCGATTCGACAAACGGTTTGAAAATGGCGTCCAAAACAGTACGACAACGAAGAAATACGCGAAAATCAGTGTTTCGTCTATTCAAAATTACTTTACAACCGTAACTAATTTCAAAATCTTGTAGAAGTGAAAAAGGTGCGGATTTTTCATATCTTTCCAACGGCGTATCATTTGCTTCAATTCGACAAACGGTTTGAAAATGGCGTCCAAAACAGTACGAAAACGAGGAAAATACGTGATAAACAGTGTTTCGTATATTTAAATTTGTTTTAAAACCGTAACTAATTCCAAAATCTTGTAGAAGTGAAAAAGGTGCGCATTTTCCATACCTTTCCAACGGCATATCATTTGCTTCAATCCGACAAGCGGTTTGAAAATCACAATAGAAAAACTCACCGAATCTAAGTGTTCCGACCGGAAGTTCAGATATTATTTAAACGGAAGTTCCGAAAGTTGACCAGAATACTTATTCTACAAGGGAGTGTAGAATAGCAGGGGTATATATATATATATATACACACACAATATAAGATGCACTCAACAACATCAAATGTAATGCGACATGATATGGTCCTTGCGCCGATGGTCTCCCTCACGCCCACAGTTTATAAATAGTTTACTAAACTTACCTTGACCATACCACATTGCTCCTGCAAAATAAAGTTAGACGCTTTCTACTTTATCTTTTGCATATTTTACGTGGCTGTTAGGGGCTTTCGTAAATAGAACTGATTCATACCTACGAACTTACAACCACAACAACGATTGAGAGAGAGACAAACACCCGCCAGCCACATATACGGTACAAGCCATATGCCAGGTGTGGAACCAGTCTCGCGTAAGCGTACGCGTAAGGTCGGTCTGGGTGGCTTCATCAACTCAATTCCGACAGCAAAAGCAAGTGCACGCGAGAGGGTAACAACTAAAAGAACGATGCCCTCATAAACATGAGTTCTAAAACCGTATAGCTATATCTACGCATAGATCGGCTCAGATACCACTAAAGGGGATCGTAGGCAGAAAACAAAAAATTCCTTACAACGATAACCTTAAACTAGTCAGGATCTATTACTATGCAGATATAGAGTAACGGAGGAGAACGATATACATACCCTTGTAGACCGATAGCGGGGATTACGCTCCCGCAACAAGCGTTGTTGATGAAGCCGACGTAGACGACCTCAAGGTCATGAAGACGAACTCCTCCAAGTGCCACACGCGTAGCACCTCGTAGCTCTACACACGTACGGTGTAGACGACGACCTCCGGGCTCCGACCTAGACTAGCAGCGGAAACGGAAGACTTGGACCCAGCAGCACGGCGGTGTGCGTATGGTGGAGAGAACTCTCTCAAACCCGTATGCGGCTCCTTTTGCGGAACCACGCTTGAGGTAGGAGAGAAAGAGAGAGGATGGTGCAATTTTCCAAGGCATGGGGGCACCCCTATTTAAAGGTGGAGGAGGGGTGTCACCCTTGGTGGCTAAGCCATGTGGGACTAAACCCCACATGGTGCGCCGCACCAAGGGCTGCTGCGCCCCTAGGCGGGCCCCATTTGGCCCACCTAGGGCAGCCCCTCCCCAAACCGCACCATGGGGGAAAGTTCCCCTCCCCCACCCTATGGGCCTTTTCCCTTTGGTCAAGGCCCATTTAGGTGTGCAACCTTTTTGAAAATAAATAAATAAAAATATATTTAACTATTAATTACACTAATTAATATTAAATACATATTATCCAATTTATTTTGGCTCCGAAAACCATTTCGTCGGCCCCCGAACTTCGTCGGATATGTCCCGGAACCATTCTGAAACCCTTCCCTATTTTCTCTTCGATATCCAATCTTATATAAAACGTCGCCTGCCATTAAGTGTGCCACCCTACGGTTCGGGATCACTCTAGACATGATCGAGACCCGTTCTCCGATCAATGACTATCAGGGGGATCTGGATACTATCCATGATAGTCCGTGTGTGTCCACGAATATCTTTGTCGTTTGAACCTTAGACGTCAAGCCTCGAACCTTTTGCTTGGCGATAGTCCGAGACTCGTTCCACGGTATCCTGATACCTAGCTTGATCTCGTCATTGACAATACTATCTTTACTCGTCTGTGATATTACATCCTCGTGACCTAGTCACATGCTTACAAGCTCATTGATGTAATGTCACCGAGTGGGTGCAAAGTATCTATCCTGCTATATGGATTGGCAAATCCCGCTCTTGATCATACGCCTATTTCTTTTGGATACCCGAAGGGACATCTTTATTGTCATCCTTTATAAGGAGTGACATTTGATATAATCAAAGTATCTTCCAGAAATAGCAATTAAATATGATCTCATGGTTAAAGGCGTGAATACTACGTCCTACATATATTGGGGTGTGCGTCCACCATATCATTCGCCTAATGACATGACTCCATTATCAATTGACGTCCAAGTCCATAATCAGAAAACCTTGATCATCTGTTGATCTGAATGAACTAGTAAAGAGGCTACTAGGGACTGGTTGTTTACGTACCACACGTGTATTAATGTTTCCGCTTAATATAGTTATAGCATGATACAAAACGTATTATGAATAATCGAGATATGACAAATAAAATATCTTTATTAATTGCCTCTAGATCATATCTCCAACAAGATTCTCAAAACTATAATTAGTATTGGCTCTTGCGGATGTTAGAGTCATGGTAATAAAAATAAATGTGTTTTAGCATTTAGTAGAACTGTTATGCGGATGATCTGATCACTGACGTGACGCATGCATGCCTGCGGACAAGCTCATCGATCCACACCATAAAGCTCCAGTCGGTTCGTCCATTCTTCCGTGAACTAACCACCGCGTGCGCCTCCGTGCACGCATGGAGGCGCACGCATGCATGCATGACGGCCGTTCGTTCAGCGCCGCCGCACGCCAGGTACGCCGCATGCAGCGGATTGGGTCGTGGGCGCACGCATGCATGCATGACGGCCGTTCGTTCAGCGCCGCCGCACGCCAGGTACGCCGCATGCAGCGGATTGGGTCGCGTCACGACGACGCCGCCGCGCGGGAAAGCGCGCCGTCTCCCCCACACCTCCGTTTTAGCCTGACCTCACCTGCAGCAAAAAAATCGAGTTCGATACCTCGCCTGCACCGGCCTAGCTAACTCGCAGAAATCGAGAGCACGGGCAGCCTTCCAGCTAGAGCTCGCCTATAAAAAGCCCTCGGCGATGCGGGCCGGGAGAGAGCTACTGTGCCGGCCGCCAGACCTGCCGTCAAGCCGATCGCCCAGCCTCGACCCGACTGATCTTGGCTGCTCGTCTCAGTTCAGTCAGGGTCGAGGAAGGTCGATCGGTCATGGAGGCACCGCTGCTGGTGAAGAAGCCTTCGACCGTGCCGGCGGTCGGGGATCGCGAGGAGCACGACGTCAAAGCGCCGAGGAGCAGCGCCGAGGCCTGGGAGGCGTTCGTGCGGGAGTCGGAGAGGCTGTGGCTCATCGCGGCGCCCATCACCTTCAACATCCTCTGCCTCTACGGCGTCAACTCCGCCACGCAGCTCTTCGCCGGCCGCCTCGGCAACCTGCAGCTCTCCGCCGCCGCCGTCGGCCTCTCCGTCGTCTCCAACTTCTCCTTCGGCTTCCTCCTCGGCATGGGCAGCGCGCTCGAGACGCTCTGCGGGCAGGCGTACGGCGCGGGGCACCTCGGCGCGCTAGGCGTGTACATGCAGCGGTCCTGGATCATCCTCGCCGTCTCGGCCGTGCTGCTCTCCCCGCTCTATGTCTTCGCCACGCCGATCCTGCGCGCGCTCGGCCAGGAGGACGCCATCGCGGTCGCCGCCGGGAGCTTCACCCTGCGCATCCTCCCTCAGATGTTCTCGCTCGCGCTCACCTTCCCCACGCAGAAGTTCCTGCAGGCGCAGAGCAAGGTCATGGTGCTCGCCTGGGTCAGCCTCGCTGCCCTCATTGCTCACGTTGCCATGCTGTGGCTCTTCGTGTCCGTCCTCGGGTGGGGCCTCGCCGGGGCCGCCGCCGCCTACGACGTGACCTCGTGGGGCATCGCCGTGGCGCAGACGGTGTACGTGGTGCGGTGGTGCGACGGGTGGGGCGGGCTGTCGTGGAAGGCGTTCGAGGGGCTCTGGGCCTTCGCGAAGCTCTCGCTGGCATCCGCCATCATGCTCTGCCTCGAGATCTGGTACATGATGGTGCTCGTGGTCCTGACCGGCCACCTCGACGACGCAGAGATCGCAGTCGGCTCCGTGTCCATCTGCATGAACCTGAACGGGTGGGAGGCAATGCTGTTCATCGGCCTGAACGCGGCGATCAGCGTGCGGGTCTCCAACGAGCTGGGCTCGGGCCGTCCGCGGGCGGCGAAGCACGCCGTGGCGGCCGTCATCCTGCAGTCCCTCGTCATCGGCCTGCTCGCCATGGCCGTCATCCTCGCCTACCGCAACAGCTTCGCGGTGCTTTTCACCGCCGACCGGGACATGCAGGCGGCGGTTGGCAAGGTGGCGTACCTGCTGGCCGTCACCATGGTGCTCAACAGCGTGCAGCCGGTGATCTCGGGCGTGGCCATCGGCGGCGGATGGCAGGCGCTGGTTGCGTACATCAACCTGGGCTGCTACTACGTGTTCGGCCTCCCGCTGGGGTTCTGGCTCGGGTACGTCGTCCGGCTCGGGCCGCAGGGGATCTGGGCCGGGATGCTCTGCGGAACGGCGCTGCAGACGGCGATCCTGCTGGCCGTCATCTGGAGGACGGACTGGGAGGACGAGGCGGCGCTGGCCGATGAACGGATCAGCGCGTGGGCCGGCGAGGACAAGAAGATTCAGGGGGGCCTCAAGGAAGCGTTCAGAGTGTGATGTGTTGAATTTGGACGAACAGCTTCCATGTGTTCATACTTCATCCGATCGGAGTGCGGGCGAGATTCATGAGTACAGATAACTCGTTGTCGATCTCTGTTCTCTGGACGGAAAAGAATGCTCTGAAGTCTGAACAGAGAACTCTGCACTCATGATATCCCCTTTGAATTTGATACTCTCTCCGTTCACTTTTATGAGGCATGGAAAATATTTCACTTCTGTCCAATTAGTGTGTACATTCACTCATTTCGATATGTATGTAAACTAAATTAAAATATATACCATACCTTGTAAAAGTCTGAAAATCATATTTTAGTTGCTGAAATAAATGTTGGATGCATCAATTATATGTGTGCTACATTCGCCACTCTGAAAATCTTGGACTCTGCGTAAGGAGGATAATACATGGGGCTCCTGAAAATTGGAAATCACTAATCAGAACCCACTTTGGTAGCAACAAATCTGATGATGTCGCATGCAGCAGCCGACGGTGCACCAGAAGAACCAACATTTCACGAGTTTCAGTTGAACTCCAACTACGACATTTTCCCTTGTTCACTACGGATACAAGGTTTCGATATAATAGAAACTTGGCGCTCCACGAACCAGGCGACGGTGCGGCAGAAGAACCAACATCATGCTACAGAGCAGTACACGTCCGAGGACACGGGCACGAAGCTGAACTTGGTGCTCCAGGCATAGTAGAACTGGACCGCCTCACGGTTTGTCACCGGCTTGCCGCCGATGAAGATGCAGAGCCCGCTGTCCTCCTCTGGGTTGATGGCGCCTTGTGGCTCGACAGGGATGGACGAGTTAAATCCAGCGCACGTCAATCTCACATTGGTTTGTGTGCAGTTGCACCTGTTCTGCACTGATACCAAGTACAACGGGTACCCTCCTCTCTGCCCAGGCATGGTGGTTTGGGTGACGCTGATATCTGACAAGCTGCACTCTGCATACCCTGTGTAAATCAGAGACAAATCAAGATATTATTGTGGTTATTATGTTTTTTTTTGCATGGTAATACGATTCTCATTGATAAATAAAAGGCGAGATAGAAAGTACGTATACACCGATCTTACAGATCTGGAAAGATAGGATAAACCTATGTGACAAACCAACGCCTATCCATCTTTTTCGGCACCACCGTAGCAGCCACCAAGTAAAAAAATAGACAGATCACCTCTTCACCCGAGTTCGACGCGGCTCCATCGCTGATCATCAGCTTTTCGGACCTCCAATGTAGTTTGCCATAGGACAAACCATTGCCGTTGAAAGAATCAGACCGGGGCAGCATGTCCCCGGACACGCCATCGAACTTCAGCACTGGCACCCACGCACGACGATGTCGGAGTAGGGAACCAGAACCATCAGCCTTCAACCACGAACCCACCACAAGGTGCACCATCTTCCACCTGTCACCAGTGCAGACCACCGTCTGCACGTACTCCTGGACGAATCCTCTCTGCTCCACCTTGGCGCCGGAGACAACGCCGCAGCAACGGGGACAGAGCAGGAGGAAAAAACCATCTAATGGAGTCGTCGCCGCCGCCTCGCCGACACCATCCATGAACTCTAAAGCCACCAATCTGAAAGATCGGCAAGCACACAGTGCCACCAACTCCGAGACGCCGCCATTAAGGACAACGCCGGTGTGGGAGAAGAGTTGAGGCAGATTTATTTGCCCGGGCGCCGCTCCCACCACCCCAACGACGCGCCATGCCAGAGAACTCCTAACCCTAAGTACCATGCAAAAAACGGGGCCCCCCTCCCTCATGCCGCCGGAGCGGCAAGCGGAAGGAGAGGGTTATTATGTTGATGTGTTAAAATACCATGATAAATATGTATATAGATAGATATGTAAGTTATTCTATACCTCTGTTGCTAATGCAGAATAGCATCCACGCTACAAGGGTCACTACAAGCTTGACCTCCATTGTAGCTTCTAATATGTGAATGCTATTATATTTGGTTTTTGTCTATGGTTTTGCACCACATCTGCTGCAGTTTGGGGGCCAATATATAGGCCTTCTACTAGAGGAAGTCTTTAATCTGTAATTAAGCCTTGGATATCCATTGCATTGATTTGCATTAGTTGTGGATTTTGTTTTCTTTGGCCTCTAGGAAATAATTGATTCACGATTACCACAAAATAAGCATAATTAATATTGGGCAATAAATTGGTCCTTACAATAGCTTCCCAAATAATCAAATGGATTTATTCGTTTAATGATTTCCACGAATATTAATATCTTCAGGTATTCAAAGTGGATTTCCTATAACTCTATATACTAAGAGTCGTACCTTTTGATTTTTGTCCGATTTTTAGCCTCCGCGCGACTTTTGTGCGCGCGACACATGTCCTCGCGAGACCGCATGCGGTCTTTTTCGCGCGCGCGGAGTCGGCGGCCTGCGGGCTGGGCTCGCGGGCCTTGGGCTTTGATTTTTTTTCCATTCTTTGATTTTTCCTGTCGCGACGCGTGGACTCGCGCGTCGGTCAGTCGGAGCGCCGGCTTCGGCGTACCGCTGACGTCAGGCCGCTGACGTCTGTTGCTGACGTTGTATGCCGCTTATTGCGTGTCGTCTCACGGCGCTGCCACCTGTTAGGACGCGTGGACTCGCCGTCCGTTGGGCTGGACACGTATTTATCTAGGTCCTTCTTCTGTGTACATGTTCCTGTATTGCCGAGCCTATTTATATGTCGCCTTCGGCTCAGCCTTTTCCATTCGCGTTTCTTTCAGGTGTTGTGTTTCTTGTTCCTTTTGTTCTTCGTGTTGTTTGTTTTTGCCAGTTGTTCTTCCTTGCTTCGTGGGTTTCTGATTATGGTTTCTGTCTTGCTGATTGTGTGTTTCATTTTGCCCGTGGTTTTGTTCGAGCTGTGTTGCGTTCTTGCCGAGGTTTTGTGTCCGAGTTGTGTTGTGTTCATCTTTTGTTTTTGGGTTCCACTCGGTTTATGTCAGTGGTTTGATTTTCTGAGGTACCGGCTGGTTGTCTTTGTTGTTTCGAGTCGTCATCTAGTTTGAAGCCGGCGAGTTGGAAGACTGGTTTCGAGTTGCTCTTTCGTTTTCTGCTTTCGTGTATTGGTTCTTTCTGTTATTCTTTCTGTTCGTGTGTATTTGGGTTGTTTTATTTGGTCTTCATTCGTAGTTTCCCGGTCCTACGTCTTTCGGTTGCCTTTCGTTTGGTCCCTGTTTTCTTTTCTTTGATTTTCTATACCTGCTCTCTCTGTGTTTGTTCGTGTTTGTTGTTTACTGTGTTTTCTTTTCGTGGTTTTCGTCGTCTTACTATGTTTGTTTTACTGGAGCGTTCAGTCTGTTTGCTTGCGGTTGTTTCGATGGATTCGTCTTTCGGTTTTAGTCGTCTGATTTGCCGGGAGTCGTCTTTTGGTTTTCCTATTTGTTGGAAACCTGTATTGGTTACCTTAGTTATGCTTTCTTGTTGTTAAGCGTAATAATTTTTAATTCTTCTGCCGTATTTCGTAATCGCTAGCGCTATTTGCTTTCACCTGGAGACGACCGCTTTGTTTGCCCCATGTGGGAACCCGTGATAACTCTGGGTTGGGACTTCGTTTTGTTTGCTCCCGGCCAGAGTCGTCTTTGGGCTTGGATTTCTTCAGGGGCTAGTCAGCACCTCCGTCGATCACATCACTAGTTCAGTACACTTCCTTCTTCTGGGGGACCTCAAGGAAGTGTTCCGAGTGTGATGCCTAGATCGTGGAGATTCACACATTTGTTCATCGGATTGGGGTACAAGATTCATCGAGTACAGGTAACTCGTGCTGATCTATCGATGGAAAAGAATGCTCTGAAACCTGAACAGAGAACTCTGCACTCATGCTACCAACTTCGAATTTGATATTGGTTGGTCTACTTATGAACTTATGTATGCACATAGTAAGTTTCATATTGGTTGGTCTACTTATGAACTTGTGTATGCAAGTTAACCAAATATTAATTGCACTTTTATGTTACATCATTCTAGTGGCTACATGGCTCCCGAGTATGCTTCTGGGGGGCTCTTTCTATCAAATCTGATGTATTCAGCTTCGGCGTTGTAATTCTAGAGATCCTTAGCGGGAAAACGAATTCTGGCAGCAACCAATGTGGAGAGTACATCAATTTTATTGGATATGTGAGTGCATAAACATATATAAGATTAAAATATTATTCGCTTAATTACCTCATGTCATGTATCTTGTATCTGAGTGTGATGAAATTTTTAAATAGGCTTGGAAGTTATGGAAGAGGGAAGATGGACCGAACTTGTTGATGTGCCATTGCTTCCCAAGAGTGAATCGACGGAAATGAGGAGGTGCATTAACATTGGACTTCTATGTGTACAAGAGAATGCATCAGATCGGCCTACAATGCTGGATGTTATAGCAATGATAAGCAACAAGACTATGATCCAACGTGAGCCTAAACACCCAGCATTTTTTTTTTTGGATATGAACACCCAGCATTTTTTTTTGGATATGAACACCCAGCATATTTCAATCTAAGGGCAGGCAATGAAGAGGCATCATATTCTACTACTGACCCATGTTACGTGAATGATGTGACCATGTCGATCTACCTTAAGTGCTAGATAGTATTTTCTTTGTGTCTTGTGAGTCTTCACTGAGACATTAGTTGTAGATTCGATGTCATCCCAGATGTTGAGTGCACTATATATATGGCATGTGATTTTTTCTGAATCGTGACCATACTTGACTACCCTCCTAAAACACCATCATGAAAATCACATGACTTGGTCCTGCTGGCCACTTGTCGCGTCTCTTGTCTGACCAAGTTTCACGTACGACTAGACTAAACGCATATATATCATGCAAAAAAAGGACTTTCAACATGTTGTTGAGTTTATACTTTTAATATGAGAACAAAGCGTTATTGTGAAGATGGAAGACTACAAGGTCCACCAAACAGTGGTGCTCATTCCTGGCGTCCCCTATTCTCTAATGATCTTTAACATCCTTCATTTGTTCTCGTGGCATCCCTAAATTTTGTGATGCTTTATCGATATATTCGGCATAGTCTATCGTGATGTCTCTTCGTACATCTTATATATAAAACATGAAATTAAAGTATATTGTAAATCCCCTTAAACAGATCATCTAGCACGAGTGCTGGTACAACCGTTTGTGGTTGTACCACGCCTAGTCTCCTCTTCTATTGCTAGAGCAAACTTATATGAACTTCGATTTAGCAGTTTGGTCTTGTTAATTTGTAAACACAAGCCCGATAGTCTCCGTATATCTTATCTTTAATTTGGGCTCAATGGAAATATTATTATTATTAACTCTCCATATGTTCTGTATCTGGTGCACGAATCTTCTCCGGATTAATTTCAGCTTTGATTTTCTTCATCATGCCAAGTCCATGGGATATCCAAATCAGTCACACACCAAAACTAAGGAAAAGTAATAAATTTAGTAATAATCATGCATAATGGACATAAAAGTGGTTAGATGTAGCATGATATGAGGGAATTTTATTCAACTCGATGAGGGCTAAGTGATCAAGTGTATCGTTAAACATATCAGCCTCGGCATAGTGAAAAGCGTCATTATTTTTGTCGCCGAGCGAGCGCATCATGTTGAGATTTCCTAGCACAATAAGATTCTGTGATGGAGCATTGGAGAACATTGATCACTACTTTTCTGAGCGCAATTTTATGGAGGGAAGAAATCTTTTTTTTTCTCCATATCCTCAATGATGTTAATGTTACATTTGTTTCGTGATACCTAGGAGCAGCTGGGTTTTACGCCAGTGCTTCATAGAAAAGATGGTTTTTTAGTGGCGAATACGAGGGTGGTAGCCGAAAGACTACGAACGAAAGTCCATGCGGTTATCCAAAGGCCCACATGCTGCTGCATGGGAGGAACAGTTGTTTTCAAACTCGCTAAAAAAAAAATTGTTTTCAAACCGGAAAGTGACGGGGCGAGGAACGGACGTAGCGATGGAGATAACGAGCGGGAAATTATCATAAAGGAAATGCATAAGGAAGAAATAGTTTAATCCGGAAAAGGAGAATCCCAAACTAGACTGGTGAAGATTCGGTCAATTTTCTCGAGGGTGGGGCAGTCTCTCTTACCTGATCAAATCAATCTATGTCTAGAAGGGGAAACTCTATGAGGTTAAGTGATCATTATGTCGTTAAATATATCAGGCTCGACATAGCGAAAAGCCACGTAATTTTGTATCGTCATGCAAGCACATCATATTGAAATATCCTAGCACAATCCAAGGAGTACGTATGGAGAGAGTTGTCGCAGTAAAGTAGTACACGACGCAATACCCCTTCGCACGTGTGCTCTCGGGCGAAAGCCGATTAGGGCTGCTGCCTCCTGCTGGCGCCGCCAGCGATCCTGCCCGTCTCCCGTGGCCTTAGGACCATGGAGGCACGGTGGATCGTGTTACTTGCCAGCGGAGGGCACCGTTTTTAGATGTTTCCTTGTGTTCGTTTTGTCTCCTATTCAGGAAAGCAAGGCGACAACTCCCTGGTGATGGAATAAAGTTCTCCCCGTCTAGCCCTCGATCGGCGTTCGTCTTCTGCAGATCTGATTGGATCTGGTCGTCGTTCGTCTGTGTTCGCAGGTTGAATCCTTCTGATCTATGCTTCTCTTCATCGGCGGCGGTTACTCGTCTGGTGCGTTGGTCCTGTGGGGTCTTAGCACGGCGACTTCCCGACTGTCTATTACAACAAAGTTTGCCCGGCTCCAGTGAGGGAGGGGCGATAACAGCGGCGCCTTCGGCTCGCTCCAGTACTTGTAGTCGTCGTTAGGTGAACTATGGATCTGGATGTAATTTTATTACTTCTTTCTTTTTGTACTGTCTTGAAAATTGATGAATAGATTGGAAGTTTTCTCGCAAAAAAAAGAGTACGTATGGAGTTAAGATATTTTGTGAAACATTGTTGTTTTGATGCTATTAATTAGAGGACAATTAGATTCGGGCAAACGATTGGCTGGGGTTTCGTTCGCTGGGTTTCTGGGCGCCGCTGGATGGAGTGACCGGAGTGAAGAAAAAAAACAAGATAAACTGTTCAACGAATGATCTCTCCCTCACCACCTTGTATAAGTACTACTCTAGAAGTCAGTCTTCCCGCTGATCAAGTAGGCGCCAAAACTCCTTCCATCGCTGCTGGCAAGTCCTTGTAATGACAAGGATGCCATTTGGGAAGTTTCGTAGAAGTTTATCTCGTCAATGTAAAATTGTTCGAGTTCTAGTGGCTCCATACGGATACGTCTCGCAGAGAATATTGTAAGAGAGCATGCCTTCACACTAGGGATTCTGAGAGAGAATATGCATTTACAGATTTAAGCCAATTAATTGTGTAGAGGTGTGTACATTCGTGTGCCACCGTGTAAAGCCTTCAGTATCTATCTAAGCACCATGATGACGATGGTGAACTGTCAGCACCAGGGCGTCAGCACTCAGCAGTCAGCACTAGGCGCTGTAAGAGAGAATGCCCTGTTAGCAATAATCTTGCCTTGATGAGTTCGAGTTTAATTATCAATTAGCATCGTTTATTCGGCAAGGTTGCAGCCTTGCAAGTAAGATTTCGTGCTCAGTGATCCTGATCTTTTAAAAAAAAATTATGAGTTTTTAAAAAAATTGAAAAAAAAACCCAAATGTAGCCAATGGTGTATTGCACAAACGTGCAAAAATCAACTTCAGGTACTTTCTATTCCAGGCTACACAAAAATGACAAAAGTGTGGATCTAAATATGCATATTTTTCAAATCTCTAAATTTATCATTTTTTATAGCACATAAAGCATTGTATTTGAAGTTGGTTTTTGCATACCCGTATGATACATCATTGGTTACCTCTGTGATTTTTTCAATTCTTTTTGAAGCTCATAAATATTTTTTCAGATCAGTAGTACTGCTCGAGAGCCAAATACACTTTTATGTTGTTTTTTAGAGTACTATATTAGTTGTGTTAGTTTTTTAATGGATACTAGTTGTTAGTTGAGTTTGATTCTGTTTGGTTAGCCGTGTCGAAGTTCTAGTCGGCTAGCTTTGGTCCTGTGTATATAGAAGTCGTGTAGTGTAACCAGATTGTAACCATGAGAATAGTAAGAAGAAAATAATGAAAAAGAACAGGGCAATGACACGTGCCTTAGGCGAAAGCTTTTTGTTTATCTAGTTTCATATGATTAATCCGTGGCCAAATCCCAACATGCCACACGTTTTCCAGGACCTTGAATCTTTCAACAAGAGTAATTGAGAAAATGTATTGGAAAATTTGGCAGTAGTCATATAGTATTTCTCTGGATTTATTTGCCAAGTGGCTGTCCCTATATATATGAACCCACTGCTGCAACCTCGATTCTCTCCACGAACAGAACTGAAGTCCAGTAGTAGTGTGTGCACGATGAAGGACCTACCAGTGATGCTACCCTACGTTCTCTTCCTAGCAATCTTGCTCGCGTGGCCTGCCACCTCGGCGACCTTGCGCGCCGACCTCAGGCACGTCGACAGCGGCCGCGGCTTCACCAAGCGCGAGCTGCTCACACGGATGGCTGCTCGCTCGACGGCGTGCGCGGCCAGCCTCGGCGCCAGCGCTCGGGCGGCCACCGCGCCCGTGTCCCGCGGCAGCGGCGCTGCCGAATACCTCGTCCACTTCGGCATCGGCACGCCGAGCTCGCAGGCCGTGGCGCTGACGCTGGACACCGGCAGCGACCTTGTCTGGACGCAGTGCGCTTGCACCGACTGCTTCAAGCAGCCGTTCCCGGTCTTCGTCCCCTCCGCCTCCGGCACATTAGGTAACTTGTCGTGCACCGACCCTATCTGCAGCGCGCGAGGAGGCCTCCAGAGCTCCGCGTGCAGCGTCAAGGGAAACCTGTGCGGCTACTTCTACTCCTACGGCGACAAATCTTTCACCGTAGGAACGATCATGGAGGACACCTTCACCTTGAGCGACTCGGCCGTGCCCGGCCTCCGTTTTGGCTGCGGCATGAACAACAGCGGCGTCTTCGTCTCGAACGAGTCCGGCATCGCTGGCTTCGGCCGCGGGCCACTGTCGCTGCCTTCGCAGCTCAACGTAAGTGTGTTCTCGTATTGCTTTAGGACCATAGCAGACCCTGGTAGCAGCCCGGTGTTCCTGGGCACGCCGCCGGACAGCCTCGGGCCAACGTCCAGTCCACCCCGTTCGCGCCAAGCCATCCGGAACGTCCGGGAAGCTCGTCGTTGTACTACCTCTCGCTCCAGGGCGTCACTGTCGGCGAGACTCTGCTGCCGTTCAACGCGTCTGTGTTCCAGAGCTCGGGCGGGGCGATCATCGACTCCGGCACGAGCATTACGAGGTTCCCGCAGGCTGTGTTCCAGAGCCTCCAGGAGGCTTTCGTGTCGCAGGTTGCCCTGCCCGTCGCCAACGCCTCTGACACCGGCGGCCTATTGTGCTTCTCCACGGCGCAGGGGTGGATCCGAAGACGGTGCCCATGCCGAAGCTGGTCCTCCACCTGGAGGGCGCTGACTGGGACATTCCGCGAGAGAACTACGTGCTGGACGTCGAGGACGATGGCACCGGCACTGACGGCGGTCTGTGCGTGGTGATACTTTCGGCGGGTGACCTCAACTTGACGATCATAGGCAACTTCCAGCAGCAGAACACACACATCGTCTACGACCTGGAGGCGAACAAGATGGTCTTCGCGCCGGCGAGGTGCGACCAGATGTGAGACCGGAAGTGTTCATGTGTTACGCATGCATGCGTCAATGCGAATTAGAATAGCCTTCTATGTAAAAACGAGCACAACATACAGTTCTGTTACTAGTGCTATAAATAAAGAAGGGGAAAAGATATTTATAACCTACTCCGGTCTCAGCATTGTGACGAAGAAAGATTATCTCATTCTATGTAGGGATGGTAATTTTGGACATGGGTACATATACTCGTTGGTACCGTACTAATATAGGTAGGGTATAGTTTTTTTTATCCATGGGTAGTATACATATCTTACCCATTAAGGGTGCGTTTGGTTCAGCTTATTCAACCTGCTTCTGCTGTGCAAGGTTTCGACGAGGTCCGACCAAATCCGGCGAGGTCCGGCGATATCAAGATGGCTGGAGGTGGTCCGGCGTGGTAGACCGGTGAGGCGCTAGAAATTCCGGCCGACGGCTCTCCCACGGTCTTAGAGGTATTACAGATGATTCGCCTAAAATTCACAGTTTCACAGTTGTTTCAGCCAAACGACTTTCAGCTTTGCCACAGTTCTCATCTCGCAGCGGGTTTTTCACAGCTCACAGTTCACAGTAGCTTTTTTGGAATCCACAGCTGAACCAAACACACCCTAACTCGTGGGTAGGATATGAGTACAATTGTACACACGGGTATATCTAAACCCCCCATGTTGACCTAAAATGGAGTAGGGTGCACAATCGATATCTTGATCCACCGGCACTCCTAATTACACTGCCATAACAAGGCATAGAGTCGGCAATTGTGTCACCGACGTCCGTCTTCCCCATCTGTATCCATTTATTCATCTGCTTCTTTACCACTAGTGGATCAGTGGCAAGGCATGACCACGGTAGGAAGATGACGGGCCAGTGGAGACTAGGAGAACATGGCTATGTTGTGGCGGTATAAAATAGGCTGCAAAATATTTGTGTACTATATTGATCTACCGAGTTGGTAAGGGTACCCATCGGGTATGGGTGCGGGTAAAGTTTTCTACTCGTGGGTACCGGTATGGATAGAAATTTATACCCGCGAGTTATATGGGTATGGGTATGTATTGGTCTACCCTACCCATACCCCACCCATTGCCATCCTTAGTTCTATGGAAATCAATAACGCGGAGATTTCACAACGGCCTGGGTGTGCCCTGAACGGTATCCATCGAAAAGTTGTAGTGCGGCGGAGCGACATTGACGGTTCACCTCCGTCGAAGAAGTCCCTGTCGTGGTAAACAATAAGCATGCCAAGCGCTTGCCCAAGCCTGAGCTCGAACATGAGTGGTCGGGAATAGAGGACGCCAGACGCGAGTCGCTGAAGCCGCACCCGTTCCCGAGGACTCACATGACAACGGATCTGTTGATTGGGAGGTGTTGAAGGTAGAGGGCGGAGGCCGAGGAGGACGTCCAGTCAACGTTGTTTTCGCCACTTGAATCTGATCCCGGGGACGACGCAATGGCCATCATCGACTCCGACAATGATTGGTAGTCTGTTCAGGGTTTAGTTAAATTTGTGTGTTTAATTATTATGTTACGTTGAAACTATGTTTAGGTAAAGTATGTAGAATTACTATGCTTTAGGTTGAACTATGTAAAATTTAGAACTATGTTCTGATTATATGGTATGTTGTGTTTATGAAAAAATTAAAACGGAGAAAATAAAAAATAACAAAAATGGACAACATAAAATTTTCCAACAAAATACACACCGTTATCGCCCTCTCCATGCTCGAGCGGCCTGGTTTACCTTTATGGACCTGGTTTATCTCTTTAGTGCTAGAAAGGTTGGTGATCACGGTTCAGATGTTTCAATGTATCACTTAGTCTCCCAAGCAGCTTGTATTTGTGAAGTCGAACTCCTCGGGTCATGAGTGCAATGGAGGATGGACGATAACATATATAGTCTGCGATGTTTTAGGACGTGTCTTGTTTGTGTGTAGTGTTGGATCAGTTTTACCGGCATGTTTGTTTTTTTGCTTGGCGATGCTTTAAGGCTTGTTTGGCTAGTTTTTTGGCAGGTGGTTGTCAGGGTTTTTGATCGGTTTTTCTTAATTTTAATAGGGTGTTTTAGAAGTTTTCTGTCCAGTTTACCTTGTTAACTGGACCAACTATTTTTCTATCCAAATAGTGGTTCGAAAACAAGAATCACGTTGAAAGCTCCTAATGATGCACAAGTCACAAAGAATCAATCAAACGGCAGAAAAACTGATTGTGCAGGAACTGAAAAACAGCTAACTGTAAATTAGCAAAAGGAAGAAAAGAACTTGCAGAGGGAGCCCGTACTGGGTAGACCAAAGCTCTGGAGGCAACCATGGCGCGCACACCTCGGCTTGGCTCAAGCAGGCGATTTGTTTTTGGACGACGATGGCATGTGTGCAACGCGGCCACAGATCGAGGCTTTCCCCGTCAACCGCGCAACCACGACGACTCCGCGGAAGCCGAGGTGCGCATTGCACTAGTGGCCTGATGGAACGGGCATAAAATACGCCAGGAGTCAACACTTCCGTCGATCACAATCACATCAGTAGTTCACTACACTTCCTTCTTCTCTTCTCATCCCATATTCCTCCGTTGATCAGACTCAGCGATAGGGTCATCGGTCACCGGCGAGGCGACCCTCCTTCCACCTCGTTCTCCCCCGAGCAGAGCAGCCACAGGCCGGCGAGCAGCTGCTCACTCTTACTCCTTCGGCGACCAGGCTGCAGCACGGCCGGAGCTAAGGTTTGAAACTTAGATCTGCTTAGATGGTTTAGCTCGTGAAGAAAGAGTATGGTACTATGCCAAATATTCTTGGTCAATATTATGATTGATGCCCTCGATGGTATTGGGCAACTCAAATGGTCTTGTGTTAATAGATATATGAGCGATGTGTTTTTTTTCATTTCGAGAAAAAGCTTATCTGATTTCCTTTATCTGTAAATCTGCCAGTGATAGTTTGGTTAAAATGGTTCGTTTCTTTGTTATTATCTTTGCATTTCTATGGTTTCAAACTTAAATCTACTTAGCTGGTTTAGCTCGTGAAGCAAGAGTATGGTTATGTCAAATGGTCATGGGCTAGCTGGATACATGAGTGATGAGAATAAATCTTGGACTTCACCATGTTAGATTATCTGATTTCCTTTATATGTAATTCTGCCAGTTTATAGTTTGGTTAAAATGGTACTGGTGACTATTAAATTTGGCATGTGGCTCCCAAGCCAAATCTCGTGTCCAACGTTGCTGTAGCCAGCCTAGTTTTTTCAATTTTCAAAGTATACTACATACTGCAGGAACCAAGAATACAGGCTGCAGGTTTGACCTTGTTGCGTTTTAGGTCTTTGGGTGCATGCGGCGATGAGTTTGCTGGGGATGAAGGCTCCAGTTTGGCATGGTGGAATTCAGCAATGGCTCTCGACTGTCATCTTGTCGGCTGTGGCTTTGGTGCTGACTCTCGTGGTGATATCGCTATCTATGGGTTTGTCTCTTCCTGGGACATCGGTACATGTATACCTCGGGAGAAAGAATTACACTGCCGCTGATTTTCTGTTATCCGGGAGGGCATTTCAGAGTGACCAGGAACCCTTGCCTGAGCAAAACACTGAGAGTGGTACCATGAATTCAAGCAAAGCATCTTTGTTCAATCGCAAAATACCAGAACCAGTTGTTACAGATGATGTTGATGCCACAACAGAACTTGATGAGAAACCAAGTGATTCTCAAAGGGATGCTCAAGGTGAGGTGTTAGTATATTCCCCTGGTTTGCACAACATATTACTCTTTACTGATTTTCTTCATGATTATTAGGATAAGACTAATTAACCTCCGTTTTTGCACAGGTACATGCGATCTATATCGTGGGGAATGGTTTTTCGATTCTTCTGGGCCACTCTACACAAATAACTCTTGCCCTGCGATCACAAAGACTCAGAATTGCCAGGGAAATGGACGGCCTGACAATGGATATATATGAGAATTGGAGATGGAAACCCGAGCAATGCATTCTCCCGCGCTTTGATGCAAAGAAGTTTTTGGAGTTGATGAGAGGCAAGACGATTGCCTTTGTTGGGGATTCGGTTACTCGAAATCAGATGGAGTCACTCCTGTGCATTCTATGGCAGGTGAGATACTTCACTGATACTAGTAATGATTTTATGAACCGTAATAAAGTGGGATGCTATTAGATATTTTATGTTTAAACCGTAGCCAATCTAAGTCACGTTCACTGGTCGTTTGGTCTTATAGATAATGATGGACCATGCTCACGTTTTTGGTCAAGTCAGAGGAGGCCAACTCGTAACAAAATTTTCAGTTTTCCTTCTTATAAAAAGGAAAATGGTTAAAACTCAACCGGTTCTACATAGTTTCTTTATAAATCTGTGCAAACTATTTGTTTTGGGGAAGTATCTAGATTTCGCAACCGTTATGAATGCTCATATACTCAATGTAAATGTAGCTTGTTTGATTGACCAACATCATATCTACTTTGTTAACTTGAAGTTGCTTGATGTTCTACATATGACAGGTCGACGTCCCAGTAAACAACAGTTCCCCCCGGATGCAAAACTGGATCTTTAGGTCAACCTCAACAACTATCATCCGCATCTGGTCCTCTTGGTTAGTACACACGTCAACTGAAGCTGTGGACTTTGCTCCCAAGGGTCTTGATAAGGTTTTCCTAGATATACCAGATGATACCTTCATGGAATTTCTCCCTACTATTGATGTGCTTGTCCTCTCCTCTGGGCATTGGTATACCAGACCATCAGCCTATATTCTGAATGGCAGTGTTGTTGGAGGACAACGTTGGTGGCCTCGTCAAGCTGGAAAGATCCAAATGAACAACATTGACGTCTTCGACATATCTATCGATACTTGCCTAACTAGCGTGGCTACTAACCCGAATTTCAAAGGTATAGCTCTTCTACGCACATACTCACCAGACCATTATGAACGTGGGGCATGGAATACTAATGGGTCATGCACTGGGAAGGTTAAGCCCTTGGATGAGGTGGTGAGGAACGGATTCACGGACACAATGTATGGAAAGCAAGTTGCAGGCTTCAGAAAGGCAGTCCAAAATTCTGGGAAACACGGTTCCAAGTTGAAATTCATGAACATCATTGAACTCTCCGCCTTGAGGGTCGATGGGCATCCTGGTCCATACAGGAGTGTCGACCTAAACAAGAAGACTCAGAGAGGGCTAGATGGAAAGCCTCCACCCCAGGATTGTCTACATTGGTGCATGCCAGGACCTGTAGATACATGGAATGAGATGTTGTTCGAGACCATAAGAAGAGAACTTGCTGAATAGGATACTTGCCAATTGACACCACCTATCATCCCGGGCGATGCTGCTAAGCTATACCTTGGTGTACCTGTTTTATCATAGATAGGAAGAACTACAGTTTTACATGGAAGTATTCTGTGATGGAGATCAGATTTAGCTTTGCCGGAAGAAATTATTGAGATATCGATATGCACCTTGTAAAGTTGCCTGTAACTTTTGGTTGTTATGTTGGAACAAATTGAAACACCAAGTATGTAACTTTTTTCTTATCGTGGTAAAAGTTTGGCTTCATAATGACATAGGGCACTTTTAAGGGAAAAACAGATGGCTAACCATTTTTCTCTTATAGTTCTTCCTCTTCACCTCTTCAAATATATTAAAAAAAAGGCCAGCCCTAGGCGTCGGTGGACCTACACTTGGCTGAAAATTGGACCTATTCATCATCAGATCGCACAAAATCAGTCGTAGTGTATTTTGCATTTTAGTCATTCAGTTTTTTGGGATCTCAACCCACAACACATAGCATCTCCATTTATACGAAGGGTATATCTCTTTTTGACATGACCTATCCGATATTTACATAAAACATGTCACTTTGGTGATTTACCCTTAGTATTGCAACATATTCCCGAGTATTACAATAAAATAACTCATCTTGTGTACAAAAAATATATACTATTCCAACAAACTTTTGCAACATTTTGAAAAAGTAATGCTACAAAAAAGTGGTTCCACCAAACAATTTTCTCAAAAATTGACAAACGTTTACAACAAAAAAACCTTCTACTTGCACAACAAACATCACCAACTAGTTCAACAAAAAATTGCAAACATTAGAATAAACCATGAGTTTGCATCATTTTGAAAAGCATGTAAAGTATCATAGAAAAAAATGAAAAAACACACAACAGCAAACGCCCAGAGAAACTTTGCAACATATGATGTCTGATTTTGCGAACAAAAGACTTACGAGTTTGTTACAATTTAGAAACATGTACGCAACGTCAAAAAAATGGGGCGGGCAAACACTTGTAGCAAACACCCATAAAGTTTTGCAACATATTGCGTGTGATTTCTCAACAAAACTAGTACAACTTTGTTACAAATTTAAAAGATGTATGAAGCATCTGAAACTAATTATGAAAAGAAACGTAGTTGTAAAAACCGATCACGCGACGGGTTGCGCGGGATGCTGAAATTGCTCGGTTAATTATCAAAACCACGCATGGGGATCCATGCGCTTTCATAACCCCCTAATGGATTTTCGTGTAGCATGGCTAAGCATAAATAGTTTAACTTACCATAATTTTTATCTAGCCTCATTTTTGCTAGGGTGACAAGTTGGGGTGGCAAATCCTAAGGCATATGTCATAGTTAAACCACACATCGCCAGTTTGTAAAATACTTGGATTACAAAATTTAAAATTTATACGCATTCCTGATATTGCACGATCAAAATGCATTGCAAAAAAAAGGGATGAAAGTGTTCAAAGGTGCAACTTTCTTGAGTAACGAAAGCAATGATGATCTAAATCCTCCTAGGTGTCTCACAATCCGCACTCCATGAAAATTTCATTAAATAAAATTTAAATCTCCTAGAGTACTCTACACATTAAGCTTAACATAGGAGAAGGAATGAGTGGAGAAGGGTCTGTGGATCAAAGTCTATGGCCAAAATAGCCTTCAACTTAATTTTGAGTTAACAGTTTTTTTAATTAATTCAGATTATGTTTTATGTGTAATTATAAATTTAATCAAATTATCTAACTATTTCAAACAAAATTTAAATTTTGATTAAAATAGCTGAGATATGGGCATTTGAAGATTTGACAAATTTTTGTTGCGAGTTCTACCGCGGTTTGGATATTCTTTGATGCGGCACAGACCGGGTTTGACTGCCATGTGGTGATCCCTAATTAGTAAGTACCGGTTCAGGGAGAATGGATCTAAGACTAGCTATAGTGGGGGTATCATATGTATTATCATGCATACCATGTTGGTAAAAATATGATCTTAATGAAGAAATAGATGATAGTGGTATCTACCTATGTTACGGTATCATCGCACGTAAAACTAGATATTTTAATAGCAAGTAACTTGTTCACATATTTGTATTGGGATTCTATAAACAAATATATATAAGATGTGGCTATGATACTATTACTATGCACTATATGAGTAGTATCATATGCATGATACAAATGTATGATGCTCCCCACTATGACTAGCCTGGGCGCCAGATGAACATCCAACAATCGGAGAATAAAACGGGTAGGGGTTATCGCTAGGTGTTGCCGGAGGAAAGAGGTGCGATGCCGCGGCACCGGTCATAGTCGACGGTGAGTTTCGGGTGATCGTGGTGCTCCGGTAACACGTGGAAAACATGCATGACAACTGGGGGAAACTTGATTGCGTGGTCGCCGACCTCCAGTAGCTCTGGTCCCGGTCGCTACGGCTGGCTGGAGCTCGTGGTCATCGATGGTCCAATCGGGCTCACATTAAAGCAACATAAAGGAAGGGTCAAGGTGGTGGTACGCATGAGAGAGGGGGGTGGAAGGAGAATGGAGAAGCGGGAAGCTTGAGGAGCGGACTTAGCGAATCGTGTTGCGGCGTCGGCGGAACGCCGCACTGATTTTTGGGGCTGGCAGTTGAGAGAGAGGGGGGTATGATAGAGGCGGGGTTTTACCCACCCCTAGGTGCATTTAATTAGTATGAGGGGGGTGAGGGGCTCATGCATGCGAGTTTCCTCGCCAGAAAAATTGGGGTGGCCATCGGGAGATTGTGGGCGCCTGACGGGTGGGACCAAGCGACACAGAGAAGTAGGGGAGAGAATAGAGAGGGGGCGCACAAATGCGGCTGGCGTCCGATTTCAATCGGTAAACCGTTAAGCACCCATACCTCTCTGCCCCTTAAGTGCGCTGTAGGGACGGAAAGGTTGGCTGGGCTGCCTTGGGCCACATGTGAGTTTTCTTTTTTATTTCGTATACCTTTTGTTTTTTGTTTTTACTTGGAAAATGAAATATGGTTCATATATTGCCAATTCTTTCCGGGAAAATTCTCGTAAACTTTCATAAATAAATAATTATTATTGCTGTAGGAAAAATTAGTTCCCATGCAAATACAACTTGATAAATTCATTTTACTTTTATAAAATACTTAATAGGGTTTTGCTCAATCTCCAAATATGATTCAATTTATTCTCTCTCTTCAATAATCTCTTTGGCTCTTGAGATTCGGTGTTCACTTTATTTTAAAAGATTTGAAAATCATAGTTAGAAGTTTCAAAAAGAATTAAAAAATATATTGGTCGTAGCCAATGACGTATCCTACAAAATTGTAAAAATAAATTCATTTTAATTATACGCTACTAAAAAATAATAAATCTGATTTTTTAGTTTTTAAAATATGCACAGTTCACTATTAGCAAATCCATATTTTTTTCATTTTTGTGTAGCTCAATATACAATATGGAGGCGGTGTTTTGGCTCGTAGAAGTTCCACAAGTTCCACAAAAAAAAGACATTTTTCCATTACAGGAATATAATTTTATAAATGTCAAAAATTCCGAAAACAATATTCGGGTGGACATCCGAATATCTTATGTTCATGCACCAAGTTCCACAAAAAAAGACATTTTGTGCGGCTTCTGTAAAAGACAAATTGGGGTGTTACAAAACGATTTTTTGTGCGACATTTTATCTTTTTAACATAAGCCACAAAAAAATGTTTTTCATGATTTTTTTGAACATAGGATGTCCGGATGTATTTTTTATTTTTGTGACATTTTAAAATATGATTTTGAACAATGGCAGCATATGCTCCTGTGACTCAATATACAAAGCATTTTCAAAGCGAGATTTAGACATAGTTTTAAACAGCCGGCTATAGCCCCGCTATAGCTATTTGATCATGTTGCCGATAAACGAATGCATGTACATTTTTCTGCTATAGCTTTTTTTAGCTCCGATTTAGCCCGCTATAATTATTTTGGAGTGTTGCCGCTATTTGCGAGTAGCCCGCTATTTAAAACATCACTTAATCTATTATGCAGATGTGCCCTACCAGCATGTTCCGTTCGGCGCCCACGAAATTAGCATTCTTCTCTATAAGGGCGGCATGAACAAGCATGCATGCATTAAGAATCTTTTCGTGATCCAAAAATTTAAAATAAATTGTCTTATAAAATCATTAATCCGATTGATGATCCATTTTCACCGCTGGAATCGTCTCGACGAGTATTTTAAAACAATATCACATCTTAATATGTTTTGACGAGCTTTTTTTCGTTGCCAGTTACCAGGTTATAATATAGTATGTACTAGATTGCTAGTTATTAATCTAGTTAACAGTTACCACCCAAATAATACATAGTTAACAGTTATTTCTTACATGTTTTTTGGGTCACATTAATGATCTACATGTCACGAAAGGATTACATCGGTGAGATCACTGAGTAGCGAAATTCAAAAAACCAGACAACCATTTGATTTTAACCTGGTAACCAACTTGACAATGCCATGTAACCAAGTAAATATAATCTGGCAACTAAACATATCAAGATGGGATTTAGTTTTTTGAAGATCTCGTTACAAAGTAAACCGTGAAAACGGATATGAATTTAGATTTACGGTTTAAAAAATAAAATATTTTAAAATTTTAAAGCCAAAAGAAATCAACATGGCTGCATGGCTCACTTAACATACTAGTTGACATGTACGTGCAACGCACGTTTTCACAATTAAAGTGGGCAATTTACAAGTAGAAAATATTGCAGATGCAATACACGTGTCACTAATACATACACAAAATTTAGTATAGTTTTAATAAATATTGATGTATACAAGTAGTTCTTAAGCCAAAAATTAATCAATTATTTGCACAATGTTTCCATCTAGAAGGGCTGATTGTCAACTTTTCCTAACACTATTTTGTACATTATTGAAAAAAATAATGTGTTCATAACAGTTATGTGTAACCAATGGAGATTGCAAACATATCTGGTGAATCCAGTCAGTATTGTGCATCCATGCATCCCGTTATTTTCAGCCCCACGATCAAAATCCTGCCCAGCTAGCTTAGTGTGCGTCTATTTTTCACAAAAGCATCTGCTCTCCACGGCTCCACCCTTTACCACAAATTCAGATTTTTTTTTTTATACGAAGAAGGTACAAACAAGTTTTTTTTAAAGGGAGTGTCTATTTGTCAGTCGACTGATTTTCATTTCAGGCACAGTCGAATTTTGTAGCCAATCATTCGTTGACACGTGCAAAACCATGGCCCACTCCAAAGAACTACCCAACGCGAAAAAAATGTTCAAAATTTAGACAATATATATTCAGATTTGAAAATTGTTGAAATTCAAATTTTGTTCACATTTGAAAATTGTTCAAATTTGAAAAATGTTCACATCCGAAATTTGTTCAAATTCAAAAGTTATTCACATTTGAAATTTGTTCACAACTGAAATTTGTTCAAATTAAAAAAAATCAGATTTGAAGATGGTTGAAATTTGTTCGCTTTTAAAATTTGTTCACATTCAAAAAAATTCAAATTTAAAAATGTTCAGATTAGAAAATTTTCAAATTCAAAAAATGTTCAAATTCGAAACTTGTTCATATTCGAAAATTGTTCAAATTCAAATTTTATTCACATTCGAAAAATGTTCAGATTTGAAGTGAAAACAAAAAAGGAAATAAAAAAAAATGGACGGACAGAGATTCGACTGATGGTGAAATAAAAAAGAGTCGACTTATATACAGCAAAATCCTTAATAAATGAAGAAGGCGAACAAGAGGTGGAAGGTACACTCTCATTTGGTGGCACCTGAACATCATTACTCGGAAGGTTTGCAACCCTGCATGCTGCACCTAGCACACAAGATGTATTTCTTATAGCTATTGCTATAAAGATGTCATTCAATATAGTAGGAGTCGTGTAAATATAATTACAATTTGTCCGAGTGTTGGTAATGACGTTCAAAGGAGTGTGCGGCATAGCCATTAAGTAAGATTCAGATGGTTGAGATTCCTCCACATCAGTAATATTTAATTTGCAAACTTTCGTACCACTGTGATGTTTATGTTTCTAATTTGTATCTGCAGTTTGTGTTGGTTCCTTCGAGTTATATAAAAATGGTGGGGAATACTCCTCCCCCCCCCCCCCCCCCCCCAACCAACCCCCGGCGCTATTCTCGATTTTTTTTGTATTTGCAGCGTTGCTGTTTAGGTCTATAAACGGGTATGCTTTCCAGATGGAGATCCAGATGAAGTCATTTAATTTCTAATCTGGAGGAATAGTAGGAGCAAGATAAATATGGTTAATCTATTGCGACAAAAACCATGTATGCAGCTTAACTGAACTGACCGTGTAATATCTCAGCAAACCAATATTTTAAGGAGAACTCAACTGAAAAAATATCAAGCATGTTGCCCACAAAATAAGAAGGCAAATAGAAGAGAGATTGAGCTTGTACGATTTACAAGTTTGCAAACAAACAACGAAATCCATCTATGTCGCGGAGGCCACACCTGCCGGCGACGGGCTGCAACTCGTGAGTCTTCTGATATGAAAAGAAGCATGCGAACATGAGCTTTGCTAGACGCTCGACGGTGCAAAACTCCGCACCCGGGTTGGTTAAAAGAATCATGACTACCGAGAGCAGTCCAAAAATCATCTGCAGCACCACAACGTACAGCTCACGTTTTGGCCTTCTTCAGAAACGCGTGCAACCGAAATCTCAGAATCGTGTGCAAACGAAATTTCAGGAAAAAGAAAAGAAAAGAGGAAGAAGCGGTGGATCCAGATTTAGCAGCAGCTCAGAGCATCTCTAACAGCTGCCCTAAGTTAGGAACCACATTTTAGGTTACAGGGCACCTATTTTAGCGTTTTAGGGCACCAAATATTTTTGTGCTTTACCAGCTGCCCCATTTTAGGTCACGCCTGTTCCTAAATTAGTGTCTAAAACTAGATCCGACGACTGCGAGTGACTAAAACACATCTAACAGTTTACAACTACATCTCCGTAAATCGGTGCGCAGAAGGCGTACGCAGCAGCAGCTAGCTAATCTATCGATCGATGGATCGTAATAAGTGAGCAGCTAGCTAAATCCATCCAATCGATCGCGTGAGCAGCTAGCTCGCGTGGAACTGGGCAGCTACCAGATCCATCGCGCGCGGAACTGGGCGAGGACCGGCGGCCGCCGACCCGCGGCTGGACAGCGAGTTCGACCGCGAGGGGATGCTGCGGCTGTTGCTCGTCGGGCTCAGCTGCGCCAACCCCAACTGCGAGGAGCGGCCGGCGATGCGGCGGGTGGTGCGACTCCGAGCGCGACCGTCCGCCTCGGCCACCTCGAGGAGCTCGCCGGGTGGCGGAAATGGTCGACGACGCAGGGAATCGGAGGGGAAGATCGAGGGGGAGCCGTACCGGCGAGCAGCAACGCAGAGTTCGCCGGATTTGGCCGGATTCGGCCGATGACGTCGGCGGTCAAAAGGGGATTGGGAGGAAAATGAAATTGCAGGCTGGCAGTTGCTGCGTGCGCCACGAAAAGGAGAGGATAGGGCACGCCTCCGTGCAGCCCCCTCTGCCCCCATAAAATTTGGGGCAGCCCTATAATAGGGCACGTGATAGGGCAGTTGTTGGAGACGTGTTTTACCCTCCGCGCCCTATAAAACGGTTTTTTTAGGGCACGAAGCCTAAAATAGGGCAGCTGTTAGATATGCTCTCATAGTCCACCTGCACTCCCCCACGTTCCACCACCTGCACTTGTCTTCGACCACCTGCCACCAGAGTACCTCGTCGCCGGTTGCCTCGCACACACCAATCGCCTGTCAGCGGGACGGAGTTGAGCTCTCCCGAGGACGCTGGTGGCGAGCGTTGTGTACCGCTCGATTCTGCTCGCCACCATCTTGCTCGATTCGGCGGCCTCCTTCACCAACGTCGCCGCCTTCGTTGCACACGGCCCTCTTCCTGGAGCACTACGAAGAGCTCGCCGACCTGCAACATCACTTTTTCCCGCGTTATCCCAGGCGGCGGCGGCGCGCGTCTCGGAGGAGCACGGTCTGGCTATTTACGCTGTCTCCTGATCCGGCACTTGTCGCCAACGCGCATGTCCACGCCGGATTAGTCACCGGAACATAGGGCCTGGCCATCGTCTCCACGGGCGACGGCGAGGCGGAGTCCTCCTTATGGTCGTTGCGGCGGAGGATGCGACCGAGGGGCGCGGCGCAGACGGCCAGGACGCGGCTGGCCTCTACGTGGAGCGCGATGAGGCTCGTCTAGCTGCCGACGCGCTGCCCCGACTCCCCTGTACGCGGCCGCCGGCTCTGACGAGCGCGCGATCTTCCCCGAGCACTACTGAACAGAGTGCGTGGGCCTCGAACTCACCGGCCCCGTCGGCGTTCCCCGCGTCGCAGTAATCGAAGAGGGCGGGGCCGTAGCTGCGGAGGCGTGATACGTCTCAAAGGTATCTATAATTTTTGATGTTCCTTGCTTGTTTTATACCAATTGCTACATGTTTTGCATCTACTTTATATCACTTTTATAATTTTTTGGGACTAACCTATTAACAAGATGCCGAAGTGCCAGTTCCTGTTTTCTGCTGTTTTTGTATTCCAGAAAAGCTAGTCTAGAAATATTCTCGGAATTGGACGAAACTTCACGGGGTCCCTATTTTACCAGAACACACCTGACGGACCAAAGGAGCAACAGAGGAGGGCACCAGGCCCCACACGCCACTAGGGCGCGGGCCCCCCCTGGCGCGCCCTAGGGTGGTGTGGGCCCCTCGGGGGTCGTCAGCCGCCGCCCTTTCGCCTACTTATTCCCCCCGACGCGAAAACCCTAAGCCTGAGCAAATATCCACGAAAAGTTCCAGAGACGCCGCCGCCGTCAACCCTAGCTCGGGAGGCAGAACCTCTTCCCGGCACCCTGCCGGAGAGGGGAATCGTCACCGGAGGCTTCTACATCGCCATGCCTGCCTCCGGAGTGATGCGTGAGTAGTTCATCCTTGGACTGGGTCCATAGCAGTAGCTAGATGGTTGTCTCTCCACTTTGTGCCATCATGTTTAGATCTTGTGAGCTGCCCTACATGATCAAGATCATATTATTGTAATGCTACATGTTGTGTTTGCTGGGATCCGATGAATATTGAATATTATGTCAAGTTGATTATCAATCTATCTATGTTATTTAAGATCTTGCATGCTTTCCGTTACTCGTAGATGCTTTGGCCAAGTAGATGCTTGTAACTCCAAGAGAGAGTATTTATGCTAGATAGTGGGTTCATGCCTCCGTTTAACTGGGACAGTGACAGAAAGTTCTAAGGTTGTGGATGTGCTGTTGCCACTAGGGATAACCTAACGATGCTATGTCCACGGCATATGTGTTTGTTTACATTACGCACTTTACTTAATGCAATTATCCGTTGCTTGCAACTTAATACCAACGGGGACTCGGATGACAACCCGGCGGTGGATTATTAGTCATAGATGCTGTTGGATAACGGTCTATGTATTATGTCGTAATGCCCAATTAAATATCATAGTAGTCATCATGTCATATATGCATTGTCATGCGCTCACTATTCGTCAATTGCCCAGCTGTAATTTGTTCACCCAACATGTTAGTTATCTTTTATGGAGAGACACCACTAGTGAACTGTGGACCCCGGTCCATTCTTTTACACTGATTAAACAACCACAAACTGCAAACTGTTCCTTTTTCATTCTCTGCAATTTAATACTCATTTTCCACACCATACGTTTAATCCTTTGTTTTCAGCAAGCCAGTGAGATTGACAACCTCACTGTTTCGTTGGGGCAAAGTAGTTTGATTGTGTTGTGTGCAGATTCCACGTCAGGTGATCGTGTTGCGCGCCGCGACACAACAACTTCTGAAGAGTTGTGCTCCTACTGGTTCGATAACCTTGGTTTCTTTCTGAGGGAAAACTTGCTGCTGAACTACATCATACCTTCCTCTTGGGGTCTCCCAACGAACGTGTGATTCACGCCAAGCTATTTTTCTGGCGCCGTTGCCGGGGAGACAGCAGTCTTCTGCAAGGGGAGTTTCACGCTTCCAATCTCTTTACTTTGTTTTTGTCTTGCTTAGTTTATTTTATTTTATCTTGTTTGCTTTCAATTATCAAAAACACAAAAAAATTAGTTACTTGCATCTAGTTTACTTTCAAGTTATTTTCTGTACTGTTTTTATTCTGCTAAAATGAGTACTCCTGAGAACACTAAGTTGTGTGATTTCACTAGCACGAACAACAATGATTTCATATGCACACCTATTGCTCCACCTGCTGCTTCAGCAGAATTTTATGAAATTAAACCTGCACTTTTAAATCTTGTTATGAAAGAGCAATTTTCTGGTGTTAGTACTGATGATGCTGCTGTTCACCTTAATAACTTTGTTGAACTTTGTGAAATGCAAAAGCTCAAGGAAGTAGATGGTGATATTATTAAACTGAAACTTTTTCCTTTCTCCTTGAGAGGACGTGCTAAAGAATGGTTGCTATCTTTGCCTAGAAATAGTATTGATTCATGGACTAAATGCAAAGATGCTTTTATTGGAAAATATTATCCTCCTGCTAAGATTATTTCTTTGAGAAGTAGCATAATGAATTTTAAGCAATTTGATAATGAACATGTTGCTCAAGCATGGGAGAGAATGAATCATTGGTTAAAAATTGTCCCACTCATGGACTGACTACTTGGATGATCATCCAAACCTTCTATGCAGGATTAAATTTTTCTTCAGGAATTTATTGGATTCGGCCGCTGGAGGTACCTTTATGTCCATCACTTTGGGTGCTGCAACAAAGCTTCTTGATGATATGATGATTAATTATTCTGAGTGGCACACCGAGAGAGCTCCAACAGGTAAGAAGGTAAATTCTGTTGAGGAAACCTCTCCTTGAGTGCCAAAATTGATACTATTATGTCTATGCTTGCAAATGGTCAAACACATGTTGATCCAAATAATGTTCCTTTAGCTTCTTTGGTTGCTCAAGAAGAGCATGTTGATGTGAACTTCATTAAAAATAATAATTCAACAACAATGCTTATAGGAATAATTTTGGTAATAGCAATTATAGGCCCTATCCTTCTAATAGTGGCAATGGTTATGGAAATTCCTATAGTAACTCCTACAACAATAATAAGAGTGTACCCTCGATCTTGAAGTTATGCTTAAGGATTTTATTAGTACACAAACTGCTTTCAATAAAACTGTTGAGGAGAAATTTGGGAAAATTGATGTGCTTTCCTCTAAAGTTGATAGTCTTGCTCTTGATGTTGACTTTGAAACTAAAGAACATGCCTCATGATGTTAAAGAGAGCAAAACTCTCAATGCTATACAAGTTAAAATTGATAACAATGTGAGGATGTTAGCTGAATTGCATGCTAGATGGGAAAGAGAGGATGAAATTGCTAGAAAGAATAATATTGCTAGAGTTTATACTATTACTACTTCTGAAAATGCTTCAAACTCAAGTGTTAACAAACCTCCTACCATTAATGGCAAGATAGTTGGTGTTGGTAATGTTTCCACTTCTATTGCAAAATGTCCTAAATTGCCTGATAACTCTGAAACTGTCCTTGATAAAGATGCTGAAATTTCTAGCAATAAGGAAGATAATAATCCATTACTTTTGATGATAATGACTTTGATTTTGATGGTTGCAATATTTCTGAAGTAATTAAGTTCTTGCAAAAGCTAGCTAGAAGTCCTAATGCTAGTGCTATAAACATGGCTTTTACTAAACATATTACTAATGCTCTCATACAAGTTAGGGAAGAGAAATTAAAACATGAAGCTTCTATCCCTAGGAAGTTAGAAGATGGTTGGGAGCCCATCATTAAATGAAATTGAATGACTTTGATTGCAATGCTTTGTGTGACCTTGGTGCTAGTATTTCTGTTATGCCTAAAAGATTATATGATATGCTTGATTTAGCACCTTTGGAAAATTGTTACTTGGATGTTCACCTTGTTGATTCTACTATTAAAAAACCTTTGGGAAGAATTGATGATGTTCTTATCATGGTTAACAACAATTATGTCCCCGTTGATTTTATTGTCTTGGATATTGTGCAATCCATCATGCCCTATTGTGCTGGGAAGACCTTTTCTTAGACTGTAGGTGCTATTATTGATATGAAAGAAGGGAATATAAAATATCAATTTCCTCTCAAGAAAGGTATGGAACACTTTCCTAGGAAGAGATTAAGCCACCTTATGATTCTATTGTTCGAACAAATTACAATGTTGATGCTTCTTCACTTGGTAATACTTGATGCATGCTTTGTGCCTAGCTAAAAGGCGTTAAAGAAAAGCGCTTATGGGAGGCAACCCATTATTTTTTTCTGCAATTTTTCTTTTATTGAGTCAAGGAGTGTTTACTTCTGTAGCAACTCCTTTGTATCTTTATTTTCTCGCATTGTTGTGCCAAGAGTAGCCTCTAATGTAAGAATGCTTAATTTTGATTGCTGCGCAGAAACAGATTTTTGCTGTTCACTGTACGAAATTCCTAAAATCACCAGATTGTTAATTAAATCTGAAAATTTTGTGCGTAATCTTTATGAATGTCTGAAACTTTCATTAGTTCAAGTTTTCGATCTGAGCGTCGTAAGTGCCTCGAAAAAATTCGTCTTTGCGGACTGTTCTGTTTTACAGATTATGCCTTTTTATTTTGCATTCTCTCTTTTACTAGTGTTGAGTGAAATTCTTTTTTGGTGGAAGAGCTTCACATAACATCAGTGGCTGTAGCTAATGTTTAAAGTAACAAATCATATTGCGTCTTTATAGAACATGTGAATTTTTTATTATGCACTAACCCTCTAATGAGATCTACTTTGAGTTTGGTGTGACGGAAGTTTTCAAGGGTCAAGAGAGAAGGATGATATAATAGGATCAAGAAGAGTGAAGAGCTTAAGCTTGGGGAGGCTCCCATGGATCTCCCCAGCATATTTCAAGAAGACTCAAGCGTCTAAGCTTGGGGATGCCCAAGGCATCCCCTTCTTCATCGTCAAAATTATCAGGTCATCTCTAGTGAAACTATATTTTAATTCTTTCACATCATATGTGCTTTTCTTGGAGCGTCTGTGTGCTTTTATTTTCAGTATTGCATTTTTTATTTTCAATAAAGCTTGACTGGACCCTAGCATTCTTGATTGGGAGAGAGACACGCTCCGCTTTTTCATGAGAATACTCCTATTCTTCACTTATATTTGTTGAGTATTCATATCTAGCGCTGTTCAGCTTTTAGCTCTTGTTTTCATGTATCTCTTGTCAGAGCTATTAGCTTTCTTTTGTAGAAAGTACTCTCTTGCTTCACTTATATTTGTTTGGAGAGTTGATGAAATAAATTGATTGGTGTTTGGTTGGTTCAGAAAATGTTGCATGTGGTAATTGGTATAAGGAAAAACTTGCTTAATCTTGTAGATCACTAAAATGGATAACTTGATGCTTGTCAATTGTTTTGAGTTAACAAGTAGATCATGATTAAATTGTGCATCACATGAGTTAAGCCTATTAGTGAAGAACTACCGTAAAGCTTGTTGAAAATTTGGTTTGCATCGGTGGTACTCTAAGGTCTAGATATTTTCTAATAACAGGGTTTGGTTAACAAGGAAGACGGTATGAAGTCTTATAACGTTTGCAATATGTTTGTCATATAAAACTTGGTGTACGGGTTGATATTCTTGTTTGCTTACATAACCTTGCTAGCCTAAACTCTGTACTGAGAGGGAATGCTTCTCGTGCATCCAAATCCTTGAGCCAAAATCCATGCCATTTGTGTCCACCATAACTACCTATATGTGGTATTTCCTTGCCACTCCAAGTAAATTTTTCATGTGCTACCTTTAAATTATTCAAAATGTTATTATTCCCTTTTTGTGTCAATGTTTACTAGCTCATGAGGAATTAGTGTGGTTATTCTTTATTCTATTTGTCGAGTGGACTTTTACACCTGGACTAGTGGCATATACATCCGCTTATCCAATAACTTGCAAAAAGAGCTGGCAACGGGGTGCCCAGTCCCAATTAATTACAACTTTAACCAATTAATTCTCTTCACACTTTTGCCCTGATTCATCAGTAAGCAATGACAAACAGTGAAATACCTGAATGTGTGTAAACCAAAGAGAAAGAGGGATGATCTGCCTTGCTGGTAGAAATAACGTCCTTCATGGGAGCCGCTCTTAAAAGTCCGTTCGACAGGTAAATACTGTTCTCACCCGCTACCATTCGTTGACAATTAACAAACACCTCTCAAAAATAGATACTCCTCCATGGTATGTGATTGATGGAAGGCACCCGAGGATTCGGTTAGCCATGGCTTGTGTTAGCAAGGTTGGGAGGAGTATCAAATATTTTATGCAATCTCTATATGCTTTCAAAAACCTAAAAGCTCTAGCACATGATTTAATCCCTGCTTCCCTCTGCGAAGGGCCTTTCTTTTACTTTTATGTTGAGTCAGTTTTCCTATTCTTTCTGTCTTCCACAAGCAAACACTAGTGTCAACTTTGTTACAACATGCGTTATATGCTGTATTGGACTTGTTATACTACTTTGTGTTGACAATATCCATGAGATAAATATGTTGAAAGTTGAAGCAAATGCTGAAACTAAATTCTTCCTTTGTGTTGATTAAATACCTTTTATTAGAAACTATTGCTTTATGAGTTAACACTTATGCAAAACTGTTTGATGCTTGTCTCGAAAGTACTATTCATGAAAACGTTTAGCTTGTGTGATTCATTGTTTACTCATTATCTATTTGGTAGCAAATTATAGACCATTGACTTGGATCACTTCATTCATTTACATGTGCCTTGCAATATTATATGATCAAGATTATGATAGTAGCATGTCACCTCAAAAATTATTTTGTTTTTATCGTTTACCTACTCGAGGACGAGTAGGAACTAAGCTTGGGGATGCTGATACGTCTCAAACGTATCTATAATTTTTGATGTTCCATGCTTGTTTTATACCAATTGCTACATGTTTTGCATCTACTTTATATCACTTTTATACATTTTTTGGGACTAACCTATTAACAAGATGCCGAAGTGCCAGTTCCTGTTTTCTGCTGTTTTTGTATTCCAGAAAAGCTAGTCTGGAAATATTCTCGGAATTGGACGAAACTTCACGGGGTCCTATTTTCCAGAACACACCTGACGGACCAAAGGACAACAGAGGAGGGCACCAGGGCCCCACACGCCACTAGGCGCGGGCCACCCCCCTGGCGCGCCCTAGGGTGGTGTGGGCCCCTCGGGGTCGTCAGCCACCGCCTGACGAGGTGTACCCTCATCAAATCCCATGGTTAAGGACCTTGGTTGAGATTATGGGGAGAGAACGTGGTAGTACTGGTATTTCGTCGGCTGACAAGCAGAGGCAAAGATTTACCCAGGTTCAGGCCCCTCGGTGGAGGTAAAGACCCTACTTTTCTTGTCTGTTATTGATCGCTGGAGATTATGAGGTTACAAGGTGGCTCCGGCAAGATGACGATCTCGCAAGAGCTTTGGTGGTTCGAGTATGGTTTGGTCCTAGATCGGCACCCCTCACAGCCTTTAAATAGGCTGGGTCCCGGGAGTTTGTAACCGACCTAGTTTACACATAAGGAAAGTATAAACCAACTATGTCTATGTCTAAACTTGGATGGTACTCCATCTTGTTGGGCCTCTCGTCTTGGGCTTCGAGTCGTATCTTCGCTATTTGGGCTTTTAGTCATCACGTGCACCAGGTACCCTCATGGTAGGGTACCGAGATGTATATCCTTGTCAGTAGCCCCCGAGTACTTGTCTGACTCGAAGAATCGGGGCATGGACTCATTCGTAAGTGCACGTCATATGCTTAGCATTATGTATATTATAATCGGAATTCCTGTATGAATAGCACATGTTGGCTATGTTGAGTATTTCATCGACTGTGGTTTTTTTGCTTATGATGATCAAGGGATAATAGCTTAGCAGGCCCAGTTCACTCGATGGATCGGGACTGGTTAACTACACATTTGGGTAACACCTTACTAGCTTTCAATCAAACTCGAGTCCCGGACTCGAATCTGGAACAAACTGGTCAGATTATTCGACTAGGCCGCGGAGGTCTTACTGAGTCGATCTGCAGTATAACTTTGAATACCCAACGCGTCCGTCGGGATTTTCATCATGTCTGCTGACACGAAAGTATAAGGACTGACGTTGCTGGAACGGTCCTTAGCCCAGCTCAAAAGTTCGGCGGGTCTTACCTTTGCACTATGCATGCAGCATCCGAGGTATTGCGACGGGGCAACTCGGGAATGTTTGAGTATGATTTTACATATGAACGTAGTCGATATATTCGTTGACTGACACTTTGACACTATTTTATCGGGTGCGCGACAGCGCTCCCGATGGGAGTAGCCCCCGAGATTGTGCTTTATTGATTGCAATGAAGGATAATCTCAAAATCATCTTTCCCTACATTTGTTAGTCGAAGAAAAATCTTTTGCCATAATTTTATCGGGTGCGCGATAGCGCTCCCGATGGGAGTAGCCCCTGAGATTGTGCTTTATTACTTGTAATGGAGGATAATCTCAGAATCACCTGGTCTTGATCATCTTTAGTCGAAGAAATTTTTGATATGCTCCCGATGGGAGTAATATGTCTTTGATCGAAGAGACATTCGAGTGACCATACACTCGACAAACAATCGAGTGATTAATATGCTTTTGGCGAACCCGACATCTTTTCTGAACAAATTTGCTGCAATGACGTCAGGGATGACGTTTTATGGCGACTGCGCCACCTGACACGCGTGGCGTGCACTATGCTGCGATAGATGGGACGTGACACGTCTTGTGGGCCCATTGTACAGCCGTTTGACTGGATTTGACCGTTCAGGCACGATTTCTCCGGGGCCATGATGGTAGTTCCTAGATTCCCGTGCGTTGTGGGCGGAGTGGCCGGCGACGGTTTGCTCTCCGTGGCTGCCTGTGTTACGGCTAGATTTGCTTATTTGCCCACGATCTCGCATCAACGGTGCGGATTCTTTTGCGTTTGAGGTTAAAAAAGGGTGCGGCGGCGTAAATAGTGTTTTTACTTGTCATTTGCTCTCCGCCGCCGCTACTTCTTCTTCCTCTTCCCGCATCGCCATAGCCTCAGAGCGAAGCTTGTGCAAACTCCTCGCCATGACGAAACCTGCCACCCGAAGGGCAGGAGTGCCGCAAGCGCATCGGCAGACAGCGCCGCTGCCGCTGCCAGCGGTTTGAAGAGGGCAAGTGTCGGGGAATACTTTTGGATTAACCCGCGGCCCAGTGCGACTTAACTTACTCGCACGGACGAAGGCCCACTTGGGAGCAAGCCCAATATTGAACCGCCATAAGGAGAAAGATCTAGAAGACATATCCCGGAGGACGTGAAGACCAAGTAGTCTCCGAGTAGGCCTCTGTGGATGTATTCCTTATGGGGAAGTTTCCTTTTGTAACCTAGCGAGCCTCTGTGTATATAAAGAGGACTCGCAGGACTTAGAGCGGGTCAAGCTATCAAGCCCCAAACCCTAGCTCATACGGCGAGTACCAGATCGGATCGCCTCCATTGTAACACCTCGATTATCATATCAATACCAATCTAGGGTAGGCAGGAAGTAGGTCTTTTACCTCACATTGAGGGGGCCGAACCTGGGTAAATCTGTGTTGATCTTTGTTCCTGCGATCCCAAGCTCGGAGATGCTTGACTCGCATAATCCCACACCTACGAAGTCATCTATGACACCTGACGTGACAAACCCACGACAGTTGGCGCCCACCGTGGGGCCTGCGGTCAAAAGCGTCACGTTCCGCGCAGGATCGAAATCAGGCTTCAAGGACATCGCCATCGGCCAAGTTGAAGACATCAATGGGGTCCCCTTCATCGACGACTCAGAGTGGGGACCCGAGGCAGATCGCATCGAGTTCGGATACATCGTTCCCATCGGATCAGTAAAAGTTTTCGTCGGATCCGTCAGTCGCAGATCTATGGACGCGACTCAAGGAAGCGAATCGGTGAAGGAGCTGCGGCCGGTCAGGGTCCGCGTGTTGGAGGAGCTACAACAAGCTACGGCAAGATTGCCCATCCCCGTCCCGTCAAGACCTGTTTGGGGATCTCTACCAAATCAGGAAGGAGACCTCAAGATTGAAGAGATTGAAGCTATCAGGACGGAGCTCTGTGAAGAGGCACAAAGACTCGCGGCTGAGCGCGAAAAACTCCAAGAAGAAGGTCGACGACTCCGTCGCTGCCAGCCGAAGCACCAGGCGGTGCGAACCAAGACGACATCTGAGCGCAAGAAACTCCAAGAAGAAGAGTGGCGACTCCGTCGTTGGCAGCAAAAACATCAGATCAAGATGGACAAGGAGAGATGAAATCACAGTTCCACGGCGACCCAGAGAGCAACGTGCACGCCGCGATAGGGATATTGTCAAAGATAGCACCGGTTGGAGACACACGAGCTGATAAGGAAGCTCGCTATGCGATCGACCTACTACAAACCGCTGCTTTACAACAAGCAAATATGTATGGAGTCACGCCCAATGAGCCGCAAAACGAGGTATCATGGGGAGGAGAAAGTGCAGCGTCGAAGAAGTGGTCAACCAGCTAGCAGGTTTGCAGGTATCATTGGAAAAAGAAAAGAAGATAGAAGGCGAGTCGCGGACGTCCGGAGCGACTCAGCCATCCCAGATTGAAACTGATTCAGATGAAGATTCAGCGCCAGTAAACTCCTATTCATTATTGAAAGGACCAGCATGTTTTGGAGAGGAAATACGGCTCACTCGTTTCCCCCCGAACTTCGACGAGTCGCAGCGAGTCACCACCTATCGCAGTGACCAAGACCCTGCCTTATGGATAGAGATTACGAGGCAAGCATAACAGGGGCTGATGTGACTCAAGAAATACGTGCGAAATACTTCCACTTGGCAATACAGGGAGAAGCTAGGGATTGGCTGTTAAGGCTGCCATCAAAATCAATAAGCACATGGGAAGACTTGAAGGACAAGTTCATCCGCAGATTCCAAACAGAAGATATGAAAAACCTTAGACAATGCATTCAAAAAGAGGACGAATCAAGCGGCGACTGGATCAAGAGAATCGCGGAGATCCTTGGCTCCGCCAAAAACTTAACAGTACAAGCTGCAATACAAGCTATGAGAAAGAACTGTAGATTTGAGCCGTTGGTGCACAAATTAAGTCGCGCTGAGCACAAGATTGATAGTTTCGACCAGCTTTTGGCAAGCTGACAAGTACGCAAAGACAGATAAAGGGCAGGCGGCTTATCACAGAACCCAACAGGGAAATTACAAGTCGCGAGATGAACATCGCACACCAGATACAGGAGCAAGAGTGATAAGGCCTTACTCCCTAATAACTGCAAGGGGATCTTCGACGTGCCTTGCGACTTACATCGCAGAGAGATGGCAGGCCAGCGGGTCACACAAAGGCGCAATGTCATTATTACCGGAGGTGGAAAGAAGGCGACACGCCAGACAGGCTCGCAGCGGATCGATGCAGCACAAGAAAATCTAGCTCTCGTCAAGGCCTGACGTTTTACCTAGAAGAAACATAGGACAGTTTCATACAGTGGAAGTACAAACAACGGATGGAAGCCGGAAGAGCGGTCAGATTTCAACGCCGAAAGGTATCGTCGCTGGACAGAGCAATCGGTTATTTGGAGTCGCGGCGATCACCCCCCAGAAGTAAGAGATCCAGGACAGCCAGCTCTGTGGTCACGCCTGAAGTCGCGGGATACAAGTTAAGTAAGGTCCTAATGGACGGAGGAGGAAGAGTAAACATCCTATATCAAGACACGCTCCGAAGAATGAATATACCCGAGACAAGGCTGCGACCATCCAGGAAAGAAATTCAAGGCATAATCCCAGGAGCTGTTACGCGACCAATCGGAAAGATAACACTTGAAGTTAGCTTTGGAACAGAGCGGAACTTCCGCACAGAGCTCCTAGACTTTGAGGTTGTAGCAGTCAAAAGCTCATATCATGCATCTTTGGAAGAGAAGCCTATGTCAAATTTACCGCTCGCCCCTGCTACGTCTACCTACAGTTAAAGATACCAGGACCAAACGGTGTTATTACAATATATGGAGACAGACAGAGAGCGTTAGAATGCGAGAACGCAGGCTCAGTACTCGCAGAAGAAGCTTGTATCGCCAACTCTTCACATGGGTATCAGTCGCAGATCGGATCGCAGCTCAAAACGAGTCGCGTTGGAGGTACCGCGGAAGCGGCCAACAGGATGCAGCCACCGGATGGTAAATACCCACCGAGAAGTCGCGCATCAGCAAGATAATGCCCCAGAGGTCGCCTTGATACAAAAAGAAGACAAGAAATGGCGCATGTGCATAGACCCAGCCTCGATCAACAACCCCAGCCAAAGGGGCTCAGTTATCGTGAGACCTTACAAAGCAAACTCAACTCAACATAAGTCGCAGCTCAGTGCGGCTAATCGCTAACAAAGTTGCTCTCTGCTTCAACATGAGATATACATCGGAGCTATCATGCTCGACCCGAGTCGCTTTAGCGACTCAAAATTGAACCAATCAGGTGTTCAACCCACTCCGTTAGGAGTATTAATTCGCAACTAAGTGCGATGAGTATCAAGTATGCATGGCCTGCGGGGAATAGAAAACCCGCATTAAAGGGCCTGCATCATCATGTAACACCCTGTAAAACATCGAGTGATTATGAAATAAAGCCGGCACCCTTGACATTCAAGGGTTTGTCGTTTCGCCTCAACTATCATTGAGTCGCTGAGTCTTTTGAATTTCATATATCACTGACCCTTGAGGGCTCCTTACGAGCATCGCGAGTACCAATCGCACCTCAAATTTTGCCAAACTAGTGGCAATCCTTAAGCTAGAAGCGTCTTGCATTATGCGACCAAAGTACTGGGGTGTGGCGTCAATCGAGCTTGATTGCCTATCATGGCCGCTCTCGACCCTGAACACACATGTTCCTAGGAAATACTGAGCCGCGCGAGCGTCTACTTAATGGAATTATCAAGAAAAGAACCTGCTTATAGGTCACAAAAATACTGTTTATAATACATGAATATCTTACAGACTAACGGGCATGTCCCACATTATTTATTTTTCCTCTTCCGAGCAACAGGAGTGGGAATTGGCGCGGCTTGTCTCGCAGTTGCAGTCGCAGGTGTCCTAATAATCAGGGCGCCGCCAGACGAGCAGAAGGGCCACCAGATACTGTTGCTGGAGTGGCAGCCCGAGATGACTCAGCTCCTGAGGACTTTTCCTTTGACACCTTGCTCCCATCAAGATTGAATTTATCAAGATAAGTGCCCAAGTCTAAGTTATCAACAAATTTTGTGGCATACCCGCGCATCCCTTTCCAGATATCGAAGTACTCGCTTATTGGCAGTTCAGTATCATCTGCGCTCATCGCCAGGCCGTGGCGAGCAACCTTGCCAACATCTATCTCTGGATAATATGCTCGAAGCAATGTCAAGACATGCGCGGCTCCGGCGCGAGCAGAGGATCGTTTCCAATCAGAGACATAATGTGGAGCCTTGAGCAGTTTATTTATCCAATACTCGCAAGATGTTGGGCCATCAGTCGCAGGAGTGATTACCGTCATAACTTCCTTGGTAACCTTTAAGAAGCGCTGGCTGAGGTCAGACAGATATACCAGTTGATCCTTCAAATTGGAGCGGGACACTGGGGCCTCAGGTCCTATGTCAAAGAAAGAAAAGGCAAGAAACAAGTCAGAGACTAACGTTGGTTACCCAAAATATGTATGATTAAAGGAATAAAAGACCAACCAGCAAGCTGCAGGACGGCTGATTTGACCATGGAGCCAAAACCCTCAAAGGCTTTGAGCAGCGAGTTATATTTTTCATCTCGCGCGGCGAGTTCCTTTGCGTGGTCTCCCTTCAGGCGATCAATCAATTCAGATTTAAGAGTCAGCCCTTCTCGCAAAGATCTAATGACCTCGTCTTTCTCCATGAGTCGCTGCTGCATATCAGCTTCAAGTTCTTTAAATTGCTCTTCGCAGGAGTCGAGTTGACCTTTGAGAGATTTTATTTCCTGATCTTGGTCCCTAATGACCTCATTATGCTGCTCCAGGCGAGACTGCATCATTTCAGGATGGTCTATGGAAATGCCTTTACCCTTTATTGAGCCAGAAGCATCAAGCAAGGACAGTTCACGCTGAAAACAAACAGAGCAAAACGCATAGGTAAATTATCCAGGAATTTGGGGGCTCGAGATTTGAAGCCAGGAAAAGAATCAACACCCCGTGCGATGACACAAGGTTTTGATCCTTGGGGGCTACGGTATATGTACCTGGCGACTTGAAGAAAATTGCTCAACTAAGCCGCGCAGCAGAGCAGCATGCTTGTCTCCAGCAGAAATTATGGCATCTGCGATTGACTTAGAACTATTTCCTGGAGCTGGAATTCTATTTTCAGTAGATACCCTACCAGCAGCAGGAGTTGTGGATGGAGCTGCGACTGGAGTCGCGGCAGGAGCCGCGTCTGCAATACCTTCCTCCAGGGAGGGCCTTGGTTGAGTCGCACCATTACTGTTTCCCACGTTTTCATCAGCAGCATCATCCTCGCTCATAGCTTGCTGAGAAGAAGTGGGATGGGAATTAGACTTGGTAGCCTCTTCAGACATAGCCCTGCAAAACATTGATGGGTTAATAAGCTGACCTAGCAGAGCCGCAACATTGAAAAGAAGGCGAACCATACCCAGAGGCGACACGGATACTCTTCATCAGGCAACCAGAAAGGAGAAGATAAACCTTGCAAATCTGAACCTACAGAGTATGAAAAGAAGTAGTGATCAGCAATTCCTTGCCAGAAATACGTAAAACAAAAAGAAAAGGAGAAGAGTCGCAAACAATTACCCGAGCTTATTGAGAAGCAATCCTTTGCAACAGCCTCGGAAGAAAAAGTAGCCTTGTTGGGATCAGCGAGTTTTAAAGATTTGGCAGCTCTTGTTTCTGCTAGTAATGCCAAGGCTTTGCGACGTTTCTCAGGCTGCGCGGGGTCTTCTGAGCTCTGGCATAAAATACGTTTCGAGGACCTGCGAGGCACCTCAGGAAGTTCCAGGAAAGGTGTATTTGGAGTCGAGGACAAAAGAGCGTCGGCCATTTGTTGTTCCTCTTCAGAAGCACTACCCTCGTGCATAACTGTATCTTCGCCAAAGGCTGCGGCTTGCCTTGACGACTCAGCCGCGGTTCCTTGGTTCAAGTCGACGTCCTCTGAAGGAAGAACCCAGAAATAGGGATCGATCTGAAAAGGAGCTCAGGTCAGAAATAATCAATTTTGGGAAGGAATTTTCGAGGAAACAGTGACAAGTAAACATTACCACAAAAGGCTTGTGCTCAGCCCAGAAGGGAGCAAGTCCGACGTTGTCATACGAGTCAATATCCTCGTCCGTCACTCGGCGAATGAAATTTATCCACTCCCCTTTGTCCCAATCTTCAGGGCAAGTGCGATCGACGTCATTTGCATGACAAGTGAAATCCATCATAAGCCGCGAGCGGCGACTCACAGGCTGAACTCGCCATTTAGTCCAGCAAGATATGAGATCTAATCCAGTGAGACCATGGAGTGTCAGCGCTCTCACCTTGTCTAAAGGGATTCGATAAAGGGTAACGAAGAAGGATCAGGTTTGGAAGACAAGCATCGGTAGCCTCGAAGGGAAGAGGAGACCAAAGAGGAGAGGAATTTCACCCTCAGGAGAAGTGTTTTTACAATAGAAGAATGTCCTTTGCCACTCCTTGATTTTCTTGGCAAGAGTTAGTTTTGGGAAGATACTACCCCTACGGCGTTGGAAGGAAATGGCGCCGCATTGGAGAAAAGGACCATCTGTGGTTTCCCTTTGACTATTGCAATTGAAAAGAGCAAGCCAGAAATCTATTGAAGGCGGGATACCCAGATAATCTTCGCAGAGGACGTGGAAGTTGCTCACTTGCAACATCGAATTAGGGCCAATATCATGGAAGCGGAGACCTAACCGCTGCATCAAGGAGCGGAAGAAGAGAGAGCCCGGGGGCTTGAACCCGCGCTCAACATGCTCCGCAAAAATCACTACTTCTCCTGGTTGAGGATTGGGGATTACCTCCTCACCAGCCGCCCGCCATTCGCATTGATCTTTTGGCGGAAGAAGGCCCCGTGCAGATAGGGATTCCAGGAAATCTTCGTCGACCCACGAGCCTTCCCAGTTGCACTTGCGGCGAGACATTTTTCTCAGATCGATGGAGATATCCACCGAAGGATTGTGAGTACGAGAAGCGAGATTGGAGGCGGCGGAAAGGAGTAGCGGATGCGTAATGCAGGACTTGATGCAGAACGCTGGGGAAAACGATGAGCCAAGATAAATAACCCAGACGCGGAAGACGTTTAGATCTGAAAATCAACCGTCAAGACAGGATAAGTCGCGTTCTTGAGCCGCCAAGAAGAGTTATAAGCCGCAGATTGGAAATAAGAAAATTGGAGTTCAGCTGGGATAATTCACGTGCGCGGCTCAGGGGTTTGTTAAGACGAAGGAGCCTTCACTCGAAATCCAAGCTAAACTTGGGGGCTAATGTCGGGGGAATACTTTCTGGATTAACCCGCGGCCCAGTGCGACTTAACTTACTCGCACGGACGAAGGCCCACTTGGGAGCAAGCCCAATATTGAACCGCCATAAGGGAAAGATCTAGAAGACAATCCCGGAGGACGTGAAGACCAAGTAGTCTCCGAGTAGGCCTCTGTGGATGTATTCCTTATGGGGAAGTTTCCTTTTGTAACCTAGCGAGCCTCTGTGTATATAAAGAGGACTCGCAGGACTTAGAGCGGGTCAAGCTATCAAGCCCCAAACCCTAGCTCATACGGCGAGTACCAGATCGGATCGCCTCCATTGTAACACCTCGATTATCATATCAATACCAATCTAGGGTAGGCAGGAAGTAGGTCTTTTACCTCACATTGAGGGGGCCGAACCTGGGTAAATCTGTGTTGATCTTTGTTCCTGCGATCCCAAGCTCGGAGATGCTTGACTCGCATAATCCCACACCTACGAAGTCATCTATGACACCTGACGTGACAAACCCACGACAGCAAGGGCGCCTGGACCAAGTCCACCTGCAGCAAAAGGATGCTCGCCGGCCTGCGAAACGACGGGCTGATCCCTGAGGATGTCTCGCAAGTTCGCATCCTCGTCGCCGAGGTAATCCCGCGCCCAGGCCCCAATGAGCGGGTCTGCTTTGTGGATTTTGTGAACAGGGGATTCTCCTTCCCTGTTCACAACTTTCTTCGTGCACTGATGCACGTTTATGGGGTGCAACTGCACGATTTTACGCCCAATGGGCTTTTGCACATTGCGTGTTTTTTCGTTCTTTGCGAGTGCTTCCTGGGCGTCGCACCCCACTTTGGTTTGTTCCGCCGCATCTTCAATGTTAAGCGCCAGCACTGCACCAAGGGACCTGATGGTTTTGGAGTACAGGCTCGACCTGATGTCGAGTACTTCAAGATCAACTTCATGGAGTCTGTGCAAGGATGGCGCCAGAAGTGGTTCTACATCAAGGATGTGACCATTGGCGCCCAAACCTTCGGGTTGCCTGCCTTTGACGCAGACACTCTGGTAAAGAAGAGGCCATCTTGGATTGCCCAGCCGACCGGTGTCGAAGCCAAAGAGGCTGACAGTTTGATGGAGAAGGTGCTGAAGCTTCAGACCACTGCTGGTCGAGAGGTCACGGGGATCCACCTGCTAGCCATTATGGCCAAGAGGCGAGCGCAACCCCTTCGAGCCCGAGCACATGCTATGTGGGGATACAGTGGTGCTTCTGACCCAACCCGCTCACGCGCAGTAGAGCTTTCTGATGCGGAGGCGGAGAAGTTGGTAAGAAGCCTTACCAAATTGACTGACGAAGACCCCTGCGAGATGAACTCGCCTGTGCCTCCATATGAAACCAGTAACCCATTACCAGAGGAAACAGTCGATACTATATCTTAGTTGATATGTTATGCATGTGTGATGTTTAATCCTTTGCTGTTTATTTGTGCAGGGACACAAAATGTATGAGTCGATGCCTCCCTTGCCAGAGAGCGGCCCAGTGCCAGACAATGAGCCTTTCGAGGCAGATTCTGATGATGAGGTAGCCTCACTCACGACCGCACACACGCCAGAAGCCGATGAGGGCGATGCTGAGGTGCAGGGCAAGCAGAAGCGGTCGCGCGACGAGGAGGACACCGCTGACTCGGAGGAAAAGGAGGAAGACAGGACGGAGTCGATGACGGTGCCACTCGAGATTCCTCCGATTCGCCGCTTCCCCCTCGACCACCGAAGAAATCGCGCCCGAGCATGGGTGTGCTTGCACCTGGTCGATTGTGTGACCTTACTGAAGAGTAAGTATTATGTGCACTTTCTTTGTCATGTTATGAATAATACCACCTTGTATACTTATAATGTGTGAAACAGTGTTTCCTCGGATGAGGATATGCCTCCGCCACCTACGGCGGAAAAGAGCAGCGCAGCATCCACTGCACGGACGCTGCCACCAGAGCAGCCGCCTACCCCTGCGACTCCTGCCGCTACAGCCACAGCTACGCCACCCGAGCCGGAGGTTGCAACAACTGAGAGCGGAGCTGCAGCTGCAGGTGTCCCTGCGTCGACTTCTTCCTTCTTGGAGCACGTAAGTTTGTGCTTGCCGTAGTTTTAATCCTCATCGAATGCGATTTTTTTTGCCTAAACTCAGTTATTGGGTTATGAATTTGCCCATGTCGTGTACTCAGGCATTTGTGCGAGAGTTGCTGAAGGCTGGTGCCAAGTATGTGCACAAGGAGACTGAAGCCGCCACCTTGCAGCAGCAACTCGAAGTTGCAAAGAGTGCGTATCTCTTTATGCTATCACCACTTGTTGAGGGTGATTTCTCTTGCAGTCTGCTGATCATGTGTGTTTGTTTTTGCAGAGGCCGCCGCTGATGCGGCAGAAAATTTGAACAACGCCACCCGTCGAGTGGCTGATCTGGAGAAGAGGCTGAAAGCAGCCGAAGTTAGGGAGGAGTCGGCAATTGGTCGACTCTCTGCCGCCAGCACCAGCTTAACTGGTATGAATTTTTGCTCTGTTCCTTAGATGCTTGAGGTTTCTGATATATGGTGCTGATTATTTTGCCCATATGTTAGGCGTGATGGATGGCCCAACTGCTACTGGCAAGCAAAGCCTTGGCACCTCACTTGATGAAAGTGTGGCTGTCTCGGAGGCTACCAGTAGCAGAGCAGGGGAGATGCTAACGCAGGCGGCGAGTGCCTTGGGCGCCCTCCATGGTAGCTTCTTCCCCGGCGAGGAGCTACCATCTTCCTTTGCAGAGCTGGTTGATTTATTCAAGCCTGAAGGGACTGCCGTCGCTGACTTCTGTCGCGAGCAAATGGTAAGTGGTGCTCAGACTACTTTTCTCATGTTGCTCGCGCACGGAGTCGAGCCAGATTTTGACGCAGCCACGAAGAAGTTTCCACGGGGTCCTGATGGCAGAACCGTCGGGCTCGGCACTTGGATGGAAGCCGCCAAAACATATGCCCAACAACTGGTAACAACTGTTGAAGAAAGGGCAGCCAAGGTCCAGGCGAAGAAACTTCCTCCAAGAAGTCGACGACTTAGCCAGTGACCCCTTTGTTTGACTAGGTCTAGGATTTCGTCATTTTGCTTTTGCTATATGTAAATTATCAGACATCGTATCTGTCTTGTTATGAAACATGAACTTCAGTGATCAGGAGGCGCAGCCCCCGAGCCTTTTGTTTAAGCTCTTTTATGCTTCCTTATGCATTGAATTATTCTGACTGTAGAACCGAGCTTCTAAACCATCGAATGGCCCTGTTGTGGGTGGTTCTTCGAAGTCACGAAGCGTTAATGACCAGAAAATTATGGACTTTCTTCATCAAAAGCTTTCCGAAGTTACTCGCGAGCTGAAGGAAACACAAGATGCGTATGCTGAGTTGCAGTCGAGGCCATCCCCAACTAGAGAGCGAGAAGCCTTTTTGCTTGAGGAGTTGGAGAGAGTAAATCTGCAACTCGAATGTAAGACATTTTTGGATCATCGAGATCTATTCTTTGCGAGGTGACTCGACTGGGCGATGATGAACCCTTTGCTTTTGCGCAGGTGTTTGCTCTGACCCGATAAAGGAGGAGGCACGAATTCAGGATCGACTTGATGGTCATGCGAGTAGCACTGAGTACTCTGCACACCCCTTCTGGTCAGACAGGGCGAAGAGCGCCATTTTGGTAAGGCTTCTGGACCGGGCTTGGCGCACAACCATTCGAATGGAGACTTGCAGGTTGGCTTTATTTCGAGTCCACGAAGATTTGTTTCCTTTGAATGAGCAACCACAGGGCCTTGTGGCTTTGCTGAAGAAATTTCGAAAAGGCAAGGCGATCAAGAAGTTTGTGCGTGAGCAACTGATTAGCGGGGCTAACGTTGCTCTTGCCTTTGTGCGATCGCACCTTCCGCACCTTGATTTGAAAAGGATTGCGATGGGACCCGCACCCCTACCAGGTGGTGGTCCTGTGCCGATGGAGGAGCACTACCAAGAGACATGAGTGGACGCATTGGTCCTAATCCATCGTGTGCTGAAGGAGGAGGAAAAATGGACCGAGCCCAAGGATGAACCTGTTGAGTAGGTTTATGTGTATGGGGGGTGACCCCAAAGTGTAAAACGCAACACTTGTGATTATTGTACATTATTTGTTTATGTATGCAGCCCCCGAGCCTGTTGAGCGGGGTGTATGAAGCAACTTGCTATAAAATTAGGACTATCCAGCCCCCGTGCATTTTGAGTGAGCTTGACGGAAATACTTTATAATATGAAACATAAGCTGCACAGCCCCCGAGTGCTCGAGTGGGGCTATGAATTTTATGAGAGTTGAAGCTTCAACTTATGCCTGCAGTCCCAGCCCCGAGTGGTTGATTGGGGTTGAGCAACTTTTTCCTTTATGTGTTTATTTTTATGATCCAGCCCCGAGTATTCGAGTATGGCTGGAGTATTATGTTTGAAGGAGCGAAAGCTTTTATGTTATGAGGTAGCTCAGCCCCCGAGCATACGGGTGAGGCTAAGTTTGTGCTGATAAGTTATGCGAGTAGTAAGCATGAAAAGTATGAGGAATTTATTGACTATATTCCATTTATGAATGTTAGGCTGCAGGCCGCCTCATTAAGAACCTTCCAGTCCCCTTAGGTACCCTGGTAAGGAAAAGAGCGCGTCTGAAACCTGCAGCCATCCGACATATGAGCCTATTACATTATGTGACTGAGCAATCTAAGCATAGAAACGGCGCAGCTGCGCAACGTTTCAAGGATTGTGGGAGAGTTCGCCGGTCTTCGCATGTTTCAGTCTGTATGCTCCACCACCAATGACCTCAGTGATGATGAAGGGTCCATCCCATGGAGAAGCAAGTTTATGCACCTTCTTTTGCTTCAGTCGAAGTACCAAGTCACCCACCTCGAAGGACCTGGTACGCAGTCGACGGCTGTGGTAGTTGCGTAGATCTTGCTGGTAGACAGCTGTGCGTGCTAGCGCCGTGTTGCGTGCTTCTTCTAGCAAGTCGACTGCGTCTTCGAGTGCCTCGTCTGCATCTTCTTCATTGTATGCTTCGACTCTTGGTGCGTTGAACCTTACGTCTGATGGCAGAATTGCCTCTGCGCCCTAGACCATGAGGAATGGAGTGAATTGCGTTGAGGCGTTGGATGTTATGCGTAGGCTCCATAGCACAGACGGGAGCTCTTCTACCCAAGCACCCGCAGCCCTTTTGAGTGGGACCAGGAGGCGCTTCTTGATTCCACTTGTCACAAGCCCATTGGCCTTTTCGACTAGGCCGTTTGATTGCGGGTGCGCCACTGATGCATAATTGAGCGTGATATCTTGCTCTTTGCAGAAGGTTTTGAATTCCTCAGCCGTGAAGTTTGTACCGTTGTCAGTGATGATGCTACTTGGCACACCAAAGCGGTATATGATGGATTTTATGAAATTGACTGCTGTTGTGGCAGTCGAACTTGTGATGGGTACTGCTTCAATCCACTTGGTGAACTTGTCGACCGCCACCAGAAGGTGAGTATGCCCTCCATGGGAAGATTTTTTGAGTGGCCCAACCATATCGAGCCCCCACTAGGCGAAAGGCCAAGCCAATGGTATTGTCTTCAACGCCGATGCGGGTGCGTGCGGCTTTGTGGCGAATTTTTGGCAGCCGATGCACCTTTTGACTATGTCCTCCGCGTCTTTGAGTGCTGTGGGCCAGTAGAAGCCTGCGCGAAAAGTTTTGGCTACGAGTGATCGACTGCTGGCGTGATGCCCGCAAGTACCTGCATGAATATCACGAAGGATGGCTTGGCCATCTTCAAATGCAATGCAACGCTGGAACATACCTGATATGCTGCGTTTGTAAAGTTCACCGTTGATGACAGTGTATGCTTTAGATCGTCGAGTGACGCGTCTTGACTCTGTGAAGTCTTCGGGTACCTCGCCGCGGAGTATGTATGCGAGGAAGGGTTGAGTCCAAGTTGGCTCGATGAGGAGTACCTCGACTGGTGGGTCCTCTGTGCTAGGTGTTTTGCTCTTGGCTGGTGCGGCTGATGCAGGAGTTGCCCGCTTCTTTTTGATTGATCTGTGCTCGATGCGCTCGAAGAAGACACCAGGTGGCACTGGTGCTTTGGTCGCACCAATGTTGGCTAACTTATCTGCTTCTTCATTGCTCTCACGCCCTATGTGCCGCAACTCGCAGCCTTCGAAGCTGCCCTCCATGATGTTGTACAGGTCACGGTAGGCAATCATGTTATCTGCGATCGCGTCGCAGGCCTTCATTGTTTGCTGCACCACCAGATTTGAGTCGCCGTATATCATCAATCGAGTGCACCCGAGGGATTTGGCCATCCTCATGCCATGGATCAGAGCCTCATATTCTGCTTCGTTATTGGATGGGAACTCGAATCCCATTTGCAGGATATAACAGAACTTGTCGCCTTTTGGTGATATGAGGATGACACCTGCACCTGCGCCTTCGTTTTTCTTCGAGCCATCAAAGTACATAGTCCAGGAATTGGACACATCTGGTGCTCCTGGGAGCTGAGCTTCAATCCACTCGGTATGGAAGTCGGGTAAAACTTGTGCTTTGATGGCCTTCGGGTAATCATACTTGAAGTCTCTTGGTGCTAGCTCGATGAGCCATTTTGCTACTCGCCCAGTTGCATTGGGGTTTGTGAGGATGTCCCCGATCCCTGAAGTGCTGATTACAGTGATCGGGTGCTCGGAGAAGTAATGCGTCAGCTTCCTTGAGGACATGAACACGGCGTAAGCTAGCTTCTGATAGTGCGGGTACCGCTGCTTTGATGTGGAGAGCACTTCACTCAAGTAATAGACTGGGCGTTGTATGCTTTGGGCGTGTCCCTCCTCTCTGCGTTCGACCACTAGAACAGTGCTCACCACCCTGTTAGTTGCAGAGACATATAGGTATAGTGGCTCGCGTTCCCTTGGTGCTACGAGGATTGGAGGGCTTGTGAGGACTCGCTTGAGGTCCGTGAAGGCTGCTTCGGCTTCTGGCGTCCACTCGAATTTATCTGCTTTCTTCATCAGTCGATAGAACGGGAGTGCTTTTTCACCTAGCTTGCTGATGAATCGACTGAGCGCTGCCACTCGACCCGCTAGTTTTTGCACGTCATGGAGCTTTGAAGGCCTTTGCATCGTCAAGATGGCCTGTATTTTCTCCGGGTCTGCTTCGATTCCTCGAGCTGAGACTAGATACCCGAGGAGTTGCCCGGCTGGTACGCCAAACGTGCACTTCTTCGGGTTGAGCTTGATGTGGAAGCGTTTGAGGTTTGCGAATGTCTCTCGCAAATCATTGAGTAGTGTGTTTTCCTCTCTTGTGGTGATTACGATGTCATCTACATAGACCTGGACGTTTCGCCCAATTTGCTTTTTGAGGCAACTAGCGGGGTGGCCCGCGCATTTGCGCGGCTAGAATATATATTTGATGTTATATCTTAATATCACATTTTTAATTTAGAAAAATATTATCCGATAGCTACAAATATAATCCTTAAAATATTTAAAATATTTTTCAAGGAGTAAATTAATTTTAGGTTTCAATATGTTTTTATTTTTTTCTTGCATTTTACTTTTGAAGCTCACGTAAATTCATGGCTTATAGTTTTATTTAACTTACTTTTATTATGTCATTGTGTCCAACAATATATTTTGCCGATTCATGTCTCATTTTATTTTCACCTTCCTCCTGTTTGCTTTACCATTGACAATTTATAATAAAAATTTGTTTTAATTAAGTCACATGTTGGCCATTTGCTGTGGTGACTTATATTTTCAGTTCATCTTTTTACCCAGATTATTTAGAGCAGTGTTGTTATTCGTTTTCATTTTTTCATGCAATTATCTATATTTAATCTATCCATTATTTTCTCACTCCGTACATATTTCAGGGAATGTACATCACGGTCCACACTCAGGACCTAATAAACACTACAACATTTTCCAGTATAAGAAGGTAAAGTATGAAAGTAAAATCCCCTTTCTCTTCTCTATCAGAACTGTGCGGCTGAGCCCAATCCAATGACCGACCCATCCCCTTTCACCAATGTATTTCAGGCCATGCTCTTGGTGGCGTTTCTTGAGCAAGTGGTGATTTCGTGCTGTGGCCGTGGACATGGCGTTGCCCGCCGGCGAGGCTGAATCTCGTCGTCGGTGATAAGGAAAGGTAGAGTGCGGTGGACGGCTTGGTCAGTGCGGACTGCACTGTGCATGACCTGGCGTGGACCTGGACATGTTCGACAACGGTGAAGGCAGCAGCGGCGACCCGCATTCAGCAGTCAAGGTGCGTACTTCCCTGCTCCAGTCCCCCGTGCACGGCCGCTTCCCCATTTCTATTTTCTCCCCAAATTTTAATTATCTCTTGTGTTGTTTAGCTTGTAGCAGAAGCAGCCAGTGGCAAATTCATCATCCTATCTCCATCCCAAATCTAAATCATAGCCCAGAAGATGAATTATTATATGTTGCAATCTCAAGGCAGTCTCTACGATTGATAGATTTGAAAGAAGAGATAAATCTCCATGCGAGATATATTAGTTGTTGATTGTTGTTTTTGGGGGTCTGTAGGTTGAGAGAGATGAGTGGAGTGGAGGAGAACTGTGGTCCATGTAGTCAATGATATATACTAAGCGTGCAAAATCTCAGTACGAAATACTTCATACTCTTGGTCCGGGCTACATAAAAATGACAAAAGTACTGATCTCCAAATTTTTCAGATTTCGTAATTTTTATATATTCCCAAATACATATTTTAATATACATCATTGACTCCCTTTACTTTCACTTTAATGGAGTGTGTTTACCCTCTTCTGGTAAACTTACAAACTTCATGTACACTATATTATTGCTGCCTTCAAAAGATTTTTACAAATAGTTCTTCACTCTAGGTCCCTTGTTAAAAAATTAGAAAGTTGTATCTACATCTAAAACACACATGGAGTGGGGTGTCTGGGTGATCGATGGGATGCCTATGGTGACGGCGTTGCTTCCTGTTATCCTTCTTCCGATCTGTTCGACGCGATGCTGTCACGGGTCCGTATTGACTGTGTTGCTGTTGAAGCATGGGTCAATCTGACTTCATCCGGCGGCGTGATCGCGTGTTGTATGCATCATTGTCGTGCCGTAGATCCGCCGGGCTTGTGCCGTCGATCAAATGAATGGCGCCATCACATGTGTTTGAGCTCTGCTGCTCCACCTGTGAGACGCAACCGAAGGACCACTCTCCTGCTGGCGATGCAGTGGACGCCGCCCAAGCTTTCCAGCGCAATGTTAAGTATGTGGATTCGCCTACCTTCAACTTTGCCACAGACGACGTTCATGCTTTTCCCTCCGCCCATGCTGTGGGCGTCCTCAACGATCATGCCACAAACGCGGAGGAAGATGGCGCACACGACGATGCTCGCCAACTTGGATGTTAACACCTTCACTGTATGAAATCCAAAACAAACACTCTTGCAAGGTCAGTGCTATTTTAATTTGATGTCTCTGATTATCAACTTTTAAAATTTACTTCAAAACATTAGCAACCGAATTATTTCCTCTCAGATGAAAATATATCATACAATTGTAAAGTTGTTTTGGGACTAACAGGAGAGAAAACATTAAGCTAGCATGAAACATATTGTTGCAATCACGCATCCTAAGACCTACACATTGCCTCGCCGTCTTTGTTTCTCTGCTTCTCAACTTAAAAAAAATGTAAAGTACTTACCTATAGTTCCAATTCTGTAGGCCGCATCCCCCGACGCCGCGCACCGTTCCAACAATGTGGTTGTGTTCCTTTTGCTCTTCAGTACTGAAGGTTATAATATGGTGGTTGCACAAACGGCCATATCTGCCTCAGCTTTAAAACAGCAACAAACAGACTTGGAACAAACTTCAGTAACAAACTTTAGACGTAGTTTTTCACAGTTATGAATATTTAGCTACATCAGCAAGCAAAATCACCACTATTCTGTTAGAACAATGATTAAAAGCAGGTGAAAATCACAGTAGTGCAAGATTGTTACAAACAAATTTAGAGCATGCATGTTTGTTGCATAATCTTGTACAAAATTTTACATTTACATGAATTAGCAACATTTAAGCTTATTAAGCACTTTAGGTAACACAAATTCTTAATTTGCACTGTTTTTTAAAAAAAAATGGAGTTGCTCTTTACAGATTCATAAAAAAAAAAGTTAGAATATCATGGATTTTGTAGACCCCAAAAGATATTTTACTTTCTTCAATTGCTGCAACTCTTATTGCATCGGTCAAATCATGAATATAGGTGGCATAATCGGCAGAAAAGAAGATAGCTAGGTTTTTACAAAAAAATAATGTAATATCATACATGAGAGATAATGTGAACTACTACTCTTCTAGAAAGCACCTCTATGCTTGAAAAGCTGAAGCCGTGATTTCGAATGTCTTCTTTATCTTGGATCTCCTTAGTCACTCTTCTAGGCGATGCATCTAGTGCATCACTGCCTCTTGCATGTGTTGGCTGAAGAAGAGAGCAGGGTCATGTTTGACTTGCCTTGATGAATTGAGGATCTCTAATTAAGAACATTATTTGTAGATTATGGATTGGACCTCCAATGTATGACGAAAAATAATCAGAATCCAGCTAATGATTCCATGATAACGCAACGGCTCACCAAATCTAATGTCATGCTGCTATATTTGCCACCGTAAATATTGATCGTCTCACGGCGGAGACCTGACCGGTGGAGATCTGAGACGAAGAAGATTCTTTATATTCATAGATAATTAAAGTTCGAACCAAGATATGCAATACGGTTTTGCGGACTCAGGATCTAAAAATTTAACCATGTAACAAAACACACATGCGATTTAACTTCCTATCGAAATATTTAATCTAATATTACATCAAGAATTCAAGATATATTTATCTAATATATTTTTAATCGTGTGTAATAATATATTAAATTCAGAACTTGAACAAAAAAAAAGGCAAGATGAATGATTACCATGCAGCATAAGGATGTGGGGGTGTCGGCGTCTATTCTCACGCCCTCGTGGTCGCCGGCCGCTGGCGAAGGGCGAATTGTCTGGTATGTGGGGCTCCGGCGAAGGGCAAACGGCGATCCGCGCGGCGTTTGTGGCGTGCGGACGTGAGGTTCCGGCAATCCGCCTAAACGGCTCGGTAATCTGATCCTGCATGCTACTCCTAGCTGCGCATGGCTGCTGCCGCTCTCCATCAGATCGAGCCGGAAGCTCCTTTTTTCTTATCGATCGCTAGCTCGAGAAAATCGACCCGCGCGACTCCGCGTTCTTCCAATGGAGGTTGACAATGCTCTGCCGTGTGCGTGTCTCTCTCCATGGTAGCAGATATGCATACGGAACGCCGGCCAGAGAAATCGCACCGCGCGACTCCTTCCAATCGATGTTCACGTACATGTACGCAATATATATGTTCGGAAGGTATGATCTATACCCCGAAAAAAAAAAGGTATGATCTAAACGTGTGCATGCAAAACTCTTATCCTTCCTGTGATCGAGCATGGTTACGCACGTTACGGGAGTATCAAAACTTTTAAATCTGGGCCGTTAACTTTTAGTTGGTTAATCTGAGCCATTCATTATCTTGTGTTTTAATTATATAATAGATCCTGCATCATGCGCTGGTATGTTGCGCCTGCGTTCTTGAGCCCGAAAGGCATTGTGGTGTAGCAGTAGACCCCGAGCGGGGTTATGAACGCCGTTTTCTCCTCATCTTCTTCCTTCATCCTTATCTGGTGGTAACCCGAGTAGGCATCCAGGAAGGATAAGCGAGCGCACCCGGCGGTGGAGTCGACGATCTGGTCGATTCGAGGTAGTGGAAAGTGATCCTTTGGACAGCACTTATTGAGTGCTATAAAATCTACACACATCCGAAGGATATCTGTGGGCTTCTTCTCTACAAGTACCTGGTTGGCCACCCATTGTGATTTCTTGATCTCTCTGATGAATCCTGCTGCGAGTAGCCTGTCGACTTCGGCTTCGACTGCAGTTCTTTTTGGGCCGGATATGCGGCGCATTGTTTGCTTGACTGGTTTAGCGTCTGGAAGTAACTGGAGAGAGTGCTTGGCGAATTTCCTGGGAATACCTGGCATGTCTGCTGGACACCATGCAAATATATCCCAGTTCTCACGGAGAAATTCGACGAGCGCGCTTTCCTATGCGATAGGCAGACTCGACGAGACATTGACTGTCTTGGTCGGGTCAGTCGGGTACACCTGATGCGATCTTGTGTCATTGGTGGCATTGAATGCTCCGTCGACTGCCATCTTTTTGTGCTCTGGCATAAGTGTTCGATCGTTGGAGACCGCTAGATCAGCGAGTGTTGCTTCCATGCCAAACATCTCAGAGATTTTGCTGAATTCTCGGTCACAAGAGTCAGACTTTTGGAAGTTCCCCTTGACTGTGATTACTCCTTTCGGTCCAGGCATCTTCAGCTGGAGGTATGCGTAATGTGGCACCGCCATGAATCGAGCGAACGTCGGGCGTCCAAGTATAGCATGGTATTGTGACTTCCAGTCGACCACTTCGAACTCAATCGACTCTGTCCTGAAGTGGTGCTTGTCCCCGAACGTCACGTCGAGTTGTATGGTGCCCTCTGGGCTTATTGCTTTCCCTGGAACGATACCGTGGAAGGTATTTGAGGATCTTGGCAGGTTTTCGACTGACCTGTTCATTTTGCGGAGCGTATCTGCGAAGATGATGTTTATGCCGCTCCCACCATCCATGAAGACCTTGGACATGGCGTAGCCTCCAATTTGCGCGTCGAGTACCAGAGCAGAGTGCCCTGGGCGAACAACCGATGGAGGGTGGTCCTCTTTGCTGAAGCTTATTGTAGTTTCAGATCCCTTCAAGTATTCTGTTAGCGCAGGAGGTGACATGACCGCCATGTTTACTTGTCGAGTGCGAAGTTTTTGCTCCCTGTTGGAAGGTCGACCTTTTTGTATCATGTACATCTGCCCTTGGGGTGGAGGGTACTGTGGCTCGTCCACCCGAGGTATGTGCTGTATGGCACCCGCGAGGTTTCCGCCTGCAGCAGGCTGTGGTGGTGGAGGTGGTGCCATCAGAACAGGCACATTGTTTGGTTGAGGCACGGGTGCAGGTGCTTGTGCGGCTGCTGCCTTTCTGCGATTTACGTAATCAGTCGCCATTTGGTCGAACTCCCTGCAGTTTCTCATCGAGTGATTGGATCGCAGTTTTCTGTCGTCACCCTTGTACAGGTGGAATCTGCAATCAGCGTCCATCTTTTCTTCGAATGATCGCTCAGATTGTGCCCGTGACTTGCCAGTCCTTCCTCTTGTAGCTATCACTGCGTTGGTCGCGGTCTCGGCTGTCTCGACGATCATCTCGACTGTCTCGTCGATCATCTCGACTGTCTCGCCGATCTTCCGATCGTCGGTCGCTTCTGTCCTGGTCATTGCGGGGTGTGGAGAACCCAGCCGCCATGAATTCGGGTCTGTCATCGTCGTAGTGACGTTTTGAACGTTTGCGCCTTCGGTCGTCTCTGTACGAGTCTCTGCGGCTTCGACTGCCACTTTCATGATTGTCACGGGGTGAGGACCCGCGTGTGGTGCGCGCCATGTCCTCTCCATCTGCCCATTCAGTCGCGGTCATCAAGAGGCTAGCCACAGAGGTTGGCTTTTTGCGACCGAGTGCTTCTTTGAGATCCCTCCTGGCTAGTCCCATTATGAAAGCATCCATGGCCATGTCCTCTGAAATTACTCCAACTGAGTTGCGTATCTCAGTCCATCGCCTGATGTATGACCTCAGCGTTTCGTCTGAACGTTGCACGCAGGCCCGTAGTTCCTCGAACGTTTTTGGGCGCTCACATAGAGGCTCGAAGTTTTTGATGAAGTCATCGCGGAAGTGATCCCACGAGTCGTACTTTGATGAAGGTAGGGCCTTGAGCCAGTCGCGGGCTGTGCCTTCGAGCATCAGTCGTATGTATTGCATGGCCGTGGTGTTTGTACCTCGCTGGCACGCGACAGCTAGCCTGTAGTCTTCCAACCATCCAGAAGGTTCCTGTCGACCCGTGTATTTGGGCTGTTCAGATGTGAGTTTGAACCCTTTGGGCATCCGTGTCTCGCGGACGCGTCGAGTGAAGCACAGAGCTCCATGTGGCTCGGGATCTCGATCAGAGTATGAGTCGCACTGTAAGATCTGCGTGATCTGCTCCTGGACCTGCGCCTACGCGAGCCGCTTCTTTCCTTCGAGTGGTGGCGACGACCACTGTGATTATGCTCTTCCTGACGCGCGTCGACTAGGGCGCGGTCTCGACTCCCACCTGGAGTTTTTGGAATTTGGCGTATGGCCTTTGCCGCTAAGGCGAGTGATTTGATCTGCTGGCGATGCAGTTTTGCATTGGGGTCATCAGCTGGAGGTTTGATTGCCTCCAGGTATGCTGCAGCGGTGTAGAGAGCACCTGCTGCTGTTTTGGGCACCGGCAGTCCTTCCTCGTCGTATGTCATGAAGGAGTTGCCTAAGTTGCGGGTGAGTGCCGCCTTCTCGTCTGGCGAGAGGTGTGACAACCTTGATCTGGGTCTTGTGTCTGCTCGCCCGGTGGAGCTCAGGGAGAGCTGTCTTCTGCGCGCACTCGACAAGCTAGCTTGCTTTTTGCGTTCTTCGAGTGTTGCTCTTATCTGCTTCAATCGAAGTGACTCCTGCCAGTTGAAGTACTGGAAGGTCAACATCTCTTCTTGTGTTGCGTCTGCTGGCATCATTGTGCACTCCTTGATGACTTTATCTGCTTTTGCTGCCATCTCAGCAGTGATTGTGAGAGTTGTGACTCCATCTGGCATAGTAACTGTGCACGGGAATTCTGTAGGCCTGCGACTGGCCGCAGTGTCTGATGTTTCTGCGGCGATGGCAACGTAGACCTACTGTGGTATGACCCGAGGGTATGTGTATGTACTTTCGAGTCCCGTCATGGACTCGACATCTTCATCGAGGCTCATGTCTGAGCCTGTATGTTCATCGAGTGGTCCGTCTGGACGGATCTCGCAGTCGACGCCTTCGTCGCCTATGCTCATCTCGGCGTCGGCGAGGTTGTTATGGATCTCGAAGTCGAGGTTGTTGTTGGCGCAGATCTCGGAGTCGACGTGGTTGTCGATATGAGTTTCAGGTTCGTCGAAGTCGCTGAGGGAGATCCCGCAGTCGAAACTATCCTCGAGTGGGAGATCCAGCTCGGGATCGTTTGTGCGATATGCTGATTCGGCCTCCTCGCCCTGGAGTTCTTCAATGAGCTCGCGCATCTCTCGTGTGGACATGGTTGTTGCAGACGAACAAGCTTGGAGGGTCGACGATGGTATGGACACAGTTGAGGGATCCGCAGTCGAAGGAGCCGCAACCGACGGAGCCTCGGGTGCGGGAGTCGCGAGTTGGCGTGGATCCGTCAAGTCCTGCACACCAAGCTTGTTGACGAAAAAATTGAACGAACCAACGGTTAAACCCAAACCTGACTCGAGATCGGAGAAGGCCTCCTGGAATCCTGGCGAGTGTGGCTCGAAATCCATCAGAGGATCCGATGTGCTTTTTGCGGGTGAAGCTGGCGTGTTGCCGTTTGTCGAGTGAACCGGCGAGTTGCCGTGTGCCGCCTGAGTCGGCGAGTTCTGGTTTGTCGATGCAGCCGGCGAGTTGCCGTTTGTAGATCCGATCGGCGAGTCGCCGTTTTCCGATGGAACCGAAGAAACCGTGAGTCCAGCACTATTCTTTCCCACAGACGGCGCCAATTGACGAGGTGTACCCTCATCAAATCCCATGGTTAAGGACCTAGGGTTGAGATTATGGGGAGAGAACGTGGTAGTACTGGTAGTTTCGTCGGCTGACAAGCAGAGGCAAAGATTTACCCAGGTTCAGGCCCCTCGGGTGGAGGTAAAGACCCTACTTCCTGCTTGTCTGTTATTGATCGCTGGAGATTATGAGGTTACAAGGTGGCTCCGGCGAGATGACGATCTCTCAAGAGTTTTGGTGGTTCGAGTATGGCTTGGTCCTAGATCGGCACCCCTCCCAGCCTTTAAATAGGCTGGGTCCCGGGAGTTTGTAACCGACCTAGTTTACACATAAGGAAAGTATAAACCGACTATGTCTATGTCTAAACTTGGAAGGTACTCCATCTTGTTGGGCCTCTCGTCTTGGGCTTCGAGTCGTATCTTCGCTATTTGGGCTTTTAGTCATCACGTGCACCAGGTACCCTCATGGTAGGGTACCCGAGATGTATATCCTTGTCACCGCCCTTTCGCCTACTTATTCCCCCCGACGCGAAAACCCTAAGGGCCTGAGCAAATATCCACGAAAAGTTCCAGAGACGCCGCCGCCGTCAACCCTAGCTCGGGAGGGTCCATAACCTCTTCCCGACACCCTGTCGGAGAGGGGAATCGTCACCGGAGGCTTCGACATCGCCATACCTGCCTCCGGAGTGATGCGTGAGTAGTTCATCCTTGGACTACGGGTCCATAGCAGTAACTAGATGGTTGTCTCTCCAATTTGTGCTATCATGTTTAGATCTTGTGAGCTGCCCTACATGATCAAGATCATATTATTGTAATGCTACATGTTGTGTTTGCTGGGATCCGATGAATATTGAATACTATGTCAAGTTGATTATCAATCTATGCCCTATGTTATTTAAGATCTTGCATGCTTTCCGTTACTCGTAGATGGTTTGGCCAAGTAGATGCTTGTAACTCCAAGAGAGAGTATTTATGCTAGATAGTGGGTTCATGCCGCCGGTAATCTGGGAGAGTGATAACAACTTCTAAGGTTGCGGATGTGCTGTTGCCATTAGGGATAACCTAACAATGCTATGTCCACGGTCATATGTATTTGTTTACATTACGCACTTTACTTAATGCAATTATTCGTTGCTTGCAACTTAATACCAACGGAGAACTCGGATGACAACCCGGCGATGGATTATTAGTCATAGACGCCGTTGGATGACGGTCTATGTATTATGTCGTAATGTCCAATTAAATATCGTAGTAATCATCATGTCATATATATGCATTGTCATGCGCTCACTATTTGTCAATTGCCCAGCTGTAATTTGTTCACCCAACATGTTAGTTATCTTTTATGGAGAGACACCACTAGTGAACTATGGACCCCGGTCCATTCTTTTACACTGATTAAACCACCACAAACTGCAAACTGTTTATTTTTCATTCTCTGCAATTTAATACTCATTTTCCACACCATACGTTTAATCCTTTGTTTTCAGCAAGCCGGTGAGATTGACAACCTCACTGTTTCGTTGGGGCAAAGTAGTTTGATTGTGTTGTGTGCAGATTCCACGTTGGTGATCGTGTTGCGCCGCGCGAGCCACCAACAACCTTCTGAAGAGTTGTTGCTCCTACTGGTTCGATAACCTTGGTTTCTTTCTGAGGGAAAACTTGCTGCTGAACTGCATCATACCTTCCTCTTGGGGTCTCCCAACGAACGTGTGATTCACGCCAACAAGCAAGGCGCGGTGGGGTACCGGCGGCAGCCATGCGTTGGAGCAGAGGTAGAGGAGCTGCGGCATTGCAACAGAGGTAGAGGAGGTGGAAAACGCAAAAAGGGGCTCATACCGTTTCGGGATTTGATCTGGATCGTTAATCAAATGAACCTCTCGGATTTAATGTATCAACATAGCACAACACATGTTTCCTCTTTAATAATAGTATAGATTCTTTCCGTGTCCACGGAAAACTAATCTGAGTTATGTGCCTTTATTAGTAAGATCCTTAAAACATTAGATTTAGTTGTTCCTGTAATTCATCATTCTGTACATCTTGAATTTTTTTCCAGAGTTTTCTGAAATTGATAAATATGGTTTTAAAAAAGTAAACAAAGGGCTTACTCGAGAACGGTGATTTGGAGCTCGGGCTCCATGGAGCCCGTTTTTTTCAAAAAAAATTCAAAATTTGAAAACTTATCAAAAAAATCTGAAAAAAAATCATGCACGTACCTGAGCATGGTACGCACCGCCGTGAATTTTTTCGCACCGAAATGACATCGTATCAACATCGCACCGCACGTACCATGCTCAGGTACGTGCATGATTTTTTTCAGATTTTTTTGATGAGTTTTCAAATTTTGAATTTGTTTTGAAGAAAACGGGCTCCATGGAGCCCGAGCTCCAAAAGGACTTTCCAGGGCTTACTCAAGCTCCAGAGACAAAAAAAAAAAAAATCCCTACTCATCAAATGTCGTGTAATATCAGGGGATAGTGTGAGGACCAGAAATTGTTGTCATTATTTTCCAAAAGTTCAAACAGTCAGATCTCATCGAGACCAATCGATCTCTTGACGTGAACGTCTTAAGATGCACCTCCTTAAGTCCTGCCTCTGAACGCAACGATCGATGATCAAAGTAGAGATAAAATATCATCTTTGCTCGCCGTTTGAACGACAGAGGTATATAGATTTGATCTTGAAGAGAGGACAAGATAAATAGGGAGAGATATTCATTACGACGAACACAAGGATCACGCCAAACACAAGGCGTCATCCTCAGCCATCCGCCCTAATTAACCAGGCAGCTGGGCAACCGCGTCGCCAAGAACGGCGGGGCGGACGGACGGACGGCCCTGCCGCGCGCGCTTGCCAGTAGGGTGATCGAACACCGGCCGCCGCCACCTCCGGCCACTAGTCTACCACCATGGCCTACACCGAGCCGCTTCTTTTCACCACGCCCCAAAACAACAGCCACAGCCCGCGCGCGCATCACCTCCACGTCGGCGCCTTCGATCCCGCCCCTGCCACCATCCCCACCGTAGACGCCGACGACGACGCCGTGGCCGACAGCATGGTAGTATCGGTTCGCGACGACGAGACCGGCGCGCTCGTGGCCTCCGGCGGCGAAGAGGACGACGACCCCCGGGACGCGCCGGCGGTGAGGTCGGCGCGCGGCGCGGTGACCATGTTCGCCGAGGAGTCGCGGCGGCTGTGGGCCATCGGTGCGCCCATCGCGTTCAACATCCTCTGCCTCTACGGCACCAACTCCACCACGCAGATCTTCGCGGGGCACATCGGCAACCGCGAGCTCTCCGCCATCGCCATCGGCCTCTCCGTCGTCTCCAACTTCTCCTTCGGCTTCCTCGTAAGTCCCCATCTTCCTCCTTCTTCTTCTATACTTCGATCACGGCGGTGCATGAGAATTGACGTTGCAATCCGACATGCAGCTGGGCATGGGGAGCGCCCTGGAGACGCTGTGCGGGCAGGCGTTCGGGGCGGGGCAGGTGGCGATGCTGGGCGTGTACATGCAGCGGTCGTGGATCATCCTCACCGCCTCCACCGTGCTGCTCTCACCGCTCTACGTCTTCGCCGGGCCCATCCTGCGGCTGCTCGGCCAGGAGGAGGCCATCGCCGCCGCCGCAGGGGACTTCACGCTCCGTATCATCCCGCAGATGTTCGCGCTCGCCATCAACTTCCCCACGCAGAAGTTCCTGCAGGCGCAGAGCAAGGTGGCCGCGCTCGCATGGATCGGATTCGCCGCCCTCATCGCGCACGTTGGACTATTGGCGCTGTTCGTGTCCGTGCTCGGCTGGGGCGTCGCCGGCGCCGCGGCCGCCTATGACCTGTCGTCGTGGTTCACCGCGCTGGCGCAGGTGGCGTACGTGGTCGGGTGGTGCAAGGAGGGGTGGACGGGCCTGTCCCGCGCCGCGTTCAAAGAGCTCTGGGCCTTCATCAAGCTCTCGCTGGCGTCGGCGGTCATGCTCTGCCTCGAGATCTGGTACATGATGGTCCTCGTCGTCCTCACCGGCCACCTCGACGACGCCGAGATCGCCGTGGACTCCATCTCCATCTGCATGAACATCAACGGGTGGGAGGGGATGTTGTTCATCGGCTTGAACGCGGCCATCAGCGTGCGCGTCTCCAACGAGCTGGGCTCGGGCCGGCCACGGGCGACGATGCACGCGGTGGCGGTGGTGCTGGTGCAGTCGCTGGCGTTCGGGCTGGCGGCCATGGTGCTGATCCTGGCGACGCGGAACCAGTTCGCGGTCATCTTCACAGGCGACACGCACCTGCAGAAGGCCGTGGCCAACATCGCCCACCTGCTCGCCGTCACCATGGTGCTCAACAGCATCCAGCCCGTCATCTCGGGCGTCGCAGTCGGCGGCGGCTGGCAGGCCGTCGTCGCCTACATCAACCTCGGCTGCTACTACGCGTTCGGCCTCCCCCTCGGCTTCATATTCGGCTACCTCTTCAGATGGGGCGTCAGGGTAAGCCAAATTTTTAAGATCCACTCGCGCCATGGATGGATCACAGTGTCACGTTGCAGGATGAACATGCCCTGATTAATTTGTTGATTGATTTTGCAGGGTATCTGGGCGGGGATGCTGTGCGGGACAGCGTTGCAGACGGCGATCCTCGTGTACATGGTGTGGAAGACCGACTGGAAAGCAGAGGTAAGGAATTCAATTTTCAGCAAAATCAAGTGTATTTTTTCAGATTACGACTTAATTGAGTTATAACCATGATGTCTAATGATTGTTTCAGGCATCACAAGCGCTGGAGAGAGTGAGATTATGGGGAGGGCAGCATGAGAAGCTTCCCACGACAGACCGGGAGGAGCCTGCCTAGCTAGCTAGATTCAGAAAACTACACTAGAGCTTATAGTTTCAGTTTTCATTTTTTGCTATCTCTGTCTCACTGTGTGCAATATATAGCTTCGATTGTGCTAGGCGTAGTTAGTCCTTAACGTGAGTTAGAACACACCAGGGATTTGGCGGAAGGCGAGTTAGATGCAAGCTTTTTAGGAGTTGGTTTGATATATGTAGAATTAAGAACTGCCTATAGGTAGGACACTCAGTTGAAAGGGTTGGAAAGCATCAATGGAGTTTCAAGGTATGAAGCTAAATGTTTTTGTCGATAATGCACTGGGCTGATAACTCTCAAGGTGAAGCGCACACATCGTTGTAATCTAGAGCGGTGAGGATTGTCTATGTTACCAATGATGCCGTGCATACAACAATCTCGGCTACTACTTTGCCTTCGGTTCATCTTCGGATACCTCCTCATATGGGTTGTCTGGGTAAACCAAACTTTCACTTCCAACGTTGGCATTGGTCACAATGTCAGTGTCATCGCATAGTTAGTATGCCTTATTTCGATGGGAAAAGCCGAGGTAATGTCCCATCTGCAACCAGGAGAATGGAATTTGATGTTTATAGTTTAAAACTGAACAAATGCAAGTTCTGTAACAAAAAAATCTTCCGTACACACCTTTACAAATGATATGCAGAAGTATTTATGCTAACTGAGCATCAACATCTCAACCGCTACAAGGAGTGATAATATAGGGACTAGGGAGGTCAACACAAGAAGCTTCACATAGCAAAGAGACCAGATAGATTCCAATACTCAGTTTTGCGCCCCTTGGATATTTAGTTTTGACTCTCCGGTGTCTATACTCAATATCTCTCTTTGTAGATTATATGCTAACATCGGGGTAGTTTGTATCTCTCTTCTCTCTCTACTGTCTATTTATCTTCCTATGCTTTCCTCGTCTAGTCAAAGAACAGACATAAATTTTCAGCACTCCGTTCCATTGGAACATTTTGAGCAAAAACACTATGACAATCAAGTAGAGGGCGACAATCAAACACCTAAAAGGAGCAAAGACAGAGCACTGCAAATTCATTTGGTGACGATTTCATTTGGGTACCCCATGTATGACACCCCCCAACTCTGTTTCGGAAGACTATGCATCTTCACCGAGCAAATGAACAGTCAATTTCTCCCTTCACCTCAGCTCATGCATGTTTAACAATAGGTGAAATGCTTTTTTATGATGTCATATTATCGGATACTAGGTCAACCACGACATGTGCAATCCACCATATTCCGCATCCACTTTTGAGTTTTTTTTTGCTAAACACAGTACAACGCAAGCGCTCATATACACGCGCACACACTCACCCCTATGAACGCACGCACGCACACCCTACCCCTATGAGCACCTCCGAGAGACCGAGTCGGCGGGTCGAGTCTTGAGATTGACGAAGTCACCACGGGCGCCTCGCTGTCGACGGGAACGTCGCCTCCCACTGAAGAATATTCCGCCTTAAATGAGAAACACCAGCGTCAAACCTGGGGTTTGAACTCTGGTGGGCTGGAGATACAACCACCCTCCTAACCATCTTGCCACAGGCAAGTTCTCAACTTTTGAGCTACTTTGGTACCAACAATGCTACAAGGTCGGACTAAAATTCGCACTACCCATTTATAACAAAATATAAAGTTAACCTCAAAATACTATATTACTTTAAACTCCTTTTTTTAGCCCGGGATGAAAATCTGCCGAGTTTATATGGAGAAGTGTATATCTTGTAGCTTAAGCGCATAATGAAAATGAAATAAATTCTTTTCCGCAAGTTAAAATGAAAATTTAAATTTCTTTATGCAAATTTTAAATAATAGTAGTTGTCGGAAGTGAAGCTTAAAGTTTCTTTACGCAATTTTTTTAAAATATTTTTGTCAGAAGTTAAGCTCCGCACCTAGTCAAGCAGAATTAGTTTCTCTCTTCACCTCATCTCATGCATGTGTTAACAAAAGGTGAAATGCTTTTGTGTTAACAAAAGGTGAAATGCTTTTTTGTGTATGCCACATTATCGCATACTAGGACAACCCTGACATGTGCAATCCACCATATTCCACATCAACCTTTTAGCTACCGAAAAATTGTGAACCCTATCAAATTAATATGAATGCTCAAGCTCTAAAAATTAATCTTCAATCATGTGATATTGCTACTCTTAATGTACAAGACAACAGGAACAAACAATTGCAGGTAGCAGTGACCCAGGTGATGCCTCCTCAGCAAGGTTACCCAGGTGATGCCTCCTCAGCAAGGTTCTACCATCACGTCAGATTGAACAATTGCAGGACCTGTTGTTTTTACAAATGCGTCTTGGAAATGCAAGAAGATCCCAGGCAACAAAGGAAAAGAAGCAACACGAATTGGAGTCTTTGTCCGAGACGACTCTGTTGGCAGAGCATGGTGTATTATGATTCAAACTTCGACATCACATGAATCTTCAGTCTTCTAGGCGGAGGCGCGAGCACTTCTACTTGCAGGCACAATTGCAAAGCTCCTCCACATTGACATGCCAACTTCCCTAATGGACAATCAGGACTTGGAGAAGGCTGTAGCATCTAGAAGTCTTGATCATCCCCTTTTACAGTGGAACGCTAGGAGCTCTTTGGCAAGCTACTTTGATGTCACTTCCACCTTATCGACACAGGTTTTCCATTTTCCAAGAGATCTCAATGGAGTGGCCCATAATTGTGCTACACATGTTCTTAGGCGCATCCTAAATCAACCTATCTATGCATGTTCGAGTTCAGCTCATTCCTTAGAGGCTTGCCCTGTAATGTCTATTCTGAAGTATGCCAACTTTCAGGATTTTGTACTGATTGTTGTATGTGCAATTGAGCCGAATGAATTTGGCGCCCTTGTTGTTCACAACCGCGGTACCAACATCGCTACAAAGAGTGACCAAATTTCGTAAATATCCATATATAATGAAATAAAAGGTAACCTCAAAATATTAGATCACTTAAAACTCCTTTTTTTTAGCCCGTGCATGAAAATCTGTTGAGCTATAAAGATGAAAGTTTTATATCTAGTACTCCATCCGCTCACTAAGGTAAGACATTCTACCTAATATTTCAGTATTGACTACATACATACATACATACATACAGACTAAGTGAATATATGTATAAAATAAGTCTAGATACATTTAAAAAAAAACTAAAATGCCTTAGAGCATCTCTAGCAGAACCCGTATCCAGCGGAACTGTAAACGGGAGATACAGTCCTCAGAAAACGTGTTTTACGGGTTGGTTTTGGTTGCGGCTGAACAGAAACCTTCCGTTTTACCGCTCAGGTTTGCGGGTTCTGTTCGGCACATTATGTTTTACCACTCGGATTTGCGGGTTCTTTTCGGCCGCAGCCGAAACCAACCCTTAAACCGAAAAACACAAAGTTTAACAATTTCACCGCAATTCCGTTAAATTCATCACGATTCTGACATAAGTTCACTAATTAACATAGTTTTGTACCATATGCCCAAAAATCTCATCCAAATATCCACTACATCATCAGTCATCACCATCCACCAACAACTCATCACCGCCGCCACCACCACCACCACTTGCCCAACCACCCCCAAACCTTGGCACACTATGGCCTCTACCTGCCATCGCTTTTGCTTCCTTCGCTCCAAGATTTCCTTCCTTGCTATGCTATGCCACTATTTGGTTAAGTCATCCATCTTTTCTCGGTTCATCATCATTTTCTTGTTCTCCTCGGCGGATCTTGGCCACAGACTAGTTCTCCTCGCAACGACTCTTCTCTCCTCAATGACGGCCTTGCGCAACCCCTCCTCCCGGAGTAATTGCCACTTCTCTTAATTCTCTTGAGCTTTCTTCTCGGCCAATAGCATCTTTGCTTCCAATGTCTTGGCCACCATCATCTCATTTGATTGAGCCATGTGATCTATCTACTTCTTCAAGCTTGATGCCTCGACTTGCTTCTTGAGCTTTTCCTTGGCCTTCTTGTTACCATTGGGCTTGTTCTTGTTTCTTCCTCCAAGTGGGGCATCATCGTCTTCACCATCTTCTATTTTGGTGACTTCACCTTTTTTTGGTTCTTGCTCCCTCAACTTCCATTTCTCGCTTCGTTGGAGCAATTTCCAACAATGATCTAGTGCAAATGTCTTTCCCTTGGAAGGTGGCATGTCCTTGTACCTTTCTTTTGCAATTCGTTCCTACAAAAAATAAAATCATGTCAATGTGCAACAATGTTAAACAATGCACAAGTACGTGAAAAGAAACTCACCCAATCGACCTCATTGGTACCACTAGGAGGTGCATTTCGCACTTGCTCCAAGCATCCACTCCAATGGCTACAAGCCGATTTGATCGCATCCCAACGACCTTGGAATGATCGATAGGTGTATGGGATTGTGGTCCCATTGTGAGGCATCAATTGAAAGAACTTCTCCTCCACCCTTTTCCAATACTGCTTGCCGGTTTGGTCATTGCCGTGAATGGAATCAAGAGAAATACTCTCCCACGCCTTGATCAAGTTCTCATCTTCCAATGTGGTGTAGTTCATCGCCCTCGGTCGTTTGTTTGCCTGTGATGAATCGAACACTCCCCCTCAATCTCCTCCATGTCATCTTCTTCTTCCTCGATCACCACCACCATCAACGCCACCATCGACATCGTTGTAACCGAAGTGATCGAGAGGGGTTTGATTAATGTCAACCATGCCCTCATTCAACATGTTCATGTATGAAGTAGTAGGTACCTCATACAAGTTGGACTACAAATTCGAGCCACAATTTCACAAACCAACTCGAAATTGAAACAAAGAGGAAAGAGATAAATGATCCGTACCTCGCGGCGCCGACGATGTTGGTGGGCGGAGCATGCATTCCGTCGAACACTTGGGAGGCGCCGGCGGGGTTGGCGGACGGAGAAGGTATTGGGGCCGTGGTAGTTGCCAGCTTCTTGCGTTTGTGCACAACCGACCTCTTCCCGGTGGCTTCGTCACGGTAGCGGCGGGAAGGGAAGAAGAACCTGCGTGAGCGGCTGCGGCGGAGGGGCTGGTGGCGACAGCGGCCGGAGCGGGGGAAGGGAGATCGACGGCGGCGGCGGAAAGGGAGCGAGAACTCGCGCGGGTGAAATGTCCCTTCCGCCAACGATTTCCTACGGGTCGGCCGCAGAAACAGTGCATTCTCGGTTCGGCGGAGCGATTTTTCGGCAGCCCTTAATTTTTTTCAGGTCCGGGTTGTTTGCGGGTTCTGTTCGGGCCCTTTTTTTTGACTCAAAAACTGTAGCCGGCGGTTGTTTTTCAGTTCTACCTCTTTTTCAGGTTTGCTAGAGATGCTCTTACGTTAGGGCGCGTAGCTTAAACACACAATAAAGTGAAATAGATTGTTTATACAAGTTAAAAATGAAAACTTTAAATTTCTTTATGCAAAAGGCAAATAATAGTTGTTGTCAGAGAGTGAAGCTTAAAACTTTTTAGTCACCGGCAAAAAAAAAATCTTCAAAAGTAAAACAATAAATTTGTCAGAAGTGGGGTTTGAACCCACGCCCTCGTAAGAGGACCAGAACTTGAGTCTGGCGCCTTGGACCACTCGGCCATCCTGACTTCATTGTTAAATCTCGACGGTACATCATAATAACTTTATTATCTTGGGCCGCTATGTGATCCAGCCGTCCACTTCACCATTCGTCCATCAACGGCCCAGATCAAAGCACTAACCCTAGTTTTCCTCTATAAGTCTTCCCCAGAACTCTCGACCAAACCCTACCCCGCGTCCAAAACCCTAAACCCCTCTCCCCCCCTCCCTCTCCTTCGGCGGCGGCGGCGGCGGCGGCGACTACCAGCTCTAGTCAGCTCAACACCATGAGGCCACCGATGAGAGGCGGCGGTAAGCATCCCCCACCCTACCTTTTCCTCTACGTCCTGTCTTCGATTCGGTCTCACCCGCTTTTGTTCTCTGTCCACAGGCGGTCGCAGCGGCGGCAGGAGCTTCGGCGGCAGGGGCGACAGCGGCGGTAGGGGGTTCGGCGGGAGGAGTGATGGCGGAAGGGGTCGCGGCGGCGGCAGGGGGTTCGGCGGGAGGAGCGACCGCGGTAGGGGTCGTGGCGGCGGCAGGGGAGGTGGCAGGGGCGGGCCCGGCATGAAGGGCGGGAGCAAGGTGGTCGTCGTGCCGCACAAGCACGACGGAGTTTTTCATCGCCAAGGCCAAGGAAGACGCGCTCTGCACCAAGAACATGGTCCCCGGGGAGTCCGTCTACGGCGAGAAGCGCGTCTCTGTCCAGGTAGCTACTCTATTCATGCCATCTTGATTGGTTTTAGAGTCAGCTGTTAGGTTCTGCTACTCTGTTACCACGCAAAGTAAAGCGTTGTCAAAATATAATCTTTTTGATGGACATGTAAACTATTAAGAAAATGCTAAACGGTTTAGATTCAGTTTGGTCATTAGTTTATATCATCTTATTTAGTTTCAGCTTCTCATGTTACATTTTGGTGCTCTTTTAGGCTTTTCTGCACCCAAAAATCAAAGTAGAGTGTGTCAAAAGATAATTTTTTCTGCACATGTGAACTATTAAGAAAATGCTAAACGGTTTAGATTCAGTTTGGTCATTAGTTTATATCATCTTATTTAGTTTCAGCTTCTCATGTTACATTTTGGTGCTCTTTTAGGCTTTTCTGCACCCAAAAATCAAAGTAGAGTGTGTCAAAAGATAATTTTTTCTGCACATGTGAACTGATAAGAAAATGTTAAACAGTTTAGATTCAGCTTGGTAATTAGTTCATATCATCTTATTTAGTTTCACCTTCCCAGTGCTCTATTAGGCTTGCTGCACATGTGGATTGGTGTTCATTACTTGTTTGGTGTTATGTAGAACGAGGATGGATCCAAGGTTGAGTACAGGGTGTGGAACCCTTTCAGATCCAAGCTGGCTGCTGCCGTGCTCGGTGGTGTTGACAACATCTGGATTGTAAGTTCGTTGTGATCTAGCTTGTGTTCTGAATTGCTTGCAAACCCTTATGGTCAATGTTGCAGTCTAAATTGGCTTTATCATTGTTACTCTATTGACATAGAGTTTTTGTTTCAGGCTCCTGGTACTCGTGTGCTGTACCTTGGTGCTGCCTCAGGGACAACTGTGTCCCATGTTTCTGATATTGTTGGACCGGTAAGATCTCCTTGCAACTTCATTTTATTGTTCTACGAATTATGCTTTGTGTGAGCTGTCTTGACGAAGCTGATTCCTTGCAGACCGGGTTGGTGTATGCTGTTGAGTTCTCTCACAGAAGTGGCAGAGATCTTGTCAACATGGCCAAGAAGAGGACCAATGTGATCCCCATCATTGAGGATGCTAGGCACCCCGCAAAGTACCGGATGCTGGTCGGCATGGTTGATGTTATCTTTTCAGATGTTGCACAACCTGACCAGGTACCTTTTAGAAAGAAGTTCTGGGATTATAGTCCTGCTTACAGTCTACCTGTTATTAGTATTGTTTATGATTGACTGTTGTTTTTCTGTGTGCAACTCCTTTATGAGTTGCTAGTGGCTTAGCAAAAGATGAGCTTTACTCGGATTCCCCTTCAGGACATCAAAATGGATGATGCAAAATCGAGTCTCTGATGCCTTTATGCCTCTCTTTTTTAATCTTGTTTGCAGCATTTTCTGTATTTTAATTATATCAATACTTGAATCCAGTACCATCTTAGGTGGTTTATCAATTGGTTCCCATTTCAGTTTGCACCAGTCTGCTGCTTTTGGTATGCAATGTTTTCCTTTCTCTGGCTAAATTTTGCTTAGCATATGATGAGCTAACTCGGATTCCCCTTCAGGACATCAATTGTATGATGCAAAATCGAGTTTCTGATGCTTTTATGCCCAAAGCCAGTTATTTTCCTTTGTACATCGTTACATTTATATCTACTTGTATTTTGACAATCACATTACCCATTTCACTGACTTGGTGTTAAATTTGCCTTTTATCTGTCTGTTTTATTGAATGTATGCTTCAAGTTTGGATATTTTTCGCTTTTATCGCTCTGTTTTATTGCCCCCATCCCACTGCAATAGGATTGTAGATTTGATTAGCTCGACTTGTTTTTACATCTTTCATTGGAATTTGCTTGCGGTCTTTTCTCGTCTTTTAAAAGTCATGCTCTGAGCTCATCAGTTGTCAATTATAGTTAAATAATAATAAAGTAAATTAAAATAGTTTTCCTACTGGTCTAATATTGGAAAGCTAACCTCCTCGAGGTTTGATTTGAATTGGTTCTCACATGGGAAATTCAGCTTGAATTTTGCCCAATGGTGTGGTATATTTGGAGTATTGTGGTTTAGCATTTCTAAACCTTGTCACTGTATCTTCTGCCCTGCAGGCTAGAATCTTAGCCCTTAACGCATCATACTTCTTGAAGAATGGTGGCCACTTCGTCATCTCAATCAAGGTACTAGTCCGTTTTCATATCAATAATCATCAAAGCTGATGAGCATGTTGCGTTAGAAAATTGCAGCTGCTGTATGAGCTGACATTTTATTTACCTTTGATCAGGCCAACTGTATCGACTCGACCATGCCCGCTGAGGCGGTGTTTGCCAGCGAGGTGGAGAAGCTCAAGGCCGACCAGTTCAAGCCCTCGGAGCAGGTTACCCTGGAGCCCTTTGAGCGCGACCACGCCTGTGTGGTTGGTGGCTACAGGGTGCCCAAGAAGCAAAAGTGAGCTTGCGAAGCAAAAGTGAGCTTGCGATGAAGAAGCAGAAAAGAAGCCTGCTGTTTTAGCATCTGCATTATGTTCTGATCAGATGTACTAGTAGTAGTATTACTCCCGAGTATTAGGGTTTTGTGTATTGTGAGACAATGATGGCTTATGTCGAACTTAATTTGAGCAGAATATGGTTACCTTCTACACATTCGAACCTTCATCTGCACAGTTAATCTATTATAGCTATTCTATTTAAGACAATTAGCTAAAATCTAGGGCAGTTCTACCAAGAAGCTCTGCCTTCTACGCATTCAAATCTTCAGCTACACAGCTGATCGTATTATAGCTATTCTCTGTAAGACTATTAGGTAAAATCACAGTTCTGCTCAGATTAGTTAGCTGGTGAAATCATCTTTTAATAGTTCATTTCCACTGTAGATGGTCATCGAAGTAGTAAGTTAAACAGGGCGTCGTATCCTGTGCATCCGCTGTGTTTGTGTATCCGTGCATCCGAAGACCTTCAGCCAACCGATCTAAATCGTGCGTCCAACTCGATCTCACGCGATTTTACAATAAAGCGCCCGCGTGCAGACTTTCCATTATGCAAATTACCCCCTAAACAGGTCTAACCCTCTATTTTATCCCTAAACTACACGGGTTGGTTAACCCAATGGCGGCGGCGACGAGCTGTGCGATCCCAATCGAAATCCACCCGCCACGAGCCGTCGCCGGAGACGATACGCCCTTTGAAGGCCTCAATAAGATCTGATCTGACCTATACAGGTCATATGCGGCCGCTGCCTCCTCGCACGGCCACCTTCTTGCTGGACCCCGCCGAGGCTGCCGGCGTCCACAACATCTGCTCCATCGGAGTACACGACATGCTTGTCCCGTTGTTGCCGCTACTGAACTACTCCTCGCTGGCGGCCTGCCACAAGCTGGCGTGAGCTGCAACCCCCTTGTATAGCCAGAAGGACAGCTCGGGAAATTGGCCGCTGCTACAACTCTGAATTTTCCTTGTGTTGTGTATTGTATGTATCCAGTAGATGTATAATAGCCTCCTGAGCAGCTAATAGATCGTGTTTTCCCATTGTTTGGGTGTGTGTGTTCTTGGGAGCTTACAGTATGAATGTACAACTAGATTGGGGATTGTTGATTTTTCATATAGAAGTGAGTGAAAGTTGCTGTGAGTGGAAATACTAGGATGAAACAATTGCATGCTTTACTGTATTTGCAATTTGAGGCGTTCTAATCTGAAATTACTAGAAAACTGAGCTGATGTCAGCCAGATATAGAATGACAGAGTGTTGCATAGTGCAAGATCTTCCGGAGAGAGCTCATTGCTGAAGTCTGCGCCCCAAGCTGCAGCTAGCCTGCTTCTGTTCTATTGCAGAGCTCATTGCTACTCAGTCTAATGATTGAGTCAACCAGCACATATGCATCATTTGTACAGATAGATGCACAACCATTAACCATTCATAATGTTTATTGTTTGCATTCCTTGTATATATAGTACAACACACACTGGTACATTGGCCGAACAATGGTTTTTGAAACAATAGAAATTTCTGTACAATGTTACCGTAAAGGGAAATCTATTCAGTAACCTCCCGGGCTAACGAGTGATACAGTCAGCTTGTTTATAGAATCAAATACACAGCAATATACATGGCCATTCTAACTCTGAAGCTACATTCAGCTTCAGCAGGTCAATCTGCAAGTACAAGATGCATTAACCAAGAATAAAGAAAATTCAGAAGAAAAATCAGGGATGTGGTCATCGTTGCTCTGACGTGCTTGCAGCCACCAGAATCATTAAAAAAACAGCCCGAGGTCTTCACTCTCCAGGAGGAGGGGCACCAACAGGAGTACAGGACGAGCTTGTAGTGTAAGCACGGAGTGCAGATTCGGCCGCCAGCATCCTTGGCATCAGAAACGAGCAGAAAGGAGGACACGGTATGAGGGCTGACTGGCTGAGGCTCGCCACGAAATTTGTAGGGAGCGGTTGATATTGTTGCCGTCGAGTGGCATCCCGCATCTGGTGACGGCGAGCGCGGATGCGGCCGCCGGCAGTCTCGACGTCATGATGAGCGAGAAGGAGAACGCGGCACGCAGACTGGCCATGGATCCGTACAGGTGCGGCGCGAGTTAGGCTGGGGCACAGGGGCAGTCGAGTTTCCGGCGACGGAGACGGCGGCGTCTCACAGACTCTCACCGGTGCCGAGCTCATCAATGGGGATCGATGCGATCTAATTAAGTTGTAATATTTTCGGAGCTTAGGGGGTACTTAACAAAATTTGAGGGCTAGAAGCGGGCCACTTTAACGCAAAACTGCCTAAAATAGACGTGCATCGTTGGATCTCTATCGGCCGACCATTAGCACTTGGGATGCACGGATGCAGGAAACCTGCGGATGCACAGGAAACAACGCCGTTAAACAGATCGACCTTCATGACTCATTAGTCGAGCCAGAGTAAATAAGAACAGCAACCAAATTCTCATAAAAACAAGAAAAAGAATGGTTAAAACTGGAGCTGCAGTTCACGCCAAGACCGCAGTGAGCTGGACAAGCATGACGCGCCGCCGTCGAGCTAGGCGCCTCGCCGCCGTGGTCCGGGAATGACGCTCGGTCTGCAGGCAGGCCCTCCGGCTTCGGAGCCAACAAGTTGGACGGGCTCGCTCAAGCGCATCCTCGACGCCCATCTCTGCCCGCAGGTTCTGTTCGGAAACTCCCCGCCTCACGTCTCTCTCGTCGCCGGAGATGACCACTATATGCATCTGAGACCTTGTAATGTTGTTGCAGACAGTGTCCATTCCCGGGGTGGGCGGCGGCGCTCGTGAAGGCGCGCATCACCGGAGCTCCCGCCGACACAGCCAGTTCCGGCCCTAGGTAAGAGGTTCTCTTCCATGTTGTTGCTCTGCTGGCTGCAGCATGACGCATGACGCTCCAACAACCTGCAGGCCGTGACTGCGGGTTGAGGACACAGCCTCGACGGCTACATTCCTGGTCCGCTGCCACATGCTCCGTACTGCAGCACGTAAGCAGGTGGTTGATTACCTCAATCCATCCATGTCCACCTTCTCTTGACTTGTGTTTGTGCACACGACATGTTCGATGAAATGGGTCAAGGAAAATCATCCTTATCACACACAGTTGATGAGAGCGTACGAGTGATGTACATAGGACTGAGATGCGTGATATCGCTGCCTCTCATGTTTTTATGGATTGCTACCTTCTTGTCTCATCTTTCGTGGATATATTGACTGTATGTTAACTTCTGATTTGATCCATGAAGTGGCTTGATGAAGAAATCGATAATATGTATTATGTAGATGAAGAGGTGGTAGATTCGTAAATAGCAGCAGAACGCAATGTTGTAAACGGATAGCAAAGAAACGACGAAGAGCGGAACGATCAAACCAAAGGGGACACGAGATTTAACGTGGAAAACCTCTCCAAACAAAGGAGAGGAAAAAACCACGGGCGCCAGCCAGCAATACTTCACTATATCGGGTGAGGTTACAAACGCCGTGGGTTTACAATGTGTGGCTTACCCCAAAACGGCGGCTTACAAGAGGAATAAATAGAAACATCAAACCCTAGGTCGGCTGCAGTCCAACCCGGAATCAATCCCACCTCGGCGGTAGTACCGCTTAACCCAGCGGTACTACCGCTGGGGTGGGCTGGTTCGTCTCTTCCCACCTCAGCGGTACCGGCGGCGGTACCGCCAGCGGTACCAGTCGGTACCGGACAAGCGCGTCAGACGGCCATTTCAGCGGTAGCGGAGGCGGTAGCGGTGGCGGTAGCTCTCAGCGGTAGTACCGCTTAACCCAGCGGTACTACCGCTGGAATTTGGAACACCAGAAAATAACACTCCACCTTGAGACAAATTCCATCTTGTAGCATGAAAGAGAACTTCATCCTGAAAACAACAAAGAAACACCTTCGGCGCCAAATAGCCTCTTGGGCTAGACAGTGATACCAACTAAGCCCGAGCAAAGCTCGAACTTAGTAACAGGAACTGGCTTTGTCATCATATCAGCAGGATTATCATGAGTACTTATCTTGCATACCTTCAGTTTACCTTTTGCAACAACATCACGCACATAATGGTATTTGACGTCAATGTGCTTTGTTCTCTCATGGAACATCTGATCCTTGGTAAGGTAAATAGCACTCTGACTATCACAAAACAGGTTAATGCAAGTATCATCTCCACAAAGCTCAGCAAACAAACCTTTCAGCCAAACCGATTCTTTACATGCTTCAGCAATAGCCATGTACTCTGCTTCAGTGGTAGACTGGGCAACAACAGATTGTAACGTTGCCCTCCAACTCACGGCACAACCACCAAGCGTGAACACATAACCTGTGAGGGATCTCCTCTTATCCAAATCGGCAGCAAAATCTGAATCCACATAGCCTACGAGTCCCTCATCAGTCTTGCCGAACTTGAGGCAAGCATTGGATGTGCCACGAAGGTACCTGAAAATCCACTGAACAGCCTTCCAATGTTCTTTACCAGGATTAGCCATATATCTACTAACCAAACTCATAGCATATGATAAATCTGGACGTGAGCAAACCATGGCATACATTAAAGAACCAACAGCACTAGAATATGGAACTCTAGACATGTACTCAAAATCCTCATCCGTACTAGGACATTGTTCAGCTGACAATTTAAAGTGAGGAGCAATAGGAGTACTAACAGACTTTGCATCATGCATGTTAAAACGATGAAGAACTTTCTTAATGTAATTTTGCTGACTAAGAAACAACAAACCAGAATTTCTGTCACGGGTAATCTCCATACCTAGAATTTTCTTAGCAGCACCAAGATCCTTCATCTCAAACTCGCTACTCAACTGTGACTTGAGAGCAGCGATATCTTTCTTGCTCTTGGCAGCAATCAACATATCATCAACATATAATAACAGGTATATAGGTGATCCATTAACAAACTTAATGTACACACAGCTATCAAATTCAGACCTCTTAAAGCCATGTGACAACATAAAAGAATCAAACCTTTTATACCACTGACGAGGAGATTGTTTCAAACCGTATAAGGACCTTTTCAACTTACACACAAGATCCTCCTTACCAGGCACTATGAACCCTTCTGGCTGGTCCATGTATATCTCCTCCTCCAACTCTCCATGCAGAAACGCAGTCTTTACATCTAACTGCTCAAGCTCAAGATCACGCATAGCAACAATACCAAAGAATGTACGAATTGAACTATGCTTAACAACTGGAGAGAAAACATCATTATAATCAACACCTGGAATTTGACTGAAGCCTTTTGCAACTAACCTTGCCTTAAACCTCGGAGGCTCGCTAGGAGATAAACCCTCCTTTCTCTTGAAGATCCACTTACAGCGGACTGCCTTCTTTTTCTTAGGCAAGCGCACAACTTCCCATGTGCCATTCTTATCGAGTGACTGCATTTCTTCTTGCATAGCAGCAAGCCACTTCTCGCGGTCACCGGAACCAATAGCTTCAGTATAGGTGGACGGCTCATGTCCGTGCTCCACCTGTTCTGCACAACTCAGAGCATAATCAACAATGTTACACTCTTCAATTAAACGTGGTCGAGGACCACAATTCCTCCTGTTCCTACGAGCAGCAATAGACTGTTGTGGCTGCAAAACAGGGGGTGAGTTCTGAACATTATCATTATCAGAATCAGAAGAAACAGAATCATCAGAACCAGCAGAATCAGGATCAGAATCATCTGAAGTAGCAGCACCATCATTGTCAACAGTGACATTTTCCTTTTCAACAGAGTGCTCCACCTCGACACGAACCTGCTCCTCAGAAAAATCTGGCAAAACATCTGAGGACAACTTATCAAAGTACATAACAGATTCATTGAAAACAACACTCCTGCTCATAAATGCCTTGCTAGTTTCGGGATTCCATAACTTGTATCCTTTTACACCCGAACCATAACCAATGAACACACACTTAATAGCTCTCGGCTCTAACTTTCCATTATCAACATGAGCATAAGCAGTGCAGCCGAAAACTTTAAGTTGTGAATAATCAGCAGGAGAATCTGACCATACCTCAATGGGAGTTTTCTTGTCGAGGGGAATAGATGGTGACCTGTTTATCAAGTAGCAGGCGGTGGCAGCCGCCTCAGCCCAAAAACGCTTACTCATGCGAGCGTTGGAGATCATGCAGCGAGCCTTGGAGATGATGGTCCTGTTCATCCGCTCCGCTACACCATTCTGCTGAGGCGTGTACGGGATGGTGAGGTGCCTGACAATGCCTTCTTTCCTGCAATAATCATTAAAGGCATTCGAACAAAATTCGCCACCATTGTCAGTACGAAGTAATTTCACCTTCCTTTCTGTTTGCCTTTCAATCATAGCTTTCCACTCTTTAAAAGCAGCAAACGCATCATCCTTATTTTTCATGAAATAAGGCCAAACTCTTCTAGAGTAATCATCAATAATGGTAAGCATATAACGAGCACCACCATAAGAGGGCTTACGAGATGGCCCCCAAACATCAGCATGTACATAATCAAGTGTACCTTTGGTGGTGTGAACAGAAGCATTAAACTTAACTCTTGTGTGCTTACCGAAAATGCAGTGTTCACAGAACTGCATCTTACCCAAACTGCATCCTTGCAGCAAGTCTCTCTTGATCAATTCTGCCATACCAAGTTCACTCATATGTCCAAGACGCTTATGCCAAAGGTTAGTTTTACTAGCGTCATCATGAGAAACAGCAGCAACAGTACCAGATAACGTGCTACCTCTAAGAACATATAACTTAGCAGAATTCATATCACCAACCATAACTATGAGAGAACCTTTTGATACCTTTAGGAGTTTATTTCCTCCTTTGTACTTGTACCCGTCACAGTCAAGGGTACTGAGCGAGATCAAATTTCTTGCCATGGTTGGTATGTGTTTCACTCCCGTCAGCGTGCGTGTCATACCGTCATGTGTCTTGACCTGAACGGAACCAACGCCAACAATGTTGCATTGCTGGTCGTTCCCCACACGCACGAAATCTCCAGTCTGCACTAACTCATAAGAACTGAACCAATCTTTGTTACAGCAAATATGAAAAGAACATGCAGTATCTAGAATCCATTCATCCTGACGAGAAACACATGCAGCTAAAACAGCTAGGCATTCGCCATCAGAACTACCATCAACAACAGAAGCCTCACCGGTATCATTACCTTCATTATTTTTCGGTTGGTAAGTACCTTTTCTTTTCTCCTTGTTCTGCAACTTCCAACAATCATCAATGACATGATTAGATTTCTTACAATACCTGCAGAACTTGTCACGCCTTTAGACTTTGAGCGACTCTGTCACCCTTGCTCTTGTCTCTGTTGTTGTTGTGGTAGTGGTTATCTCGCTGCTCAGGCCTCCCTCGGACCTGCAAAGCATCGCCCTTGGAGGACGACGACTCCTCTTTCTGTACCATACCTTTCATCTTTTCCCTGGCAAGCAGGGCCTCATATACTTCCGCGGTGGTTAGTTCATCACGGCTTAACAGTATGGTATCACGAAAATTTGCAAAGGAATTTGGCAGCGAGCATAGAAGTAAAAGTGCTAGATCTTCATCATCGTACTTTACCTCCATCGACACTAGGTCAGAAACGATCTCCTTAAAGATCGATAAGTGATTCATTACCGAACCACCTTCTTGCAACTTGTGCGTGAACAACTTCATCTTCACATGCATCTTGCTGGTGAGATCTTTGGACATGCAGATCGACTCCAGCTTAGCCCACAGTGCCGCTGCGGTTTTCTCCTGGAGTACTTCTTGCAGAATATCATTAGATAGATGAAGTTGAATAAGCGATAAAGCCTTACGGTCTTTCCGCTTCTCATCGGCGGTCCATGCCGCCGCATCCTTGTCGCCGAATTTCTCCAGCGCCTCGTCAAGATCATTGGACTGTGCGAGGATCGCACGCATCTTGACCTGCCACAGCGAAAATCTCGTCTTGTAGTCCAGCGCCGGTAGATCGAACTTCATCGATGCCATCCAAAACCCTAATCTGAAAACAGATCTGAAACAGGGCTCTGATACCACTTGTTGTAAAACGGATAGCAAAGGGGACACGAGATTTAACGTGGAAAACCTCTCCAAACAAAGGAGAGGAAAAAACCACGGGCGCCAGCCAGCAATACTTCACTATATCGGGTGAGGTTACAAACGCCGTGGGTTTACAATGTGTGGCTTACCCCAAAACGGCGGCTTACAAGAGGAATAAATAGAAGCATCAAACCCTAGGTCGGCTGCAGTCCAACCCGGAATCAATCCCACCTCGGCGGTAGTACCGCTTAACCCAGCGGTACTACCGCTGGGGTGGGCTGGTTCGTCTCTTCCCACCTCAGCGGTACCGCGGCGGTACCGCTAGCGGTACCAGTCGGTACCGGACAAGCGCGTCAGACGGCCATTTCAACGGTAGCGGAGGCGGTAGCGGTGGCGGTAGCTCTCAGCGGTAGTACCGCTTAACCCAGCAGTACTACCGCTGGAATTTGGAACACCAGAAAATAACACGCACAATATGGATCGATTATGTAGATTGATGCTATGGGCTATGGATAAACATTTTGTTCTTATATATCTGTGTACTTCAGCCTTTTTTATTTTATTTCAGAGTGGCGCGGCGCCTGAAATGGGAGACACGGATGAGTTGGTGCACAGTTGTGGGCTTCGGGTATCGTGTTTCATGCCCTGCCTTCCTTACTTAGGCCGGTGCCACTTCCATTCACCATCCTGGCACAAAAATGTAGAGCGCCAATCTGCAATTTTTACCGAAAGCATGTTCCGTGCAGGCGTTTGCTCAGTTGCTTCAACTCCCTGCACCGTTCAATCATCAGGTTCATTCACCCCGCTTTATAACGCTGTATTGCCGTTGTTGCGGCTCCACTGGCCGGAGGAGGAAGGGACCAAGAGGGGTTGGACGATAGTGAGGCCGACAAGACATGTCGCCGCGGCCAGACCGTCAACCGCATGCAGGTACGAGTACGACTCCTCCTGGCTTCTCCCCCCTAACCTAGCGAGGTATGTTATTTCGCATGCACGACACGACACGCACGCCAAGTGTTCGACATAAATCCTGAACTGAAAGAACTAACTACCGGTTCCTAGTCAAATGCAGCCAGAGTCTAGTTCGTAGCTTGTATTCTGAAATTCTGTTTGGTCCTTGCGTATGCTGTACTTTTCATACTGCAGATGCTCAACTTTAGGATTTCTATAGTCAGTCGTAAGGTTCAGCGAGAGTAAGCTGGAGAGTCGCCTGACATCAACTCCTGCTCTATGTATAAAAAAAATGACCACAAATCCGGTTCCCGCTTGCAATGACAGGAAATTCCATATGAGAATCTTAGTTACCAATTAGAAACTCACTAAATAACCGTACAACCTCCTGTACCACACACAATAATATGCTAGAAAAATGCACAACGCAAAATGAGAGGCGAATAGGAGATGCCACAAACAGATAAACAAAAAGGAAAAGACTACAAGGCATTGACAACATCATCCAAATATATAACAAAAGCCCCGAAATAGAGAATACCAACAGATCCTCAGCACACGCGCTTGCAGTAACTTATGGTTGCATAGTTTCAGGCTTGTCCTTCAGGTCACATCGCGCTGCTCTGGAACAATATCTTAAACCTTCTTCAATGCACTCTCATTTTGAGCTTGACCAGCCATGACTCTCAACATTTGTGGTCCCCACTGTCGCCTCCCTCTGAGAGATTTCCTCAATTTCGGATCTCCATGTACCCTCCACTTTCCTTGAGTTGCCTGCCTCATGCTCTTTGAGTCCCATATTGTCTTTTGCTTCGTCAACATTAATTTCAATCTGGTCGTTCCTTGTATCTGCTCCAGATTGCCTTTTCTCGTTTCCAGCTTGATCACTGTCGTTTCCTAGGTGAACTTCTTGTGGAATGTTGTTTTCAGGCCCAACATCCTTTGGCCACAAGCTGCTATTCTGGATGCCATTGTGCCAAAGCAATGCCCAGATGTGGGTTATGAACTCCCCTCCCGAGAGACACTTCTTGTGTGCCTGTGCAGTCCACGTGGGCGCAATATGTATAAGTAGCTCAGTCCATACCTCTGCTAGGATCTTCCAGCGAACTTCATCAGTTTGAAGATTGAGCAATTCCTTGGCCAGCACGGCACCTTGTTTCAGTACATCTTCGTTTTCAGAGTCTTTAATAGGTTTCTCTGCTCCGCCCTTGAGGTTTCTGTACCTTTTCTCTAATGAATCACAATCTTTCAGAATGCCATCACTAGCACTCTCCACTGTTTTCTGGAAGACTTATCTTGGGAACAAGAAAACTATCAGGGACAAGGTCAGGCTTCGAAACCAGCAGATATGCACAGTACCGTGACAAGCTATTTGCAATGATATATGTTTCCCGGAGCTCATCATGTAACTTCCCATTCACTATCTTCTTCCCTTCCATCTTTTCATTTGATTTGTATGAGCAACAATTTGTGAACCATGGGAAGATGCAATCTTTCTTCTCACCCACGTCAATAAGATACGGTTTGGACGAGCAGCAAGAAGTGAACCAAGACAAGAGGGAACACAGAAACCCAGTGTTGCTCAAGTTGACTCGGTGTTCTGTCGCAAGCTCCATCTCACAGAGGCTGGTCGCAATGTGCCACATTAGAATGATGTGAGAGCTTGTTGGTAGGATGATCTGAGTGCTTGTTGGCATGGCGATCTGAGCGCTCATTGGTCGTGCAGTGTAAGCCTGGTAATTCTGCAACTGCTTCCTAAGGTTGATGTTGCACAATGTCTTGATGACCCTGGGCAGACTGCAACCTAGTTCTTCTTCCATCATTTTTCCGAGCTTCTCCAGGACTGCCTTCCTGACATAGTCCGGAACTTTGATGGCGCCACTGAGCTTTGTCCCATCATCTTTCTTTGGAATTAGTCCCGTGGTTAGGTTGTGAATGAGATTCCAAAATCTCGGTCTGTCATCGTACGACTGCACGAAGACATACTGGTCAATGAATCCATGCCACCTCCTACCAGAAATGTTTGTTCTGGAAAAATACAATAGAATGCAGTCCACCCATGTATCTATAGATTCTTTGGTCCTTTTGCACTTGCGCTGCACATACTCGCACCCCATGATTAAGCTTGTCCAGTCTGATAGTAAATAGGTCAGCATCTCCCATAGCTCCTTGACAATCATCAAGGAAATGAATACCCATGTAATCATCATGTCGACATTAAAACCCTTCACCAGATTGGCAAGCTCGCCATTGGGTGGCTTATAGACTTTACGGATGTCCACAGCAAGAAAGCAGAGTGCACCGATGGTCAGCACGGATGGAACCAGACTCATGAAGAGGGATGGGAGCCCACACCAGAACACCATTGGGTAGCGGGTGTTGAAATAGTCATGGACGAACGCAAGCTGCAGCTCCATTATCCTGAGGGCATCGCTGGTACCTACCTTACCACCAATTATGTTCTTGACCAGCTCTCGGTTTATGTCAAATATACATCCTTGCAACGTTACATCCTCGAGCCTGCACCGCAGCAGCCTGGACAAGGCGAAGGCCAGAGGGATATCCTTCCCATCCTTACCCTGGTTAAGTGGCTGGTCAATAGGACAGTCCCAGATCTTGTCCAGCGTGATCAGTGGCGACGTCTGCTGCTGGGACCCGGGGCTCCTGTTACAGCACCATTTAGCTTGCCTGGTATTTCTTGGCCTGCGGGTAGTAGTGTCGGTAGACAATGCATACTGAGGCTTCTTTAGTTTGAAACCTTGCTTTGTTTCTCCATAGACCAAGTAGCTGTAGCCTTTCATTGTCACTGGATTGAGTTCCTCCTTCAAGTTTCTATGGTCATACATGGCACGCATGTGCTCTGCAACAAGCTCCGAACTCCTACCATGCCAGACAGAGAGGGATGCTAAATTATGTGAAAGGAATCTGTAGGCGCTCCTCATGATCTGCAGATACCAGACCGACCACAGTGGACCCGTGAAACTGGATCCACGCGTCCAATTCAAGAATGCCGATCCCAGGAGCTTGAACACGTTCCTCCATTCAATAAACCTTCGTCCGCGGCGGTCGGGAACACCGTAGCCAGAGATGTAGTCTGCACTGTAACGGAAATTGACAAGCACAAGAGCCCAGATTGGGAACAACTGATTCTTGAAAGGGGCCGATTGCATGGCCCCAGGAGGTACAAGACAATGGAGTCTGAGACCGCGTCGAAGACGCTAAAGACGGCTCTCATGAAGGAGTTGTGGATGATGTGGCGAAAACAATCCATGACAAACATGGCAAAGAACAGTAGCATAACAAGGACCACCAGAAACTCGATGCGAAACAAGATGACTGTTTTCTTGTTCAGCATGATGAACAAGGATGCCACATGGTCATGGACATCATCGTAGCTTACCATTTCCCTGGCTCACTGTGCCTGCATGTTAAAGGTCGTTTTAAAAACAAGTTAAAAACATCAGCCTTCTCTGAAGAAAATCATCACATCTGATATTCAACTCGCAGCTCCAACAGACTTTAACAAATTAACGAGACGTGTAACCACCCATCTGAACTTTTCATAAACACAGGCATGCTGGTTACATGTTGCTGCTGATTTCACATAACCATATTAAAATTAGGAACTGTGAGTTTTTAGTATGATTCTTGAAGTGCTGCCATTTGACAAGCCACTCATACTTCAGAAGGTTTACTATATCTTGTATGCTTATGCTTCTTGCTTAAATATTAGAAGACATATATGCATCTTTTCAGCTAAGCTCATATCTGCTTCCTATATCATAACCGTACACACGATTTTACGCTTGTTTAGAAGTTGGAAGATTCTATCTCTTATTCTTGAGGAAAGAAACTGAAATAGGCGAATTTTGCAGTGAAAGGTAATTCTCAAGAACCTAAACATGTGTGTGACTATGAAATAGAGGAGCTGTTTGTACTTACCTGGGCGCAATAGCTGCTAAAGGGCGATGTCAGGAATCAGGGATCTGTACTAGACAGCTAGATCAGGTGTGATAGTTCTTGCCAGTGCCAAACCAGCCTCCTAATGGAGAGACAATGCCCAGAAGGTCATATCTATGATCACTGGGTATCCATAATGGTCGACTAAGGTAAGATCTAATCCACTATGACACAACATTCCAGTTTAACAAATAATTTCCCTTCATGAGGTCTGCTGCTTGGGTCTTTCCTATTTTTAAGTAGTTAGGTCATGTCTCTAGTTTTTCTAGTACAGCACTTTTTTGAACTCATTAGTATGTTGGAACTATGTAAAATAGGTTGCTTAAATGTTCCTTTCATTGGCTCCGCCCCTGTTTATATTGTATTACCCATTGTGTGAGTAGTTTTGTCCATGTGTCTAGTGCGATGGAGATCGAGCCTCATCGAGTGCACATCCAAGTTTTTTCCTGATGTTGATGAAGGCTTCTATTACATATAGTTTTAGAATTTTTAATATTGTACCTTCTCTCCTTACTAAAGGTAAGAGAGTACGCCCCCTTTGGTTTATCATGTGTGAATTTGGCCCTCAACTATAGCCAGTCATGAACCTGTCCAAACTAGAAAGCATCAGATGACCTTCATTCCTGACATTTATATTGGGTCTTTTCCGATTTTTTAAGCAATTAGGTCAGTGGTCATGTCACTAGTCTCTCTACTACTTTTTAGAACCAATTAGTAGGTTGGAACTATGTAAAACATGTTGCTCAAATGTTTCTTTCATGGCTCTGTCCCTGTTTTTTTAAAATGTGCCTAGTGTGATCGAACCTCATCGAGTACACGAGTTGTTTTCCTTGATGATCGCTCAAAGCCTGGACTATCTAGCTAGGTATTCTGGTCAGCAAAGCAATGTTGATGAAGGCATCTAGTACATATTTGTTTTAGAGTTCTTTAGTGTTGCACCTTCTCTCCTTACTAAAGTTAAGAGAGTACACGGCCCTTGGTTCATCATGGATGTTTGAATTTGGTAGCCAGTCATGAAGCTATCCAAATTAGAAAGCATCGAATGACCTTCATTCCTCAGAGTAAGGTCATTCATTGGAAAAGGCAGAGATAGTAGAGACTAGAGAGAGGGAAAGGCGGAGGCGAGATAGGATGACACCCAAGGACGTCTCCGCAGTAATCCTGCTCTCCTTGCGGAGACTCTTTAAGCTCGACAATGTTACTCATGGGGCCAGTGTGGAGCTGTGGGTGCTGCTGACGACGGTACTGCTGGTGGCAAGGTTCCTCCTCGATTTCTCTGGCCCATGGTTTGGGAACCCTCGCAGGAGGTTTTTTGCCCTCACCTTGGAGATACTGAATCTGAACTTGGTGATCTACACCATGGGACTGATGCAGCTCTCCGGCATGAGGGTGAACGACTACTTCCAGGTGTGGGCCGTGCTGCTGGTCACCCTGCAGTACAGCGTGAAGATCGGGCGCCCCTACACCCGGTCCAAGCAGGTCCCATTGATGGACCTCATGTCCTCCTTCTGGTCAGCCAATCTCCTCCGGGTGCAGACCTTCTACCTCCTCAGGTTCCCCCTCTGGTTGATCTGGTCCCTGAATGCAGTTCGCATCATTGTGCTCTTCGTCACATCCAGCAAAGGGGAGAAAAAAAACCAAGAAAGCATGAGGCTGGTGAGCGACTACATGAGCTACGAGGACAATCTCCCTGCTGCTGTTGGTGATGGCCAGGAGAAATCATTCATGAGCGGGTACAAGTATCTGGTACATGGCGAGCACCGGGTGCTCAAGGAAGTACAAGAGGGCCCGCGGGAGGGAAAGAGAACACTATCTTCTTGTTTCAGAAGAAAGAGAAGAATACCAAGTGAGCGGAGCTACAAGATTCAACTGGATCCAGATGGAGACCACAAGAAGCAGCTCGTCACCGTGGACAAGATATGGAATGATACCAGCGAGAGCGGGTTGCTGGGAGGCACAGCAGACCCTGTCAACAAGCGTAAGGACCTGTGCCTCTCTTTTGCGCTGTACAAGCTGCTGCGCCGTCGGTTCTATGACCTGCCGATACATGAGCTGAATAGGCCGCGCGGGAAAGCCAAGATCAGCAGGCTTGTCTTCGACTACATCATGGAGGACTGCGAGAGGGCGTTCCGTGTCACAGGGGTGGAGTTGTCCTTCCTTCAAGATCTGTTCTACAGCAAGCACGCCACTGTGTTTGCTGGCGGACTCATGGTTCCTCTCGGGAGCCTGCTGCTGTCTCTGTCCCTCGCTGCGGCGACGGGATACATCGCCTATCCTGCCCGGTACATACCGGAGAGGATGGATCCAGCAGACCGGAATAGGATCACCACGACGTCTTCATCACCCGCCTCATGGTCGCCATCATCGTCCTCAAGGAGCTCCTGGAGATTATTCTCTATCTGTTGTCACGGTGGGCCAAGGTTCTGGTGCTGTGCAAGTATGTGCAGCATCAGCGCTTGTGGCGGCCGGTGGTGGAGAGGACGATGAGGTTCATGCTCTTTTTCGGTAGCAAAGCCAAGTGGAATCAGTCGGTCAGTCAGCAGAACCTTCTAGTTACATTCGGTGTGCTGGAGCTAGGTGTCCTACCTCCGTTTACAATGAAGAAGGTACTCCATCGAGGGGTGATACTGGGAAGAACAGGACTGAAGGATTACACCAAGGATGCGATATTACTTTGGCTCAAGAAACTGAACGAGGAAGGGCTAGAGCTGGATAACTACTTCTCAAAAGCCTTCGAACCAAAAGCGAAGGTGGAGTGGCAGTGGCCAAGTAACCTTAAGGTAGACACTCACATCATACTGGTCTGGCACATCGCCACCTGCCTCTGCGAGATCAAGTTCTTCGACAAGGTCAAGAAGCTCAAGGCCGTGCAGCGACCGCGCCCGTTCGTGGAGGAACCAAATGGTGAGTCTGAATGTCAGTGGTATCAGGAGTACGCAACAGCAGTCACTTTATCCAACTATTGTACGTATCTGGTCAAGAGGGCATTGGTGCCGGACAATGCCCTTGTTGCCCAAAAGGTCATTGAGGAGGTAATCCAAGAAATCAACTATGTTACTTCCAAAGCCAGTCCTGATGCGTTATGGAAAAAGCCTAGACCCATGGAACTGGAAGTGGAACTGGAAGACGTGTATGATTGCCTTATGGAGACAGTCAAGAGGCCCTACGAGAGCCCTGATCAGTACCATAGCGGATGGCCTGCTGACACCGAAGTAGGAGGATTGCCTGCTGACGCGGAAGTAGGAGGAGGGGATCGAGAGGAGGAAGAAGAGTACCATGGCGGGCGGCCTGCTGACACGGAAGTAGGAGGAGGCAATCGAGAGGAGGAAGAAGAGTACCATAGCGGACGTCCTGCTGACACCGAAGTAGCAGGAGACGATCGAGAGGAGGAAGAAGAGTACCATGGCAGATGGCCTGCTGACATGGAAGTAGGAGGCGGTGATCACGAGGAGGAAGAAGAAGACGATGACTATCTCAACATCAGGTATTCCATAACAAGGATGGGTGCAGTGCTTGGGAAGCAGCTGACAGAGGTGTATGTCGGCGACAAGGCGGGCCTGTTATGGAGGGACTTGGCCAACTTCTGGATGGGGCTGCTCCTCCATTTGGCGGCGGACACGAGGGCAGCCACGCACGCCAAACATCTCGCCGGCGAGAGTGAGCTCATTACACACCTGTGGGCGCTGCTTTCGCACGCCGGCTTTCGTGGGAACGCCATCGACGGCGAGGCCGGCCCAGACCAGGAGGACATCCCGGACATCAACCAGTAGGCCAGCAACTAATCTAAGATCGTTAATTACTCGTATCTTTGCACGAAGGCCTGAGTCCGTACGTGCCATTTGTTTTTCTTCTGCCTTGTGGTGTTTGTCCTTTCATTTGTCTTGTTACGCGTGTCTACTTCTGATTAAACTCCAGATCCATTTGTTCAATAAATGTGTACTCGTTTAATACTACTCCACAAATGGGCATTCCTCAAATTCTTGCTGCTCTGTTTGTACCTAGTAGGCTACGCATGGAGGGGACGACCAACGAAAACATTGGGCAACTACTGAATCAACTATCAAAGGAAACAAAAACGAGTGTCATGTTCTTGTTAACTGGGAAGAGACAAGCTCACAATATTCAAAGAAAATTGCAGCAATTAGTGGATGATGAGTCACGGAGGACCTAGAGATTCCAAATACGAACCTATTTTAATCAGTCAGTAGTAGGTCAGTTAGAACACGAGCCAACCTATTTTAATCAATCAGTAGTAGGTCAGTTAGAACACGAGAAATGAATAACAAGATATGATGCTGTTTTAGATCCTAGAGCTGAAACCATAACCAACAAACAAAATATGTGGCATTGCCTTGAAGAGGCAATCAGTGGGGCATGCAGATGAGGCTGCTGTGCTGGGCTCGGCAGAGGAGGCGAGCCAGGTTCTGGAGGACGCTGCCGCTTTGATAGCAAGGCGGCAGAGCAGTGACTATGGCGGTTAGACTTTGGGGTTGAAACCTTCACATGCCTCTATGTAACAGCCCGTCCCAGCCAGCGGCCTAAGCCTTGGTCCACTTCCAACGCATTTCCAACAAAAAAAAAGATGTGGAAACTGGAAAACAAGATGGGAAATATCTTCTTTCCAGATTAGATTTGGGCTAGTTCTGCATATTTGTGAATTTCTGGATATGGTTAAAAGCTATAATACATATAGGTTATACTACCACTAATAATACCCATAATATCGGCTTACGAAAACTAGTAATGCATAGTAATACCCATAAAATCGGCATACAAAACAAGTCCAACATATGTTGCAACATAAGGACACAAGTTAACCACATTACAAGGAAGTTACACACACTAGAATCACTTTTATAAGCGGAAAGGTAGTACATGTAACAAAACCAGTGTTGTCGACAAAACAACAAAGGCAGTAGGTGAAGTGTGGCACGCTTGAGAGGTGGGCAGCTCAAGCATGTGATGCAGCATGGATGTCCGGACGGTCAACAATGCCTGCGTGCGTGAGCAGCGCCCAAAGGTGGGTCATGAACTCGCCGCCGGTGGCTAGGCAGTCGGCATGGACGTCGGGCTTGTCGGACGGCGCCAGGAAGAGCACCAGGTCAGCCCAAAAGCCCGCAAGCAAATTCCACGGCGGCCGCTTGTCCTCCAACAACAGCTTGTTCGCCAGGTCGGCTCCGAGGATCAAGATCGACATGTCTTGCACTTTGTCTCTCATGTCTGGCGCTTCGAGTTGTAACATCTCGCGGCATCTGTCTGACAATGCTTGGGTTTTGCCGAGACGCTGTCGGGCATCTAGAATGACGGCGTCCAGGATCTGCCTGGCCTTGTAGCTGTGGTCGGGCAGCATGTCCGGGAAGAAAGCAAGCAGATAGGTGCAGTAGCCGGACAGTGTGGTCGCAACGAGGCGATTGAGGAGCTTGTCGGAGTTGTTGGTGCCCTGGTCCTGGTCGGCGCATATGGTGGTGGCGATGTGCCACACGAGGACCGTGTGCGTGCTCGTCGGGAGGTCGAATGGCGCCCAATGCAGCTGCAGCACCTTGTCTCTCAGCTCGCGGGAACGGCCGACCGACAGCCGGCCACGGCTTTCCCTGAGGGAGCAGAGAACCGCCGTCTTGATTTCGGGCGTCAGGGTGACGTCGTCCTCGCGCTTCCGGCCTTCTCCTGTCTTCTCCACCAGGCGTAAGGTCAACATGGAGAAGGCATTCGTCGTGTTCGCGGTGTAGCCGCAGGAGTTGAGCAGTGAGTACTGGCCGAGCTTGTTATCCCACCAGTGCGCGGGCTTCCTTGACCGGCGTGCCGCCACCCATTTAATCAGCGATCGACGGATGCCAAAGCCCCGCTTCCACCACCGCTTTGCCGTCATCCACCACCCCTTGCTTCCGTCCCCTTCCGACCTCCTCACGTAGTCACACACGTAGTGTACAATCGCCCAGTTTGAGTATCCCGTGACAACGTCTTGCAGGATGTCAATGCTAAGGATCATGAAGACTACCAAAATGTTGTTGAAGAGGATGAAGATGACCGCCTGATTGGAGGAGTACCCCGTGTTACTCTCAAGCAAATCCGGGGGATCTTCGGTGTACGATTTGGCCTCCAAAGCAAAATCCAAGAGGAGCACCTTGAACAAGCCAAGAAGGACGACGAAACGGACGACGCGGAGCGCTGGGGCGGTGGGGAAGAGCGCCGGGTACTTGGTGTAGAAGAAGTCGTACAAGAACGACAGCTCGACCTCCACTAGATGGAAGGCATGCTCGCCCTCGTTGAGGACGAATTCCAGCGCCTCCGGCTTGCCCTTCTCGGAAACTTGGAGCCCGCAGAAGCGCCGCTTGAGCAGCTTGAACAAGGCGAAGGAAAGACAAGTATCCTTGAGCGCACGCGTCCGGGCATCGTTAGGACTCAACAGCTTGTCCTTGCTGTTCCAGATCATGTCGAATGTGACGATCTTGCCCTTGCTACCCACCTTTGCAAGGTAGGGCGCCTTGGACGGCGGGCTGGAATCCTTTTCCTCGCCGAGGACCAGATATTTGCACTTAGACATGTCGCTGGGGTCATGGACCACATTATCGGAGGCATAGATATCTTCCATGTAGTCGGCCACCACCTTGGCGCTGCGCACGAGACCGTGTACCGAGCTCGCCTTGCGCAGCGCCTTCATCCTCTGGGCGACCCTCAAGATGCTATAGACCCAGCAGAGGAGGAAGTACAGTAGCAAGATCCAACCATTCTCGGAGACGTCGCTCCGGCTGACGAGGAGCCAGAGCACGAGAACCGTCTTGACGATGTGGTCCCCCTGCATTCCTTTGCTATCCTCGACCTCGTGCCGGCTGAAGGCCGACATGCCGTCCACGCTACCAAGGAGGAGCAGGAGCCCCACAGCCCACAGCAGCTGGCTGTCAAGCCGTTTGGGCGCCTCGACGGACTGGATTTGTCCAATGGTGTAGACGAACACCGGGAACGAGACGGTGTAAGCGACCCGCAGCAGGTTCACGATGATCTTGTTGCCGGAGCGCCGACGCCGGGATCCCAGCAGCACCTGGAAGCCGATCAGCACAACACTAACCATGGTGAGGAGGTTGATCTGCAACCCTTTGTCTGTGCGGATCAGCGTCAACATGTCGCTAGCGCTCATTTCTGGCGCCGGGGTATCCGCGGCCACCGGCGAGCCGTCCCACGGGCCTAGCGACAGATCTCCTCCATCTCCTACGGGAAACATGCTGATGGTCATGATGGGCATACTGAAGTATAAGTACCATAGCATGTCCCATACCGAGAGCATTTTCTGAATCTAGCTGCTCTTATTCTAGGTGTCTTGTACTCTTGGGTCTGACTCTGCTCTGAAGAAGCGTGCCATCTATATAGACAGAGCTTGAGTATAAGGATGCTTATAGTCTTATGAAAGGTGGCCAATCTTATAGACAGAGCTTGAGCTGGGCTGGCGTGACGATGCGTCGTCGCCTTGTCGATGAAGAACTCGAAACCACGCTGAAGCGGATGAGTAGCTAGATGGGATCTGACCGCCGTTGTCGATGTAGATGGAGCCGCCGAAACCGCGATTCCAGCACGCGTTCTCCCCACGGTCGGTGCCAATTGACGTGGGGTGGCCACGGCAAATCCTATCGGTAAGATACCTAGGGTTTCATGAGGAAGAGAAGATGGCGCGCTGGTAGTTTCGGACGGCTGACAAGTAAGGATTTATCCAGGTTCGGCCCCTCATTGTGAGGTAAAGACTTACATCCTGCTTGTCTGATCTGTATATATGTATGATGATGTTACATGGTGGCCGTAATGGCGATTGTGGTGAGACGTGGTCTCGCTATGTCTATGCGTGTATGTTGTGTCTCGTATGGATCTCATCTATGGGGGTGCCCCTGCCTGGCTTTATATAGGGAGCCACGTAGGGTTTACAATAGTTCTAGTAGACTACGACTTGGAGCCTTGTCTTGTCCTTCAAGTAATTGCTGAGCCGCCAGGTGGACCCCCGTCTGGGTCGCATCGGGTACGCCAAAGGTGGGACACCCGAAAGGTAGGCCCACGTCAGTAGCCCCCGAGTGTCCGGTTGATTCGCAGAATCGGGCAGAGGCTCATAGCAGCATGTCGAGTAGGCGTAGTCGATGCGTCGGGTGTGTTTGATGATCATGTGATGAATGTATTAACCATGCCTTGAGAGTTGAATTATTTATGAGAAATCCAGTGTAGGTGTAAGAAATCCAATAATAGTAATAAATCCGATGTGATCTATAGAGAGACCGACTTTGAAAAATCCAGCGCGGGCTGTAGAGAACCCGACTTTGAGAATACCAATGCGGGCTTTAGAGAACCCGACTTTGAAAAATCCAGCGCGGGCTATAGAGAACCCGACTTTAAGAATACCGATGCGGGATGTATAGAACCCGACTTTGAAAAATCCAGCGCGGGCTGTATAGAACCCGACTTTGAGAATACCGATGTGGACTATAGAGAACCCGACTTTGAAAAATCCGAGCGGGCTATAGAGAACCCGACTTTGAAAAATCAAGCGTAGAAGTATATCATTCATCGACTTCGCTCTACGCTTGAAAAAGATAGTCGTTAGTGGGGAGATAGTATACTTGAAAGACGGCTATAGAGAACCCGACTTTGAAAATTATGTAGCACTCGAGCCGGCGGCGAGTGCGCTCCTGATGGGAGTAAAATGAAGAAATTACTTGATTTTTCCAAGGTGTTCGTATAACCTGTGTGGCGCAGCCCCGAGTATCGGGTGCAGTCTGAGCTCAACTGCTTGCCTGCTTGGCGTGATAATCTTGGATCGACTCTGTTGAGGATCAATAAATTTTCTCGTCGGGTACGCGATAGCGCTCCCGATGGGAGTAGCCCCCGAGGCTATGTGCAACTATTTGTAGTTGGGCATAGGCTCAATTTGCCCTTATTTTGTTGTTGTCGAATATCTTGCGAGTGCTCCAGTCTCGTCGGATGCGCAGCCCCCTAGCATCAGGTGTGGTCAAGGCAAATTTGTTGCGACCTGTGAGGCGCAGCCCCCGAGCATCGGGTGCGGCCAAGGGGAATTTGTTACGGCCTGTGCGGCGCGGCACCCGGTAGTGCATCAGGTGCGGCCAAGGCAAGATTGTTGCGGCCTGTGCGGCGCGACACCCGGTAGTGTATCAGGTGCGGTCAAGGCAAGATTGTTGCGGCCTGTGCGGCGCGGCACCCGGTAGTGCATCAGGTGCGGCCAAGGCAAGATTGTTGCGGCCTGTGCGGCGCAGCACCCGGTAGTGCATCAGGTGCGGCCATGGCAAGATTGTTGCGGCCTGTGCGGCGCGACACCCGGTAGTGTATCAGGTGCGGCCAAGGCAAGATTGTTGTGGCCTATGCGGCGCGGCACCCGGTAGTGCATCAGTTGCGGCCAAGGCAAGATTGTTTCAACGCGGCGGACCGGAGTTGACGCGGTGGAAGGAGTAAACATGGCGGACCGGAGTCGACGCGGCGAAAGTAGTCGACGCGGCGGAGGGAGTCGATGCGCCGGAGTCGAAAAGCGCCAGCCCCCGAGTGTTGACTGCAACCGAAGAAGGTTAGAATTGAAGAAATAAAATATGAAATTGACTTAGCTATTCATGGGCGATGAAAAATTTGTAGACTGTCGAGGCCGACTCGTCAGAGTGGTTGTAGAAGTTGTCCAGTCATGAACGCCGATCTTGTTGAGTCGTGGAAGTCGTAGTGGACGGAGTTGACGCCGCTGAGTTGTGCGGCGGAGTAAGTCGACCTGGCGGACCGGAGTCTTCTCGGCGGAACTGATGAAGGCGAAGCGCCAGCCCCCGAGTGTCGGAGGCGGAGTCGGTGAAGGCGAGGCCGACAGCCCCCGAGTATCGGAGGCGTAGCAGATGAAGGCACTCGAGTCGCCTATCGGATGCAGCGATGAACTTGTTGTTGCTGTTGACGTCGAATCGCCAGCCCCCGAGGATACGTAGTGCCTTTTTAGGGAGCGGGCTTTGTGTGCCGGTACTGCCGACGCTGATCACCGCCGAAGATGTTAACGAAACTGGCGAGCTGAGGATCGCCGGGATCGGATTTTCCAGCGGCGGGTCGATGACGATTGCGAAAGTCTTATGGCCAACAGGCAACAGTTATGACGTGCCGTCGAGGTGCGGTTCTGCGGGCGTGCCCTTGCGCCTTGGCTCCCCTCGTACATGCACACATATGTTTAGAAGACATAGCAATTATGAGCAAATAACAAGTATAATAACTGTGAATGTATGAAACAGTGTGTGGGTGTATGGAGCCATGGGCAGGTCGCGTAGACGGGTTCCGTGGGTCGATGCCGCGAGGCGCCGCACGGTCATGCTCGCCGAAGGCCGTGACGAGTCCGGGACGAAGAGGACGACACAGGGAGCCACGGGCTGCGCCGCCACAGCGTATGGTGCTAGCCGGAGCAAGGAACGGAGCGAGGTAGGCTGAAGATAGCCGCCTCCGATCCCTCGACCTTTGAGAACTTGCCTGTGGCAAGATGGCTAGGAGGATGGTTGTACCCCCAGCCCACCAGAGTTCAAACCCCAGGTTTGACGCTGGTGTTTCTCATTTAAGGCGGAATATTCTTCAGTGGGAGGCGACGTTCCCGTCGATAGCGAGGCGCCTGTGGTGACTTCGTCAATCTCAAGACTCGACCCGCCGACTCAGTCTCTCGGAGGTGCTCATAGGGGTAGGGTGTGCGTGCGTGCGTTCATAGGGGTGAGTGTGTGCGCGTGTATATGAGCGCTTGCGTTGTACTGTGTTTCGCAAAAAAAAGATCCCTCGACCTTTGAAGTAGTGATGTCCGTAATCATGCATGCGATTAGCACTTGGCCGCAAAATCCATGCACGTATTTATCTTTCTTGATTTTCTCTTTCCTTCTTGGGAGCCGTGCTGCACATGGATGTTTTGATCCCCGTGAGTGCTAGTAGCACTCGAATTGTGTCCTCTCCTTGCCGATGCATGCACCGATCGATCGACCGCGCGTGGGTCGCCTGGTCTTCTCACGCTGGTGTACTGCCGATCGCCGCGATCCCTCGAGCATGTACGCGCGCAAGGGGCAGTGGTCGCACGGGATCTTGGCGTAGATGATGATTTCACCGATTGGCGTGTGCGCTCGCTATGTGACTCGGATCGGAACGCCGTCAATGAATCTTGATCTCGTAGATCTTGATCAGCCGCGCGTACAGGCAGGGTTGACCTAGAGCTGCGTACGCCGTTTCGATGAGGAAGACCGCGCATCCGGGTCGCTGGGCTGGCGTGACGATGCGTCGTCGCCTTGTCGATGAAGAACTCGAAACCACGCTGAAGCGGATGAGTAGCTAGATGGGATCTGACCGCCGTTGTCGATGTAGATTGGAGCCACCGAAACCGCGATTCCAGCACGCGTTCTCCCCACGGTCGGCGCCAATTGACGTGGGGTGGCCACCGCAAATCCCATCGGTAAGATACCTAGGGTTTCATGAGGGAGAGAAGATGGCGCGCTGGTAGTTCCGGACGGCTGACAAGCAAGGATTTATCCAGGTTCGGCCCCTTGTCTGATCTGTATATATGTATGATGATGTTACATGGTGACCGTAATGGCGATTGTGGTGAGACGTGGTCTCGCTATGTATATGCGTGTATGTTGTGTCTCGTATGGATCTCATCTATGGGGGTGCCCCTGCCTAGCTTTATATAGTGAGCCAGTTAAGGTTTACAAGAGTTCTAGTAGACTACGACTTGGATTCCTTATCTTGTCCTTCAAGTAATTGCTGGGCCGCCAGGTGGGCCCCCGTCTGGGCCGCATCGGGAACGCCAAAGGTGGGACACTCGAAAGGTAGACCCACGTCACCGAGCCTATCTATTTTGCGACTTTATCGTGAGAGGGTTTGGCAGAAGACTGTCCACAAAACTTAGAGTAAACATCGCAGATAGACTTCGTCGTAATAACCTCATATGTGGCACTTTCGACTGCTGTACGAGGTATGATGACCAATTCCTAAAGACCTGTCATTTCAGCCAAACCGCCGAAAGCGATTTTCACATATTTAATACTCATAAACAATCTTTTGGTTATTTTGTTTCTTCTGTTCTTAAAGAAAGACAAGCGCAGAGTGCCTAGTCATTTGCACGTCAATTCCAAAGGCGTTTGCACTGAGACATCCGGCCTACCGCTAGTAATTAAGCTGCAAGGGTCTCTATATGCATTCACATGGAGTCAATTTGGTTTCATTTTACCGAACCGCTCGCTTTATGGTATAGAGTTTCGGCACTGCCCAGCCTCAACTATATTGATACGAAGTCCGTTAGAATCGTCAATGCCCAGCTACTGCGTGCAAGAGGCTTTTTGTTGCAGTTGCTGGTATAATGGATACATTGTGCATCAATGCGTTTAGTTGCTTTATAATACTGTTTTGTTGGACCGGATATGTTGGACCTGTTTATAATACTGTTGGATCTGTTTTGTTGCATTCTCGCAAAATCTGTTGGACCGGATCTCGGGCGGCATCGATTTTGCTTGGTATTCCCGGCCTCCACGGGGGCGCTCCGGGGGATCTACTAGGCGTCAGGACGGATACCATGGATGTGTTGGCTGTTTCGGATAGCAATTTTCACATAAAAATGCACATCCGGAATAAAGCGGACAACTTCATTTGGAGTCTTGTCACAGTGTATGGTCCGGTTTAAATCTGCTTTTCTGTATGAAATGGTAAACTTGGCAAAAGACAATCCACATCCATTCATCATCGGTGGGGATTTTAACTTGCTTCGTTATCCATTCGAGAAAAGCAGGGGGCGTTTCGACAACCGTTGGGCTCTTTTGTTCAACGCAGTCATTGACAGTTTAGACTTAAGAGAAATTTCAATGGTTGGGAGACAGTTCACTTGGGCTAACTCTCTCCCGGAACCCACATATGAGAAGTTAGACCGCGTACTGATTGGGAATCCAAATTCCCAATGGTATCGGTACGGGCTCTAGAACGTATTGAGGGTTTGTCGGATCACGCTCCGATTCTATTGACCACAGGCATGGCTAGACCACCGTGTAAACAGCGATTCAAGTTCGAACTTGGATGGTTACATCGTGAGAGATTCCATGAGATGGTCAAAAGAATTTGGGAACAACCAGTTATTGGCAGTACACCTATCCAGCGATGGAACAACAAGATCCGGGCAGTACGCACACATCTTGTTGGTTGGGCACGTCATACTACTGGTTTATTTAAAAAAAGAAAAGATACGACTATCCTCCATAATTGATGCTTTAGAGGCATTAGCAGAAGTTCAGCTATTATCTGCACAAGAAATTGAGCTTAAGAGCCAATCTAATGCGGAGTTAGCAAAACTTTTACGAGAGGAAGAGTTAAAATGGTATCAACGTTCCAAAGCACAATTCATCCTTGAAGGGGATTCGAACACGCTCTACTTCCACAGTATTGCCAATGGCAGACACAGGAAAAAGCGGATTCACTCCCTTGTACAGGAGGATGGAACGATTGAGGGCCAGGAACAACTTAAGTCGTATGTTACTAATTATTATAAAGGCTTTTTCGGTGCTCCGGAGGAAGGAAACTTCACTTTAGATGAGTCGAGAACGGCCGATATACCCCAGGTTTCTGTTGAGGAAAATAGCTTACTCACCAAACCCTACTCGGAGGATCAGGTGAGAAAGGCGGTTTTCCAAATGGAACACAACAAAGCCCCTGGACTTGATGGTTTCCTAGCTGAGTTCTACCAGAATTTTTGGGAGGTAATCAAGTCTGACCTGCTTCAACTGTTCGCTTGTCTCCATGTGGGACACCTGGAGTTGTTTCGTCTAAACTTTGGTGAAATTATTCTACTACCTAAGGTTAACGAGGCTGTAAGGATCCAACAATTCAGACCTATATGCCTACTTAATGTTAGTTTTAAAATATTCACCAAAGTTGCCACGATTCGGCTGAACAGTGTGGCGGATCACGTGGTTCGTCCGTCTCAGATGGCTTTCATGCAAGGACGCAACATCTTAGATGGGGTAGCAATCCTACATGAAACTGTCCACGAACTGCATAGGAAAAAGCTTAATGGAGTAATTTTGAAAATTGATTTTGAAAAAGCTTATGATAAGGTTAAATGGTCTTTCCTTCAGCAGACTCTCAGAATGAAAGGATTTTCTGATGAGTGGCGTGCGCTTATTCATAGCTTTGTTTCGGGAGGAAGTGTTGCCATTAATGTCAATAATGACACTAGTAAATACTTCCAAACCAAAAAAGGCCTTAGACAAGGTGACCCGTTATCGCCAATGCTATTTAACATAGTGGCTGATATGTTGGCTATCTTGATCGAACGCGCAAAGTTTGAGGGTCAAATTGAAGGAGTGATCCCACATCTGGTTGATGGTGGCTTATCGATTCTTCAATATGCCGATAACACAATTCTTTTTATGGAACATGACATCGAAAAAGCTTGAAATCTCAAGTTAATCTTGTCAGCTTTCGAGCAACTATCGGTGTGGCGCCCCGACCCGACTACTATACAGTGATGCTGTGTGTCACCGGTTAAGCGATACAACCGGAGGTTACGGGTTTACCAATCCCCGGCCAAAACCTTTGGCAGGTGTTGCTCAGAATGGATCATTGGCAACACAACACCCCGATTGATGCCTTAACACAGGCACAGCCCTCAATGTATAATAGAGAGATCAAGACTTGTGGAACAACTGGCACATCACAGACTCTACGACACAAATCATTATAGTTCAACTCTTATAATAGAGAAAGATAGCAAATGACAACCAGAGGTCACAGACCCAACATTACAACAAGCGGAAGCAAACTAAGTTGTTCTAAACAACAAGATCCAGATTATGGCCTAAGAGGTCTACAAATAAACATCCAGCGCCAGCTGTTCCGGGATGTCCCAAACTGCCACCTGGGAACCCCAGACTACTCGTCGACGTCCACAAAGAACCCACCTTCAAGGTCGGTGAAGTCCTCCTCTGAAACAAAACAAACGACGTTGAGTTCGACGAACTCGCAAGATTATATATAGAGCATTAGCTCGATGAGGCTTTCAAAATTATATGGCTGTTTTGCATAAAGCTGATTTTATTTATGAAAACATAACTCAAAGGCCTCGACTATTCAGAGTATTTTCAAAAGGGGGTAAGAAGTGACTCTTTTCTTGATCACTTCTCTCATCCTCAACCATCATCAACCACTGTACCTGTTCATCAAAGGCACCTCCCCGAATCACCCTCGAGGAAGCTCACCTTGCAATCTTGAAGTGGTACCTTTAGTACCCAGGTTTTAATCATTCCGTTCAAGTTATTCTATGATCTTATCGTCCTTTCCCAAGTTGTCCGTAACCGTGGACACGGCTTTTCGAAAAGATTTAACCCTGCAGGGGTGTACAAATGTTTGCCACGCGTACCGTCCGGCCCATTGCCTGGCCTTTAGCTCTCTTCCTGGGAGAGCCGGCTGGGTAGGATAAGACATGCTCAGAGGGGGGATTACGCTTGCCTTGTTGAGCGGAGGAGTCAAACTGCTCGTCGGAGTAATGATGCTCAACTCCGAACTCGTGATCTACCGGAGAGCAAACAACACCGGAAAGCAAAAACAACAATTAACACATGGCAATAGTGCAATGCATACAAAATGATGATATGACATTTTAATTGCACCCTAGAAGCATTGAACATGATCAACAAGTTAAATGGGGTCCCCATTATATTTCTTGCATTATTTGGAATAAACCCCATATTTAAACTTAGTGATTATAATTACTCCTAGAGCACATTATTGTAATTGTGATCAATTATGCATGATGATGATGATTCTGGATCACTCATGTTTTTCTGAGCATTTGGGTATAAGGAACACATTTTTCGGAGGTCCCGATAAAAAGTTATTATATTTATAAATTCTTCTTTTAAATTTATTATTTTAATTAAGTTATTTTTAACAACGACAATATTTTAGTTACACGAATTCGAGAGAGGGATATGAAGCACGACAAACATCGGAGTCGATGTCCCTAAGTTGCGCGAGGGAGTAGCTGGAATCATTGCGCTAGAGGGGAAAAGGAAAAAGAAACTCCAAAAAAAAAAGACAGGCAGCCCGGCCTCCAGCCCGGTCTGGGCCGGTCCACAGGCTGGCCTGGCTCCAGAGGCGACCAGCCTTCTGCTCGGTCTGGGCTGGCCCCGTGGCCGGTCACGGGCCCGAGGAGAACAGCCCACAGCCCGGCTTAGGCCGTCTCCACGGCCGGGCAACCGAGCACGCCCACAGTGGCTATGGCGACGACGTCCGCGGCGAGGTGCACGGAGTGGAGCGCGAGCAAGGGCGAGAGAGGGAGGGAGATGGGGTTCAGGCGGTCGCCGTGCTCACCCTCAGCGAGTAGAAGAAGGCGGCGGGGTCGGGGATGGCTCAACGGCGACGAGAACGTCCGCGGCGGAGCTCGGGTGGCCGCGAGGAAGTTGAACACGGCGGCGGTGATTCTCGCGTCCCCGGCCGATTCCTTGGGCGGAGATGGAGCTGGCGACGCGGCGGAGGTGCGGGTGCTCCTGGCTTGGCTCGGGGAGCTCTCAATCTCCGGCGTTGTGGCGGCGGAGAGCTCGGCTACGGCGAGCTCGTGGGGAGAGAGCTTGGGACAGAGGACAGGTGAGCAGGGGCATGTGGGGATGGGGAGTAGAGGGCTCGTGGGGCTCCTCTTCCTGCAGTGGAGGCAGAGCAAGGGACCCCGAGCACGCGCGAGATGGTGGTGCGGCGCGAGCACGGCGATGGCGCCAGTGCGCCTCGGTCGCTACAGGGGAAGAAGATGGAAAATTGCAAAAAGCCCCTAGCCAAATTGTTCCATCACCGATTGGTCCCCTTCTCTATTTCTGTTTAAAATACAGCAGCATTTCAAAGATTTCTTTGAGGCACTTGGACATTTTATAAAAATCTGAGAAAAATATTGTAGCCTCCCCACTGCATGTGGAAGCACCACAAAAATTGGTGTCTCCGAAAAAAAATGTTTTTGCCCACATTTGTTCATAGAAGTTTAAATAGGGCATTTTGCTAAATTCAAAAAGGTTGCTCCTTTGGAATTTTAGCAATTGCAAAATATGTTTTCAGAACTCTTGGAACTTCCTTGACAAATACAAGAGGTCGAAGTATTTGTGTTTCGCAAGTTTGAGTGCTTTTAATAACTTGGGATTTGTTGTAGCAAGTTTGGCATTTTGTTTTTAAATGGTACCAAAACCATTTGTGTGTTGTTTAGCAAGTTAAATTTGGATGCCATGATGCAATGCAACACAAAAGCGAAAAATTTACACAGGTTTTTAGGTTTCCGAACTTTGGGCTGTTACAACTCTATCCCCCTTACAGGAATCTCGTCCCGAGATTCTTTGAGTAGGAAAGAGGGAAAAAGGGTTACACGGTACTACACGATCTTCTAGCTGCAGGTGGCTTCTTTCTTGAAGAGGTTGATCGAGGGCATCATGAAGATCTTCATCGGCTTCACTTCGAGGTCACTATCAACGTACACCATATTAAAGAAGGAAACCTCTCCGGAAGGATGGATCTTGGTAAAGATACAATGACCGAGTACCTCCTAGTAGAACTTAGGATGAGATTTCAAGCATCCTTTGAATTGACAGTTAGGAGACACAAGCGGTTGACGGAAGATTGATAAGAAGTTTCCGGTTGGTAGACAACTGTTTCTCAAAGATTCAGAATATGAACTTTGCACAAGGCCTTAAATTTCTGAAGACGAAGGTTAAACAAGATTTCGACAAATGAAGAGGTAACTTGTACTAAACAGCTTGAGTAGAACTTTCCTCACGGAGGAGCATTTCAGATCATAGGAGAAGGGTCGGGAAGATGGACCGAGAGAATTTTAGAAACTCCGCAAACGTTGGTATCGGGGACACTTCTTGATTTTCCTAGACATCGGGAACAAGCTTCTTGCGGATCACCAACTATCGTCACTGTTGGAGATTTAGATCTGATCGGGTGTAGAGATACTCCAGACTCAACATGGATGAATAGGGAGTCTTTGTCACGGATACCACCGGATTACTTTTGCTAGACCCCAGGAGCTGGACTAGAAGGTCTAACTCCAAAGGAGGGACTAGATTGGGGAACTCCCGTATTAGCAACTTGTCAGAGGACAGCTGCCCTACTTGATTTACTTGCAACGAGACACGATTTAGTCCTTGAGGGGAAACACCATTAGAAGACAAAGAAGTTCTCAGACTTCCTCCCTTTCTGGAACAATTCAAGCATTGGCCTGGATGCATAGATGAAATTCCTCAAGGAATAGAGGTAACAACATACCATTCCTGGAATATTCCACACATGCATGATCGAGTTGAAATGATTTCGAGGAAACCAGACAATTCACTCAGATCCACAGCGACATCTTTCAGCAATTGCACGTGAACTAGGGAAAGTCACTTCTAACTTCAGAACACATACCTTGTGAAGACACAAAGTTAGTGCTAACAAGTTTCAAATGCTAACGCCCACTATCCAATATAAATCTCCTCAAACATGGAGAGAATACGAATGTAGTTGATGGGCTCAACGACAAACTTATTCAAATACTCCAAGACGGTAGACTCATATTTCACCAGGCCAAGGCATAAGCATTGGTCAGACTAACACATTCTGGTAGGTTGGTCTGAGTTTGATTTGACGATAGCCCAATTCAAATCAAAAGATTTGTAGGATAGCATATCCACCAAGGAGATACCACCTAGCTTCAACACGAACACACTAGACATCCCTTTGAGAAGGAACTACATCGGGATAGAGCTCTTGTCTTTCAACTCTCCAAGTTGTCGTTTAAGCTCAACCGACTAATTCTGGATATCTAGCACGATTTTCTTGGAGAAAGGAGTTGTTCAGAGAACCAGCTTACTCATAAGCTCAACATCACGGTCAGGTGACAACCTGGCGATACTTCTGGAAAGACCTCCAGAATATCACGATCCACCTACAGAATATCATGACATACCGGTGGATCTTGAGTTCGAGAGAGAGTCATGCCTTTCAAGGCACAACGAGGTGGTCTTGGGAGCTTCGGCACGAACCTAGCTCTTTGACCGAGGGAGTGCATCAGAGCCAACTGACTTGGTAGCACTGTCAAACTCAGCTTATTGATTTGCTAACCAATCATGCTAAGGGGGGGGGGGGGCAATAAATGTCCTTGGATTTTTGCGCAGTAAGAACTGCTGAGAATATCCGATAGTTACATTATTACTCACGTCTCATCACTCTGGAGTAATAAGTCACTCGGAGATCGGAGAGTAACAAAGTGTGAGAGCATCACTTCATCAAGAGGATCATGATACTTAGCTCGATACCCTGATATCAAAGAGTGTGACACTCTAAGGTGGAGCAGAACAGAGGCTAAACAAGGCCCTTCTTCTGCAGATTACAATACTTTAACCTGGTCCGAGAAGTGGACAAGGTACTAGAGTTATTTCTCCAAACAAGACGAAGGGGAAAATCTTGACGGACCACCAGAGTAACTTGCATCGGACATACCAACGCACGATAAAACTTTACTGTCCACTGACAGACAAAGGTCAGGAAACAGATCAGAGTAAGAAACATTCTCAGGAGAAATCCTAAGATGTTGAAGATGCACCGGTCATTACTCAATTGTGATAACCATGCCCAAGAAGAAGAGATGCAGCAGAGTCACGAACATAGTTGGGGGATTCGCTAAGAGAATTCCGGTTATAACCCCAATGGTTCCAAGACAGAACCTAAAGCAAGACTAAGGAAGAGCTGAAGTTCCATAGCCAACTGAGGTGTGGGAGATTAAGGTTCAACCATTTACCACACAGACCACATAAAGGACTTGGGTTAAAGGTCAGCTTCATGCGCCGAGAATCATAAATAGCATAACGATCACATGGGTAAGAACCCACACAATTCATCATACCAGACTCACAGCACAATCCGGGACCTTCGGTTCAAGACCTTGGGTTCCTCCATTCTCTGGGTTTTAACCGTGGTCTTGAAGAATTGGAGTTGCATCGGTCCGGCAAAGAAGTTGGAGACGCTGAATCCGACAACCTGATACATAACGAGAGATGGATCCCATCCTTTAAGATCTCGTGGTTCCTACTTCGACGCCTACTTGTAACTCGTGAGCTGGAGTAATAGGTTAACAGGTTTTGGAACGGCCCACCCAACGTGTCACCTAATTTTGAAACACCAGATGAGATAACGAAACCTTTTTAAATCAAATAGAGGTAAGGTGACTCAGAGTTGGAGCGATACCAGGTAAGGAGTAAAAAGAATCCTAAGATGGTTTTCACAACTCATTTTTAGGTTAAAAATATTTCACAAACACTAGACACAACGTCGACCAGTACAAGGGTTTCCTACAGGCAGTACTGCTCTGATACCAACTTGTGGCGCCCCGACCCGACTGCTATACAGTGATGCTGTGTGTCACCGGTTAAGCGATACAACCGGAGGTTAAGGGTTTACCAATCCCCGGCCAAAACCTTTGGCAGGTGTTGCTCAGAATGGATCATTGGCAACACAACACCCCGATTGATGCCTTAACACAGGCACAGCCTCAATGTATAATAGAGAGATCAAGACTTGTGGAACAACTGGCACATCACAGACTCTACGACACAAATCATTATAGTTCAACTCTTATAATAGAGAAAGATAGCAAATGACAACCAGAGGTCACAGACACAACATTACAACAAGCGGAAGCAAACTAAGTTGTTCTAAACAACAAGATCCAGATTATGGCCTAAGAGGCCTACAAATAAACATCCAGCGCCAGCTGTTCCGGGATGTCCCAAGCTGCCACCTGGGAACCCCAGACTACTCGTCGACGTCCACAAAGAACCCACCTTCGAGGTCGGTGAAGTCCTCCTCTGAAACAAAACAAACGACGTTGAGTTCGACGAACTCGCAAGATTATATATAGAGCATTAGCTCGATGAGGCTTTCAAAGTTATATGGCTGTTTTGCATAAAGCTGATTTTATTTATGAAAACATAACTCAAAGGCCTCGACTATTCAGAGTATTTTCAAAAGGGGGTAAGAAGTGACTCTTTTCTTGATCACTTCTCTCATCCTCAACCATCATCAACCACTGTACCTGTTCATCAAAGGCACCTCCCCGAATCACCCTCGAGGAAGCTCACCTTGCAATCTTGAAGTGGTACCTTTAGTACCCAAGTTTTAATCATTCCGTTCAAGTTATTCTATGATCTTATCGTCCTTTCCCAAGTTGTCCGTAACCGTGGACACGGCTTTTCGAAAAGATTTAACCCTGCAGGGGTGTACAAATGTTTGCCACGCGTACCGTCCGGCCCATTGCCTGGCCTTTAGCTCTCTTCCTGGGAGAGCCGGCTGGGTGGGAGCGGTGTCGACTTCTCCCTCGTTAAGGACTTTCCAGGATCATCAGTGGCGGCAGGGCAGCCAGTGCCTGCAACACCCGCCCCACGGCCACTCATTTTCCTAACACCACCATCCTCATCTCAGTTCATCCCACCATCATCACGCACGCGCAAATGGAAGCCCGAACTAGAGGACCCTGGCTAGCCCCGCCCGAGTTATTTAGTCTATGAGGGTTCCTGCAATTGCATAGGCCTCACGCATGGTTGCACGCTCAGTCTTGGTTCGGGAGGTAAAGAACTCGCACCTAGGCGGCGAGAACGAGACAAAGCACCACAACCACAGTGGCCTCTCATCCCCACCTTTAAGCATTTTATTACCTTTCTCCACAATTTCTCCACCATCATCTGTCCATCTAACACCTGTTTCCAACAATGGAACATCCACCTGACTGCTGGTGGCTCTAAGTTGACGAGAGAATATTTCCCCGGCAACAGTGCCAGAAACAATGCTTGTACGTCACACGTCAGTTGGGAACCCCAAGAGGAAGGTATGATGAGTGCAGCAGCAAGTTTTCCCTCAGTATGAAACCAAGGTTTAATCGAACCAGTAGGAAAACGAGGTTTGCTTCGAAGGTGTTGGTGAAGGAGTGTAGTGCGGCGCAACACCAGGGATTCCGGTGCCAACGTGGAACCTGCACAACACAATCAAATTACTTTGCCCCAACTTAACAGTGAGGTTGTCAATCTCACCGGCTTGCTGAAAACAAAGGGTTAAACGTATCGAATGGAAGATGATGTTTGTTTGCATAAAACAGTAGAGAACAATGATTGCAGTAGATTGTATTTCAGATGTAAAAGAATGGACCGGGGTCCACAGTTCACTAGTGGTGTCTCTCCAATAAGATAACTAACATGCTGGGTAAACAAATTACAGCTGGGCAATTGACAATTGATAAGTGCATATAACATGCATGTGTGAGTTGTGGTGTCTACTATGAGATTCATTTGGGCATTACGACAAAGTACATAGACCGCTATCCAGCATGCATCTATGCCTAAATAGTCCACTTTCCGGTTAACATCCGTACCCCTTCCAGTATTAAGTTGCAAGCAACAGACAATTGCATTAAGTAATGTGCGTAATGTAAACAATACATTCATCCTTGAATAAAGCATTGCTGTTTTACCCCTAGTGGCAACAACACATCTACAACCTTAGAACTTGCTGTCACTATCCCAGGTTAAATAGAGGTTGAACCCAACTATCATGCATAAATACCCCCTCTTGGAGTTACAAGTATTCACTTGGCCAAGGCTTCAACAAGTAACGGAGAGCATGCAAGATCACAAATGACATAGACATGATAATATAATATTCAGCTCCACATAGGTATCAATATAAGTCAGATCCCAGCAAACACAACATGTAGCATTACAATAAGATGATCTTGATCATGATAGGCAGCTCACAAGATCTAAACATGATGGCACAAGTGGAGAAGACAACCATCTAGCTACTGCTATGGACCCATAGTCCAAGGATGAACTACTCACGCATCACTCCGGAGGCGGGCATGGCGATGTAGAGCCCTCCGGTGATGATTCCCCTCTCCGGCAGGGTGCCGGGAAGAGCTTCAGAACCCCCCGAGTTAGGGTTGACGACGGCGGCGGCAGCGAATATGTTCTGGATGAAAGGCTCGGTGTTTTAGGGTTTTCACGTCTCGGGGAATAAATAGGCGAAGGGGCGATGTCGGCGGACCCCCGAGGGGCCCAAACCACAGGCGGCGCGGCTGGGCCCACTGCGCGCCGCCAGGTGGTTTGGCCACCTCGTGGCTCTTCGTCTCTCCTTCGGACTCCGTGTACGTGCTGGAAAAATAGGGACTTGGCCTTTTGTTTCGTGCAATTCCGAGAATATTTCCAGAAGTAACTTTCTGAAACCAAAAACAGCAGAAAACAGGGAACTGGCACTGTGGCATCTTGTTAATAGGTTAGTCCCAGAAAATGCATAAAAGTGATATGAAGTGTATATAAAACATGTAGCAAATGGTATAATATAAGCATGGAACAGCAGAAATTATGGATACGTTGGAGACGTATCAAGCATCCCCAAGCTTAGTTCTACTCGTCCTCGAGTAGGTAAAACGATAACAACAAATAATTTCTGAGGAGACATGCTTTCACACAATCTTGATCAATATATTGCAAGGCTCATGTCATGAATGAAGTGACTCAAAGCAATGATCTATAGTTTGCTAACAAATAGATAAAGAGTAAACAATGAATCATATAAGCAAAAACTTTTCATGAATAGTACTTTCAAGACAAGCATCAAAAAGTTTTGCATAAGAGGTAACTCATAAAGCAATAGATTCAAAGTAAAAGGCATTGAAGCAACACAAAGGATGATTAAGTTTCAGCATTGCTTTCAACTTGTAACATGTATATCTCATGGATAGTTGTCAACATAAAGCAATATAACAAGTGCAATAAGTAAACATGTAAGAATCAATGCACACAAAGTTGACACAAGTGTTTGCTTCTAAGATAGAAAGGAGTAGGTAAACTGACTCAACATAAAGTAAAAGATAGGCCCTTCGCAGAGGGAAGCAGGGATTAAATCATGTGCTAGAGCTTTTTAAGTTTTCGAAAGCATATAGAGAGCACAAAATAAGTATTTGAGAGGTGTTTGTTGTTGTCAACGAATGGTAGTGGGCACTCTAACCCCCTTGTCAACCAGACTTTCAAGAGCGGCTCCCATGAAGGACGTTATCTCTACCAGCAAGGTAGATCATCCCTCTTCTCTTTTGTTTACACATGTATTTTAGTTTCTTTATAGATGACACTCCTCCCAACCTTTTGCTTACACAAGCCATGGCTAACCGAATCCTCGGGTGCCTTCCAACATTCACATACCATGGAGGAGTGTCTATTTGCAAATTAAGTTGCTTACTGATAAATCAGGGCAAAACATGTGAAGAGAATTATTAATGAAAGTTGTAATTAATTGGGGCTGGGCACCCCGTTGCCAGCTCTTTTTGCAAATTATTGGATAAGCGGATGTATATGCCACTAGTCCATTGGTGAAAGTCTGTCAGAAGTAAATGACAAGATTGAAAGATAAAACACCACATACTTCCTCATGAGCTATAAAACATTGACACAAATAAGGAGTAATAAAGTTTTGAATAGTTTAAAGGTAGCACATGAAATATTTACTTGGAATGGCAGGAAATACCACATAGTAGGTAGGTATGGTGGACACAAATGGCATGGGTTTTGGCTCAAGTTTTGGATGCACGAGAAGCATTCCCTCTCAGTACAGAGTTTAGGCTAGCAAGGTTGTTTGAAGCAAACACAAGTATAAACCGGTACAGCAAGAATCACATAAAAACATATTGCAAGTATTATAAGACTCTACACTGTCTTCCTTGTTGCTCAAACATTTTACCAGAAAATATCTAGACCTTAGAGAGAACAAATATGCATCCCAAGTCTCAACAAGCTCTACGGTAGTTCTCCACTACTAGGCTTTAACTACATGATGCAAGAGCTTAAACATGATCTACTTGAGAGCTCAAAACAATTGCAAAGCATCAAATCGAAACAAGACAATGATCTACAAGAATGCATATGTCTTTTCCAATACCAACTACTACATGTAGCATTTTCTTTCTTCCAAACAAACACCAATCAATTTATTTAAACATAAACTCTCCAAATGATAATATAATGCAGCAAGAGAGTATTTATAAACAAGTGCTAACAGCTCGAAGAGATGCATGAAAAACAGGAGCTAAAAGCACTGCAGTAGCTAGTTAAGAATACTCAACAAATATAAGTGAAGAACATGAGTATTCACATGAAAAAGCGGAGCGTGTCTCTCTCCCACACAAGGATTGCTAGGATCCGAATTTATTCAAACAAAAACAAAAATAAAAACACACAGACGCTCCAAGTAAAGCGCATAAGATGTGAAAGAATTAAAATATAGTTTCACTAGAGATGACCTGATAAGTTTGTTGATGAAGAAGGGGATGCCTTGGGCATCCCCAAGCTTAGACGCTTGAGTCTCTCTGAATATGGTTGGGATGAACCACGGGGGCATCCCCAAGCTTAGGCTTTTCACTCTTCTTGATCACATAATATCACCCTTCTCGCTTGATCCTTGAAAACTTCCTTCACACCAAACTCAAGACAGTTCTCATTAGAGGGTTAGTGCATAATCAAAAATTCTCATATTCTGTAATGATACAATCAATCCCAAAGCTTCTGGACATTAGCTACAGCCACCAATGCTTTGTGGAGCAAAGAAATCCACACAAACACAGTAAAAGAGCGAATGCAAAACAAAAGGCAGAATCTGTCAAAAACAGAACAGTCTGGAATGACGAATTTTTTCGAGGCACTTAAGTTGCTCAGATGGATCTGGCCTAAAATAATGAAAGTTGCGTACATATCTCAGGAATATGCGTGATTTTTCAGAATTTTTTGAATTTTCTACAGGGAGATAAGCTCAAATCCGTGACAGCTAAAAATCTGTCACTGCGCAGAAATCCAAATCTTGCATCAACTTTCAATATAGAACTTTACTTGGCACAACATTGCGATAAAATAAAGATACAAAGGAGTTGCTACAGAAGTAACAAAACTCCTTGACTCAAAGAAAACAAAAATAACAGCAAATAAAAACGATGGGTTGTCTCCCATAAGCGCTTTTCTTTAACGCCTTTCAGCTAGGCGCAGAAAGTGAAAATCAAGTGTTGTCAAGTGGCAAATCATTCAAATCATCAAAAGCTTCTTCCAACACACAGCTTGTAACAATGGGTATCTTAGATGTTCCTGGAGGTGTTTCATTACCTTTAACCGTACTAAAAGTTTTATCAATTTTAAGCTCATAATGAGTCTTTGGTTTTGGCACTTTAGGAACATACATAAACTTTTGCTCTCTACCCACATAAACTTTCTCCTTTTTAGACTTAAGAGAAGTAAAGGTTGAACTTAAGGTTTCAATAGCTTCCTCTAACTCATCAATTCTATGATTTTGGGTGTCATGGATATTATTATCCTCAAGAACAGTGATTCTTTCATTGATGGTGGCTATTGATTCATTAGTCTTACCAATACAATCAAGAAAATTTGGAAAAAAATTCTCCATAGAGTCTAACTTATTTATAACATCCTCCAAGGTGATCTCAATTTAATATCTTTAGTGGGTGGTGTTCCTACCAAACTTTCAATAATATTACAGGCTTCTAAAGCAGGAGTACCCAAGAAATTTCCACCTGTAAGAGTGTCTAGAACATACCTATACCAACTAGAGATACCAACATAAAAGTTCCTAAGGAGGATAGTGGTAGAGTGTTTCTTAGTACATCTATGATGAGCATCACTAATTCTATACCAAGCATCTTTCAAATTTTCACCTCCTAGTTGCCTAAAAGAACGAACTTCAACTTCAGGAGCATTCATTTTGAAAAACAAAATCAAACTGAATTAAACAAGTAACTAATTTTTTTGTGTTTTTGATAAAGAGAGCAAACAAGACTAAATAAAAATAAACTAAGCAAGACAAATAACAAAGTAAAGAGATTGGGTGTGAGAGACTCCCCTTGCAGAAGCAATTCGGTTTTCCCCGGCAACGGCGCCAGAAAACGTGTTGGTGGCTCTAAGTTGACGAGGGAATATCTCCCCGGCAACAGTGCCAGAAACAATGCTTGTACGTCACACGTCAGTTGGGAACCCCAAGAGGAAGGTATGATGAGTGCAGCAGCAAGTTTTCCCTCAGTATGAAACCAAGGTTTAATCGAACCAGTAGGAAAACGAGGTTGCTTCGAAGGTGTTGGTGAAGGAGTGTAGTGCGGCGCAACACCAGGGATTCCGGTGCCAACGTGGAACCTGCACAACACAATCAAATTACTTTGCCCCAACTTAACAGTGAGGTTGTCAATCTCACCGGCTTGCTGAAAACAAAGGGTTAAACGTATCGAATGGAAATGATGTTTGTTTGCATAAAACAGTAGAGAACAATGATTGCAGTAGATTGTATTTCAGATGTAAAAGAATGGACCGGGGTCCACAGTTCACTAGTGGTGTCTCTCCAATAAGATAACTAACATGCTGGGTAAACAAATTACAGCTGGGCAATTGACAATTGATAAGTGCATATAACATGCATGTGTGAGTTGTGGTGTCTACTATGAGATTCATTTGGGCATTACGACAAAGTACATAGACCGCTATCCAGCATGCATCTATGCCTAAATAGTCCACTTTCCGGTTAACATCCGTACCCCTTCCAGTATTAAGTTGCAAGCAACAGACAATTGCATTAAGTAATGTGCGTAATGTAAACAATACATTCATCCTTGAATAAAGCATTGCTGTTTTACCCCTAGTGGCAACAACACATCTACAACCTTAGAACTTGCTGTCACTATCCCAGGTTAAATAGAGGTTGAACCCAACTATCATGCATAAATACCCCCTCTTGGAGTACAAGTATTCACTTGGCCAAGGCTTCAACAAGTAACGGAGAGCATGCAAGATCACAAATGACATAGACATGATAATATAATATTCAGCTCCACATAGGTATCAATATAAGTCAGATCCCAGCAAACACAACATGTAGCATTACAATAAGATGATCTTGATCATGATAGGCAGCTCACAAGATCTAAACATGATGGCACAAGTGGAGAAGACAACCATCTAGCTACTGCTATGGACCCATAGTCCAAGGATGAACTACTCACGCATCACTCCGGAGGCGGGCATGGCGATGTAGAGCCCTCCGGTGATGATTCCCCTCTCCGGCAGGGTGCCGGGAAGAGCTTCAGAAACCCCCCGAGTTAGGGTTGACGACGGCGGCGGCAGCGAATATGTTCTGGATGAAAGGCTCGGTGTTTTAGGGTTTTCACGTCTCGGGGAATAAATAGGCGAAGGGGCGATGTCGGCGGACCCCCGAGGGGCCCAAACCACAGGCTGCGCGGCTGGGCCCACTGCCGCGCCGCCAGGTGGTTTGGCCACCTCGTGGCTCTTCGTCTCTCCTTCGGACTCCGTGTACGTGTTGGAAAAATAGGGACTTGGCCTTTTGTTTCGTGCAATTCCGAGAATATTTCCAGAAGTAACTTTCTGAAACCAAAAACAGCAGAAAACAGGGAACTGGCACTGTGGCATCTTGTTAATAGGTTAGTCCCAGAAAATGCATAAAAGTGATATGAAGTGTATATAAAACATGTAGCAAATGGTATAATATAAGCATGGAACAGCAGAAATTATGGATACGTTGGAGACGTATCAACTGCTAAGCATTTAACTAAGCATGGCTAAGCATCAACATTGCATAGTTAGATATTTCAGGCCAACAATACAATCCTATGGATAATAGGAGGGGAAACAGGTAATTGGTATCGGAATCTTAATGCAACTATAGGATACTCTAATCCAAGCAAATTGACATTTGGAACCGCATGCAATATTATAGTGGAGAAAATATTTGCGGAAAATAGGATAAGACATGCTCAGAGGGGGATTACGCTTGCCTTGTTGAGAGGAGGAGTCAAACTGCTCGTCGGAGTAATGATGCTCAACTCCGAACTCGTGATCTACCGGAGAGCAAACAACACCGGAAAGCAAAAAACAACAATTAACACATGGCAATAGTGCAATGCATACAAAAATGATGATATGACATTTTAAATGCACCCTAGAAGCATTGAACATGATCAACAAGTTAAATGGGGTCCCCATTATATTTCTTGCATTATTTGGAATAAACCCCATATTTAAACTTAGTGATTATAATTACTCCTAGAGCACATTATTGTAATTGTGATCAATTATGCATGATGATGATGATTCTGGATCACTCATGTTTTTCTGAGCATTTGGGTATAAGGAACACATTTTTCGGAGGTCCCGATAAAAAGTTATTATATTTATAAATTCTTCTTTTAAATTTATTATTTTAAGTAAGTTATTTTTAACAACGACAATATTTTAGTTACACGAATTCGAGAGAGGGATATGAAGCACGACAAACATCGGATCGATGTCCCTAAGTTGCGCGAGGGAGTAGCTGGAATCATTGCGCTAGAGGGGAAAAGGAAAAAGAAACTCCAAAAAAAAAAAAAGACAGGCAGCCCGGCCTCCCGCCCGGTCTGGGCCGGTCCACAGGCTGGCCTGGCTCCAGAGGCGACCAGCCTTCTGCTCGGTCTGGGCTGGCCCCGTGGCCGGTCACGGGCCCGAGGAGAACAGCCCACAGCCCGGCTTAGGCCGTCTCCACGGCCGGGCAACCGAGCACGCCCACAGTGGCTATGGCGACGACGTCCGGGCGAGGTGCACGGAGTGGAGCGCGAGCAAGGGCGAGAGAGGGAGGGAGATGGGGTTCAGGCGGTCGCCGTGCTCACCCTCAGCGAGTAGAAGAAGGCGGCGGGGTCGGGATGGCTCAACGGCGACGAGAACATCCGTGGCGGAGCTCGGTGGCCGCGAGGAAGTTGAACTCGGCGGCGGTGATTTCTCGCGTCCCCGGCCGATTCCTTGGGCGGAGATGGAGCTGGCGACGCGGCGGAGGTGCGGGTGCTCCTGGCTTGGCTCGGGGAGCTCTCAATCTCCGGCGTTGTGGCGGCGGAGAGCTCGGCTACGGCGAGCTCGTGGGGAGAGAGCTCGGGATAGAGGGCAGGTGAGCAGGGGCAAGTGGGGATGGGGAGCAGAGGGCTCGTGGGGCTCCTCTTCCTGCAGTGGAGGCAGAGCAAGGGGCCCGAGCACGCGCGAGACGGTGGTGCGGCGCGAGCACGGCGATGGCGCCAGTGCGCCTCGGTCGCTACAGGGAAGAAGATGGAAAATTGCAAAAAACCCCCTAGCCAAATTGTTCCATCACCGATTGGTCCCCTTCTCTATTTCTGTTTAAAATACAGCATCATTTCAAAGATTTCTTTGAGGCACTTGGACATTTTATAAAATCTGAGAAAAATATTGTAGCCTCCCCACTGCATGTGGAAGCACCACAAAAATTGGTGTCTCCAAAAAAAAATGTTTTTGCCCACATTTGTTCATAGAAGTTTAAATAGGGCATTTTGTTAAATTCAAAAAGGTTGCTCCTTTGGGAATTTTTAGCAATTGCAAAATATTTTCAGAACTCTTGGAACTTCCTTGAGAAATATAAGAGGTCGAAGTATTTGTGTTTCGCAAGTTTGAGTGCTTTTAATAACTTGGGATTTGTTGTAGCAAGTTTGGCATTTTGTTTTTAAATGGTACCAAAACCATTTGTGTGTTGTTTAGCAAGTTAAATTTGGATGCCATGATGCAATGCAACACAAAAGCGAAATTTTTACACAGGTTTTTAGGTTTCCGAACTTTGGGCTGTTACAATCGGGTCTTAAAATTAATTTCCATAAAAGTGAATTGTTTCCTTCTTCCAACTTCCCAAAGGAGTCTTAAAACGTTTGGATTATTTCCGATCAAGATTCTTTTGGCAAGGGGATAGTGAAAACAAAAGGTATCGACTTACCAAATGGAGTGTGGTTTGCCGTCCAAAGACCAAGGGGGGCTCGGAATTCATGACATTGAGGTCAAGAATAGAGCATTGCTTGGTAAATGGCTGTTCAGGCTTCTTTCCGAAGATGGACTGTGGCAAACCCTCCTAAAGAGAAAGTATGTGGGTGATAAAGCGATATCTCAGGTTCTTTGGAAACCTGGTGATTCACACTTCTGGGCTGGCATCATGGCCACGAAGAAATTCTTTTTCCCACATGGATCTTTCTCAATCAGGAATCGAGGGGAAATTCTTTTCTGGGAGGATAAATGGCTTGGCCAAACAACTCTCCGGGAGCAGTATCCGGCTTTGTACAGTATTGTGCGACACAAAGGCGACACGCTCGCTAAGGTGATGGGTACTTCCCCACCAGATGTATCGTTCAGAAGAACTCTTTTAGGGCCTAGACAAGCATCTTGGAATGTCCTGCTTCTACGGTTGGACTTTGTCCAATTGTCGGACGGCCCTGATAGATTTCGTTGGAATCTAACTAAGAATGGTATATTCTCGGTTGATTCTATGTATAGAGCTTTACTCCAACCTATAGTCCAAGTCGATACAAATAAGAAAATTTGGAAGATGAAGATTCCACTAAAACGAAGGTGTTTGCGTAGTATCTTCGTCGAGGTGTAATTCTTACGAAGGATAACCTTGCCAAACGCAGTTGGCACGGGAGCAAAAAGTGTGTCTTCTGCAATCATGACGAGACCATTAAACACTTATTCTTCCAGTGCGAGTTTGCGAGGTCTATATGGTCAGCTATCCAGATAGGTTCTACCTTATATCCTCCACGCAGCGTTGCAAATATTTTTGGCAACTGGCTAAACGGGGTGGATTCTAGGTTCAAACTACTTATTAGGGTGGGAGCGATTGCCGTTATTTGGTCGCTATGGCTATGTAGAAATGATAAGGTTTTTAATGATAAAAATTCTTCTGTTATGCAGGTTATTTACCGATGCACAGCTACGCTCCGTTCCTGGTCGGCCCTGCAGCGTGTGGAGCACCGAGAGCTGTTTTTGGAGGTTTCGTCGCGTTTGGAGGCTGCGGCAAAGGAATTATTCTCCCTGCATGGCTGGCCACATAATTTATGGATCGATCCTCCACCGTCATAGGCGTTTCTACAATTTCTCATTATGATATGTAATTCGCCTTTCTTTTATTTTGGTTTGCTTTGGAACTTCGGAATTTGTTGGGGCTGTGTGCATCCTAGTTATGCAGAGTTCGGGTGTAATACTTAAAACTTTGAGTAATAAAATCTCTTTATCAAAAAAAAAAATACTGTTTTGTTGGTGACGTGTTTGGTCGCATGGGAGGCAGAACAAGAAAATGGAATGCTAATCATTGTTCCTACCTAAGACTCCCTCAGATTCACAATATTAAATTTTTAGTTTTCTTCTGATTCAAACCATCTTAGCATTGGACATTTTTTTCTTAAATAACCAATAGTTATGATATAAAATTAGTAGATCAAATATGTGTTCATAAAATATCTATTTCATGTTGTAGAAGTTGATACATCTCTTTGCACACTTGATTATAGTGAAGATAATTTGACAAAGGACACCTAACCAACCTGTTAATCCTGGTGTTTACATGTTTCTAGTTTAACTACAGGCTGCTATAAAAGAATGACGGACATCTGGAGTGCCTCGTCGTCTGCATGTGAGGACATGACTTTATACAGCGACGATCTGCCTAACAGCGGCTAGAAACTCCATGTATATATTCAGATAGAAGGAGCGACTGGCCAGGTTAGATCAAGCATCGATCTAAAATTGTGTGAACATGTAGTAGTATTGAGCCAGACATATCCCGTATGTCATATTTTTAAAATAGAGGAAGTCTTGCCGTCGACGGGCGATGGCAGGTTAATCATCAATGTATTGTTGCGTCATACTCTACTACATGTAGCACCTCTGATGTCCACACCAGGTCTAAAAGTATTGTTTTGTTAACCCCTCCAACGTTCTCCTAAACCGTTTCCTGGATCAGGTTTTTCCCATATAGACGTGCTGAATTTTGCTAATTTATTTTTTGCAGAATGACGAGCACAGTCATATGCGGTGGCTGCTGCGGCCGTTGCCTGTAGATCCACGCCGTCATCATGGTCATGAACATGAAGACCCTCGGCAAGATCAGCTCCGGGTAGCACACAACAAGGTGCAGGAACATCACGTGCACCATCATCGTCGCCAGTCGGTTCTTCCACTTGCAGATGCCGTCGAGCCATTTGGCGACCGTGAAGGTGCCGGAGAAGAGATCATATTGATCCAGTGTAAGTTGGCCTTGCTACGTCGCAGGCTGAACATGGGGTCGTCAACGTCGAGCATATATATGTATCCTACATCCACCACCTCACGTGAACAGGACGGCAAGGTTGAGCTCCCCCATCGAACAGGTAGGAAGTGAAGTGTTTAGGAGTTCAAGGGGCTGGAGATGTGGTGCCAGGATGATCACTGATGGAATATGAAGCAAAAAATGCAGAGGGAAAGAAGAAAGAATGGAGGAAGCTTGAAGACAGATGACATGCTTGATACTACCTTCTGGTGGTGGTTGCGTCGTAATAGGCTAGTTTTGATTCCTTCCGTTCTAGCTATATTACAAAGTTTTTATTTTGTTGTTGCCGGGCTGGCGAAAACTGACGGTCGCCTTCTCTGGCTGTTGGCTGGTGTTTTCCTGGGCACCGATTGGTGTTCAGAAAGGTCTGGAGTTTGTTGGAGGCAGCTCTCGGGGGTGAGTTCTCTCCGTAATACCTCGGGTCTGTTTTTCTTTTCTTTTCCTGGTGTTTGTAGCAATGGACAGTTTGGTTTCTTCAATGGAAATCGGAGGGCGCCTCCCTCTTTATTTTTAAAAATTATCCAAGCTTAACATAGAGTAAATACTTTGAATTCTGTTACTTTGTAGGAGAAGCCCAATATATAGGAGGGATAGTTTGGCTCACAAGTCGACTCAAAGGAGATATAATCTGAACTCTGAACTGAATCTAAACAAGATTCTGCACCTAATCCGAATCTAAACCTAATGAATAGTCTAGCAATAAGGAAATCCTAGCCACTTTCGGCTACACCAGGAGGTGGTGCGGTCAGGGATGAAGCCCTCCTACCATATGTGGTTCCTCACATAATAATAATCTTCATGGATCCAACATCTAGTTGAGCAAAGTGTAAAGTAACATATACCCGTCCATTTGGGATCTCGATCGTTTTGGTTGCAATGTCTAAGAAAACAAAACATCCACTCATTATATTGATGACATGTGTAGATCTATATGAAGTGAACGCAGTACACCAAGGTTTTCAATTCCGGCTGAGAAAAACGAAATTCTGGCAAAATTCGGCCATTTGGTTCAGGTCCGGTAGATAAGTTTTCTGGCCAAGTATTTCGGCCGTGTTTGAATTTTTGGGCTGACCCAACGGTTGGCCCAGTGCATTGGCCTTGCGATGATCTAAAATTTGCAAAACAAAATTCAAAACCCTTGTAAAAATGTTTTGAGAATCACAGAAGGCAGAGTAGAGAGATTTTCATTCACTAACAACAAGTAACGAATTTTCTTGATATGATAACATAAACGTTTTGGAAAGGCCTACCAGTTGGATGAGGTGAGCTAAAATTCCTTTACTGGAGTACTCACAAGCAAATGTATGCAAAGCTGCAAACTGAAATGCTGCATTTTTCAATAAAAAACTTGTTCTTTCTCATCCCTTTTGAAACTTAGTCTGGTCTCTGGTGAGTGAACTGACAATTTTACAAGGCATCAAAGTCACGCGGGAGCGTCTTCTTGTCATTTGCCCTTTGGACATTTCTGCTGTCCTCTCCTTGATATCACATGATCAATCTACAAAAACTTAATAAAGGGTACGATTGATCAGACGGATGCACAACTAAGTGTGAAGTCGTGACTGTAACCAACATAACAAGTAATACCTCTGCCAAAACATCACTCATCAATCGCTCATGTCTATTTATCTGTACTAGATTTTTAAATCCGTAATTCATTTTTTGGATGTGGGTCGAGTTAAAGTAAATATTATTACACTGAACTTTTATACTTTATTAGGATTTTATTATATTTCGGTGTATATGTTGTATACCGATTAGTTAACATTGTTAACCGTTCAATAATTTTTCTCAATTGTTTTTCATTATACAGTTGAAATGTATATCACTGAATATATCTAAGTTGCGCAAAATGTTTTTCCTTTTTGAGATATTATATCATTGAAAATATACAATGCCACCTTAAATTTGAAATTAAAAAAGAAGGAAAAAACACACGCCTCTTTAATTTTCTTACAATTTGTTATTAATAGCATATCTATATATATTATTGTTGAAAACTCTTTTCAATTTTTATGTTTTTTTTAGAGATTCCAAAACATACATCCTAGCAAATATCTTAATAGACCTTTGTAGTGTATGATTATGTAAGAGAATATATATAATCTTCTAGAGTGTAAACTGAATGATGGGCATGATCACTATTCCTTGATCAAATGTGTCTTACAAGTTAAAATGGATCCGATAATATGCTGATGATTTATACAAGTCACTGAAATATAAAGTCTTATAGTAATCATTGACAATCATAAAATATTATGGGTTCTACTACTTTTGCAAGCACAAACTTCAATTATTATGTATGCAAACCACAATGGGTCTCTGTATACAATGCTGCTCCTGTTAATTTCTCAAATAAAAAATTTATGCATAAAATTAAACATTGGACATATATCTACCAAAATTTCATGTATATCATATGTAAGGAATTCATAGGGAGACTAGTAGGCAAACTAAACTGGCACCACCGATCTAATTGGTTGGTTCTTATGTGGTTCATTATAATGGTCCACCATGTGCAATTGTTAATGTAAACTAAGGTCAACTTTATATGATTTATAAATAGTTAATAATCTCTTATATGTGATATATAGATAAACGAATGATCGCAAATAAGAAGAAGTAGAAGAAAGGAAAGAGCAACACAGTGACTGACGTTGGTGCTCAGGTGCGGCTGTGTAGCAGCAAGTACAACAGACATGGATATTGTTGGTCATTGCGACGACCAATGTTGGACATGAGGAGGTAGTCAAGAGGTTAAGCTGTGGTGTTCAAAGTGAAAAGTTTGATTTGTATATGACTAAAGATTGCACAATTCAGCACTACTGCTATAATTGCGACAAGCACAATCGTCCTATCTCGAGATGTCAGGTGTTGAAACAACCGAGGCCTTCGGCTCTGCTGGTGTAGAAACCACGTTTTTTCAATTGCATGATACATTGTTCAAGGATCATTTAGCAAAGATATCAACACCAACTTCCTTGATTACTGTCAGCGGTGATGTATCAATTTTGGCTGAGGATGTTCTGAAGAAGGTGGCGCGTGCTTTTCTTGTTTTGACACCTGGAATTGGGAGGCGATGCCTCATGACCACACATTTTGTTATCAGGATTTCCACGATAGCCGACCTCCATCATGTGGATGGGATGGAGGTTATGTTCCATGCTCACAATGTTGTGTTGTCTATCAGTGAATGGAGGATGGAGGAGACCAGATCGTTCTTCGATCTCAAACTGGTTTGGGTTCATGTCACATGGGTTCCATATTAGCTTCCTCATTTCTTTGGTTTGTGGGGAGTTGGCTCTATGATTTAAACAACTTTGGATGTTGATTTGCTTTCTCTCCATTGTCATGGTATTGTTCGCATTCTAGTGGGCATGATGAGCACATCCGCTTCTAATATTGCACATGATGCATGACGACGCACATGCCACAACGTATTTAGTGGTAAAGTTGAAAGGCTTCGTTTTTCACTATGTGCTTGAAAAGGTGGATTATGTGCTGGAACCGGACTTTGTTCCTTTCACTATCAGCAGCGTTGCTGGCAGCCTAGCACCCACTTGACGTGGTTCTTTGGCAGGAGCATGCTGCTCCAGTTGTGCAGGCATCGGTAGAGGCACGCCAGCCGGTGGTGGAGGCAGCTGCTCCAATTTCCACGCCGGCTGAGCACGCTGCTGATTGACCGCTGTTGGGAGGGGTGTCTACACCACCTTCACCCCTCCTTTGGTGTCACAATTTCTGGATCTCCTTCATCCTTTCTTACTTTTTCTAGTTCTCGAATTATTACTTCTCATTTGGAGATCGAAACTAGGTATAGGTTTATGTCGTAGTTCTCATGAGTTACAAGTTTTCTGTTAATGTACTAAAGCATGCTGAGGTAGATCGTTTAAAACTTGCTCCCAAAAATAAAACTACTATACATCCGTACCAAAATATAAGATGTTTTTGCATTTTTCTGATACCGATGTCCCTAGACGCATAAATGAGATATTTCAAACATCTTATATTTTGATACGGAGGGAGTACCTCCCAGACCCTGAATTAGATGATGAAGAAGGGGACGCCACTTGTGACGACCAACTTCTTGCATATCTAGTTGGGGGAGTGTCGGAGGTGGGATTAGATGAGTCTAGGCTGGATTCTATGTGTGTGACTTAACAGCTACTGGTGACAAGTCTAAATCTTCTAAAATAGAATTGGCTCCCTTGGTTTTGGAGGCTGTCTGGACACGCAGTGGCGGACCCAGGAATTTTTTGAAGCCTGGGCGCGCTACAGTGCAACTAATTTTTTTCGACAAATTTAGGACCAAATGGAAATTGACAAAATTTCGTCAAAAATAGTGCGAACTCCGGTTCAAAATTAAGAAATTACAGTCGACGAAACTCAAAACTAATCACCGGAATGGAACCTACTCACCAATGCACATATATTTCGTATACAATTTATTTTAAATTGAAACACGGTTGTGTAAATTAGAGAGGATGAAGTGAAGAAGTTTAACTGAGGTGAGGGGACTACAGACCGCAGCGGGAAAGGCATCCCAAGTGATGACTATAAACCCATGAAGACTGAGGGCATAGTTTTCTAAAAATAAATGGACCTTTTCCTAAAAATGTTTTTACAAAACTTGCATATTCATATATGACTTTCTGGTCAGGATGGTAGATACTGCATACCACTTATCTAAACGTTTAGCTGAACTTGCTGAGTAACGCTGTTACTCATTCGTTCCCTTTTGATCCCCTGCTTAGACTCTGAGGAGGTGAATGAGGAGAGCTACGGAGCGTACCATGCTGACGAGGTGTACTTCGAAGCACCTGATCTGTCCGGAGGAGTTGAAGGCGTCGACTACATCATTGCCTACGGAGCAGACGGCGCTGAAGAAGAGGAGGTGGAGACTTAGAATCTTCATAGTAGGAACCTGGCCAAGCAAGACTAGACTAGTACTACTTAGTTACTGAGGTTCTTAGTTTGCTGCTTTCTATCGCTTTTAGGTTGACTCCTGTCAACATTGCAATAATAGACATTCCTCCCATGTCGGAGGAAGGCGTTGATGTTTTTATGCATTTCTGGCTTGTAATCTTTAGCAGTGTGTAATAAAGTGGACCCACAATGTTTCTGCTGTACTACTCTGAGATATGTAATATTTACGGATTAGTCCTTCCGTGGGTGTTATGTCAACGACTTGTACACTACAACATGAAGCACCGTAGGCACCGCCGCGTTACTTGTCCGTTGTGTCAGCGATCGAGCAGTGCATTGATCTCAAGACTCTCATGTTGGATGATTTGGTCGGGCAATTCAAGGCGCACGATCAGCGGATGAAAATAACCTATGGTGATGCGAAGCAGGATGAGCATCTAATGCTCACGAAGCAGCAGTGGATGGCTCTTTCGAAAGAAAAGCAAGGAGCATCCACGAGTAAGAAAACGAAGGACGACGACACTCCGCCGAGGAGGAAGATGGCATGACATAAAGAAAGTAAGGTGTCATAACTGTCGTGAACTTGGACACTTCAAGTCTGATTGCTGGAAATCATCAAAGAAACAAAGGGCTCTCATGGCCCAAGAAGGAGACGATAGTGTGATGCACTTGATGTGCGAACTGGTGGACGAGGATGATCCAATTCTTCAAGCGATGGCTAAATAAACTGACACGCTTGTGGAAGAGAAAGTTTGCCTTCAAGTTTCGCAAACACGTGTCGATGCTACTGACACAGGAGGTATGAAGGCATACGTGGTGCCAGAAGTCCACGAAGTGCGGCGTCTTGACGCGTCGCAAGGAAAAAAATGAGGGCGTACGTGGCGTCAGAGGTACACGGAGTACGACACGGTGTCACGTCGCATGGCCAAGGAGTAATCGTCAAAGTCAACGCTCCAAAAAGTCCAGGAGAAATAGGGCCAAACATGAGCCCAGGAAGCAGGCCGGCTCGACCAGGAACAGAGTAAAGGGCTGGCAGCCCACACCAAGGCCAGAAGCAAGCGGAGCAAAAAGAAGCCCGCAAGGAGGAGGTCCAAAAAAAGAAGTGGGCTAAGCAGCCCAGCAAAGGGGACGGATGGAGGCAGCATTGGTGCTTCTCTGTACGAGCCAGAAATCCCATGAGGCCAAGCTCGGCCATAACTAGAAGCTGCATATGGAGGCCTCTCACGTGGTGCAAAGAAGCCAGAAGGAAACAAGTCAGATCGGACAAAAGCGATCCATACAGGAACAAAAGGTGCACTGGAAGAAAAATCCGTCGAATTCACAGGTGCATCATTGTTCCACGAGGGAAGAAAGGAACGCGTTATCGGACGCAGAAGAGTACGTCGCACCGTCTCCGAAAGCATTGAAGCTGATGCAACTACGATCGACGCCACCACACATGCAACACGTGTTGGATTGCTATCCGAAGAAGGATGATCCGGTGAAGATGAAGCATGAAAAACAATGTTTGCTCGTCGAGGAACCGGCGAAATTTGAAGACACGGATACGATGGAGTATTGGCGTCAGTCACTGTCATTGCCAGAAGAGCGACAAGATGAAAGTGAGGTGTATTTTGCTCGGATACATTTGTTCAAGGTAATTATTCCGTAGATGAAGGCTATAAAGTAAACAGAAGATTGTTTTAAAAGTACCGAAAAAAGATGATATTTGAAAACGTCGATAAAAAGGAATGTTGTCGTCAGTGTAGATGAGTCGACGAAAGCAAGGTCGATGTCATGGATGCCACGAGGAGCGACGAAAGCAATGTCAATGGTGAAGACTGAAGCAGCGAAAGCAGTGTCGAGGGTCACACATACGCGAAACAACCGGCATATTTGGGACCCAAGAGAAAGAGAAGCGCATGTCGTGCTTAGGGCGGTGATTGTTAGGATTAAGCACGATGTGCCTTGTATACGAGTTGTATACTGTCGCAACAGTGGAACATGGGGTTCCCCTAGTACTGCCAAAGTGGGTCCACTCCATGTGGGCCCAAGATGAAGATGGACAAGACCAAGACTCAAGTCAAGCTGGCGGGTTCACCGTCAAGACGCGCAAGGCCTACGTCGACAAAGGGCTCCGGTCCTGGGGACCTTCCGGGTCCCCGAACCAAGCTAGAAGGCCAGGAAGGACCCGAGAGCCCGAGTTCCCGGCAGGAGGCCAGGCTCCCTCTCGGGTACTTCCCCACGTCCCTGTGGATAAGCACTCCACCTCACCGCGGAAGACTTGGGAAGCAAGGCGAAGGCAGCGCGGGCGGGAAGCACGTCCCGTGGTGGTGTCAGCTCCTGTCCACCCCAAGGCGGACGCTCCCACCTAACCCAAAGGAGACGCTAGGCTGAGGAGAGGCCACGTCTCCTCCTAAACTAGATGAGGAGGGTCCTTCGCCCCGAAGGTCCCTCATGCCCCTCACGTGACCCTGTGGCAACCCCTTAGCCTATAAAAGGAGGACCAAGGCACGGACGAGGGGAAGGTCGAAGCAAGGATGAACACAAGCTAGAACCAGAGCAAGACTAGACTAGGGCTGCGAAGGTAGAGAGGAAGGTGATCTCCTCCGGGTCAGGATCTGTCCTTCTTCTACCTCCAGCCAAAACCCTTCCGGGTACCCCATCCGGGAGGTTCCATTGTAAGCCACACTATGAAGAACCCATCAATCCAGACATGCAGGAGTAGGGCTTTTAGCCTCCGGGAGGCCTGAACCTGGGTAGCTCCTTGTGTCCCTTTGGTTGCATGCTTTGATCGTGGAGAGGAGAGCTTGATCTAGACTCCGCCCAAGAAGACGATTCTCAGCCTCCTTCGCGCCCCGTGCCGAACCTAAAATGGGGTATCCTATACTCCCGGTGTCCGTGCAACGAGACACGACATATACGTAGACGAGTCCCATTAGCGTAGGAATTAGGAATTCTAAACCAACCTTGTTAGCTGCACTAGCGCTGCTATATATACGTGTAAAGACCCCTGTGTAATCTGTACCGTGAGTTGAGAAGCAATACAAAGAAAAGGCTCGAGACGAGCCTTTGGCAATCAGCCGGTTTTATTGCGTGTGTGTGTTTTTTTTAGATAAAGGGATTTTATTAATTTAAAAGTTTTAAGCATCACACCCAGCCTCTGCATAGTTAAGATGCACACAACCACCAGTTCACCAGTACCCAATTCGGCATAAAATAAAATGGCGAATTACATATTATAATGAGAAATTGTAGATCCACCTAAGATGATGCTAGGTTTATCCGAAGTCTATGTTGCCATACATGCCGGGAGAATAACTCCCTGGCCGCAGCCTCTAGCCTCGACGCCACCTCCAAAAATAAATCTCGGTACTCCACACGCTGCAGGGCCGACCATGCTCGTAGCTGTACACCGATAGATAACCTGCATAACAGAAGCATTTTTATCGTTAAAAATCTTGTCATTTCTACATAGGCACATCGACCAAATAACGCCAATCGCGCCCACCCTACTGAATAGTTTAAACCTAGGATCCACGTCATTTAACCAGTTGCCAAAAATATTTGCAATAGTACGCGGTGGATGTAAGGTAGAACCTATCTGGATGGCTGACCATATAGACCTGGCGAACTCGCATTGGAAGAATAAGTGTGTAATAGTCTCGTCATGATGACAGAAGGCGCACTTTTTACTTCCGGGCCAATTGCGCTTGGCAAGGTTGTCTTTTGTAAGAATTACTCCTCGACGAAGATACCACGCAAACACTTCGGATATTATCCCTACTATCGACTGGTACTTCGGATAGAATTAGTGCTATATACATAGAATCCACCGAGAATTTACCATTCTTCGTAAGATTCCATTGAAATTTATCTGGACCTTCCGACAATTGGACTGAATCCGATCGAATGAGAAAAGCATTACATGATGCTTGTCTTGTTCCAATTAAATTTCTTCTGAACGAAACATCTGGTGGGTAAGTACCCAACACCTTCGCGATCGTGTCGCTTTTGTTTCGTACAATAGTATACAAAACCGAATATTGTTCTCTGAAAGAAGATTCACCTAGCCATTTATCCTCCCAAAAACGAATTTTCGATCTATCCCTAATTTACGTGTGTGCGTGTGTTGCTACTACTAGCCGATCGATCCGCTGATCGATTCGTGAAGGCTAGCTAGTTAATTTCTGATACGTACGTGGGTTGAAGGTGCGCGTCTCCACGGAAAAACTTCATATACTTACTTCATCGTCAAGAAATTCTCCGGGACTTAGAAGCCTTAGTAAGTGGTCCCTTTTTGGATATGAGTCATGGATGCTCACTAAATATCTTTTGTTGGTTGGTTCAGATATGATATTTTTAATCACGGTCCAATCATTGCCGGTGCAGACATAGCCTGTCACAATAGAAGTAATAAGATGCGGTTTTAATGAAGAAGAATGTAGGAAACGCAGGGATAGCAGGATTAGTTTCGTACCTTGTGAAGAAACCATGTAGTCTCGTGCCTTCTTAGGCTTGTTATGCTGTCGCATAGGTTTCTCGATCTGCATGGGCATTGGCAGCTTGTCCTCTATAGTTTCCAACCCTTCCAGGCCGGGCGTTTGTGCAAATTCCTCATCCTGAGGCAGTAAAATTTGTTGGCTTGTTTAGTTCTATGATATTATATTATCATTATAATTAGAATTATTCGGTAAATATAATGGAAAAGAAAACTTGCCTTTGTCACTTCCGAATCTGGAGTCTCTTTTTTAGTTATATTGTCTTCAAGAGGTATATATTCTATATTCTATATCCTCTGTCCTCTTCTTTCTTTCTTCCATTTCACTTGATTTTTGGTCGCTTAGTAACTGAATTCACAATATTATATTATTATACTTTTGAGTAAAAAGATTCCTGATATGATATAAGCTAAAATGTTACAAACTGATAGGTGACGTTACAATTAGAATAATAATGATATGCAAAAAAGAACTCGCCTTTGTAGACTCGGGGATTGTATCTCCATATTTGATTATCACCGCTTCATCCTGCATGTTTTTTGGCCCCTTCGTAACGGCTTCCTGTATTGATTCTTCTTGTATAGCCTCTGTCGACTCGTGACATATGTATCCTTGTCTATCGTTATAATCTCTTCAATCTGCATATTTTCTGTTTTCTCGTCCCCTGCGACCTTATCAATGTTTTCCTGAAACCCAAGCATAGCACTTTTTTTTTTGATGGTCATCGGGGGGGACAAAGTCCCCACCTGAATTTTATATCAAAGTTGCCTATGAGGTTTTGCAACCTCTACAAGATGGGTTCAAAAGAACCAGAGTACACGGGGATTATAAGGGGAGAGATAAAGGAAAACACACACACAATGAGAGGGAGCGGCAAGAACCACCATGAGGCACCAGAAGATGAGGGGTGTTGTCGAGGGATCACAATACCAAGATTCAACAAATAGCCGAGCGCACCACACCGGCGAGCGTATCGAATCCCACGGCACAGCTCAGGAGCATCCACAATCAACGAGTGCCAAAGCCTAGCACCTAGCACGAACCTTGACTGGGAGCTCCGCCACGAGAAAACGAGACGACAAGCAGGTGGGGGAGGCATCAAATGCATCGTCATTGAGCAAAGGTGAACCGAGACGCCACCAAGAGCCCAAAGCTCGCCACACTGCACGGCCGCCATGGGAGGGTCTTGGGCAAGCAAACCAAGTGACCGAGATCACGCGAAGACCTGCCAAAGAGGGACAACAAACCACCATCGGCCCCAAGCTAGCCACAGCAACACCCTCCAGCACACGCAGCAACAAAGCCACACAAAGGGTCTCCAAGATGACGCCTCCAAGGAGGTTGTGTTGACAAGGGAGCAACACCGTCATCCGATCCGGCAAGCCGGGTCCAAGGTTTTCACCCGGAGAACACCAAAGGTCTATAGGTGCCGTAACTCCACAGCGGTACCTCCAGCGAGGAAACGACGTCAAAGACCCGCTGCCGCCGGCAACGACAAAGTCAAGCACCAACAGCGACCGCCGCAGCCAACCACACCTCGCGGAGACCGCACACGGCCAAACATCAACACAAGCGGCAGATCCTCCAGAGCCGCCGGACGCAGCAGTAGCCACCGACCCCGTCGAGCACCATGCCAGCAGAGGTAGTTGGGGCGCATACCTTGGCCCAGAACCACCATGGCCCGGGCAGCAGCCCTACAGTAGGCGCCGACGCGCCCGCTGCCAGGGGGCGGATCCGAGCACGCAGAGTGTCGATGAGGAAGGAGCGCCCGGCCCATCCGAAGCCCAGATCGGGCCCGGCCTACGGGCCACAGCTTGTGTAGCAGCATCGCGTCGCCCCCGCCACCACTTGCGGAGCAGCATAGCACTTTAAGATAGGAAACCTTGTATAGGATGGAGTTACAGAGATATATCATTACCATATTGATATCATGGACAGTAGTACATAATGTGGGTGGAGATTGATCCGCACAGGGGATGACGACGTAGACACGGAGGACTATGTATCCTTGTCTTTCGTTATAATCTTTTCAATCTGCATATTTTTTATATCCTCGTCCTCTGCTACCTTGGGTACTAATGCGCCATATTGCCACTCATTTACTAAGGGTTTCCATTAGGTCATTAGGGTCATTTGACCCCACAATTGTACCTAGCTCCGCTCCTGAAGTGCTCCACCGGAATCATCGTCGAGCTTGCCAACGTGCTAGAGGTACGGAGGAAGGCCGGGAGTGATAAAGGCGTGAAGAGGGGTGGAACGTTCAAACACCAAGTTAATTTGTGCATGTGTCCTCACTAGGGCGTACTTTACGTTTTTGTAATATATCGGAGTAGAAATATAAGTTAATTTCTGCACAGTATTCAGTGAGAAAAATCACATGATGTACTCTTAAATTCTAAATTACTCCGTACATAATTTTGAGGCGACCATATCCAGGTAAGCTCAATAAGAATTTCATTGATATTATCCAGGAGTTGCATATTATGTATTTATAATTAGATTAAAGTTGGTCGGTAAAGGCTTTGGTGGATGATTGAACGGGGCCGCACATCCACATCTCGACTCCTATTCCTCTGCTTCCTATACACCGGGGCCCGATGAGGGCCGAATCCCTTCGTGGGTCATGAAGTAGGATGAATATGCATGTCTGTTGTGATAGCGTACAAATAGCGTACAACGTGTTGTGTACACCCTGAAAGTCTGAAACCGGTGGGTTTGCATTTTATCAATGAGAACTTAATATGTAAGCCTTTTCACAATGCACAATTGTTTCACCCGTTGCAGCGCACGAAGGGCATATTACATATAGTAGAATAAAAATGTACTACCTAGCTCCATGTCTCGAAACATTTATTTATGGAAACCTTCCCTCTAGGAAAGAAAGCTAGATTGGAACTAGTGTTGGGACATATGGAATTACATCAAAACCATGGAGTGTTCTCCTTGGGTACTCAACAATGTCGTCGGGACGGTGATACTTCAAACGCTCCATGCGAACCATACCGTCGTAATTCAGCCCATGTCCATGGTAGGGAAAGAGATAGTGGGTTCCAGCAGCATGTAGCAGCATCGTACCATCAGAGACGGTTATTGGACGAAGAGCCTGTAGCCTAGGAAAAACTGGGGCTTCGATGACGTGACGCCGCTCCCATCGTGGCGTGTTCCTGGTGTCGCCGGCGTCCAGTGCACTGCTCGTCCACATCTCGACCGACTCGGAGGCAGAGCCCGGGTTAGTCACGCACATCCACAGCTCCCCGCGCAGCTCGGCTAAGCTGGACGCCGCGTAGTCCATCCTCCTCGCGTTACAGGGAGGCGCCGGTACGATGCTGAACGACTCGTCTTCGAGGCTGAAGCGGACGAGACCCGGGGCCTCGTGGTGGGCGTCGAGAACCGACTCGTCTACGGTCAAGAGCAGCGAGCCCTGGAAGAAGGTCGCCGTCCGCCCTGGCAGGACGGGGTACGGCGGTGGCGCCGCCGTCTCGCGCCATTGCCCCGTTCCGATGGTGAACACCTCCGCCCCGAGTTCGTAACTGTAGCCGCCCGTGCGGATCGTGTTCAGGGAGCGGTAGAAAAAACGCGCGACCTTGTATGTCCCGGTGCGCTGGTCGTGGCCGAGGCCGAACGCCTGGTAGCCAACGAAGTAAGCGGGGAGCCGAGGCGGTGCGGCGGTCAGGGGAAGCGCGAGGACGCGGCCCGTGGCCGGGTTGAGCACGCGAGCACCTCCGGCTCCGGCGTCGGTGGGCGCCAGCACCAACCCGTCGCAGTGCGCCAGGTCGTGCGCCGCTTCCTGCCTGGCGCGGGAGAAGGAGTGGCCAGGCATGGCGTCAACGAGGGTGGCGGCGCCCTGGCTCTCCTGCAATCGGTAGAGCCCGGCAGCGGTGACCTCGCCGTCGTCGTTTTCGATCTGCGGCACGATTAGCACGCACGGCTCCTCCATTGCCCTAGCTAGCTAGCTAGCTAGCTCGATTATTGTTGTACACAATGAGATCGGTCGGGGCATATATATCGACTGCCCGATCGAAAAGCTGAACGGGTCGACTTCGAGTCGAATTAGGAAAAAATAAAAATAAAAAGCATCGCAAGGTTTGGAGGTTCGGTAGAAAAGGAAGGAACCTCTACACAATTTCCAAAGTAAATACGGAGTAAACCTGTTAGGTGTCACAAAAGAAAAACCTGGTAGGTATCACACAAAGAGTCCAAAACAAAAATCAAGGAAGCCCAATACATCCCCGGCCCTTCAAGGAATCCATACATTGGCCTGGACAGCTAATCCCTTCAAGGCTTCGTTTGTGGATCGGTGAACAGAGCTGAAACCCAGGGAAGCAGCTGTGGCAATTTTCAGAGATGTTGATGGTAAATTCTTGGGAGCATCGGCCTTGGTCGTTTCAGGCCTTACTGACCCGGGAACATTGGAAGCGTTGGCTTGTAGGGAAGCGTTGACTCTGGCAAAAGATATTGATATACGCCGTGCTGTGATTGCATCGGATTGTGCAGGAGTTGTCCATGATATAGCCGATAGCAGTAGAGGCCCATACAACACAGTTATAGCTGAGATCAAGAAGAGAAGAGAAGAACTGGAGTACGTAGAGTTCAAGCATGAGTACAGGGAAGCAAATTGGGAGGCTGGAGAGACTTTTTGCTCCCGGGCACCAGTGAACCCTCCAATTTAAAAAAAGTGAAAATCATATTTATGAGTTTTAAAAAATTCTAAAAAAATCCCGGGAGTAGGCAATAGTATATTCCATGAACGTGTTAAATATCAACTCCAAATACATTGTATTTTTAGCTATACAAAAATGACAAATTGTGGATCTAAATATGCCTATTTTCAAATCTCTAAGTTTTACCTTATTTTGTCATTTTTGTATAGCCCATAATATAAAGTATTTCAAAATAAAAATTTACACGTTAATAGTATACACCATTTACCTACACACGTGATTTTTTTCAGAATTTTTTGACACTCATAAATATGGTTTTATATTTTTTAAATTGGAGGGTTCACTGGTGCCCGGGAGCAAATAGCACTTACCGATTGGGAGGCTCATGATCTAGCTAAGGGAGTTGTAGTTTTAGGCACTGGCCGTCATGTTTGGTTGGTGCAACCACCGGAATTTGTAAACATACTCCCTCCGTTTATTTAGTTCGCGTTCTGGGTTTAGTCAAAGTCAAACTATGTTCAATTTGACCAAAATTTATTTAGAAAAAATATTAACATGTATATTGTAAAATTTACATTATTAGAATTATCATAAAGTATACTTTCATACTATATGCATTTGGTATTATGGATATTTATACTTTTTCTTAGATTCTTGGTCAAACTTGACAAAATTTGACTTTGACTAAACCCATAACGCGAACTAAATAAAAACGGAGGGAGTACCTATTATGATCCACTAGTAAAGTCCGGTGGCGTGTCGTGAAAAAGCTAGTAACATGTCTCAAGAAAATAGTATGGTATTACTTTGAAGTGTTTGGCTTTAGCAAAAACTGCAGTTGTATCTACTGCAGTTTCGAAGAAAACTGCACTGGTTTTGAAGCAAATATTTTTTTAGATAAAGGGCTTTTATTACTTAAAAGGTTTAAGCATTACACCCGGCCTCTGCATAGCTAAGATGCACACAGCCACCAGTTCACCAACACACAAGTCTATAAGCAAAAGATAAAAGACGAATTACATATCAAAATGAGAAATTGTAGATCCGCCTAAGATGCTGGTAGGTCTATCCGGAGTCTATGTTGCCACCCATGCCGGAAAAATAACTCCCTGGCCGCAGCCTCCAGTCTCGACGCCACCTCCGAGAATAAGTCTCGGTGCTCCACACGCTGCAGGAATGACCATGCTCGTAGCATCGCTGTGCACCGGTAAATAACCTGCATAAGAGAAGCATTTTTATCATTAAAAACCTTGTCATTTCTACATAGCCATAGCGACCAAATAACAGCAATCGCTCCCACCCTACAGAATAGTTTGAACCTAGGATCCACTCCATTTAACCAGTTGCCAAAAATGTTAGCAACAGAAATAGGAGGATGTAAGGTAGAACCAATCTGGATGGCTGACCATATAGACCTAACGAACTCGCACTGGAAGAATAAGTGCGTAATGATCTCGTCGTGTTGACAGAAGACACACTTTTTACTTCCGTGCCAATTGCGTTTGGCAAGGTTATCTTTGGTGAGAATTACTCCTCGACGTAAATACCACGCAAACACTTTAGTTTTTAGTGGTATCTTCATCTTCCAAAGTTTGTTATTGTTAAAACTATCGACTGGAATTTCGGGAAGAATGAGCGCTCTATACATAGAATCAACCGAGAATTTGCCGTTCTTCGTGAGATTCCATTGAAACTTATCTGGACCTTCCGACAAATGGATTGAATCCAATCGGATGAGCAAAGCATTCCAAGATGCTTGTCGTGTTCCAAGTAAACTTCTTCTGAACGAAACATTTGGTGGGAAAGTATCCAACACCTTCACGATCGTATCGCTTTTGTTTCGAACAATAGAATATAGAGCCGGATATTGTTCTTTGAGGGTAGATTGGCCAAGCCAAATATCCTCCCAGAAACGAATTTCCGATCCATCCCTAATTGAGAAAGAGCCATGTGGGAAAAAAAACTTCTTTGTATCCATGAGGCCTGCCCAGAAGTGTGAATCACCAGGTTTCCAAAGAACCTGGGAAACAGCTTGTTCTCCGACGTATTTTCTCCTTAGGAGGGTTTGCCAAACTCCATCTTCAGAAAGAAGTTTAAATAGACATTTACCTAGCAGCGCTCTGTTCTTAACCTCAAGGTCATGAACTCCGAGCCCTCCTTGGTCTTTAGGGCAACAAACCACACTCCATTTAGTCAGTCGATATTTTTTCTTCTCACAATACCCCATTCTATTGACCACTGGAGTGCCTAGCCCGCAATGTAAACCACGGTTCAAGTTTGAGCTTGGTTGGTTACACCACGGGGGCTTCCATGACATGGTTAAAAGAATCTGGGATTTACCGGTAGCGGGTGATACGCCTATCCAGCGGTGGAACAATAAGATACGTGCTTTACGTACTCACCTCGTTGGTTGGGCACGTCATACTACTGGTCTACTTAAAAAAGAAAAAGTACGACTTTCCTCGATAATCGATGCTCTAGAAGCATTAGCAGAAGTTCGATTACTATCCACGCAAGAAATTGAGCTAAAGAGCCAATCAAATGCACAGATAGCGAAACTACTGCGCGAGGAGGAGTTAAAATGGTATCAACGTTCTAAAGCTCAATTCATTCTAGAAGGGGACTCGAATACTCGCTATTTCCATAGTATTGCCAATGATAGACACAGGAAAAAACGTATTCATTCTCTGGTCCAGGATGAAGGAACGATTGAGGGCCAAGAACAACTAAAGTCGTATATTACAAATTACTATAAAGGCCTGTTCGGTGACCCTGAGGAGGGGAATTTCACCTTAGATGAGTCCCGAACAGAGGATATACCCCAGGTTTCAGAGGAGGAAAATAGCCTACTTACTAAACCCTATTCAGAGGAGGAAGTGAGAAAAGCAGTTTTCCAAATGAAACATAATTCAGCCCCTGGACCTGATGGATTTCCTGCTGAGTTCTACCAGAACTTTTGGGATGTTATCAAGGCCGATCTGCTTCAGTTGTTCGCGTGTCTTCACAATGGACAACTAGAGTTGTTTCGTCTCAATTTTGGTGAGATAATATTATTACCTAAGGTTAATGAGGCAGAAAGGATCCAGCAGTTTAGACCTATGTGCCTCCTTAACGTTAGTTTTAAAATATTCACCAAAGCGGCTACGATTCGACTGAACACTGTGGCAGATCATGTGGTTCGCCCGTCTCAGACGGCTTTTATGCAAGGTCGCAACATCCTTGATGGAGTCGCGGTCCTACATGAAACTGTCCACGAACTACTTAGGAAAAAGTTGAACGGGGTAATCCTGAAAATTGATTTCGAGAAAGCCTATGATAAAGTGAAGTGGTCTTTCATCCAGCAAACTCTCAGGATGAAAGGCTTTTCCTCTGAGTGGCGCGCGTTAATTAATAGCTTTGTTTCCGGAGGAAGTGTAGCCATTAAGATCAATGATGACACTGGCAGATACTTCCAAACGAAAAAAGGACTCCGACAGGGTGACCCGCTATCGCCAATACTATTTAACATAGTGGCGGATATGCTGGCAATCCTGATCGAACGCGCTAAAACTGAGGGTCAGATTGAAGGAGTGATTCCACATCTTGTCGATGGTGAACTATCGATTCTTCAATATGCCGACGATACAATCCTTTTTATGGAACACGATATCGAAAAAGCTCGTAACCTTAAGTTGATTTTGTCAGCTTTCGAGCAACTTTCGGGTCTTAAGATAAATTTCCATAAAAGTGAATTGTTTTGTTTTGGCGAGGCCCAAGAGAACGCCGCCTTGTATGCCGAGCTCTTTGGCTGTGAGCAAGGACAATTTCCTATCAACTATTTGGGTATCCCGATTCATTATCGGAGACTTACAAATGCTGAATGGAAAAGGGTGGAGGAAAGGCTTCAATTACGTTTAAATTGCTGGAAAGGCAAACTCCTATCTCTGGGTGGAAGATTGGTTCTCATAAACTCGGTACTTTGAAGCAAATATATTTCAGCTTTTTCACGAACTGCAGGTATTGCCACCGACCATCCCTGCAAACTTCACGACACGCCGGGCAAGGCGTCGGCTCAGCCCAGCGCGGCCTGCTAAAGAAAAGGCCCGGCAGCGCGCGGCAGGAAAAGATCTCGGGTCCCTCCACTCACAGAGAAAAACAATAAACAAAAGAGGAAAGAAAAATCTAGGCGCGCAACGTGACGCCACGTCTCCCACCTACGAGGTAGTTCGTCTCCTTCTTCTTCCTTTCCCCACTGGCCATCGATCGATCGCCGGAAGCTGCGACGACTGACACCAAGGAAGCCTGCTCGCGTCGCCTCTGGTATGCATGGTCGCCCTTCCACCCAGTCCCCTTTCCTCTGGTTAGTTTCGTTTCCAGCGCCCTCGATCGATCGATCCTCCTCTGCTCAGTTCCTAGATGTCGGCTTATCAGGCATGGATTTGCTTAATTGCTCCTGCCTGGCCCGATCGATGGATTTGAGTTTTTCCGGCTTATGCTGGCGGTCGGATGCTTTGCCTGCTGCTGCTTCTAAATTCTGACGCGAACACGCTGCCGCATGCCTGAATCAGTCGACAGGGCTAGCTCCTATAGCTGTATATGATCCTCCTGGGCTCCTGGCGCCTCGTTGCTCTGCTTATCAACCATAGCTGATTGTTCTAGTATTTATACTCCACTTACACACACACATCTGCACTTACAAACAGCTACTCTGTTTCAAGTCACTTTGGCTCCCGAGCTCCAGCAATGGCTATATTTTTTTAAATTCAAAAAAGTTATTTACAAATTTTAATAAATTCTAAAAAAAGTGGATGTATTCAATGATGCATCCTACAAGCATGAAAAATCACAATGAGAAATTTATTGTATTATGGGCTACATAAAATTTATAAATCTTGTATAGTTTAGTGATTTGAAAGTGTGTATACTTAGATCCACACAAGTGTGTATAAAAATGATAGTTATAGTATTTATACTCCACTTACACACAGCTACTCTGTTAGGTCTGCGTTATGCAGTTGCTTGCTTACAACAACTCTGATGTTGTTGTATCGGGCCAGAATCCGCCGAGCTTTTTACTGATTAGTTTGGTGATTATCAACTGCTTTGATTTCACCGCCAATCTCTGAAAGATCGCACACCACTAGCCGCCCTCAACTGAATGTACAGTGCAGAAAACATGCAAGTTTAGCAAGATGTAACTGCAACATTCCCTGCATCTCACCAGCTATCATCCTAGTATTGTCTATGTGCAACAGCTTGTCCTGTACTGCCTTCCAAGTTCCAACAGTTGCGTTTTTTTTAAACTTTGATCGCAGGAAGATGGAGCCAGCTGACCAGAGTGGTACCACCGGGCAGACCTCTCCCCGCGGGAACGACTGGGAGGTGGTGCAGCTCACCGTATCAAACTATGCATCTTCACCTGGTCCGGCACTATCTGAACCTTCTGACGAGGAGCAGGAGTATGGCACAAAGAGGGATGATTCAGCACTACTGATGTCTGGCCATTTCTCGGTGCCTCAGAATGATGCTGAGAGTATGCGACAGGAGGCGCGTGGCAGCCAGTACGCAGTTTTTGATGTCGGTAGGAATGAGGAGAAGCTGAAGGATGATCTTCTCGACAGGATCCCATCCTTGGACAGAGGGAAAAGCCTTCCCTCCGATGAGATAGAGTCTGATGACAGCAACGTTTTGCAACAGGCGAGCCTGACTGGGCAAGACCCGGTTAAATTCTCACCATCTGGTTACAGTGCAACGGAGGACGCCGATAAAGAATTCAGGTTGTCAGCAACTGAGAGTAAAACCGAGACGAAAGCCGAGGAGCCGCTTCTGCAAAATTTGGACCCTGTCACCGGTTCGTCCGAGCTTGCCGCGTCTGGTGAAGAGAGCAGGGCTGATGGTTCTGGTTCTGGTTCTGGAGTCCCAGGCAATGCGTGGTTGCGGAAGCAGATGATATCGCTGTACAGGAGTGCTAGGGAGAGTAACAAGTTCTGGCCGGTCATTGTGGCCGGCGCTGCTTTGATGGGGATGGCGTACTTCCGGCGGCGCTGGCTGAGGGGCAAGCTGCAGCTTCAGCAGGTCCAGTTGCAGCCTGGTAGCAGCAAGGAGGTAACCGCCGGACACCTTCCTCTTGAACATACTAGGCAAATTTACCTTGCAACTGAACGTATTTGTTGGGCTTGAAATTCAGATAGGCAATAGCATACATATGTTTATATCTGAAAAATACTAAGCATATTGCTTTCATGAAAGCTATTATATATAGTTGCGAGATAAATCAGAGTATTGCTTTGCTATTCTGATACTGCCATACCGTCACTGACGGCTGTATCATGCATGGTCTTATAAACACGTTGACAAGAAGCACAGCTTTGCCCTTTTTAGCATCCAGCAGTGTATTTTCCCTGCGACTTTTATTCCGAAGCTCTGCCTGCTATGTTCTTTCGCTGTCCCATAGTGCCAAATATTCCGATTTCAGGAACTCATGTGTCAGTAGGTGGCCTGTTAGAATTCCCTGACACTTATATTTCAGCAAATCCTGTTAATGTTCAGTTTTTACAGTGGCAGCTGAGTTCTGATAAACACCACACACCTGTTTGCTTTTTCAGAGAATCAATCACGCCGTGCCACCGTTAAACCGGATCAAGGACATCCTTGTCGCGGGCAATCACCCTAGTCAAGGTCCCCATGGACACGCTCGAGTAAGCTGAAGACAACCTTCCCGTCCGACGTACGATGTATTCCTGAAACTAATATGTGCCATGGAAACATCGACATAACTGAAAATCAACGCGGCAGTACACTGTTGCCTACCCGATGACGCGAAACTTTTGGATGCTTATGCGTGCTGGTTGTGTAATTAAAACCCAAATACCCTTGCATATGTAAATATATGTAAGTTTTGTGTGGTTGATCCCCTGGTTTTGGAAGAAGTGTCCCTGGCCAGTTTCATGTGCTCCTACCGTCCTACGGCAATTCGTCGGACACTGTAACTCCTTATCCATCTTGTTGCAGGTTGTAATGGTATTTTTGCTGTTGAAAATTTGTGTTGAAAGAAATTCCCTTCCATGTTTGGCGCGGCCACTAGGTCGTCCTCTCCAGCTCCGGTGCACAGGTTTTCCTAATTTAAGGAAATTTTACCAAAACTTTAATTTCAACTGAATATGGTCTGGTTATAGTCCAATATTATTTTGCAAGAAATCTATTCTGGAAGCTGTATTATGCATGGTTCGAGCCCAGGGCTTTGCAGTCTGAACATGCTGTACGGCCGCTGGTAAGGATGGTACGGCGGCGGCGAAGCCATTGTTCCGATGGAAGGCTGGCCAGGAAGGAAAGCACGAGATCGAGTTGGACATGGACTCGGCCGATCGGGTTAGACGGACGTCACCGGCTCGGAGTCTGACTCTCCCGAGACGATCTATTTCTACCACCACCTCATCGATCGTCTTGGTCGCTCTCCATCGATCCCTCGCTCGGTGCCTTCTCCGAATTGTTCGATCGGCACCACCGCGCGCGGGCCAGATGGACGGGACCAACGCCGCCAACGGCATCTGCTTCCCCAACAACGTGCTCCTCGACATCCTCCGCCGCCTCCCGCGCCGCGCGCTCGCCAAGTCCCGGCTCGTCTGCCGCGCGTGGTGCCACGCCGTCGACGTCCACAACCTCCTGCTTCCGCACTTCTTCCCTCGCGGCGTCTTCCCAGGCATCTTTACGCAGAACTTTGGATGCGAGGCCGAATCATCCTTCTTCGCCCCGTCGTCGGCGCAGCGCTCACGCAGACCACGTGACGGGCCTGCTGTCTTCCGGCGTCCTGTCTTCGACCACGCTTGGGCCTCCGTGCAACACCACTGCAACGGCCTCCTTCTCCTCCAAGACGAGGCCTCGTTCTCCGGTAGCTATGTGTGTAACCCGGCCACGGTAAGATGCGCTCGCCTGCCGCGACTGCCGAAGATGGATCACTCGCTGTACGGCGACAAGTTCATCGCCTTTGACCCGGCTGTGTCGCGACATCTCGAGGTGTTCATGCTTCCAGGAGGGGAGACACTACCACACATCAAGGAAAATGTGGGACAGTTCGATACATTGCCGCCGCCATCAATACCCAATACGATCCAAGAGGAATTGCGAGTGCCATCACAACAAGGTCATGTTCCCCTACCTAAGAAACAACAAGATATACACGACCATATGCCAGGTGATGTGGAGCCGAAGGACAAGATGATTTCTACCATGGTGTTCTCGTCACAAACCAATGAATGGACGAGTAGACAGTTTGTGCCAGGGCGTTGCGCCCCTGGGCATCTCTATGACATTGTGACCGCGCCACACCCTAGTCACGTGAAGATATGGAAGACAGCCGAGTACTGGAAGGGGTCTCTCTACGTACATAGTTGGAACAATATCATTATGATTCTGCGCAACTCCCAAGGGACGTACGACATGGTCCAACTTCCGGGAAAAGCTTACGACGATATCAAATATGGAGGTCTGTCTCAGCTTCCCAAGAGGTCTGTTTTAGCGAGCTACGAGAGAGGTGTTCACTATGTGGCACTTGATAAATTTCAACTACGCGTTTGGACACTGACAGAATCAGATGATGGGCAAGTAGGGTGGATGCTGGCACATGAGGTTGACCTAACTCCTTATACTGCCAAATTACAAGAATGGAGTATAGAGCATAGAGTGCCGTGGGAAGTTATCGAGAATAACAAAGCAACAGTTAGCTTGTTTGAACCTCGTCCCAAGATTGAGGAAATCATATACTCCCTCCGTTCCAAATTAACCAACACAACCGACGACGATGATGGCCATGGTGATGATGATGATGAAGAAGAAGAAGAAGAAGAAGGAGGTGAATTTGAAAGAGAAGAGGCTGATCATGACCTTGATTATGAAGAAGAAGATGATGATGGTGATCATGATGATGATGACGACGATGATGATGACGACGACGATGATGATGATGATGATGATGATGATGATGATGATGATGATGATGATGATGATGATGATGAATTCAAAAGCGCAGAGGCCGATTTCTGGGACTCGGACGAGGACAATTTCCTAGACATTGATGAAAGTGCGACCCCCCTCGGGGACAAGGAGTATAAGTCTTACAAGATCATAGGATTACATCCGCACAAGGATGTGGTGATCCTCGAAACCATCAGTGGCGCTGCGGCATACCATTTTAGGACCTCGAGAATGCAATATTTAGGTCGACGACTTGTTAGAGACAGAAACGAAATGGCTTATGGCGTCGACGCTGGGTTCCCTTACAGGCCATGCTACGTTTTTTTTTTTGCACAAAGGCCATGCTACGTTGATGCGATTCCGGCAGGTAAGCTACACCGTGGTCGATGATCCATGGTGTGAAGCTCATCAGAAGGGAGAACACATGTGGTGAAGAACTATCCAATGACCTGTCGCGGTTGTGCTACTAGTTTCACACTAGGCTTGATCAGATGCTACACTTCAGTATGAAATTATATGGATTTTTGCTTGCTAGATCGAGGGTCCAAAAATATTTATGCATTTATGAATAATATTTATGTATTAATTAGTGTGCTCTGTAAAGCTAGTCAGAGTTTTGCATGAATACGTTCCTTGTTGCACTAGACTAGCTAATGGGTAAAAAGATTGCCGATGCGCTAGACACAAGTAATATGCAAGAATAATATGCTTTCTATATTATATTATTCTTCATTTGTTTTGTCTACACATGGGTGGCATTGAGAGCGAGATGACTTACATCTGACAGAGCGCAAATTAGTCAATAAGTAATGAAGTAATTCAAATCGATCGCATCAGGGGCAGTACGTAAAAGAGCTAGAGATCGGTGGACATGATGATGGGATGAAGGCTGACATAATTATAAACAATTGTGACATTGTGATGAAACGAAAGACACATGCAGCGATAATATATGCATGGTTCCAGCCCAAGCCGGCTTTGTAGTCTTATCATACTGTATTACTTTGGAGGAGCCGGTCGGCTCCACTGATTTCGCCCCCGTCGGTTACCGCCGGTGATATGTGGTGTACCGCGGCGAAGCCATTGTTTTTTTTTTCGATAGAAGGAGGGCCAGAAAGGAAGATCTCATCACCCAAACAAATACCGGAACGTGTTGGACATGGGGTCGTCGGGAGACTGGGAGCTGTACGTGTACACGACACCGACTTGAAATCATCCTTCTTTTCATGCGAGTTTTTTATGTAGTCGCGAGGAAATCAGATTATTGCCTTTGCTATTCTAATGCTCCCTCCGTTTTTTATTACATTGCGTTCTGGGTATTTTGAAAGTCAAACTCTTGAAACTTTGACCAACTCTATACAAAAAAGTACCAATATCTACAATTTCGAATGTATATTTTATGAAAATATATTCTATGATGATTCTAATAGTATTAAAATTATAGTACATATGTTAATGTATATTTCTACATATTTGGTTAAATATTACAAACTTTGACTTTGACACTATCTAGGACGCGATGTAATAAAAAACGGAGGGAGTACTACCATACTATAGCTGACGGCTGTATCATGCATGTTCTTATAAACACGTTGCCTAGGAAGTAGGAGCACAGCTTTGCCTCTTACACTACGGGAAAGCCACACTACGCCGACGGCCGTACTGTACGCCGACGGCTAAATGTCGGGGCCGTCGGCGTACAGCGCGAGCTAGGGCAGCCGCCCACACAGCCGTCGGCGTACGAAGCGCCGTCGGCGTATCCAGCTAAGGCCGACGGCAGCCGTCGGCGTAAACCGTGCCGTCGGCGTACAAAAGGACGCCGTGACGGAACGTCCAGCGGCATTGATACGCCGACGGCCGTGCCGTCGGTGTACACGTGTACTTCAACGCCGACGGCGTATAGATGAACCTTTTTTATTTATTTCTCTATATAATATTTATTTATTTATTTCTCTATATAATATTTAATGTAGTTATAATTTATATATATATTGGACCTATAATTTCCCTCCCAATTTCAGTATCCCACCCCCGTAAAATAACGGTTCGAGTTTCCCGGAACCCAACCCTACAACATATACATGTAAAATAAATAAAAACAACACATATAAAATACCTTCCTATGGCCTAATCTAACACAACCAAGCAAAAAAGTCCACTGGCCTACCCCCTTTCGACGCACGTCTATGGGGGTAGACGAAAACGTTAGGGTTTTCCCAGCGGATTCGGGGTTTCGCCGAAGCGGGGCCCCGGAGCGTCGGAACCCCACCAGAACCTAGGTTGTGCCATACCATATGTATACAAGTGTGTTGGGTGTTGTAAATGTGCAATATCCTACTCCGGGGTGTGACCGGCTTCACTTTCTCTCTAGTGAGTTTCTGCACTTAGAGGTGAAAACTCCCGTTTCGGGAGAACCGGATGGAATCTTGTGTTGATTTGGGGTAGACTTTGGTTTCTCACCTTCCTATGGCCTAACCTAACACAATCAAGCAAAAAAGTCCACTGGCCTACCGCCTTTCGACGCACGTCTATGGGGGTAGACGAAAACGTTAGGGTTTTCCCAGCGGATTCGGGGTTTCGCCGAAGCGGGGCCCCGGAGCGTCGGAACCCCACCAGAACCTAGGTTGTACCATACCATATGTATACAAGTGTGTTGTGTGTTGTAAATGTGCAATATCCTACTCCGGGGTGTGACCGGCTTCACCGGCTTCACTTTCTCTCTAGTGAGTTTCTGCACTTAGAGGTGAAAACTCCCGTTTCGGGAGAACCGGATGGAATCTTGTGTTGATTTGGGGTAGACTTTGGTTTCTCACCTTCCTATGGCCTAACCTAACACAACCAAGCAAAAAAGTCCACTGGTCTACCCCCTTTCGACGCACGTCTATGGGGGTAGACGAAAACGTTAGGGTTTTCCCAGCGGATTCGGGGTTTCGCCGAAGCGGGGCCCCGGAGCGTCGGAACCCCACCAGAACCTAGGTTGTTCCATACCATATGTATACAAGTGTGTTGTGTGTTGTAAATGTGCAATATCCTACTCCGGGGTGTGACCGGCTTCACCGGCTTCACTTTCTCTCTAGTGAGTTTCTGCACTTAGAGGTGAAAACTCCCGTTTCGGGAGAACCGGATGGAATCTTGTGTTGATTTGGGGTAGAATTTGGTTTCTCACCTTCCTATGGCCTAACCTAACACAACCAAGCAAAAAAGTCCACTGGCCTACCCCCTTTCGACGCACGTAGACGAATCTTGTGTTGATTTGGAGCGTCGGAACCCCACCAAAACCTAGGTACATAGACGAATGACAACAAAAACTTGGGTACATAGACGAATGATAACAAACTTTGGGTACATAGACGAATGACAACAAACTTGGGTACATAGATGAATGACAACAAACCATTTTGTCCTAACCAATGATGTGGCTCAGGTTAGTCATACTCTTGCCTAGGCCTATAATACTCGTGGGTGTAGTCGTCGTAGTCGCCGTCGTCGTCGTCGCTGTCGTCGTACGGCCGTGATGTAGTCGTTGACGGGGGTTGTCGCCTGGACTGTAATTGAGGGTAGCGCAGGCGGGGGTTATCGCCGGCCGTGATGTAGTCCATGACCCTCTTGAGAGTCCGGCCAGCCCACCACAGCCGACGGCCGGCCTCGTTGAAGTTCGAAGGACGCGGGCGGTCCTCCTCGTACCTGGCGAGCGCCTTCTCACGCCTTTTGATGAAGAAGGCGTCCCAAGTTGGGCGATAGTCTGGCTGCCAGCGGGAATCCATCCGCTGCTCCGGAGTGAGCTCGAGGTAGTAGTGGTTCGTGATGGCCGCCCGGCGCGCCAAACCTTGAGGGACAGGAGGGACCGGCACGCCTCCGGTGCTCAGCCTCCAGCCGGCGGGGACGTTGTAGCCGGGTGGGCAGGGGTAGTTCGAGGCGCAAAGCGCCTCCGCCTCCGAGTAGGTTAGAGTGGGTACGGTGGAAGCCATGGGAGAGTGATGAGGTTGCAGATATGAGTTTAGATGTGCTATGCCAATGGAGGCCATGAATACATATATAGTGAGAAACGGCGGGAAGAAGCACACGGATCGTGTGCTTCCTTCCAGCGCTTGTGAGCCGTTGGATCAGCGGTGTGTTTCTTTCGAGTGCTTGGGAACCGTTGGATCAGCGGTGTGTGTTTCTTTTCAGGGCTTGTGAGCTGTAGTATGCCCAATCAGGAAGAAGCACACGAATCGTGTGCTTCCTTCCAGCGCTTGTGAGCCGTTGGATCAGCGGTGTGTTTCTTTTGAGCGCTTCTGAGCTGTAGTATGCCCAATCAGGAAGAAGCACACGGATCGTGTGCTTCCTTCCAGCGCTTGTGAGCCGTTGGATCAGTGGTGTGTTTCTTTCGAGCGCTTGGGAACCGTTGGATCAGCGGTGTGTTTCTTTTCAGGGCTTGTGAGCTGTAGTATGCCCAATCAGGAAGAAGCACACGGATCGTGTGCTTCCTTCCAGCGCTTGTGAGCCGTTGGATCAGCGGTGTGTTTCTTTTGAGCGCTTCTGAGCTGTAGTATGCCCAATCAGGAAGAAGCACACGGATCGTGTGCTTCCTTCCAGCGCTTGTGAGCCGTTGGATCAGCGGTGTGTTTCTTTCGAGCGCTTGGGAACCGTTGGATCAGCGGTGTGTGTTTCTTTTTAGGGCTTGTGAGCTGTAGTATGCCCAATCAGGAAGAAGCACACGGATCGTGTGCTTCCTTCCAGCGCTTGTGAGCCGTTGGATCAGCGGTGTGTTTCTTTTTAGCGCTTCTGAGCCGTCGGATCAGCGCTTCTGAGCCATGCGACCCTATATATAGCCCACCTCCTCAGACAGGTTACTCACTCACACAAAACATTCCAGCGTCACTCGGAGAGGCATCTTTGGGCAACCAGCGGCAAGACGTCTCTGATGACCTGCGACCGTTCCAAACGGTTGCAGATCATCAGAGATGTCTTGCCGGACGGTTGTAGATCATCAGAGACATCTTACCGCTGCTTGGATCGAAGTGGCGCTCAAACACAAAACATTCGGGTGTATGACGAGGATTTGATATGCAGGCACTCACGAGCCACCGTTCCCTTGGTCGGATCCAAGCAGCGGCAAGAATCTCTGATGATTAGCAACATTCTCAACACTTGTTCCGACGGTTGCAAATCATCAGAGACGTCTTGCCGCTCCGTGGATCGAAGGCCGATCTGCCGTCTCACGACCACGCGATGATTTGCCGATTTGCCGGTCAGAGTGGCCACTGGAGAAGGTAGGCAACTTCGAAGGGCAAGGGTGCTGCGTCGTCGAAGGGCAATGGCACCGAGGAAACTGACGAGGAAGGACACATCCGGTTGCATTTGGCCCGATTAGTCTTTGATACAATGTGAATCTGACTACACTTTTTATTTATTATTCATGTAGCAATGCAGATTCAGTTGCATTAATCAGAAAACCCTGATAATGAAAAAATAGAAAATAATAGAAGAATTTTAAAAAAATTAAAAGAATAAGTGATTTCTTTGAAAAAAAATTTAAGCAAAACCATACGCCGACGGCTTTGCCGTCGGCGTAGGCCTGAATGGCTAAGCCAAAATCAGCCCGAATGGCTTCGCGCGCCACGAAATCCCCAAATCCCCCAAACGAAATCCCAAAATCCCCGACCCCGCCGCCGGCCGCCCCACCCCGTACGCCACCCACCGCGCCGCCCCACCTCGTGATTGCAGCCGCTGCCGCTCCTCTGCTCGCCCCACCCCGTACGCCACCCGCCGTCGCCATGAAGCCCGAGGCGCAGAGCACGTCGCCGGCGTGGTACCGCGCGCCTCCTTCCTCCCCTTCGCGCGTACAGCTGCCCCGCGACCTCCTCTTCCTCCTCGACGCCGCAGACGGACAAACCACCTCCCCGACGCGCCGCACGTCCGAGTTCTTCCCCGACACCGTGCGCTCGCCTCCGGCCTCCACAAGCCACCTCCTCTCCCTCACAACCCTAGCCCTGCGCGTGTGCGTCTGGTATTGTTTCCTCCTCTCCTTCCTCTTGTTAATTTAGAGCTTATGGATGCCGAAACTTGTTGTGGTCAGGGTGTGTGAGCTCATGATGGTAATTATACAATGTTGTTTAAGTATGGAGTTGTGCATTACCCTGTTACCTACTTAAGTAGGTGATACTGAACCTAATTTAGCCTAATCATGATTAAGCAGTGTGCTACATGTTTAGTGTTGATGTGTGTATTGTATTGATGTGTGTTGTGTGTGCTAATGAGTTGCCCAGACTTGTATAAGAAATATGTTAGGTAGCCACTTTGTAAAGTGAAAAAAATATCTAGCTTTAGAAACTACTATGGAAGTTAGTACTAAGCAATGTGGGGAATAAAATTTAGTACTAAGCTTGGTGGAAATCTGTGTGCACCTCTTAAAAGATGATTTTTATCTAGTGTAGTACCCGTAGACATCTTGATGCTAAATGCTCTTGCTCCCCCTCCTAGTTGAAGCTAGAGGCTTGGCTGACATTTATCTATTCAGCCTTCCAAACTCATATTTTCCCCGACCTGATCTATGTCTAGGAGTATCATTTAACGTATCTAAGTGGAAATGGGAGGCTCCAGGAATGATGCGAGACCGACTGATGATAATTACATGAATTTGAGATGAATTTGATTGTTGATTATTTGATGCTACTGCATTTGGTGCACTCTAGATAAAAATTTGTTCTTAATTGGATCATGTCTTTTAACATGCTTATTAATTGCATTACGTCTTCATGCTTCTTAATTGGATCATGTCTTTTATGCTTAAAAGTTTACCCTTTCTCAATGCAGGTGATTGACCAAGATGAGCCAAGGCAAGGAATCATCGGCCTCCTTGCTGAAGAAGATGCGCCAGAAGAAAGTTACTAAAAGTGGAAGAGAACCTATTCCGAACCCGCGTTACCTGTCTGACAGTGGTGAGAGTAGAGGTGATGCAATTATTAATTTGTTCATGTCTTTATGCTTAATTGTTCACCCTTTCTCAATGCAGGTGAGGGTGGAGATGCTGGAGGAGGGGGAGGTGCCGATGCTCCAGTTCCTCCGAGGGGACGAGGTGCAGGACGAGGACGAGGGCGAGGTGTAGGACGAGGGCGAGGTGAGGGAGGACGAGGGCGAGGTGGGGGCGACGTGTCTTCGGACATACCCTCTGCTTCTGTCGACGAGGGTTCGGAGGAGACGGGCCCCTCCACGGACGTGGGGGCGGGCCCCTCCACGGACTTGGAGGCGGGGCCCTCCGCGCTGCCGAAGAAGCCAAGGATTCGAGGGGAATCCCAGGTCCCTGATGAGGACAAGGAACCTGCTACCGAGGAGGAGAAGATCCTCATTACGCCTAATGGGAGAGAGTAAGTGACTATATATACTAATTTTGAACATGGTAACTTCATTGTGGTCAGGACAATTTGACATGTACTAATGTTTAATTATTGTGCAGCAACTGGATACATCCTGCGGGAGCCCGTGTGCCTAACACCCTGATTGGAGCTTTGATTAGGAAGTTTTGGCCGGGCTTGTACAGTACCGTCCCCAACGGCGCGACGAAGCTAGCCACCCATTGGGTAGACTATCAGGCCGCCAATTACGCGAGCGGCGGGAAATGTTCTGACGCCGTGATCAACAAGTTTTGGGTAAGTTGAACTTTTCGAATTTCGTTCATACTTGATGTCCCCACCATGCTCTCACAATTTGTTTTTTGTGCATGATTAAAGAAGTTCTATAGGGTACTTCCTGAGCAGCGGGGCGATGCGGACAAGACTTTGGAGGGGGCTTGTAGGAAGTTGACACGACAGCAGTTCTACAATGCAAAGCATACCATGATCAATCATTTCAGTACTGAGACGTTAGGCAAGACGGCGGTGAAGCATGAGATTGTGGAGAACCCACTTGAGGTGACCGTAGATGACTACATGGCGGTAAGTAGATTGTTAATGAGATTACATGTTGCTGCTAAGTTGCAATTGCATTATCCGTTCTTCACATGAGTATTGTTTTTTCAGTTTAAGCCCTCATGGGCCTATGGCAAGGATGACGCGTGGAGGGCGTTGGTGTCTAGGTGGGCTGGGGAGGACCCCGCGTTCAAGGCCTTGAGCGAGCGAAACAAGTTAAACCGCGGGAGCGGGGGGACACATCGTGCGGGTGCCCGCAACCATGATCGCTTCAAGGCAAAGCTGGTATATATATACATGAAACAATCTTCATTTATTTCCCCTCATGTTCCTACTTGATACGCATGACACTTCTTTGGCATTGCAGGAGGCCGATTTCGGGGAGCCTTTACGGACATGCAAGCATGGGAGAGGATGAAGATGAAGAAGCCCAATTTTTCTGAGCCTCAGCCCTCGCAGCCCGATTACTTCGGCACTGCCAAGGAGGGGCTAAAGGCATACGTCGAGACGTTCAAGGGTATAAATCCGGAGGTGGACAACCCTCTTGAGCATGACATCGACGAGAGAGCGGTGGTCCTTGCCGGGAACGGTTGGGAGCATGGCCGTCCTCTCATGCTTAGTGCGGTACTCACGCGTACTCCTGAGTTGGGCCTCTCGCGTGTCAAGGCTACCCTCACCGCCGACGACCCTCCCGTCCTGCCTCGTCGGCCTTCCCGAGCTCGCCCCGATGTAAGTTTTTCTCAATTTCATTCTCTTTCCGACATTCGTTCCTAGCTAAGTGGCTAAGTTGACGAGATGCGTTCCCTTTTAAAACTGTAGGCTGATTTCGAGGCGGCCTTCGATGCCGCTTACGCGAGCTATGAGAGAGAGTATCAGTTGTGGGTACAGAAGAGCCAGGAGTATGAGGAGTGGGCAGAGTTGAGGGATGCTGTAAGTTTCAACTTTTATATTTGCAAAATATGACAAGTCCCATTTCCTCAGTTTGAACCTTCTTTTTCTACAACTCCTGACATCTAAACTATCTTGTAGGCTGACGAGAAGTTTCATGCCACTGGAGAGCGGTCGCAGCTGCCTACGCGTCCACCTAGGCCGGGGATCATGCCCGTCGGCCCAACGAGGGAGTCGGTCGCTCGCACATACAAGCCAGCGACTCCGGTAAGTTATTTGCCAAACAAGTTGTTACCGCCATGCTGTGCTTTCCAAGTTGCTAACTTGGACTCAAAACATGTAGGGATCGGAATACTCGAGGACTGCACCCTTTGGTCGTGCTTCCGCCTCGCCGACTTCGACGCGCGCGCTCGTGGAGCATGGCACTGGTGGTGCCTCGCCGAGTTCGTCGCGTGAGACCACACCGTCCCGTGCCTCGCCGGATTCCTTGTGTGGTTCGACTGGCCCACGCGGTCGGTCGCCTATTCTCACGCTGTCAGAAATGGATACCTCGGGCTCTCGGGAGGTGTAGGATGTGTTCGGGTGTAGCGTGTGTGAATTCGAACTATGTTTGTGTCATTTTTGAGTTTGGATGAATTTGAATCATGTTTGTGTCATTTGGATATGTATGTGATGTTTTATTTGATGTTTCTGTGATGTTTTATAATTTGTGCAATTTTAATTGTATTTAAAATGCGCCAGAAACCAGCAGCAAAAAGTTTCAGAAACTGAAAGCCGTCGGCGTAGGATGTTGTGGGGACGCACAGGATGGCGCCACGTCGACGCTGGAGGACCATATGGTCATGCCTACGCCGACGGCATTGCCGTCGTCGTCAGACTCCTCCCAGACGCACCAGATCAGCACACGTGGCATCCTAGGCCGACGGCACTGCCGTCGGCGTATAGGTGGAGCAGACGGAGACGTTCGACGTCCGTTTTGTGGGTCCCACTGCGGCGTCGCCGACGGCGACGGATATGCCGACGGCAGTTTTCATACGCCGACGCCTATACGCCGACGGCGATCGTTGCTACGCCGACGGCGGCCCGCCGTCGGCATTTCGACGGTTTCCCTTAGTGTTACCATCCAGCAGTTTATTTTCCCTGCGAATGTTACTCCGAAGCTCTGCCTGCTGTGTTCTGTTGGCTGTCCCATAGTGCCAGATATTCCGATTTTAGGAACTCACGTGTCAGTAGGTAGCCTGTTAGAATTTTCCAGAGATTTATATTCTAGCAACTCCTGTTGTCACTGTCAGAGTGTCAGTTGTGTACCATGTTTAGTTTTACAGTGGCAGCTGGCAGCTGAGTTCTGAATTTCTGATAAACACCACACACCTGTTTGCTTTACAGAGGATCAACCACGCCATTCCGCCGTTAAACCGGATCAAGGGCATTCTTGTCGCGGGCAATCACCCTAGTCCAAGTCCCATGGACATGCTCTACTGAGCTGAAGATAACATTCCCGTCCGATGTACGATGTATTCCTGAAACTATGTGTGCCATGGAGACATCGACATAACTGAAAATCAACGAGGCAGTGCACTGTTGCCTATCCGATGACACGAAACTTTTGGATGTTTATGCGTGCTGGCTGTGTAATTAAACCCCAAATACCCTTGCATATGTAAATATATGTAAGTTTTGTGTGGTTGATCCCATATTTTTGGAAGAAGTGCCCCTGGCCAGTTTCATGTGCTGCTTCGGCAATTCGTCGGCCACTGTAACTCCTTATTCATCTTGTTTCAGGTTGTGATGGTATTTTTGCCGTTGAAAGAAATTCCCTTTCAGATTTGGCGCGGCCACTAGGTCGTCCTCTCCAGCTCAGGTTAACCTTCCTAATTTAAGGAAAATTTACCAAAATTCTAATTTTAACTGAATATGTGGTCTGATTACGGTCCAATATTTTTTGCAAGAAATCTATTCCTGATGTTGTATGCATTGTTCCAGCCCAGGGCTTTGCTTGAGTCTGATCATGCTGTATTGCCGGCAAGGTTTGGGTAACCCCGCAAATCTCGAGCACCCTACCGAGCCAAAAGCGCCCGGTGCCTTCGAACCACGAACCTCATGGACCTGTGGTGCTACAATAAAGAGATATATGTTTGAACTGAGCTTACAACTTTCCGCTATAGCCAAATTCATGTTTGAACTGAGATTACAATTTAATTATCACTTTCCGCAAAATTTGAATTCAAAATTTGTTTGAAAATTTTGTGCGGTACCCAAAACCTTTGCCGCCGGTCAAGGATGGTAGGGGGGCGAACGGACATGTGGTGTACGGCGGCGGCGAAGCCATTGTTCCGATGGAAGGCTGGCCAGGAAGGAAAGCACCAGAACGTGTTGGACGTGGACTCGATGGACGAGGTGTTGTACATGCACCGGCTCGGAGTCGATCTATTTCTACCCACCGCTCGATCGATCGCCTCCTACATCCTGGTCCCTGGACACCTCCTCTTTGCCGCTCTCCATTGATCCCTCGATGGGTGGCGCCTTCTCTGAGTTGATCGATCGCCAGTGGCCACCACCGCGAGCCGGCCAGATGGACGGGACCGACGCCGCGAACGGCATCCGCTTCCCCTACGACGTGCTCGTCGGCATCCTCCGCCGCCTCCCGTGCCGGGCGGTCGCCAAGTCCCGACGCGTCTGCCGCGCGTGGCGCGATGCTGTCGACGCCCATAACCTTCAGCTTCGGCACTTCTTCCCTCGCGGCGTCTTCCCAGGCATCTTTACGCAGAACTTTGGGTGCGACTCTGAGTCATCCTTCTTCGCCCCGCCGGCGCCGTGCTCACGCAGAACACGCAATAACGGGCCTGCTTCTGTATTCCGGCGTCCTCTCTTTGACCACGCTTGGGCCTCCGTGCTCCACCACTGCAACGGCCTCCTTCTTCTCTTCGACGAAGACTCTTTCAGTCACTATGTGTGTAACCCGGCCACGGTACGGTGCGCTCGCCTGCCGCCACAACCGCCGGACGATCCGCTGTTGTACGGCGACATCATGTTCCTCGCCTTCGACCCCGCGGTGTCGCGACACCACGAGGTATTCAACCTTCCAAGAGGAAAGACACTAGGAGAGAAACAACAAGAGATACATACACATGTGCCAGGTGACATGGAGCCCAACAATAAGGTGATTTCTACATTGGTGTTCTCGTCACAAACCAGTCAATGGGCGAGCAGAGAGTTTGTGCCAGGGCGTTGCGCATCCGGGCATCTCTATGACATGGTCACTGCACCACACCCTAGTGGTGTGAAGATATGGAAGACAGCCGAGTACTGGCGGGGGTCTCTCTACGTACATTGTTGGAACAACATCATTATGATTTTGCGCAACTCTCAAGGGACGTACGACATGGCACAACTGCCGGGGAAAGCTTACGACGATACCGAATTTGGGGGCATGTCCGATCTTCCCAAGAGGTCTGTCTTGGCGAACTATGAGAGAGGGGTTCACTATGTTGCAGTTGATAAGTGCCAACTACATGTATGGACACTAACAGAATCAGATGATGGCCATGTAGGGTGGATTCTAGCACACGAGGCTGACCTTGCTACCTATGGTCTATGTAGGAAGCCTAAAGTTAAAGTGTTGTGGGAGGCAGTCGAGAATATTAAAGAATTAGTTAGCTTGTTTAAACCTCGACCCAAGATTGAGGATTTCTCATACAACAAGGAGGATGGGCAAAGAAACACATCCGAAGAAGAAGATGACGAATATGAAGATGACGTTGATGATGAGGATGACGATGATGATTATGATGATGAGGAGGAGGAAGAGGAACCAGAAGAAGATGGTGAATTCAAAAGCGAAGAGGTTTTCTGGGACTCGGATGAGGATAATTTCGTTGACATCGATGAAAGTGCGACTAACCTTGGGGACAAGAAGTATGGGTCTTACAAGGTCATAGGATTACATCCGCACAAGGATGTGGTGATCCTCGAAACCTCTACTGGCATCGTAGCATACCATTTTAGGACCTCGAGAATGCAATATTTAGGGTGGCAAGTTGTTGGAGATGCATATCAACATGCTAGTGGCATCGACGATGGGTTCCCTTACAGGCCATGCTATGTTGATGCACTTTCGGGAACTTACCTACCTTAGGTCGGTGATCCACAGCTTGCGATTCTTCAGAAGGAAAAGCAAATGTGATGGAGATAGAGCATAATCTTAATTCAGTGCAGCTATGCTTAGTTTTACCATGCTCGATCATACTCCCTCCGTTCCAATTTAATTGACTTGCTATTCACCACATGTGGATGTATCTATATATGTAACATGTCTATATATATCCACATTTGGTGGATACCAAGTCAATTAAATTGGAACGGAGGGAGTATGTTTTTTTTTTACGTAAACCAGCAGGAGCTCTGCTTATTCATTATTAGAAGAAATAGAAGTACACCAGTAGTTCAAAAAACCACAACCCAAACCACGCCAGAACACACAACACTTAGAAACTAAATTAAAACTATCTCTCACGGCGAGCCAACTCTAGCAGTTCGAGATCTGCTTGGACTAAATCTGCAACCACCGTTGGCGTCAACTCTTGATGCTGGAAAATCCTTCTTCCTCTCGCCTTCCAGGTATGCCAAACAACATACACAGAGAAAGCCATGCTCTTCATCTTGCTGTTGTCGAATTTACCACAGGACAAATCCTCCCACCAACCGGATATTGTTGTTGCATTCACCGCACGCTGCACCTCCTGAGGGAAGGAGCCAATGAACCTGCCCTAAACATTACGAACAAAAGGACACAAGAAAGCAAGGTGCACAGCCGTTTCAAGCACCAAACCACACATGCTGCACTTGTCATCATGTGGCCATCCTCTTGCCTGCAATCTATCAGCCGTCCAGTTATGATTCTGTAGCAGAAGCCATAGATTTTTTTTTTTGTTTTACCTTCCGCTCTGATCTTCCACACTTTCTCTAGGGAAGGCTCAGATTGTCTCCCAATGAACTGAGCGAAATAAGCCGATTTTGCTGAGTACTTTCCATCAGTTGTGAGGTTCCAACGTATTGAATCCGGACGATCCACCAGATGCACTTGCTGAAGCATCTCCCATAGCTGAACAAATTGGACCACCTGCTCTTCAGTATTAATGCGTTGCAACCCTTTCATCCATCTGTCCTCAGACATAGCTTCACTCACCGAAAGGTTCTTCCGGCGCGCAAGAGGAAAAATGGCCGGGGCGATCTGGCTTGGTGTACAACCATCTAGCCAAGCGTCCTTCCAGAACTTGGCCGGGGCGATCATATGTGATCGATCACTAGGAATTAGTATTGTTTCACCAGTCTACCCAGCCGCTGCTTGTTTATCAGCTGGGTGCATATATATTAAAAAAACAGATGGAGTGCATGCTTATGAGATGATCCGAGAATTTTTATGTAAGTTGCTGCTAATTAGTACCCGTGTGGTTATCTACTCCATTAGAAAGAGCTTTGCATTGGTATTTTTACCTCATTGCACTAGATAGTCAAGCATACATATAGTACTCCATGTTTCAGTAATTACGACTATTTTCACGCACTAATCAGTAGGATGAACACCGATTACATTGACATCCGACGGTGCAAATTGCTGCCACGGTGTATCATAAATTATTTTTTAAAAATTCAATTTTATCAATGTTTATATGGTTCTTCCAGGCCTTCGCAGAATCGCTGGCTTGCTACCTAGGTTTGAAGTGAACAAACTGCGAAGCCTAGCTAGCGTCTCTCTCTCCCACTCTCGTCGTCTAATTATGCATCCATCACTGCAATACGTGTAGCTAGCTGGCTCTCGTTGTCACACATACACACACTTGCTGGAGTCTGGTCATCTCAGGGGAGACGTTAATCTGTAATTTCGTAAATATAAAGCTGAATTATATTACAGTTGACCGCTCGAAAAAAATAAATATTACAGCTGCATTGCAAATTAAGAAATATTGGCCGTGCAAGAGATAAGAGAAAACGCATATATATTCTAGCGATGGCTTAAGATGTAATTTTTTTGACCTATACGCCCTCCGTCCATTTATGTAGCGTCCTTATTTTTCGTAGACGAACTTTGATCATCAGTTTTACCACTAAAATAGTGTGAATTATGTCATGTAAATTATGCCATACGAAACTTATTGGGATAAGAATTCAACGGTACAAATGACACCATGTAAATGAAGACGGAGGGAGTATTTTTTCAATTTTCAGTGCATTGTGACGCAATTCATTATGTTCTTTCTTTTCACTGGGGGATCCGCACATTATTCCTAGTTCGGAATGCATATATACCTTTTAAGCATGACCAAATCCAATATTCGATCGCATACTTTTTAAGCACATTTTTTTTTGAACACTTTCAAGCACATTTTTCCTAGCTAGGAATACATCCGAAACTATTTTTTAGATGGAAACGCCACGATTGAATAAAGTAGATCGAAACCATTGCAATCGTACGGTGGTACATGCCACAGATGAAAGCAACGAGTTTTTTTTTCAAACGGATCCGGATAGGCAAGGAACACGGACGAAGCTTTGGAAAAGCACAAACTTGTCTCCGTTACGAACTCTCGCTCGACTACTATTTCTGTATCCCGATCCAGCCACCGATCAATCGCGGTCGTCCGACCCTATATATAACTCAGCGCCTCGCTCCCGTTCGTCGTGCACCCCAACTCGATCTGCAAGGAATCCGACGGGCGCCGATGGACGGCGACGGCAACGGCATCTGCTTCCCCTACGATGTGCTCCTCGACATCCTCCGCCGCCTCCCGTGCAGCGCGCTCGCCAAGTCCCGGCGCGTCTGCCGCGCGTGGCGCGATGCTGTCGACGCCCATAACCTTCACCTTCGGTACTTCTTCCCTCGGGCCGTCTTCCTGGGCATCTTCACGCGGAACTTTGGATGCGAGGCCGAATCATCCTTCTTCGCCCCGTCGTCGGCGCCGCGCTCGCGCAGACCACATGACGGGCCTGCTGTCTTCCGGCGTCCTGTCTTCGACCACGCTTGGGCCTCCGTGCAACACCACTGCAACGGCCTCCTTCTCCTCCAAGACGAGGCCTTGTTCTCCGGTAGCTATGTGTGTAACCCGGCCACGGTAAGATGCGCTCGCCTGCCGCGACTGCCGAAGATGGATCACTCGCTGTACGGCGACAAGTTCATCGCCTTTGACCCGGCTGTGTCGCGACATCTCGAGGTGTTCATGCTTCCAGGAGGGGAGACACTACCACACATCAAGGAAAATGTGGGAGGTCTGTCTCAGCTTCCAAGAGGTCTGTTTTAGCGTGCTACGAGAGAGGTGTTCACTATGTGGCACTTGATAAATTTCAACTACGCGTTTGGACACTGACAGAATCAGATGATGGGCAAGTAGGGTGGATGCTGGCACATGAGGTTGACCTAACTCCTTATACTGCCAAATTACAAGAATGGAGTATAGAGCATAGAGTGCCGTGGGAAGTTATCGAGAATAACAAAGCAACAGTTACCTTGTTTGAACCTCGTCCCAAGATTGAGGAAATCATATACTCCCTACGTTCCAAATTAACCAACACAACCGACGACGATGATGGCCATGGTGACGAAGAAGAAGAAGAAGAAGAAGAAGAAGAAGAAGAAGAAGAAGGAGGTGAATTTGAAACCGAAGAGGCCGATCATGACCTTGATTATGACGAAGATGATGATGATGGTGATCATGATGATGATGACGATGAAGATTATGATTATGATGATGATGATGATGATGATGAATTCAAAAGCGCAATGCTGTCGACGGCCATAACCTTCAGCTTCGATACTTCTTCCCTCGGGCCGTCTTCCCCGACATCTTCACACGGATCTTTGGATGCGAGGCCGAGTCCTCCTTCTTCGCCCCGCCAGCGCCGCCGTCGTGCTCACGCAGAGCACGCGACGGGCCTGCTGTCTTCTGGCGTCCAGTCTTCGACCACGCTTGGGCCTCCGTGCAACACTACTGCAATGGCCTCCTTCTCCTCCAAGACGAACCATGGTTCCATTTGCTACGTGTGTAACTTGGCGACGGTACGATGCGTTCGCCTGCCGCGACCGCCAAAGACTGGTCAGTGCCTATATGGCGATGGCATGTTCCTCGCCTTCGACCCGGCCATGTCACGACATTTCGAGGTATTCATCCTTCCAAAAGGAGAATTCCCAATTCTCTATTGGCTTGCCCTTTAAAGGAATTCCCAATTCCCTACCTAGGGTTACCTCTCTCGCCGATCAGACTAACAAGAAACCAGATGCAGCCCTTGGTGGACAAATTAGCAAGGCATGTGCCGAAGTGGAAAGCTGGTCTTTTGCAAAAAAGTGGGAGGTTAACCCTCATTGACTCCACTCTTACCTCAGCGGCAATTTATCCGATGATGGCACTTGACCTTACTCCCTGGTTCTTTGAGAGGGCGGACAAGATTTTTAGGAGCTTCTTCTGGGCTGGCTCTGATGAAGCAAGGGGAGGACGGTGTAAAGTTGCGTGGAAGACTGTCTGTACACCCAAAGAATTGGGAGGCCTGGGAGTCAAGAATTTGCGCATGATGAACCTAGCCTTGCGGATACGATGGCGCTGGCTGGAGCTGGTAGATGAAGGAAGGCCGTGGCAAGGACTCAAGTTCTCAATGCCGCAGGAGGCTGAGGATCTGTTTCTGACGGCGGTGGACTGCACGCTGGGCAACGGAAGGCGGCTACGTTTTTGGACGGATCCATGGCTGCAGAGGCGCACAGCCAAGCAAATAGCCCCTGCACTTTGGCAATTCGCCAAGAGAAGCATCAAGCAGCTGTCCGTTGCTGAAGCTCTCCATAACAACACTTGGGTCAAAGGTTTCAGAGGAGAACTCACGATTCAGGCCCTCGTGGAATACATGGACCTCTGGGATGCGGTGCAGGAACAAACCGCAACAGAGGAGGAGGATGCAGTGCGATGGCGGTTGACAGCCAATGGCCTATACTCGACGAAATCGGCGTACACAACACTCTTCTATGGCAGAACGGCTGCGCCCTGTGCGACGGAACTGTGGTCGGCAGGAGCGCCGCTGCTGCACAAGTTGCATATGTGGCTAGCGTTAAAGAACCGCTTGTGGACAGCAGACAGACTGGCAAAAAGAGGCCTTCAACACCCTCCTGTTTGCCCCCTATGCAATCAAGAACCGGAGACGGGAGAACACCTGCTGGTAAGATGTGTCTTCGCAAGAGAGGTGTGGTTCATGGTCTTGGTGCAGTATAATCTACACCAGTTCATGCCTTCAGCGGCTACGGTACCGGTGGTCTGGTGGCAGGCATTGGCAGCAGCGGTGCCAGCGAGAGACAAGAAGCGAATCAATGGATTGATCATACTCACTGCCAGGTGCATTTGGCTGGAGCGGAACAGCAGGGTCTTCGACCACATTACGTCGTCGGCGGCAACAGTTTGTGCCGGCATCTGGAAGGACTTTGCTCTGTTGGCGAGGGCAGGTTTAGGTGGAGTGACGAGAGGAATCACCTAGCTGAGTTGTGTGGGTGTGGTGGAGGTGACAAGCCGCTTGTGGCTGGGTCATGACTCAAAAATCTTGTAAATTTCATTCTCTATCTTAATATAAAGACACGCGATGCTCGCGCGTGTTCTTGTGCTTCCAAAAGGAGAATCGCTAGCACACATAAGGGCAAATGTTGGACAATTTGATACATCGCCACCACCAACAATACGCACTACGATCAAAGAGCAATCACGAGTTCCATCACAACACGGCGATGAGGTTTCCTTACCTGATGAGAATATACACGTCCATGTTCCAGGTGATGTGGAGCCCAAGGATGATAAGATGATTTCTACATTGGTGTTCTCGTCACAAACCGTTGAATGGACGAGCAGACAGTTTGTGCCAGGGTGTTGCGCCCTAGGCATCTCTATGACATTGTGACGGCGCCACACCCTAGTGGTGTGAAGATATGGAAGACAGCCGAGTACTGGCGGGGTTCTCTCTACGTACAATGTTGGAACAATATCATTATGATTCTGCGCAACTCTCAAGGGGCGTACGACATGGCCCAACTTCCGGGGAAAGCTTACGACGATACAGAATGTACCGGATATAGAGCTATGTCCGAGCTTCCGAAGAGGTCCGTCTTAGCGAGTTACGAGAGAGGGGTTCACTATGTGGCAGTTGACAGATTTCAACTACATCTTTGGACGCTGACAGAATCAGATAATGGCCAGCTAGGGTGGATGCTAGCACACGAGGCTGACCTAACTCCTTATAATCCTAAAATCCAACAATGGATGGAACCTGAACTGGAGTGGGAGGCGGTCGAAAATAACAAAGACTTAGTTAGCTTGTTTGAACCTCGCCCCAATTTTGAGGAACTCGTAAAATCCCTTCGTTCCAAATTGGAACGGACGGGGTACAACAAGGATGTTAGTCGGAGCAACACAACCGACAACAATGACAATGACGATGATGGCGACGGCGACGATGATGACGATGACGACGATGATAATGATGATGACGATGATAATGATGATGATGATGATGATTATGATTATGATGATTATGATTATGATTATGATTATGATTATGATGATGATGATGATGATGATGATGATGAGGAGGAGGAGGAGGAGGAGGACGAAGATGAGGAAGAGGAAGAAGATGTTGAACTGAAAAGCGAAGGGAGATTATGGGACTCAGACGAGGAAAATTTCATTGACATTGATGAAAGTGCGACTAACCTTGGAGACAAGGAGTACGGGTCTTACAATATCATAGGATTACATCCGCACAAGGATGTGGTGCTCCTCGAAACCTGTAGTGGAGTTGCAGCATACCATTTTAGGACCTCGAGAATGCAATTTTTAGGCTCGCGGCTTGTTAGAGACCATCACAGCTATGCTCATGGCATCCATGCTGGGTTCCCGTACAGACCATGCTACGTCGATGCGATTCCGGCAAGTAAGCTACGCCGTGGCCAGTGATCCATGGTGTGAAGCTCTTCGGAAGGGAGTGCAACTGTGGTGAAGAACTATCAATGACTTGTCGCGGCTATGCTATTAGTTTCACACTAGACTTTGGTCAGATGCTACATTGATCTCAGTCGATCAATGGGAAGTAGTTTTTCTTTTCTTTTACCAGTCCACCCATGCACTCGCTGCTTATTTATCAATTGGGAGCATATATATATATAAGAGATCAGATGGATGCGTGCTTGCTATAGGGTCCAAAATATTTATATCTTTATGAATAATATTTATGTATTGATTAGTGTAATCTGTATGACTAGTGAATGTTTTGTATGAATATGTTCCCTTTTTGGTTGAGAAAGGAAGATCTCATCACACAAACACCAGAACGTGTTGGGCATGGAGTTGACTGATCTATCGCCTTCTATCCCGCACCTGCACCTGTCTTCATCATGGACACGCTCGACTGAGCTGATGATAACATTTTCGTCCGATCTCGTACCATGTATTCCTTAAACCAATGTGTGCCATAGAGACATCGACATAACTGAAAATCGACGCAGAACTTTTGGATGTTTATGCGTGAGGCCCCGCTTGGATTCCCAGTATATGGACCGGAAATGACCGGTAATTTTCTACGGTCCTGGAGTGGTCCGTAAATTAACGAAGCGTTACCTCTGTATTTGTCGGAGCGGAAATGAAACGCTAATCAAAGCGAGCCTGATGGGTGTGTAATTAAACCCCAAACTCCCTTGCATATGTAAATATATTTGAGTTTTGTGAGGCTGATCCCTTGTTTTGGAAGAAGTGCCCCTGTCCAATTTCTACTTCGGCGCTTCGTCAGCCACTGCTGCTCCTTACACGGATCTTCTGTAATTTTATCCATCTTGTTTTAGGGCGTAATTATTATGTAACGTGTGATGGTGTTTTCCATGTTGAAGATCTGCGGTGAAATAAATTTTTGTTCAGATTTTTCGACCACATTTTTAGTGTAAAACATACAAGACACACGTGACACGACGGATGTAGGTCGCCGTCTCCAACTCCAACAAGGCTCACCACACACCTGGATGATGGTCTCCTGACCACAGTCCAAACTTTTTTGTGAAAAATCTATTAATTCCGGAAGCCACCGAAATTGCCATTTTTTGTTTGAAATCTATTATTTTCAGATTTTTTGGGAGCTTAATACTATAGATTTTGAATTTTCAAAATTTCGACCTACATGTAGCTCGATCGGGAGACAAATTACTGCACTCGGGTAGCACAGTGAGACACAATGGAACTTCATGACTTAGGAATATATTGCAGTCTACGCTCGCACTACTTATGTAATAAATATGTTTAGTCACGCTACATATCATGAAGCAACGTGTAGTTTAATTCTTTTCAGGGTCTCACGTGACAGAAAAAACTACTGAGGGATATATTTCCAAAAGTTGCGACACACCACGAGTCACCTTCAGAATGAATTTGGACCTATTTGCACCATCAATACAAGTTTGTATACCACAGAATTCACGGTTTGCAAGATGTGGGACTAATTTGCTCGTACTGAGCAAGTTGTGGGACTTTTAGTGTGTATACCTCCATAAGAAACTTTATTTGAATAAGAATTGAACAGTATGAATGACGCCATGTAAATGGACACGGAGGGAGTATTTTTCAGCGCGCTGTGGCGCAATTCATTATGTTCTTTCCTTTTCGGGGGATCCTCACATTATTCCTAGCTAGGAATGCATACCTTTTACGCATGATCACAAATCCGATACTCGTATGTTTTTAAGCACATTATTCCTAGCTAGGAATACACCTGGAACTATTTTAGATGGAAACGCCACGATTGCATTACGTATATGGGAAACCTTCCATAAAAAAGGTATTCCGGTGGTACGTTGTATAGAGTACTCTATATATATGGGAAACCTTTGCAATCATACGGTGGTACGCTGTACGCATGCCACAGATGAAAGCAACGAATTTTTGCTTCTGTTACGGACTCTCTATCGACTGCCTATTTAGTTACATCCATCCATGGTTCCGGTCCAGCCATCCATTCATCGCGTACTTGCCGGTCTCCCTATCCCTCAGCGCCTCGCTCCCGTTGGTCGTCCACCCCAACTCGATCTGCCAAGAATCAGCAGGCACCGATGGACGGCGACGGCAACGGAATCTGCTTCCCCTACGACGTGCTCCTCGACATCCTCTGCCGCCTACCGTGCCGCGCGCTCGCCAAGTCCCGGCGCGTCTGCCGCGCGTGGCACGATGCTGTCGACGCCCATAACCTTCAGCTTTGGCACTTCTTCCCCGGGACGTCTTCCCGGGCATCTTCACGCAGAACTTCGGATGCTGGGCCCAGTCATCCTTCTTCGCCCCGTCAGCGCCGCCCAGACCACGAGACGAGCCTGCTGTCTTCCGGCATCCTATCTTTGACCACGATTGGGCCTCTGTGCTCCACCACTGCAACGGTCTCCTCCTCCTCGAAGACGAGGCCGGCTCGTTCCGTCGCTACGTGTGTAACCCGGCGACGGTACGATGTGCTCCCCTGCAGCCACAACCGCCGAAAGATCAGCTGCTGTACGGAGACGGCATGTTCCTCGCCTTTGACCCAGCCGTGTCGCGACACCATGAGGTATTCACCCTTCCAAGAGGAAAGACACTAGAAGAGAACCAAGAGACACATGTCCATGTGCCAGGTGACGTGGAGCCCAAGGATAAGGTGATTTCTGCATTGGTGTTCTCGTCACAAACTGGCCAATGGGAGGGCAGGGAGTTTGTGCCAGGGCGTTGTGCCCTGGGCATCTCTATGACATGGTGACTGCGCCACACCCTAGGTGTAAGACAGCCGAGTATTGGCGGGAGTCTCTCTACGTACATTGCTGGCACAACATCATTATGATTCTGCGCAACTCTCAAGGGACGTACGACATGGCACAATTGCCGGGGAAAACTTACGACGATACTGATTTTTGGGACATGCATGATCTTCCCAAGAGGTCCATCTTGGCGAGCTACGAGAGAGGGGTTCACTATGTGGCAATTGATAAGTTCCAGCTACATGTATGGACACTAACCGAATCAGATGATGGCAAGGTAGGGTGGATGCTAGCACACGAGGCTGACCTTACTCCTTATAATCGTAAAATCCAGCGATGTCTAGTTCCTGAAGTGCCATGGGAGGCAATCGAAAATAGCAAAGCATTACTTAGCTTGTTTAATCCTCGACCCAAGAGCAACACATCCGAAGAAGATGAAGAGGAGGAAGAAGATGAAGAACAAGAAGAAGAGGAAGACGAAGAAAAAGAAGGTGATGACGATGGTGATGATGAGGATGATGATGATGGTGATGATGACGAAAAAATATATGGTGAATTCAAAAGCGAAGAGAGTTTCTGGGACTCGGACAAGGACAACTTCATTGACCAAGGATATGAAAGTGTGCCCAACCGTGGGGACAAGGAGTATTGGTATTACAAGATCATAGGATTACACCCGCACAAGGATGTGGTGCTCCTCCGAACCTATAGTGGGATTGCGGCATACCATTTTAGGACCTCAAGAATGCAATATTTAGGGTGGCGACTTGTTATAGGCGGAGACAACTATGCTGGTGGCATTGGCATCGACGCCGGGTTCCCATACAGACCATGCTACGTTGATGCGCTTCCGGCAGCTAAGCTACCCTACCGTGGTTGGTGATCTGTGGCGTGCAACTCGTTGCAAGGAAGAGCAAAGTCGTGAAAAAAAAGCTATCCAGTAACTATGTGTCTATGTTATTAATTTCACAGTATGCTTGATCTGTTGATCAGATGCTACATCGATCTTTGTCCGATCAGTATAGGTTTTACTCCGTATGTCTATCCAACTGCTTGTTTATCACTTATCAGCTGGGTGCATATATGAAAACAGATGAATGGGTGCTTGCGATAGGGTCCAAAAATATTTATGTGGTCATCGATACTACTGTTTTAATTAGTGTACTCTTTATAGCTAGTTAATGCTTTGCACGAAAACATCCTTCGTTGCAGTGTTAATCAATTACTAATGTTCATTTGTTTATCGATTGGTGGCATTAGGAGGAGTTGAGTTACGTCTGACAGAGCGCAGATTAGTTAATATAATTAATTCAAATCGATCGCATCAGGTATTCAGGGCAGATTAGTTATATACGTCTTTGCCGCCGCCGTTCTAAGGATGGGTGCCGGTGGCAGGGGACGAACATAAATGGATGTACGGCGGCGCGAAGCCATCGTTTCTTTTTAGCAAAACGGCAAACATCGACTCATTTTATTAAAAAAAGTAGGAGGAAATTGATCGGTTCATTAGCGGGGAACCAGCCAAAAAACCGTTATAAGTGCACCAATGTGGTCATGAACCACCACATTGGGCAGACCCGGCCAACCTGGCTACCCACATGAAACACACACGTCGCCGAGGAGAAAAGCATCAACAAGGTCGTCACCGAGCGTCATCGTCATCACTCCTCCCCGAGCAAGCGATTCCGATTTCCACCGACAAAGCCCTCGCCGCAGCCGACGCCGAAAACCATGTCGGCCTATGCCAAACAATCGATCCACAACGCCGAGGAAGAGAAAAGGCAGCTCCGACTTCGACGAAGAGCTTCACCGGGGAAAGTTGCACACCTTGCACCCACGGAATCCGCGAGGCCACTGTAGAAAAAGTGTCATCGTTGCCAACCTGCCGCCCTCGACACGCAACCCCGACTTCACAACTTCACAGCGGGACGCAGCACGGACTGTCGGTGACGAAGGACATGCCGTGAATCGGCTCTGCTCACCACTGTCATTGTTGCCACACAACTCGCAACGCAACCAAAGCACCCAAGACATCGTCAATTGGCCGCCGCCAACCACGATGTCGTGAGAGTCCAGCCCACGGGAAGGCACACATGAAACTCCATCTTCAAGACGACGCTCTCAGGAGGGGAGGCGACGCGGAACGACGCCGTCGTCCGACCCTGCGAACACAAGATCAAGGTCTTCATCCCGAGAGGAGATCCGAGGCAGAGGAGAACCGAGGAACTCCACGGACGAGACCAACGACAACGGGAACGATGCTTCCCCTAGGACGTGCTCCTCGACATCCTCCGCCGCCTCCCGTGCCGCGCGCTGGCCAAGTCCCGTCGTGCCAGCCGCGCTTGGCGCGCCATCGTCGACGCCGACAACCTCCTCGTCCCCATGTCTTCCCTCGGGGCGCATTCCCCGACATCTTCACGCGGAACAATGAATACCACACAAAGTCCTCCTTCTTCGCCCCATCGGCTCCATGCTCGGTCGGGTCACTCAGAGCTCAGCATGGGCCTATCTTTCGGCGTCCTCTCTTTTGGCACGTTTGGCTCGCCGTGGTCCACCACTATAACGGCCTCCTTCTCATCGACGACTCAATGTACCGCTACGTCTGTAACCCGGCGATGGTATGATGTGCTCGTCTACCGGTACAGTTGGAGGAGTCGTGGCTGTACGACAGTGCCATGTTCCTCGCCATCGACCCGGCCGTGTCGCGGCACCATGAGGTATTCATCCTTCCTAAAGGAACGACACTACGTGTACCTAAGTTGTTTGGTCATGTGGGAGAGTTTGACGATACACCACCATCATCAAAATTAGATGAGGGGCCAAAGGATAAGGATATTTCTACATTGGTTTTCTCGTCACAAACTGGTCAATGGGCGATTCGGGAGTTTTTGCCGGGGCGTTGCGCCCCTGGGTATCTCTATGACATGGTGACTGCGCCACACCCTAGTTTTGTGAAGATATGGAAGACCGCTGGGTATTGGGAAGGGTCTCTCTATGTGCATTGTTGGAACAACATCGTTATGATCTTACACAACTCTGAAGGGACGTACGAACAGGCACCTCTCCCGGGGAAAGCTTACGATGATGGAAAACATGGAGGGATGTCTGGTCTTCGCAAGAGTTCCATCTTAGTGAGCTACGAGAGAGGGGTTCACTACGTGGCACTCAACAAATTGCAAGTACGTGTATGGACACTGACATAATCAATCGACGGTGAGGTGGGGTGGATGCTAGCACACGTGGCTGGCCTTGGTCCTTACGACCATTGGAGTTGCTTGCAGCCTAGAGTGCCATGGGAGGTGGTCGAAAATAACAAAGTGTTAGGGCATCTCTAGTCGTATAGCCCCCCCAGGCCCGATTTCTTCCGCCGATTGTGCCCCCCCAGGAGCAGTTTGAACTCTGGGTGTGGAAGATTTCCAGTCGTCCGCCCCCCCAGCCCCCGCAGCCGTAGTCTTTTTTTCCTTCAATTCTATTGTTGTCTGTCATTACAACAAACATGTTGCGGGCAATGCCGACAACAGCCCGCCGGCGAGCAAGGACGGCGCCGAGGGTGCACAAGGTCTGGACGCCGACCGCGAGGTCGCCATGGCGGACGCCGGCCGCGAGGGGAGGGCAGCTTGAGCCGGGCGCAGGTCCAGCGCCCGCGCCGCCACGGCCATGTGACGCGCCCTGGCTCTGGCCGCACGGCCCGGCGAGCTGGTCCGTCGTCCTCTCCTGCCTGCGGGCTGGCCACGCGAGCCCCGCCCTGGACGCCGGCCGCACGGACGTGAGCTCGCCATGGCGGCCACGTCCAAGGGGCGTCGCGAGCTCGTCATGGCGGCCACCGGCCAAGGGGCCCCTGCTCCTGGCCGCGAGCTCGTCGTGGCTCTCCCGCGCTGGCCACGCGAGCCCTGCCCCGCCCGGATTCCGGCCGCACGACCGCGAGCTCGCCATGGCGGACACGGCCCTGTGGCGGCCGCGAGGGGAGGCCAGCTTGAGCCGGGCGGAGGTCCAGCTCTCGCGCCGCCACGGCCATGCGACGCCCCCCGGCCACGACCGCCTCTCCCGACGCAGTGAGGTCGAGGAGAAGCAGAAAAAACGCGCGATTAGCCCGGAGGTGGAGCTGGGCGGAGGGGCGGCGGCGTGAGGGCACGGTGGCGACGGCGAGCTCGACGGCCAGGAGCAGGAGAGCGGGTGACGAGATGGAAATGAGAGGGAGCTGCCTGCACGTGGTGGGCCTCTGAGAGAAAAGAAAGGAGAGAGAGCGGTGGGTGGCTGACTGCGGGCCCTTTTGCATGCAAAACATAGCGCCGCCCCCCCCCCCCCCAGGCCGAACCCAGCGCCTTGGGTTTCGCCTGGGTGCGCCGGCGCTAAAAGCGGCGCTAAATGACTTCCTGGGGGGACGACTGGTATGATTTTTCTTGCGCCGGCGCTAAAAAACGCAAAAAAACGTCCTGGGGGGCTCCTGGGGGGCACGGCTGGAGATGCCCTTAGCTAGCTTGTTTGAGCCTTGTAAGAATGCGAAAATCATACATGCTAAGCAAGATACCCAGAGCGACAGAACTAGTGATGTTGATGGCGATGATGGCCAAGGTGGTGAAGAACGAGACCCGTACGAAGATGAATATGGTGAAATCAAAAGTGGGGAGCGCTTCGACTACTCCTGGGACTCAGACGAGGATAACTTTATTGACGTGGACCAAAGTGCAGCCCACCTTGGACACGAGAAGTTTGGGCATTACAGGATCATAGGATTACACCCGCACGGAGCTCATTTGGTGGTGTGACATAACGCCTCCCGGGTCGCTCACGCGGGCGACTCCGGGGGCTCCCACAAACCCTAGCCAACAGCCCCCAGCGACGTGCTCCCCTGGCCACCGCCGTCGCCGGCGCCGGCGGCGGTGGCGGCGCCCGGCCGTCAAAGACGGAGGGTCGAAGGCTCACCGGGACAGCCTGTTTTCTTCGCGCGGAGAGGCGGCCATCCAAGGTGGCGCGGATGGCGGCGCTGCTGTGCATCGCGGTGGTTCGGGGAGGCTCTGGCCGTGCTGGTGCGATGTCCTTGCGGCGGCGGCCCGGCGGCAAGCAGGATGCACTCGGGGCGGAGGCAGGAGGCAGAAGAGACGCTCGTGGCAGCCCAGCGGGCCCGAATCTGGGCTGTTGGGGGCCGGCCAGGACTGCTGCGGGAGGTCTGGTCATGGCTTGAATCAAGCCAGAGACGTCCTGCAGCTGCGTACTGGACTGCCTCCTCTTCTGTTGTCGTTCTTGCTGGGAGTTGACTCGCGGCGAGGGGGCTTGCAAGGCTTCAAAATAATGGCTGTCGTCCTAGGGTTCCAACTCGCGTAAGAAGATGATCTGCTGACGTCGGCCCTCCTTGATCTGGCCGATGTGTCGAGTTCCGGAAGGTTCCGCCGGTGAACTTCCATGAGCGTTTATGCCTGGAGATTGCTGGATCGGGTGGGATTCGGTCGTGCTCACGATTCCCCGTTGAGGAGGCAGCGGCACGGAGCTCTGCTATCTGTTGCCATCTTGGATACAGTCAGAGGCGGAAAATGTCATGAAAGCCCAGATCGGAGGATTAGGAACGGTGATTTGACTCTTGGTCGCGATGAGGAACTTGCTTGGAGTTTCAGGAATTATAGCAGCGGTATGTAAGAGGGGTCGACAACACATGTGAAGTTCAAAGTCTTACCTTTCAAGGTGAAAATCCAAGATCTGACCTTAATTGGTTGTGCCTGGCAATGTTCTTGCTGAAGACATTGTTTTGAGAGCGGGGACTATTTTCAGGGTGAAAACTCAAGGTCTGGCCTTAATTGGTTGTGCCTGACACTGTTTCCTTCTTGAAGGCGTTGATTTTGAAGAATTGTACATTAGGTGTTGGCTTGGTGGTGGTTGTGCTGCTGCTGCAATTATTGTAACTCTGTAGCCGGACTTATCTTTTTTATTTCTTCTTCTTGTTGTTTTTCGGCTGTGTGCATCCGTAATAGTTTAGGTTATTACATTGTTGCAGAGGCTAGGTGTAATTGGTATCTCCGCGATATTAATATATACTCTTTATCTTAAAAAAAAAATTACACCCGCACAAGGACGTGATACTTCTCTAAACCACCCAAGGCGTCGCGACATACAACTTTAGGACCTCGAAAATGCAATATTTAGGGGAGTGTGTAAATAATGAACAATATGAGTATGACATGGAAGCGGCTTTCCCATACCGGCCATGCTACGCTGATGCGCTTCCCAAAGCTAAAATGCCCTTTTGATAGGTTATCTGTAGCGTGTAACTCGTTTTTTTTTTTTTTTTTTTTTTGATAATGCACAAACTTGTATTCATATGCAAAGGATTACATCAACTCGACAAGCAAGTACACGGAGGAACAGAGAGAACCGAGGCGAGCACACCTCGCTACCACCATCTTCAACCTCTGGATCGACCACCGGACGAGCTCGACGGCGCCGGAGACGACGAAGAACACCGCCGAGTAGAACGACCACCCGTGGAGCAGCCGAGCCCCTAGCCAAGAGGCGTTGGAGAGCCGCAACAGTCGCCGCCTCCGAAGAGCCGGCCTTGGGAACGACGCCAAGGAAACATCGGCCGGGGGAGGCCCCCGAGCCCAACCTGCTCCAGATCCGGGGGCCACGCCCCAGATCCTCCACCGCCTTGCCACGCGCCAGCAAGGGCGCCGCCGTGGAACCTCCTCTCCTGCCGCCAGATCTGCCGTCCCAGATCTGAAGGGGGAAGACGGGCTCGAGCACCGCGCCGGGCACCGAGCCACCACCAGACGCACGCGACGACGGCCGGCTCCGAGGAGCAGCACCGCCGGAGGAGATCGCCGCGCCACCCAAAACACCACCGCCCGCACCTCTACCTCCATGGCGCCGTCGACGGGGCCTCCACCCCAACCTCCCGTATGTACAGGCCCGGGACGGGGATCCCCCACCCTCCCGCCGCCGGAGCGGCTGGCGGAGGGGAGGAATCCCGCGTCCCCGCGGCACGGACGCGGTGGTTCGGCGAGGGTCGCCCAAAAATCGCCCTTTGCTTCGCCTCTCGAACAGTGACGGGAGAGAGGGAAGGAAAGTGAAGCCGCGCGTGTAACTCGTTGACAGGATGACCCGTCGCTACCAATTAAAAGCTTGGCTCTCAGTCGTTTCCTTTGCCCACTTGTTTTACCAGCTGGTTGTACTGGTGGACACATGTGTTTCACGTGATTTGAGAATTTGTAAATAATTATGGCTATTTTTTTTTTATAAAGAGCGCTTTAAGGACGTTCGTTTTTCCATATATAGATCGTCGATCGACAAAGGACCAATCTGTAGATCAAGCCGTCATCCATGTGAGATAAAAATATCTCCATGACCGTGTTCTCAGATGGTATAGACATCTCCATAATGAGGTGTGCAGGGACGGAGCCAGGATCTGAGATTAAGGGGGGCAAAATATAGTGTGTATCTTGATGAGGGGGGCTAATCAAGCTGAATTACACTAATCAAGCAGCCAAAATGGCTACTATTGCAATGAATAGCATGAGCATAGGGGGGCGTAGCCCTGCTCGTCCCCCCTTGTCTCCGTCCCTGGAGGTGTGAGTTCTCACACGTCGTAGAGGCAGCCATGAACAAAGCAAATGAGTGCACAGTTAGATAACCTCCACAAGAGAAAAATCCTTACCGTCGTAATTAATTATGGCTAACGAGTATATATCTTATATTTTCTTGAACATTCAATTAGTATCCATATAGTTATCTAGCAAAATAACATCCATGACATACGAATACAGCCTTACTTACGAGAGCAGATTTTGTGATCCTGCTGTATTAAAAAAAATTGAAAACAATATTTATAAGTTTCATAAAAATCTGAAAAAAATCCCAGCTCTAGCCTATAATGTATTCCACAAACATGCACAAACTCGGGGAGTAGAAATCACTTTCCGCTTACTTGTACACTATATGTTTTTTGAATTATTTGGAACACTGATCATTCCTGCAGCATGACACCGATGGAGTAGGTTGACATCTGACACTGACAGCGCGCGGCAGATTAATCAGTTAAATAACCCGTGCATGCATATCGATCCCACGAGGGCAGGTACGTACTAGCACGTAGTTACTGACAGGACAATGGCTGCTGGCCGGATTAGAATATTCTACTGTATTCTAATTGATGTCGTTTAATTCTGTACGCATCCTAATCAACCGCATACGTCCGCATGCAGAGATGATATTATATATGCATGATTCTTAGCAACTTTGAACATTTGGTAAATTAATCTCAATTAAGCCTCAAGCGAAGGAACACTAGTAGAAAAAGGACTTTTGGTCCGGAGTACTGTTTTGACATTAGCCCCGGTTCAGGCAAAAACCGGGACCAGTGCCTGGCACTGGTCCCGGTTCGAGCTGCCAGGGCCCCGTGGGCATTGGTCCCGGTTCGGTTGGGGGCATTGGTCCCGGTTCCTGCCAAGAACCGGGACCAAAGCTCCAGAGCCGGACCACGTGGCATGCCGCGGAGCTTTGGTCCCGGTTCGTGCCAAGAACTGGGACCAATACTCCTCCCCTGCCTATATATTGTTGCCCCCACCCCCCTCTCCTCTGTTTTTTTTTCCTGGATTGGTGGGAAGTGGGGGTGCTAGTTTTTTTTTCTCTTTGCCACGCACAAGATGTGTTCGATGAAATGCCCGACCCGCACCGAGGTTAGCAACTTTATCCTTTTCGTCTGTAATTGATACAGAAATATTGCACGTGTCGATGTACGGTGGTCATTTCACTATTCAAGATGTTATTGTAATGGTATTTGATAAACTTAATTATATATATGATGCAGATGGATGCACGGATGCGATGGATGTACGGCGAACGACGCAGTTCCGAGTTTATTGCAGGCCTGCATAAATTTCTCGATGTGGCTGAGGCAAACAAAGTGAATAATTTTATGCCTTGTCCATGTGAGAAGTGTCGGAACGTCAGGGAGTACTCTGACCCGAGAACCATTCAAGACCACGTGATTCGGAAAGGTTTCATGCCCAGCTATAATTGTTGGACCAAGCACGGAGAAAGAGGGGTTACGATGGAAGACAATGAAGAAGAGGAGGATGATGACAACTATCCTATGTTCCCTGAGGAATGCGGTGATACTGTTATGGAAGACGTTGAAGAAGAAAGAGGTGAACATCGGGCATCAGATGAGCCCGCTGATGGTCTTGGTGGGGTCATTTCTGATGCAAAGCGAGAATGCGATACAGAAAAGGAGAAGCTAAAGTTGGAGGCCATGCTTGAGGATCACAAAAAGTTGCTGTACCCAAACTGCGAAGATGGCAGCACAAAGCTCGGTACCACACTGGAACTGCTGAAATGGAAGGCAGAGACTGGTTGTTCTGACAAGGGATTTGAGAAGTTACTGAAAATAATGAAGCCGAAGCTTCCAAAGGATAACGAAGTGCCCGAGACTACATACGAAGCAAAGAAGGCTATCTGCCCTCTAGGATTAGATGTGCAGAAGATACATGCATGCATTAATGACTGCATCCTGTACCGCGGTGAGTACGAGAACATGGATAAATGCCCGGTATGCAATGCACTGCGGTACAAGATAAGACAAGATGACCCTGGTGATGTTGAGGGCGATGACGAGCCCCCCGGAAGAGGGTTCCTGCTAAGGTGATGTGGTATGCTCCTATAATACCACGGTTGAAACGTCTGTTCAGAAACAAAGAGCATGCCAGGTTGTTGCGATGGCACAAAGAAGAGCGTAAGAAAGACGGGAAGTTGAGACACCCCGCCGATGGGTCCCAGTGGAGAAAAATCGACAGAGAGTTCCCGACATTTTCAGATGACGCAAGGAACTTAAGATTTGGTCTAAGTACAGATGGCTTTAATCCTTTTGGGGAGCAGAGCTCCAGTCATAGCACTTGGCCCGTGACTCTATGTATCTACAACCTTCCTCCTTGGTTGTGCATGAAGCGGAAGTTCATTATGATGCCAGTGCTCATCCAAGGCCCGAAGCAACCGGCAACGACATTGATGTGTACCTACGGCCATTAGTTGATGAACTTTTGCAGTTGTGGTCCGAACCAGGTGTACGTGTGTGGGATGAGCACAAACAACAGGAATTTGACCTACGAGCGTTGCTGTTCGTAACCATCAATGATTGGCCTGCTCTTAGTAACATTTCAGGACAGTCAAACAAGGGATACAATGCATGCACGCACTGTTTAGATAAGACTGAAAGTATACATTTGGGAAACAAGAATGTGTACCTGGGGCATCGTCGATTTCTTCCGAACGGTCATGCCGTAAGAAATCCCGGCAAGCATTTCAACGGTGAGGCAGATCGCCGGAAGAAGCCTAACCTCCCTGATGGTGATGTTATATATGACATGGTCAAGGATTTAGAAGTAATCTTTGGAAAGGGTCCTGGCAGTCTATCTGTTCCGAATGACGCTGACAACCACGTACCCATATGGAAGAAGTGCTCTATATTCTGGGAGCTACCCTATTGGAAAGTCCTAGAGGTCCGGTCTTCAATCGACGTGATGCACGTGACGAAGAATCTTTGCGTGAACCTGCTAGGCTTCCTGGGCGTGTATGGGAAGACAAAAGATACACCGGAAGCACGGGCAGACCAGCAACGTATGAAAGACCCATACAACAAGCAGACGGATAAAGGGCGTAAATACTTAAGCAGATACGCTCTTACCAAAGCAGAGAAGGAAATCTTTTTTGAATGCCTGAGCAGTATCAAGGTCCCGGCTGGCTTCTCGTCAAATATAAAGGGAATAATAAATATGGCAAAGAAAAAATTCCAGAACCTGAAGTCTCATGATTGCCACGTGATTATGACGCAGTTGCTTCCGGTTGCATTGAGGGGGCTTCTACCGGAAAATGTTCGAGTACCCATTGTGAAGCTATGTGCATTCCTCAATGCAATATCTCAGAAGGTCATCGATCCAGTAACTCTACCAAGTTTACAGAAGGCTGTGGTCCAATGTCTTGTCAGCTTCGAGTTGGTGTTCCCCCCATCATTCTTCAATATTATGACGCATCTCCTGGTTCACCTACGCGACGAGATTGCCATTCTCGGTCCTGTATTTCTACACAATATGTTCCCCTTCGAGAGGTTCATGGGAGTCTTGAAGAAATATGTTCATAACCGTGCTAGGCCAGAAGGAAGCATCTCAAGGGGCTATGGAACAGAAGAGGTCCTTGAGTTCCGTGTTGACTTTATTCCTGACCTTAAGCCGATTGGTGTTCCTGAATCGCGGCATGAGGGGAGACTGAGTGGAAAAGGCACGCTAGGAAAGAAAGCAATGATATGTAGGGACGGGCATTCTTTAACTCAAGCACACTACACAGTTCTACAAAGTTCCACCTTCGTGGCTCCGTATATCGAGGAACACAAGAATTATGTACGCTCCAAGAACCCGGGGAAGGCTGACTCCTGGATTAAAGAAAAACACATGGAGACCTTCGGCAGTTGGTTGCGATTACAGCTCATGAATGACACCACTGTCGGAGATCAGCTCTACTTGTTGGCCGCGTCACCATCTTCGACTGTATTGAATTTCCAAGGGTACGAGATAAATGGGAATACATTTTACACGATCGCCCAAGATAAAAAGAGCACCAACCAGAACAGTGGTGTCCGCTATGATGCAACAAACGATGATGGGCAAAAGGACACATACTATGGTCGCATAGAGGAGATATGGGAACTTGACTATGGACCTACTTTTAAGGTCCCTTTGTTTCGGTGCAGTTGGGTCAACATGAATGGAGAAGGGATAAAGGTAGACCAGCTGTACGGGATGACAACAGTGGATCTCAAGAATCTTGGTTGTTACAAGAACGAACCATTCGTCCTAGCCAATGATGTGGCTCAGGTTTTCTATGTGAAGGACATGTCCTCCAGACCGAAAAAAAGAAAAAACAAGCAAACGAATACCGAAAAAAAGAAAAAACAAGCAAACGAATACGATGAGCCAAAGCGTCACGTAGTTCTTTCAGGGAAAAGAAACATCGTGGGAGTTGTTGGGGATATACCTACTAGGGGTATCACCAGCATGGATCAATCCGGCTAGTCCAGGGTGGCCCGCAGTGGTGGTGAAGGCTTTGCCTACCGGGCGGCCCAGATAGCTGACGACCAAGGAAGGCGGATGCCGGCAAGGAGGAGGCCCAAGACTGAAGCCCATGAAGCCACCAAGACCAAGACGGAAGGCGGCATACTTGCCGGCTAGGTTTAGGACTCCGTATACTTGCTGGATACGTATTCACCTTGTAACCCTAGGTCCAGCCGCCTATATAAGCTGGACCTCGGGACGCCTTTAGGGCAACTCTCATACAACCAACTCATTGTAACCTGTTCACGGCGATATTGCCTTATAGTGAGTTATAGCAGCACGTAGGGCACCGCCACCGCCGTGGTGCCTGAAGCTGGGTAAACCGCCGTGTACAATCCCGACCTTGACGACGTCCACCTTCTTGCCCTACGTTCACCCTCGGCTAGCAGGACCCCGTCTCCTATCCAAGATGCCGATACGACGACAGTTGGCGCCCACCGTGGGGCCTAAGGCGTCAGGCGTCACGTTCCAGGCGGGAACTCTTGGCGGCATCGGCGAAACAATCGCCGTCGGCCGCGCTGTTCGCTACGGCGACAATCACTACATCAGCTGCGACGAGTCCTACATCCCCGCAGACGACTACATTGTCGGATGCGGAGTTGTGCCGTTTGGCGGCGTCGATGTGTTCATCGGCTACACTTCTGAGGCGTATGGGTTGCCGCGAATTTATTCGCCATCCCACCCGCCCTACAATCAAGACGGATCTGAGTTTGCCTCCTCTGAGGAGTCCGCAGATTCAGATCTACACTTTGTCGGCATGACGGGACTGGGATCAGACTCCCAGCCCAACAGTCAAGATCCCGAATCTATTCTTCCTGCACTCCAGGATGATGTGATGTCGGATGCCGGATCCAGATCTACCGTTCACGTCAACGTAGACTCTGATTCCGAAGAAGATTCTGCCAGCATGTTTGAGCAACGGGTCAAGAAGTGTTTTATTACACCTGATCCTCCGCCATCTGAGGCGGCTACGGGCTCTTCCGTCAACATGCAGCAGATCTTTGTGGCGGATGTCACCGGCGCAGCTTCAGAGAAGGCGGCAACTGACGCCGCCAACCTGGGGACCCCGGCAACCGATCCACAGTTTCCAGAGCCTCCTGGGGCTCCAAAGAAGAAAATCTGGAGAAGGGCGAGCCCAGCAAGATAGGAAGCATGGCGGCTCTGGCGGAAGTTCTTCACACGCCGGTAAACGACAAAACCAATCCGGCTGATTTGGAGAAACTTCGGAACACCTTGGTGGAGCAAACTGAGTACCTCAAAAGCAAGCAAGCAGAGGTCCAGAGCCTCCTCGACGAAGCCAAGGAGGAAAACGCCAAGATAACTGCCAAGTGCGACCCCAAGCGTAATCTTTTCACCACCACCCCATTGCCCAAGCCGGCAGGACAAGTGGCGGAGAAGAGAGGTAGGAAAGGCAGGGATCATGACACCTTCAAATCCCCTGCCCAAAAGCTTGGTTTCGAGTGGGCTACAGCGCCGCAGCGTAAGGACAAGAACGGGGACGTCATCCTCGCAACACCTGTCCTCAACACTGCGGCCGCCTTGGACATCCTCAACAATGATGACTATGACAAGGACGAGAAGATCTACTACGCATCGATCCTTGCTCGCAAAGCTCTAGAGCAGCAGGCCCGTGCTGATTCTCGCGCCGACATGGCGGACGCAAGGGGAGGAAAGTTGGAATCAAAATCCAACGCTTGCAAAGCTGCGGCCGGTGGCAACCCGAAGATCCGTCCGGTTCCAGTAGCCACGGAAAAGGGAAGGACAAGGAGAAAGACCCACGCAAATCACCACCTCCAAAAAGGCAGCGTGATGAGGCATCCAGGACCGGCAACAGGCGCAAGGCCTCACCTCCTCCGCCTAGGCGGGATGAAGGCGGAAGCAGGGGCAGCAAGCAGCCGCCAAGGTGGCGGCAACCGCGACGATGCCCCGCCGCCAAGAAGAAGCAGGGACCGCACACAGTCCCCACCACCAGTGCCCAGGCACGAAGGCGGAAGCCGGGGACACAACAATGAGCCTAGGCACAGCCGGGCAGCGCAGGACGAGCCACATGCTGATAGATCTGGCAAACAGCTCAGTCCGCAAGACGCGAGACATCGTCTCAATGACATCAAGGCTGGAAAGCAAGATGCCTATCTAGGACCTGAGTGCTTTGGCCCAGCCATCCGCAACGTTCAAGTACCCAGAGACATGACGTCAGTGTCAAAAACTCATCAAAGGTACAATGGAGCGGACAAGCCAAACTCATGGTTGTCGGACTACGCGCTGGCAGTTGAAATTGCTGGAGGCAATGGCCTCGTCGCTGCACGCTTCCTTCCCCTCATGTTGGAGGGGACAGCCCGAAGCTGGATCGAAAACTTGCCGGAGAAAAGCATTCATAGCTGGCATGACATGGAAAAGGTGTTCACGCAGCACTTCCAAGGCACGTACAAGCGACCCAATACATACACAGATTTGGTTCGTTGCGTGCAAAAGCCAGATGAAACAGCTACAAGCTTCTTGGCAAGGTGGATTCAAACAAAGGCAAGCTGCGAGAACGTAGACGACAATCAAGCAATCCATGCCTTCACCACGGGCCTCCTGAAGGGCTCAAGTCTCAGACATAAGCTCGTACGCATGCAAGTCAAGGATCTCGGAGTCATGCTCGAAGTAGCAGCCATGTACGCACAGGCGGATGACGATGCACGCGATGGAGATGGCGCACATGATATGGCGCCAAACAGGCGAGCAAGTCACAAACGCAAGGCTCCCCAGGATGACAAAGCCGGACCATCAAACGAGGTCGCCGCCGCCTTCGAAGGCAAAGGCAGCAACCGCAAGTGGAAAGGAAAGGGTAAAGATGGCGGCTCCAGCAAGCAGCGCCTGACGTATGATCAGGCGAAAGCCTTGCCTTGCCCAATCCACGCGTCCTTAGGCAAAGTCAACCACACATTAGGGGAATGCCGGTTCATGGAGGACTTCAAGAAAGACCCCGAGGTTGGCTGGAAATCAAAAAAGAGCAAAAAGGCTGAGAAGACAAAGAAGGAAGACGATGATGGGGCTATGTCCATGTCAGAGGATGAGGAACCCAAGCTGATGCGTAAAGAAAGGAAATATCCCAAGGTACATGGCCAATTGGTGTGCTTCCTGGGCACTCCTTCGGCAAAAGAAGAAAAGGCGGAGATGCGCGAGCTAAACGCCACAGTACCAGACGTTCCCCAGTATCTAGACTGGTCAGAGGAGCCAATAACCTGGGATAGAGATGATCATCCAGATCACGTTCCTCACCCCGGCAAATACGCCCTTGTCGTCGACCCTATTGTCGATAACTTCAGGCTCACCAAGGTGTTGATGGATGGCGGCAGTAGCCTCAACATCATCTACGCGGACACTCTGAAGCGCATGAACTTGTCGGAAAGCCAGCTTGACTATAGCAAAGTCAAGTTTCATGGCATTTTCCGGGAAAGCAAGGCAAGTCAATGGGAAGCATCAGATTGGAGGTTACTTTTGGGCCTGAGACAAACTACCGCTCGGAGTATCTCAGGTTCGAAGTAGTCCCCTTCAAAAGTGCCTACCACGCCATTTTTGGACGGCCAGCTTTCGCCAAATTCATGGCTCGCCCGTGTTACATATACAGCAAGCTGAAGATGCCGGGACCCAATGGTACAATTACCATCAGTGGCAACTTCAAGAAAGCAAAGGAGTGTGAGCGTGGCAATGCCGCCTTCGCTGAGGCAGTCCTCCACGCAGAGGAGTTAGCCATGTTGAAGAAAGAGCTCGATACATCACAGTTGCCGGAGCATGTAAAGACCGCTGAGCAAAAGAACACTTTCAAGGCGTCCGAAGACACAAAGAAGGCGGATCTGGTCCCAGGTGACAGCTCCAAGCAAGTCACCATAGGGGCTGGCTTGGACGACAAATAGGAAAGCGCGCTCGTCAGGTTCCTCCGTGAGAATCAGGACATCTTTGCATGGTCATCAGCCGACATGCCAGGTGTCCCGAGGGAACTTGCCGAGCACTCTCTTAACGTCTACGAAGGAGCCAAACCAGTGAAGCAAGGAATAAGACGCTACGGTGAGAAGAAGCGGACAGCAATAGGGAAGGAGATCATCAAGTTGCAAGAAGCCAAGTTCATTAGGGAGGTAGTACACACTGATTGGTTGGCAAATCCTGTAATGGTTCCAAAACCTAATAAGGAAATGAGAATGTGCATTGATTATACCGGTTTGAACAAGTGCTGTCCTAAGGACCACTTTGCTTTGCCTCGTATAGATCAGGTCATAGACTCCACAGCCGGCTCCGAGCTGCTGTGCTTTTTGGATGCGTACTCCGGGTACCACCAAATCAAAATGCGAGAATCCGACCAAATCAAAACAGCGTTCACTACACCCTATGGGACCTTCTGCTACATCACGATGCCCTTCGGTCTAAAAAATGCCGGCGCAACGTATCAGCGGTGTATGCAAAGATGCCTTCACGAGCAAATTGGCCGCAATGTTCACGTCTATGTTGACGACATTGCCGTCATGTCAAGAAAGAAGGCAGATTTGCTTGATGATTTGAGAGAAACCTTTGATAGCCTCCGGGTATACAGGATGAAACTCAACCCGAAAAAATGCGTCTTCGGGGTTCCTGCCGGCAAATTGCTTGGCTTTATCGTTTCCGAACGAGGGATAGAGGTGAATCCAGAAAAAATCAAAGCGATCCTCAACATATCCAGGCCCAAGGACCTGAAGGACGTGCAGCGACTTGCCGGATCGGCGGCTGCCGTCAGTCGTTTCATTAGCCGTCTTGGTGAGAAGGCGCTGCCTCTCTACCGGCTTCTGAAGAAATCCGACAACTTCGAGTGGACAGACGAAGCAGACGCCGCCTTGCAGCAACTCAAGGACGCGTTAACGTCTGCTCCAATTTTGGCAGCTCCTCGTTCGCAGGAACCAATGCTGCTCTATATTGCCGCAACTAACTTAGTTGTTAGTGTGGTACTGGTTGTGGAACGCAAGACGGAAATTTCAGACTTGCCGGAACAACGTCCGGTTTACTTCATCAGTGAAGTATTTTCCGCCTCAAAACAGCGTTATCCGCATTACCAGAAATTGGTCTACGGTGTTTTTTACGCCGCCAGGAAGTTAAGGCACTACTTCCAGGAACATTCAATAACCGTGGTGAGCAAGGCACCTCTGGGGGATATCATCAATAATACAGATGCAACAGGCCGCGTTGCCAAATGGGGCATTGAACTTGCCGCCTTCGACATCTCGTATAAGCCCAGAACGGCCATTAAGTCTCAAGCCTTAGCAGATTTCGTAGCTGATTGGACGGAGGCCATGGACGAAGTACCTCTCCCTGAAGATGCATACTGGATCATGCACTTTGATGGATCAAAAATGCTCCAGGGCTCGGGGGCTGGCATTGTTTTAAGAAACCCTCAAGGAGACAAGCTTAGTTATGTGTTACAAATACACTTCAAGGCAACTAATAATGTTGCTGAGTACGAAGCTCTCCTTCATGGTTTACACATTGCCAAGGAACTTGGCGTCCAACGTGTCCTCTGCTACGGAGATTCAGATTTGGTGGCGCAACAGATACGTGGTACTTGGGACACAAAGAGCGAAACAATGGCGGCATATCGAGCTACCGTTGACGAATTCGCCAAGTGTTTTCTAGGCTACGAGGTCCGCCATATCCCAAGAACTCAAAATGAGGCGGCAGATACACTTGCCAGAATGGGGTCTGAACGCAAAAAGGTACCAAAAGATGTTTTCCTGGAACACCTACACAAGCCGTCAATTAAAGGAGCAGACCTCCTTGACCCAGAGTCGGCAGAACCAGTTGATAGTGCTAGCTATGCCGTCTACTTGGTAAAGCCGGATTGGACGACGCCATATTTGGACTTCCTGATCAATCAGGAGTTACCGGATGATGAGGTTTTGAAAAGGCAAATAATAAGAAGAGCCAAGGCATTTACAATAATCAAAGGTGAATTGTACAAGCGTAGCACCACTGGTGTTTACCAACGCTGCATTTCGCCCGAAGAAGGCAGAGAATTGTTGGATGAGATACATGCCGGCGTATGTGGACATCATGCTTCTTCACGCGCCCTTGTTTCAAAAGCCTTCCGACAAGGTTTCTATTGGTTGACAGCCAAGCAAGATGCAGAAGACATTGTTAAAAGGTGCAGGGGCTGCCAACTTTATGCCAGACAATCACATATGCCGGCTCAAGAGCTTAAAACAATACCCATCACGTGGCCTTTCGCAGTCTGGGGCTTGGACATGGTTGGTCCGTTTAAAACGGCGCCTGGTGGCTACACACATTTACTTGTGGCTGTAGACAAGTTTACCAAATGGGTTGAAGCTAAGCCTATCAAAAAGCTAGACGGCGCCACAGCCGCAAACTTTCTGTGGGGAATAATCTCTCGGTTCGGGGTGCCTCATAGCATTATCACCGACAATGGCACTAACTTGTCGCAAGGCGAAGTCGAGGAATACTGTTATAAGCATGGTATCCGCCTAGATCTAGCCTCCGTCGCGCATCCGCAAGCAAACGGTCAAGTAGAGCGTACAAATGGTTTAGTCCTACAAGGAATCAAACCACGTCTCGAAGTACCATTGCACAGAGCGGCTGGGGCTTGGGTGGATGAATTGCAGTCTGTCCTTTGGAGTTTACGCACAACTCCAAACAGATCAACCAAGTTTACTCCTTTCTTCTTAGTCTATGGCGCAGAAGCAGTGTTGCCAACCGACATGATGTACGATTCTCCCAGAATCCAAGCCTACGTCCAGGAGGACGCAGAAGATGCAAGACAGGATGGCCTTGACCTACTTGATGAAGAACGAGATGTTGCCCTTGCGCGATCCGCCATCTATCAGCAAAGTTTGAGGCGTTATCACAGCAGAAGGGTGAGGCAAAGAAGTTTTAGAGTGGGTGACCTGGTTCTCCGCCTAATCCAAGATAGAAAGGGCTTGCATAAGTTATCCCCGCCTTGGGAAGGACCTTTTGTGGTCAGTAAGGTGTTGCTCAATGGTTCTTATTACTTGGTCGATGCACGTGACGGATACAAGAAGAAGCGAGGTCGCAAGCGCAAAAGGAAGGTTGACGACAAGTACGAAGAAACCAAGCGACCCTGGAACATTGAGCAGCTACGTCCTTTTTACACTTAGCAATTTCCACATTGTAATAAGTACTATATGATTATGAAATAAAAGTCTGTGGTTTGCTCATTCAGTTTTGGGATCATGCCATCTTTTGTCTTTTCTCGCAATCATATATCTGTTGTCATAAAAGTTACCAAATAAAATAAGTTTTGCTCCGTGCTAAGGTCCAAACTTTTTTGACATTTGCCGTCTGCCGGCTAAAAACGCAAACAATCTTTGCACCGCCTAATATGCTTATCTGTCTGTTTGTATGTGGGTCGCCTAGTAGTATGTCGTTGGCACCAACATGCTGGCTTTGGTCTCTGAGTCTAAATTAGTTGGTATTGCACCTGGTTGGCTCAGCTAAAGTAACTAAGATGAGGTTCCGCCAACATATGAAAAAGCTAAACATGCAGGCGAGATACATATTAAGGCGGGCCACTTAAGTAAGCCTACCGCCAAGTGTAGCATAAAAGTTGGCCCATAAATATTTACAACCCAAAATAAAGTTTTATGCGTTAACAGATTAACGCAGTGTTTTGTGCTGCCTTTGCAGGAGGAAGTCTAAGGGATTGCCGCCTTCGTAGAGCTGGTGGAGAGATCCTGGGGGCTAACGCCGGCATTCTTGGGGCTGGCTCCGCCATCCTTGGGGCTGCGCTTGTCGGTTCCGGCTTCGCCTTCTTCGCCGCGGGAAGCTTCAGGATCTGCCAAGGAGGGATCAGCAACGGCAACATGCGGGTCCGGGTGTTCCTTGTAGAACTTGCGGATGTCAACCATGTTGGCAACCCGGGTCGCATAGCCGCGAACAGACCGCAGCACGTCCTGCATCACGATGGCTTGGCTGTTTTCGTCTTCGGTGGGGAAGTACTCGGTGACTTGATGAATATCAGCCTCCGGGTACCACGCCGCCGTCATCGCCAATGCCAACTTGGCACCGCCTCGTGCTGCTGAGCGTAGTGTGTTGTCGTGTTCAGCTGTCGCCTTCTCCAGCAACTCCGGCAGAGCATCGAAGATGACGGGATCGCCGTCTTCCCCAGGGTAGAACTTGGCGGCAAATGATTTGCCGGCGCCGACAATCTGGTTGACGATTTCGCCAATTTTCAAGATCCGAGCAAGGCGCGGCGTTGTGGCCAGGTCATCTCCCAAGCTAGCCGGCACTGCACAAACACAAAGTTACACACTGCAGCTTCAAGTATCAAGAAAGCAAGGTGACAAAATGAAGGACTGGAGGCATACCCAAGACATGGTCGTGGATGGCGTTGACCTCATCCAGATGGTTCTCAAGCGTTTCTTGGGCTAGCTGGACCGCCTTTGACAGTTGGTCCTGCTGCTCCTTGGCGTTCTTGTTCACCTGGTCAAGGTTGTTGCTCATGGCCTCAAGTTGTCCAGTCAACTTGCTAACTTCGGCAGCATGAGCCAACGCACGATCATCCAGCTCCTTGGCGTGATCCGCCTTCAGCTTGGTCACCAGCCCGGCAAGATCTGCAGCTTCGTTCATCAAAGCTTGCATGTCAGTGGAGTTCTTGAGAATATCTTGCGCAGTGTTTAATAATTCTACAAATAAAAAGAAAAGACGACTAAAATACTTGTCGGAAAAGGAAAAGAAGTCGGACGAAAAGAAGGCAAAGAAAGCTTTGTCACCTTCATCCTTCTTGCGAGCTTCTTCCAAACTCGCAATTTGGGCGTTCTTCAACTCCACGTCCTGCTGCAGTTCCTCGCATTCCTTCTTCTTCATCTCTTGAGCACGAAATAGCTCAAGATTGGAAGCAAGAACGGCCTGCATGCACGAAAGCAACATTATGGTTAGCGCTATTTAGTCAACGAGACCACTTTGCCGGCTAAATTTTTCAGCCGCCAAAGTGCTCGGGGGCTGGGACCATAGGCTATTTTACCTCAAGTTGTCCGTGCAGGGTGTCGTGGAGTTCGTCCATGTGTGCGTACCAGTTGCGGGTACCGTCACGCATGGTCTTCAGTGTTTGCCGGGGGTCTTGCAACCCTTTGCCAGGTTGGGAGCCAGGATGAGTGGACGATCCGCCTTGTTCGGCCGCCATCTGGTCATCCATCTCCTGCTTCATGGCGATAAATCGAGCGGCATCACTAGCCGAAGCTTCAGCCGTCTTGGAAAAAGTTATGCCGGCAACTGATTTCTTGCCCGCCATCTTCTCTGTAGCCGCCTCTGCGGTACCGGCAGCTGTGTACGTTCCCTGGCACACAACCACGGGAACGCCAACTGTGGGCGTTGTCGGCGCAGCAGCTGGAGAAGAACGTGGTGGCTTGCCCCTGCCGGCAGCAATCTTCAAGTTGGAGCGGAGTTTGGGCATGGTAGGCTTGCCTCTGTAAGCAGAAACATGCAAGTTTGTCAGCACAAACATATTAAAATATCCAAGTCAGGGAAGCCAAAGTTTGCTAACCGTTCAAGGGAACGTTCCCCACGGTCTCATCCTCTGCGTCGGCAGAGGTGGCCGCCTTCTTCCTCTTCTCCAAATCCTTGGTGGAGGAGCTCAGCTTGCGCTTCTTCGACTTGCTGGCACCTGTATCATACCAGTTTGGGGCCAGCTCGTCCTCTCCCAAGGTTTGTAGCTGAAAAGGAAGCAAGACAATATTAATTCAGTACCTAGTGGGCAAGGATGTTAGTGAAATAACAAAGTAGCTTTCACTTACCGCTGGGGCTGGGTTGTTATGAGTGAACATGGCGACGCCTTCAGCCGCCTTCACCGACAGAGGCTTGATAAGCTCTCTAAGCCGGTACTCCAAGGCATCCTGATCAAGGGTGCTGTTGCCGGCGTCGTCCGCCTTGTACTCGCACATCTTCAGTGGGCGATGGCGGAGAGGCATAATCTTCCTCGACACCCAGCAATGACGGTGTCAACTCCGTCAAGTCGTGGAGCCAACATCGTCTTCGTCAAGAACTCGATCCGCCTAACGGCAACTCGAAGTTCTTCGGCAAGCTGCTGAGCGGCACTTTTGCTGTCCAGCAAGCCTTGTGGGTTGGCGGACCGTTGACGAAGGCTGGCATCCCTTGCGTGCTGCCAGGTGTCGGGATGTCCTTGCAGTAAAAGAAAGTGCTGGTCCAGTGCTTCACCGACTCGATGTATGGTATTTTTGGGTACCAGTCGGGTTGGCGGCAGTTGAACGTAACACTACCGCAGGTTGCTAGGTGGCCGCCTGGTATGGTTTGCCGGCGGCACAGGAAGCAGTACTTAAACAGCTCTATGGACGCAGCTATGCCTAAGTACCCTTCGCACAAAGCCTGGAAGCCGGCTAGCACTAGAATACTGTTGGGCGCTATGTTGTGTGGCTGCAGCCCATAAAAACTAAGCACCGCCAAGAAGAAGGCGGAAAGCGGCAGAGACATACCGCGAAGGCTATGCGAAGCCAACATGACACGCTCGCCGTCTTGGGGGTCAGGCACCGCCTCGTCGCCTGGAACCCTCCAGGAGCATTCCGTCTTTGGCGGAATGTATCCGCCTTCCTCCAGTTCCTTCAGATATGCTGACGTCATAACTGACGGCAGCCAGTACCTGGAACCCAGGTCTCCAGCCTCTTCCTCTTCCTCGACGTCGTCATCCTCGTCGGCGGCAGATTCCGCCGCGGCCTCTGAGCTGGTAGCCGCGAGGGATGGGAGGGGAAAGTTGGAGCGGCGGTCGCAGGCGTCGCGGAGCTGGGGAAGAAGTAGAAACCCCGCCCGTGGCCACGGTGGCCGCGGGGAGGTAATCGATGCACCTGCGGGCGCCGCCGCCGCCGCTGGGATAGATCCAGATCCGGCGGGGGTCGTCGAAGCCGCAGCCAGTGCCGCCGTCGCCGCCGCATCCTGCTGAGTGCTCGCCATTTGGGGAGAGGGCGCTGCTCGTGCTCGCCGGAGTTGAGTTCGAGGAGGAGTTGAGCTCGGGAAGGTGAGGAGGCCACGGTGGGTGTGCGAATGAGGAAGAAGTGCATCGATGTGCCCTTTGGGGTATTTATCCCCACGCGCCAAGATCCGTGCCTAAAATTAGGGGGACGCGAGATTTCCGCCACGTGCCCACGATTTGCACGTCGTGGCAACGGCGTCTGCGGCCTCGCTCCGATTTCTGTGCGTGGTGGAGAAACCATCATGACGCATGCCCAAGTCCAAACTGTCGTGGACTGCATGGCGTCATCCGTCAACATTTGACGAGCCTAGTCAATTGACAAGACTGGTGCCAGGAAGATTCCTGACAATGGTCAGGCCGTCTTTCCCATGATGGCGGCAAGTTGTCCGACTACTTTAGGCGGACCGCCGCTTACTTTCAACTATGGAATGCTTCAAGCTCTTCAGACGCTTACAAGACAAGGCGGACGTTGCCGACAAAGAAGACGGCGCCTGAAGAACTCGAACCCTCCCAGGGGCTAATGTTGGGGATATACCTACTAGGGGTATCACCAGCATGGATCAATCCGGCTAGTCCAGGGTGGCCCGCAGTGGTGGTGAAGGCTTTGCCTACCGGGCGGCCCAGATAGCTGACGACCAAGGAAGGCGGATGCCGGCAAGGAGGAGGCCCAAGACTGAAGCCCATGAAGCCACCAAGACCAAGACGGAAGGCGGCATACTTGCCGGCTAGGTTTAGGACTCCGTATACTTGCTGGATACGTATTCACCTTGTAACCCTAGGTCCAGCCGCCTATATAAGCTGGACCTCGGGACGCCTTTAGGGCAACTCTATACAACCAACTCATTGTAACCTGTTCACGGCGATATTGCCTTATAGTGAGTTATAGCAGCACGTAGGGCACCGCCACCGCCGTGGTGCCTGAAGCTGGGTAAACCGCCGTGTACAATCCCGACCTTGACGACGTCCACCTTCTTGCCCTACGTTCACCCTCGGCTAGCAGGACCCCGTCTCCTATCCAAGATGCCGATACGACGACAGGAGTCGAGGACAAGACAGACATGTCAGCAGATTATGATAAGTTTGATGAAATTCCGCCCTTCACAGTGAGAACTGACCCAAGCATCCCGTTAAATAATGAAGATGCTCCATGGTTACGGCTGAAGCGATCATAGGCCAGGGACAATACGCGAAGAAGGGTTCATGGCTTTTATGTAAATCAATGTAATGTATTAAACCTTTATGTGATGTGTAGTAATGTATTAAACCTTTATGTGGTGAAACACGCGTGGTAGGTGGTTGTCGGCTCCCACACCTCCCGTGGGAACCTCTCAAACCTCAGCTTCGACCGTCCAAACACAGTTCCCCCTGCATACAGCCCGACGGTGGCTCGTGAGTTTGAGCGCCACTTCGATCCAAGCAGCGGTAAGACGTCTCTGATGATCTACAACCGTCCGGCAAGACGTCTCTGATGATCTGCAACCGTTTGGAACGGTCGCAGGTCATCAGAGACGTCTTGCCACTGGTTGCCCAAAGATGCCTCTCCGAGTGACGCTGGAATGTTTTGTGTTTGAGCACCACTTCGATCCAAGCAGCGGCAAGACGTCTCTGATGATCTACAACCGTCCGGCAACACATCTCTGATGATCTGCAACCGTTTGGAACGGTCGCAGGTCATCAGAGACGTCTTGCCGCTGGTTGCCCAAAGATGCCTCTCCGAGTGACGCTGGAATGTTTTGTGTGAGTGAGTAACTTGTCTGAGGAGGGCGGTTATATATAGGGTACGTGTGCTTCTTTAGTCCCGGTTGGTAACACCAACCGGGTCATGTGGCTCACGAAGTGGTCATGATACTGCTGATCCAACAGCTCACAATCCCTCAAAAGAAACACACCCCTGATCCAACGTCTCACAAGCGCTTGAAAGAAACACACGATCCGTGTGCTTCTTTAGTCCCGGTTGGTAACACCAACCGGGTCATGTGGCTCACGAAGTGGTCGTGATACTGCTGATCCAACAGCTCACAATCCCTCAAAAGAAACACACCCCTGATCCAACGGCTCACAAGCGATTGAAAGAAACACACGATCTGTGTGCTTCTTTAGTCCCGGTTGGTAACACCAACCGGGACTAAAGACGGGCTTTGCGGTCACGACACGTGTCCTCCCCCAGCGCTTTCCTGGGCACCTATCCTCCCCCAGCGCTGCCCTGGAGGTCTTTATATTGTCGCCGACGGGGTAAACCCTAATCCACCATTCCTAGCCACGAACGCATCGTCTCCACGAGATGGATCCGCCACGCCCGCCGCAGCGCCTTCTGGACGAGGTCGAGCGTGCTCGGCAGAGCGCGCTTGGGCGCAACCGCGGGAGTCTATCCCGCCGTATGCCCACGAGCCCGGCGTGGAGAGGAATGCCCAGCTACCGGCCTCCTGCTCCACCAGGTGCCGCCACACCTCCACCTGGCGCCGCTGCACCTCCACCAGGCGCCGCCGCTCCTCCCGCGGAGGAGGAGGAGGACGACGACTTCGACTGGAGCGACGACGGGGAAGAAGGTTGTGGGTTGCAGATACAGGAGGCCATGGAAGCCTCCTTCCAGTCTGTCCGCGACTACCCTGTCCAGCGAGCCAAGACTTCCTACCAGCTCAAGGCGAAGGAGGCTTCCGATCTGGATTGGGCGCTGAAAGACTCATCCTCCATGGATCTTGCCCTCCGCCGCAAACGTGCGCGCGAGAACCGGGCGGCCGCCCACGGGGCTGGCTCCTCCCGCCGTTCCCCCTAATCCTACGGCCTTCGAGCCAGCAAGTCCGTTTATGTAGAATAATGTTGGTGATGTTGGATCAGGGGTGTGTTTCTTTCAAGCGCTTGTGAGACGTTGTATCATGTGTAATAATGTATTAAACCTTTTATGTAATGCATTAAGATAAATGAATTAATAATTTTTATCTGCTTTCTTCTGCATTTTACAACACCAAACATTCATCTTACAAATATAGGTTTTCTGAAATTGTTCTGCATTTACTTCTGCTTGCCATGGGATTTTACAACACCAAAAATAGAATTATCTGAATTAATAATTATTATTACTTAATCATAAATCTTACTTAATCAATTTTTATCGATTTATACGTATTATTAGTCGAGTTTCGACTTACGGATTTAAAGATATGAATTTATCCATATTAAATTGAAAATGACAATAATAATGTAAAATTTATTTTGGATTATTTATACAAATTCAAACACTTTTCATGTTGAAAGTTTTGTCAATTCAAAATATGCAATAAAGTTAATGCATTTTTAATTGAAAATGGCAAAATGGTTAATAGTTTTTATAGTTAGAATAATTATTTTAGAAAACAGAAAATGGTTTTGGATTATTTATTCAAATTTAATAACTTTTCATGTTGAAAGTCTTTTCAGATTCAAAACCATTTGAAATTCATATTCAAACACCTAAATAAGAAAAAAAAAGGCGGGAACAACATTTCAGAACTGAAAAGTTCGAAATAGTTTTGAAAAAGGACTCTTTGGTCCCGGTTTCTGGCAAGAACCGGGACCAAAGAGTCCATGAACGCGCCACTGGATCTGGCATTAAATGACCCACTCTTTGGTCCCGGTTGCTGTAAAGAACCGGGACCAAAGGGTCATTGGTCCCGGTTCTTGCCAGCAACCGGGACCAAAGAGTCCTAGTATAACTTCCCGCGCCCTCTCTTCTTCCCCATTCAGGCAAAATCGACTAAGGACTGGAGAAGGCGCGACCGCACGCGAAGCCGGCGAAGCCCTGCTCGTTTTTTCCGGCGGCCCTGCTCCGCCGCGGCCCCCGCCGTCGCGCGCCCCTGCTCCGGCGGCCGTCGCGCGCCCTGCTCCGGCGGCCCTCCCATCGCGCGCCCCTGCCCTCCGCCGCGCCCCCCGCGCCGTCGCGCCTCTCCCGTCGCCGGCGGCCTGCTCCTGGCCTCCGCCGCGCCCGCCCCTTCCCTCTCCACGGCCAGGTGATCGCCGCGGCGCCCACGCCCTCCCTCTCGTGCTCAACACCGAGCCGTAGCACCATTGCTAATTAGTGTTGTTTACAATTTAATTTGACAGAATTTTTTAGATAGAATTTGGTAGTGTTGTTTAAAATTGTTGAATTTTAGATAGTTGTTTAAAATTGTTGAATTTTAGATAGTTGAATTTTAGATAGTTGTTTAAAATTTTAGATAGAAAATATTTTAAATTTTAGATAGACTTAATTTTAGATAGAATTTTTAGATAGAATTTTAGATAGAATTTGATAAAATTGTGTATAAGAATTTAGCTACTGTTTTAGTTAGTTTTAGCAATTTTGAAACTTAGCAATTTTGTTTGTTTATCAGAAAAATATGAATAATATATCAAAATGCCAGAAAATGATTTAAACTTGTAAAATCAATATCTTTTAATCTGTTTATCAGAAAAATATGAATAATATATCAAAATGCACAGAAAAATAAATTGTAGCTATTTATGTCAAAATACAAACATTTTGGAACATTTCAATTTGGTGAATATTTGGAAATAACTTCAATGCATTTCCTTTAGTTATGGAGCTAATTTAAATAAGTGTTTATATTTGAAATTTGACTTCTATTAAATTGGTCATGCATGATTGAACAATGTTAAATTAGAAGAACTAAAATACCTTCTTATATTAAATATGGAATTTGTGGAAATGATTTTATTAGTCATTGCAATTCCATTTAAATTGACCTACATGACCTAGAAATTAGAAAAAGCAGTAAAGGATGTTGAAGAGGGACGGTTCATTCCCGATAGAGAGGATGACGAGCTCACACACGCCCTTGGGAATAAGGAACACGACGGACGGTTACGAGGCGTACCTGGCTCCAAGCCCAAGACAATTGCGATTCCCGAGCACAGGAAGAAATTTCCTGATAGAAGCCATCAGAGGAGAAAGGAAAGGGAGGCAATGGAAGCACGCGCTGCTGCAGACCGGCTGCGTAATATAGAAGTAGAATTAAAGCTGCAGAAGGAACAAATTGCCGTGCTTAGCCAGCAAGGTACTAGCGGCCAATCTCAACGGCACATGGTAGAAGCTGCATGCGATGGTACCGGTGGCCCATCGAATCGGAAAAGCAGCGTGGCTTCCACGGAGCTCCAGGATGGTAATGATGATGCAGTGGCTCCACTTCGTCGCTACCCAGTGGATGATATCACGGAGAGCACACCTTGTGAGATGCATGTGAAAGTTTTTAACTTAACCGTGAAGGTGGCGGTCGGCTATGTCGTACCAATTGGACCTAATCCAACTTACCATTTCTCTCCGGTTCCAAATGGCTACGCTGTTGTCGCGGTGGATGAAGTGATGAAAGATTATGAGGAGCTGAAGCTGCAACACCCTGCAGGTGAAGATGGGGAGGTGCTTGAACTTGGAGAAGCCAAGAAAGCGACGATTTTATGGCCAAAGGAATTCATCGTGCTTCCGAACTGGCAGCCAAGGCCATCGACTCCTCACCAGTCTCCAGCGCAACAGTCCTCTTCACCGCCTCAGCATTCTCCAGCGCAACAGTCCTCTTCACCGCCTCACCAGTCTCCAGCGCAGCCGTCTCCGCCGCCGCGTCAGCCGTCTCCGCCGCCGCGTCAGCCGTTTCCGCCCACCGCTCGTACTATGAGGGGTAAGCGATCACCGAAACGTAAAAGGTCGCCCCTCCCAACAGTACCTCATAAGAATCTTCCCATTAGACCTTATGACAGGACTGTAGCGGAAAACGCCGCGGAGGTGGCTGCCTACAATAAGGCTTTTTTTGCACCAAAAAAGCCCGAGCAGAAGCCGGTATACGATGAAAAATCCAAAAAGTGGAGAAAGTCCTTCCTTGAGCAGCCATCCCAGATATCGATGAATCTGCCATCTGACTATGGTCGTGAACTTACTAAGCTAGCATGTGCCCAGTCTGAGCAGAACAAGGGAAGAAGTGCAAAAAGCGGGAAACAAATTGCCCAGCTCGGACAGCAGAAAAATCAATCGGTCCCCCCGCTCATAGTGTGTTCCGATGTCGACAAGGACTTCAGAGTCGCTATGGATAAAGACCTGGAATTATTGGACCCCAGAGCCATAGCTGCTGCTAAAGAACTTGGTGTCACTTTATCTCAGGCCAAGGAACAGGCTACCGCCTTGGGTATGAGCCTTGGTCAACTTTTAGGCTATGAACATGCGCCAATGTTAGAGATGGCACGGAAATATGTCCAAGGGGAGCCTATGGTCAGTAATGAGGAGATGACGGGTCTATCAACACATATGCGAAATCTGCATACCTGGTACCTGGTGCACACATCAAAGAAGGACGCGAAAGAGTGGTTTCCGCTGGACGTTAGAGTGGAGCATTTCTTCAAACGTTACACTATACAGGTTCAACTGACTGAACTGTTCCAGTTATTCCAAAAGCGCGCCCTCGACAAATCTATCCTCTCTTGCTATTGTCTGTAAGTGATTTATTTTCGTAATTAAGTCTCTAGCTCAGCTCGTTCATTGCCTGTATTATATTATCCTACCTATATATATCCTTTTGTACGCTATTATGCAGAATGAAGATGCTGGAATGCAAAAGATCTAAAGTTTTTGAGGTTGGGTTCGTTGACCCATATATCGTGAATTCACATACGTTAGTCAATCACCCCAAAGACGTGGAGCATGACCTGACCACCTTTTTAACCATGCAACATTTCTGTACGGAAATACTATTTCCTTACAACTTCAGGTGAGTGTTTCTGTCTTGTACATATTTTTATTTGGCTTTCTCGATGTTAAGTGCAATTGATGAGCTATGCATGTCTGCTTTATGTAAACGTCCGCAGGTTCCACTGGATTCTGCTAAGCATTCAACCTGACAAGTCCACAGTTGAAGTCCACGACTCATTAAGTTGGGACCAAGCGTTGTGGTCCGACATGAAAGAAATGCTCAACAAGTAATTTCAATCATTATCGCATTATATCGCCCTCTTTCGTTCGTTCCCTGATGTCAAGTAATTAATAACTCCTTTGTTCATTTTCTTTGCCAAAGTAGGTGTTGGACAATTTTCAAATAGAAGGTAGAAGGTCCATTCAAAGATGAGCTAACTTATAAAACGGTGGAAAGTCCGCAGCAGCCACCGGGGAGTAATTTATGTGGATTCTACGTTTGCGAGTTCATTCGCGAGTTGACCACTGAGCGGAGAACAACTGCTTTCAGCAAAATGCGGGAGAAGATCGACCCAGAACTGCGCGTAGGAGCAATTCAAGAGGAATTGGCGGGATTTCTGCTTAGGGAGGTCATCGATGAAAGGGGAGAACATTATGCTTCGGACGATGAACTACATATGCCTTGATGGCTTGATCTATCTCCATGTAATTAAATAGTTGTATTCTCGCAAGAGATCGAATATTAATTATATATGCATCAACATGTACTGTGTATATAGTAGAGCGTATAATATGCGTACGGAAACGATGGAGAGCACGTCGGCGATGCGAAGAAGGGGGAGACGACGGAGGCACCGGCGAGAGGGAGAGGGGGCACCGGCGAGAGGGAGAGGAGGCATTGGCGAGAAGGAGAGGGGGCACCGGCGAGAGGGAGAGGGGGCACCGGCGAGAGGGGGCACCGGCGAGATCGAATCCTAAACCCTAAATACCAAAAAAAAAAAAAACACTCATTGGTCCCGGTTCGTATTAAGAACCGGGACCAATGAGTCTCCCCCCACGAGCAGCCAGACCAGGCCACGTGGACAACCATTGGTCCCGGTTCGTGGCCCAACCGGGACCAGCATTGGTCCCGATTGGCCAGTCCCGGTTGGGCAACCGGGACTGAAGGCCCAACCGAACCGGGACCATAGGCCCATTTTCTACTAGTGGAACAAGCACCAATCAACAAACCGCAGCTAGGTAGCAGCCAGTTCAGTTCAGGGAGGTGCTCTGTCCCTCTCTTCCAATTATGCATTGCATGCATCACTAGCTCTCGTTCGTTGTCACACGCACTTGCATTGCTGTAGTCTGGTCATCATCTTTCAGGAGGTTTGTATTAAGCTGTGACTCTTAATTAAAAAATGGAGTCTACACATAAAGCTGAATTACAGTACGATTAGCACATCAGAATAATGCATGGCCATGCAAGACATTTTAAGTAAGAAGATATCAAGGGGAGAAGGTGTGCACGTGTGCGGCGCTGTCCAGTGTCAGTAGTTGGGTGGCCAACTAGTCCAGTAGTATTATACTCCTACGTAGTTACGCGTACGACGGCCGAACACGGAAATAAACAAAAGCCACGAGCCCACGACGGTTCGCGAGGTGGAATCCGCGAACGGAGGAACGGAAGCGGGAAAGGTGGATAAAAGAAAGGCGCCTTTTGCCATCGGGAGATCAAGTGGCCCTGCACTGCACCCAACCGCACGAGGGGCGCGCGGCCTGCGCCTGACCGCAGGGTGGCTGCACCCGCGCCACCGACGGGTGGGTCCGGAGTGGGTCAGAGATGGGATGTTTCTGCACGGGTGCATGCGGACGCGGGTGTGGAGTGGATATGCGCGGGGTACGTACGTATGATTGTGGGCTGGCTCTGGCTCTGCTTCGCCACGCACACGTGGGGATAGTGCCCCGCCTGCAGCGCGCTTTGACCGAAATGCCCTCTCTTTTTTGGGGGTATTTGGATTAGTTGCTTCTTTTCTTTGGATAATTCTGATTAGGTTCTAATACTTGGGCCCGAGGTAAACAACCAATGCATATCTGTAGAAAACCAATGTTTTCCATTCCCCCCCTTCTCATCCAATTTTTTCGTTAAAGATATATAGTAATAAAACATGTTGTGCAATGGTTATGGTTTTAGTATTATCTCCAACAATCAGAATGCCTAAATATGCCGTGAGATATTGTTGCTCAGAGATCATCTATGAGCTAAGAGAAGGCAAACGTCCTTTTCCGTTTCTCCCTCTTCTAACTCAGTACTTATCCTACATGCATGGCGAAGCTAAGATATCACCATTGTACATGCCCTAATATCTCCTATTTAAGAAACACCGAGCGTTCGCTCTGTTCGTTTGTTCCTTTTGTTTCTTTTCTTATTCGCCAATTAATAAGAGTAATTATGGGACAACAAATATTACAGATCACATATTACTAGAAGGTAAATCACAGGCTTTTATTGGACACCAAATATTACAGGCAATTATGGGATACCAAATATTACAAGATTGTGTCATAAAAGAAAGAGTTTGAAAATCTCGAAAAGTTGCTCGTTTCTTTTAGACTTTATTTTGTAATCGTTGTAATCAGCTTGTTCTACAGTGTACTATTCGCTACTATAATATATGGTATTGATTGTCAAGAAAAATACTAGCAGAAACATTGCACAAGCTCTACCATATTTTCAGAGTCACATCTCTGACGAATTTTTTTAGGCATGAGATTCTGGAGTGGACAAATGTGCTAAAACCAGGCAGGGACAGGATCGTAAATTCAGAGTCGCCCAAGCGAGCGCCAGCCTAATGGCGTGTTTGACTAGAGCAGCAGTATAAGAGTCCCCTCTAAATTTTCAATTATTCCCAGTAATCACAGACAGGCGAGTCCAGTCCCCTCCTCCTCCTCCTCCCTCCCCCATCAATCCATCATCTCCCTCGAGCCAGCGACGGAGCAAGCTCGGATCCGGCTCCTCCTAGGGTTTCCCGCCCCGATCCCGCTCCAATTCGCGCCGCCATGCCGCCGCAGCCCGGATCTCGCGGAGCGGTCTGATTGATCCCAGGAGGACGAGGCGGAGGGAGGGCCGGCTCGATCGCTGCTCGGGCCGGAGATCCGCCCGATCCGTCGGGTTTCTGCTGCCGGTGAGGAGCCCTTCCCTGCCCTGTCCTGCTAGGATCGTTTGTTATCGCGGTTGATTTTGCTCTGGTCTCTGACGCGAATGGAATCTTCGTTGCTATCGTGTTCGTCGTCCAGTTCGTCCGTTGCCCGCGGATCCCATTTCGGTCGCTGCCGTGCCCTGCCCCCGTGCGTGCGTGAGGCGAGATGCAGCGCGGTGGGAGCGCGATGAGGCCCGTGCACAACAGCGTCGACACGGTGAACGCGGCCGCCGCCGCCATTGTCTCGGCCGGGAGCCGCACGCAGCCTACCGTGGAGCCGGTTCGTGCCTCTCCATCTACGCCCTTCCGTTCGAATTATATTATCATTTGGTTGTGTTGGTTTAGGTAGCTTTACTTTCATGTTTCAGCTGTTGGGGCAGGGTTCATGATTGTCTTAGTAGGTATACGGCCGGTCTGGGCTTGATCACATATTTGGCTGCGTCTGATTTGTGTGATTTTATATGTGCCACAATGAAAGCTTGGTCATGTCGTCGTTTAGGTACCTCTACTCTGTTGTTTCTGCTGTTGCGGCAGGTTTCATGATTGGCTTAGTAGGTGTATCATCGGGTTGTGCTTGATCACATATTTGGCTGATGCTTTGTGTGATTTGATATGTGCCGCAGCGAAAGGTAGGTTTGATGCATCTCGTCATCACCCGGTCGCAATTTAACATGTGATTGTGGTAGGCATTTCGATTGCTTTGTTGCAGTGCTGGGTACATGACTGGCACATAATATCATAGTTACTAGTTTACTACTATAATTATTATTGTTTAGACATGAAACAAATGTTACAGCTAACCGAGTACATGATTTGTGTCTTGTTTTCTTCTGCAGATAGTATTCAGGATTGTCACGAGTTAGGATAGGAAATAAATGTGCCAGATTAGTTGTGTGCTTTTAAATGGTAGTCACAAATTAGTAGATCAGGTTAAGGTTTGTGTGCCTCTTCTTCACTTAGGCATGCTGTTCTCTTTAGAAAAGTATTTATAAGTCCTATGTTTGACACGTGTGAGTGCCACATTTGACCTCGGGATGGAACGTACTATCAGCACTGAAAACATGCTTGGAAATCAGCACCGTAAAAGAATATGAGAAAGCCTCTGAAAAAAAGGTTTAGTTGAATTCTTGAGAGGACCAGATGAGACAAAAATATTCTCTCTTAGCTGGCCATATTCCACCAGCTATTATTTCTATTTTTTTTATCCCTGGGCTTAGGTACTCCTTTTTTTAGTACATGGCCTGCTGTTTAGGCATTCATCCTGCTATGTTTGTTAGTCCATCTTATAGTCTTGTCTGTTCATGGAAAAATAAGGCAATCTGGTGCACCTATGATTGCTACTCTCCAGCCCTTTTTCTTAGTGTGGAACGCATGATACAAACGATCATTTGTATCTTCTGTTTGATTACAATAGCTGCCAGTACTTGCTGGTGTGTGATCTCTCAGTAGTGGAGCTAGGATTTTAACCCTGTGAGTAAATCCTAACTACGTGGGAAAAAGAAACTGTGTGGGATCTATATGTTATGATTTTGGCCAGAACTATAGTCCCCCTTGTTTCATACTCCAACTGGCTTAGCTCTGTATACGTAATTTGGTGACTTGCATGATTTTACTTCTATTTTCTTTCGATTCAGGCTATGTAACACGTTATTCATGCACTTCCTTTGCTTTGTTGACAGAAACATCATTTAATCTTTTCACTCGTACTGCCTTTGTTTGTATCGTGGCAGTGTATGCCATTGCTGGTATTGTGTCATTTAAATTTCTTAGCAAAGTCACATATGGTTGCCGATTGTGGAGACAAGTATAGAATATATATGTATGAGAAAAGTGCATGCTGCTGAAGTGCTGATTATATATCTCTCTTCAATTAATACTCGTAAAGTAGCCCTGTTTATTCATCAACTTTTATGCTGCCATCTGCAATCAACTTAATCAAAGACTGCACAAGAATCAAGCTTTGTTTGTGTACTAATGACTGCTGTTGTTCTTTTGCAGAGAAGGAAATGGGCTGAATGGTTGAGCGTATACTTCTGCTTTGGGTCCCAAAAGAATGACCGCCGCATCAGCCATGCTGTCCTTGTCCCAGAACCTGCATCTCAGAGGATAGATGCACCTGCACCAGCAATTCCAGATCATCCGCCTCCCCAAGTTTTCCCCTTCATCGCGCCTCCATCATCACCTGCTTCTTTCCTTCAATCAGGATCTGCATCTATTGCACAATCACCGATGGGCCCTCCATCATTTTCGCCCCGCTCGCCAAATTCTCCATCACCCACAGGGCCTCCATCCATCTTTGCTATTGGGCCATATGCACATGAGACACAGGTAGTCTCGCCTCCAATCTTCTCGGCCTTCACAACTGAACCTTCAACAGCTCCTTTCACTCCCCCACCAGAGCCTGTCCATCTGACAACCCCTTCCTCGCCTGAGGTGCCATATGCAAAGCTTCTGACTTCAATCAGCAACAGCAAGAATGGTGAAAGGGGTGAACTTCACTCATACCATATGTACCCTGAGAGCCCAATCGGGCGTCTCATATCTCCAAGTTCGGCTTGTTCTGGCACATCCTCCCCGTTCCCGGACCCTGAGTCGCAGGCTTCCTCAGGCTCCACTTTCCCCTCCTTCGCAGTCCGTCAGCCCCCAAAGATCCTGGATGGCGAGGGCATTGCTACACAAAAGTTGATACCTCGCCACATGCGGAACGGTGGCTCCCTCTTGGATGGCCATATTTCAGCTGCTGTACCTGTTGTGGACTTCTCTGCGCGACTTCAAAACAATGATCATGCCATGGATCATCGGGTCTCATTTGAGTTGACAGTAGAAGATGTCGCCCGCTGCCTGGAGAAGAAGACCGCTATTTCTGGAGAATCTGCTGCATCATCTTTCCACCTCTCCTCGATCAGCAATGGTGATCGCTCCAGAGAATCAAACGAAACAAAAGCAGGACTGTACGTCGACGAGACATACCATGACCTGCCTGAGAAAGCGCGGCGCTCCCTGTCCCAGCGGCTGGCCAAAGAGTTCAAGTTCAGCAACACAGATGCTCCCCAAGCGGAGGAGACGGGCGCGCTGGGATCCAACTGGTGGGCAAACGAGAAAGTCGCTGCAATCACGACAGAGCCAAGGAAGAGCTGGTCCTTCCGCCCAATGGCGCAGCCAGGGACCAGCTAACCACCGCACTGACCATAACATTACAACAGGAAGATATAAGTTTTCTTTTGCTCCTGCAACACTAGTCGTATTCCGAAACCTATGCAAAACTTTAAGGTTTTAGTGGTAAGTCGAAGTTAGATAGTGATTCGGTGTCCAGCTAATCATCGTATAAGAGACTAAATGTGATATGCAGATTCTGGAACCCTCAATGTGTCGTTGTTATTGTTATAAACTGCAGAATACTTTTACTGGCGTAGCGTTCTGTTGTATAATTCCGTTTAACTGACTTGCTGTTACTGTGCTGCCGTTGTTTATGTACATAATGAACTAGCCAAAATGGTAAAACCTGTTCGGTGCAGCAGCTTTGTCACTGGAGCTGTCAGTGGCTTGACAGTACTAATCTGATTTTCATACAGACGAGAAAGTACTATCCTCATTTTCATATCAGATGAGGAAGTACTATCCTGATGTTCATTACATGGTGATTTGTCTGTGCCTGGTTGATTAATTGGAAGTACCACCTGTTGTTCATAAGCATTAAAAGTTACAACGATGATTATTTTACCTAGGCTGCTGTGATAGGACCTTAGTTGAACCATCTGGTTTCTTCCTTCCTTTAAGACTTCTAGGTACCTTGCGGTAATTTGCTTGACACGCGACGAAGTCTCACTGACATGTGGCTCTTGGCCCACCTGTCATTGTCACAAATGATGATTTTTTGACTGATCGGGTGATCTTTCGGAGCAATTCGTCTCTTTTTTACTTACTGGAACTTTCTGAGGAAACTTGCTGGGAAATGTGGCTCGTCTTGTTGTAGTTTCAGAACCTGAATAGGACCCCAAAAAAAATATAAAGACTATAGGACGAAAAGAAGAGAAAATCCCCCTTGTAGAAATCCAAAAATCTCTAGTGTGAAGTTACTGTCTGACGCAGAGATGGGCCACCAGAGATTACATGGAGATCACGAGACGCTGAGTCCGTATTTGGTGGAAATTGACGGGCAATAGTGCTGAAAATAAATATCATGAGTGTCTATCCTGACTCCCCAGAATCGCCAAGGGACACCTTGCATTATATGATGTCAGTCTCAGCAATGTAGAAAAATTGTTGGTCTGAAGACAATACAACAACACCAGCAGCAGGAGCAACAATTTCCATACATCTCTTCAAAGACAGCAAAGCTTGAATCTAGCACTAGAGCTCGGCCGACCCGCTCTCCTCTTTCTACAGTAGATCGAGGCGATTTTTGGACGCGCTCGCCAGACCACCTCGCTCGCCGGCGTTCCTCGGGTTCCCTCCTCCTCCGTCGGCTGCTTCGGCGGCGGGAGGGCGGGGGAACCCCGGATCTGTGCTTGTACATAGTGTAGGTCGTGGTGGGGTTCCGGCTGACGGCGTCGTGGTGGAGGCGACGGTGTCGGTGGTTGGTTTGGTGCCGGCGCGCCGCCTCTTCTGCGGCGAGGATCTTCGGAGCTTCGTCGAGGCGCGCAGGACTTGCGGTGGTCGGGGATCTACGGTCCCTGCTTCCACCGGCTCCAGGTCGTCGTCTTCCTTGCCGGCCGGCGAGGTAGGCGTTCCCCGCGTGGTGCTGCTGCTCCAACTCTTCTCCTCTCCGTCGTGCGAGCTCGCCATGGCTGAGAAGGGCAACTTCCCGTTCGCGAAGATATCGTCTGCGGCGTCAAGGTCTGCGGCGGCACCGGGAGGGTGCCGGACCGGCGATGCGGCGGCGCGTTCCCCTTCCGCGTCGGTGGAGGAAGAGTGTTGGGATCCCAGGGACCCAGTTGTAATTTCTGGTTTCTTCGGGGTGTGTTGTATGCACTGTGCTGGCTAATAGATCTGGGGTGTTATTCGCAAAAAAAAAAAAGACAGTTTTGATGACAATATCAATCTTGGGTTTTAAAAAAGAAGAAGATAAACCTGCAAAGAGTAGTTATGTTGCCGGAAATGATAGTTTGGCGGCAACAAAACTTGCTGAGGGAGCTTTTAATCATGCTGATATTTTCTTCCTCCTGTCCTGGTGGGTCCAGCAACTCGGCATCAATCCACGTCCAGCTGAAAGCGATCCAACGTGGCAAGAAAACAAGAAATGTCATAGTGCTGTTCCTCTCTACGATCAAGGGATTAGGGGATTAAGGAGAAAGGGAAACATGATTAGCAGGGACAATCAAGAGGACAGAAACAAAAAACAGAGGCCATGGCCGAGAATCCATACAAGGGATGATAACGTTGATCCGGCACCAAATCCCAATCCCATCCCGTTCCACCTCAGCAATCACAGTACTGTAGTCCAGCTCTCCTCCGCCGCTGTCTTGGCACCGCCGGTGAGCGTAGGCGTGCATAGCACCGTCCATGTCGCTGTCTCAGGCCCCGGCGATGTTTTCTCTCATCAATCATTGAAAGTTGCCGGTGTAATAGTATGCAGGATAGTTACCGCCTTGCTTAATCTGTCTGAGTTAGTGTCACCAAAAGGTTGAAAGTGACCTTCATAAATTACGGGAGCGGTGTTTGGCTCCCGGGCGTGTATGCACTCTTTATTTAAAATGTACTTTAAACGCATTTTGAAATGTCAATTTTTTTTTAGGAAATTGTTCGCACGTAGATCTTAACATTCAATGTGTTCACAACTTTGTTTCATGAGAGACCGACACTTTTTTGTGGCTTGTGTAAAAAAGGTAAAATTTGGTTCTAAAATAAGGGTTTTCACGAGATAGTTTTTTTCTTTTTACACGGGATAAAAGAATACCGGTTTTTCGTGAAACCACTTTGTAAATACATGAATGTTAAGATGTATGAACACATAGAATATATGTTAAGATGTATCCGCGGAATTTATTTCAGATTTTTTCGACATTCCAATTTTTTTTTAAATACCGGGTGCACGTGCATCCCGGGTACCAAAGTAAATGTCACATAAATTGCCTCGTATAAGCATGTTCTACCAAGTCCAGAGTCCTTTTGTACTAGTAGTACAAGTTTGTTTGACCCTAACTAGCAGGAGCTCTACTAGGTACAGTTTGTCACCTCTTGTATCCCAGTCATCATCATGTGACTCGTGATGCCCAATCAGACTCAAAGCCCAGTGATAATCCTAGTTTAAGGAAATCAAGAACAAAAAGGTCGAGCAGAAAATGTATTATATTCACTAGGATCCAAAGACCAGTCGATGTCCATTGTTGATTAGCAACAGCTTATATTCTCCTTAATCACGGCATGGTCGTGTGAGGAGGTGGTGAGAGCACCGCGGCAGAGGTGATTCAGCTCCACACAAGCCAACCATAATTCTCTGTTGAGAACAAAAAACAAAATTCCTGTTGTTTTGGTGTAGACATCGTCCCATCGATTGGTAGAGAGAGGGCAAAAAAATAATATCCAAGTGGGGCAATCTACCAGGAAGCCATGTGGAGCATGCCAAGTGTTTCATTTGTCCTCCCAAGAAGAATCCCTTGCTATGTGTGCTAACTAACTATAGTTCGTGCACCATCTCATCATCGTCTTCACCACCGGCGGCCACCGTGTTCTTCCCTGGATTGGTTTCTTGGGAATCCATGGAGGCCTGTTGATCAGTCTGGTGGCTTCTTTTCTTGCTATGGTACGTGCTCATGCATGGTTGTGCCCCATTAGTTGATTGGAATTGTAATTGAGGTCCAGCAATTGTTCTTCTTGGTAGCTAGCTGCCCATGTGAGCGCTGGTCCAGTGAGCAGCAAGGCATGGATCTTGCAATTGTCCATGGCTAGCTAGGCCACAGATTGTGGACTGCAGATTTAGTTTTTCTAGATTTGCCTGTGAAGCTCGTTAGGTAGCTCAGTGTCCTTGAGTTGAATCTCGAGAGGTTGTGCATGCAAGGCTAGATTCTCGAAGATTCAGTCAGTGGTCAGAAGAAAAAGAAGACGATCGAATCTTCAGTTTCAGGCTTTCTGCAATGGCGATGGAGCCGACGGTGAAGGTGGCGCTGGGCACGGCGTCGTTCGCCATCTTCTGGGTGCTGGCCGTGTTCCCGGCGGTGCCGTTCCTGCCCATCGGTCGCACGGCGGGGTCGCTCCTGGGCGCAATGCTCATGGTGCTCTTCAACGTCATCACCGCCGACGAGGCGTACGCGGCCGTGGACCTGCCCATCCTGGGCCTGCTCTTCGGCACCATGGTGGTGAGCGTGTACCTGGAGCGCGCCGACATGTTCCGGCACCTCGGCCGGCTGCTGTCGTGGCGGTCGCAGGGCGGCAAGGACCTGCTCGTCCGCACCTGCGCCGTCTCCGCGCTCGCGTCGGCGCTCTTCACCAACGACACCTGCTGCGTCGTGCTCACCGAGTTCATCCTCAAGATCGCACGCCAGAACAACCTGCCGCCCAAGCCGTTCCTGCTGGCCCTGGCGTCGAGCGCCAACATCGGGTCGGCAGCGACGCCCATCGGCAACCCGCAGAACCTCGTCATCGCCGTGCAGAGCGGGATATCGTTCGGGGACTTCGTGTTCGGGATCCTCCCCGCCACACTCGTCGGCGTCGTGGTGAACGCGGCGATGCTGCTGTGTTTGTATTGGAGGGAGCTGTCGGACGAGAAGTGCGTGGACGTGTCGCACGACGATGACGCCCTTGAGGTCGTGGAGGAGGACGACGTCACCTCGCACCGGTTCTCGCCGGCCACCATGTCGCACCCGCGTGGCCGCCGCGGCGCCAGGCCGCTCGACAGCTCCGGCGTCTCGGACGCGGTCGGCTGTGAGGCGCACTGCTGCTGCGAACCGGTGAAGCCCGACACCGCCGCCGCCAACGGCGTCGACGCGAAGGTTGGGATCCACCAGAGGCGAGGCGTTGCCGTCGGCGTGAACGGCGCGGTGGTGTCGAAGAGTGAAGAGTACAGCTCGGCGGAGGAGGAGGTGCCCATGGAGGAGTGGAAGAACAAGCTGTGGAAGACGTGCGTGTACGCCATCACCTTCGGCATGCTGGTAGCCCTGCTGCTGGGGCTCAACATGTCCTGGAGCGCCATTACCGCCGCCCTCGCGCTCATCGTGCTGGACTTCAAGGATGCCCGCCCCTGCCTCGAGAAGGTAACTCACCAATTAGCTTTTGCATTCACGTGTCTGACTGTCTGTCTGTCTGCAATCGAATTGAACTGAAGATTAAACCACAGAGAACATGTGTCTCAATTTGAAATTTGGAATCACTTTTGGAATGAAAACTTTTGTTTAAAGTTGATCCAATTTTACTCACACTGTTCATTCTGAAAAATAACAAGGTTAGAACATGTACATCAAAATAGATTGGCACCGTGTTCATTCTGAAGCTAAAGGATTTGTGGATTAATCAAAATAACAGTGTATCTGATACAGGTAGTAATAGTTGAATCAAAGCTTCATACCGAATTACGATCGATGCCAAATCGAATTCAAGTGATGTTAGTTTGGTGCTGTTCATCTTGTAGCAAAATGTTGCTTACTTCAGTGTTGCTGAAAAACAAATATCAAATTCTCAGGTCTCCTACCCGCTGCTGCTCTTCTTCTGCGGCATGTTCATCACCGTGTACGGCTTCAACAAGACCGGCATCCCCAGCGCGTTCTGGGAGTTCATGAGGCCCTACGCGCGCATCGACACGCCGTCCGGCGTAGTCATCCTCGCCCTCGTCATCCTCCTCCTCTCCAACGTGGCGTCCAACGTCCCCACCGGTTAGTTTTTTCTCCCCAAGTCCCCATTGCCTGAAAAACATGCTTCACTGCTGCTCAACTTGTCAACTGGCATGGTCCAGTTTGGATTGGGCTGTGCAATCAAGTCTGAATGTATCATTCCTACATGGTCGCCAGAGTGTCTGGTCCCAACTTCTTTCGGATTGGCCAATCATGCTACGGAACACAAATAATTGAGCTCGATTGTGCAGTTCTCCTCCTCGGCGCGCGGGTGGCGGCGTCGGCGGCGGCGATCTCCCCTACGGCGGAGACCAACGCATGGCTGATCCTAGCCTGGGTGAGCACGGTGGCCGGCAACCTGTCACTCCTCGGCTCCGCGGCGAACCTGATCGTCTGCGAGCAGGCGCGCCGGTCCCGGCAGTTCGGGTACACCCTCTCCTTCCTCAGCCACCTCCAGTTCGGCTTCCCGGCCACGCTTGTCGTCACCGGGATCGGGCTGCTCCTCATCAAGAGTAACTGAGGAAAAAAGATTCATGAGAAGAGGAATAAGATGTGAATATAGATATTTGTAAAAATTTAAGATTTGTGAATGTTCAGGCCGTTGTGGCTTGTGGGATGATGGTCTGTCATAAGAAAGAAGCTGGGAGGCTGACGAGCACAGGTTATGATGCCATGGTGCTTGGAGGCTTTTTGGGTTTGTACATTTTGTATTCAAAGAAAGAAGGTGTACATTGGAGTAGCTGGTATATATCGTAAGTGCAAAGAAGGTGTATATTTGTTCAGTATCGTGCTGTGATTTACAGGTTGCAGAAAAATTACAGGTTACAGAATTGGATGAAATGCATTGCATTATTCTTTTCTTTACACAAGTGGGGAAATAGCTTCTGTCTGACAAGGATGGCTCTTGGTCCCACAAGCCACCCTCGCGTAATGAAGTCCATACATTCATCAAATGTGGTCTATAAACATACCAGCGATGTGCACATTGGTCATGCCAAATCATGCCGGGCAGATCAAGACCTGACGGCGTCAGTTAACTTGCACATTGTGTCCGACTTATTGTTTGTTGCAAAATACAATTTTGAAATCTTGTTTCTTCTCATCCGTTTGCCCTACGGTTAAAATGATATGACAGACATTTCATCAAACAACTGCCATGAGTCGAACCATATCGCTGCGCCAAGGATCAGTATATGATCCACATCATCCAAATGACATGTATGGCTCCTGGTCCCACATGCCATCCTCATGTAATGCATTTCGTACGAAAGTTCATCGAACATACATGGAATAAAACCTTGGACTGGTTCCTACGCAGTCTAAATCAGAGATGCCCAAGGCTGAGACATCTGAAGCTGTGAATGGGCTTCATCTAACAGACTCGTCAAACATGGAGATGCCCTCACTCTCATACTGAAAATAATTGAGTGCAGCGCATCATGCTTGGAAAATCTCAGTGGCGCACAGCCAGTCAGACTTATTGTTTGTTGCAAAATACAATTTTGAAATCTTGTTTCTTCTCATCCGTTTGCCCCTACGGTTAAAATGTTATGCCAGACATTTCATCAAACAGCTGCCATGCGTTGAACTATATCGCTGCGCCAAGGATCAGTATATGATCCACATCATCCAAATGACATGTATGGCTCCTGGTCCCACATGCCATCCTCATGTAATGCATTTCGTACGAAAGTTCATCAAACATACATGGAATAAAATCTTGGACTGGTTCCTACGCAGTCTAAGTCAAGACTCCAGAGTCACCCATAAATAGCTGACAGGGAGTTCAGAAATGCCCACGGCTGAGACATCTGAAGCTGTGAACAGGCTTCATCTAACAGACTCGTCAAACATGGCGATAAACCACATGACCAGCATACGGAGACTCGTTGACGTACGCTTAGTGGCGCAGAGCCAGTGAGCCGTGGCGCCTTGGGACGAGTAGACCATCCCACCTCCGAAAATACCAGAGCTACACCAAGGTCCAAGCCAGGCCATCTCTCCGGCGATCACGTCATCTCCGCAGGTGGTCAGGTGCGATTACCTTTTCATCTCGTTTCTGCTCTGCAAGCTCGATCATCTCCAGTTTCTTGCTGCCTTCCTCCTCCCCGTGTTAGCTGATTCCTCTCGAAAAAATACAGTTTCAACTGAAGCACATACCATGGTTCATGTTGTTCTCTTCTTCCTCCTGGTTGCGGCTGCAGCACCGCTGCTCTTGGCGGCGAAAAGCTCGGACTCTTATTCCACGGCCAAACCCTCAACAACTTGGATCAGCAATGACGATTACTTTGACAACTACAACTACAACATCGTCAGCACAGCACAATCCGACTCCGGACTTTACATTACCGCAGGGTTGTACTGTGTCTCCTCCCAGTTCCCGTGCGACAAGTACCTTTTCGGGGCATCCATCGGCGATTTCAGCGGCACCATGGTCGGCATTTACAATCGCAACTTCATCTGGTCCGCCAACGGGGCTCGCCCTGTCGGGGAGAATGCCACCCTTGAGTTTACCGCGGATGGAAACTTGGTCCTCCGTGATGCGGATGGTAGCCACGTCTGGTCAAGCAACAGCTCGGGCCGAGGTGTAGATGGCATGAAGATCACCGAGTTTGGCAATATCGTGTTGTTTGATCACAAGAATGCAACTGTGTGGCAGTCATTTGAGCATCCGACAGACACAATGGTCCCGGGGCAGTCACTTATGGAAGGTATGAGACTCACAACAACTTCTGCACCACACATGTATATCAGTGTGCTACGAGATGGGTTATATGCTTATGTTGAATCCACACCACCACAACTCTACTTTCCGTTCAACATAAGAAGATACGACACGCCGATTAAAAGTTATCTATCAAAGGTTACATTAATGAATGGAAGCCTTAGCTTCATGATGGGGCAAGATATTTCGCCTTATAGTATCAAACCGCCCGAAGCTAAATCCACACAGTACATGAGATTAGATTCAGATGGACACCTGAGACTGTATGAATGGTTAGGGTCTGATGAGAGTTGGACAGTCGTGTATGATATACTGGGGTCCATGGGCCCAGGAATGGGTGCATGTGATTACCCAACAGTCTGCGGGGAGTACGGCGTGTGCACTGGGGGGCAATGCACATGTCCAGTTGAGAACAATACAAGTCCAAGCTACTTCAAGACGGTGGATGATCGCAAGCCTAATCTTGGTTGCACGCCATTAACTCCAGTCACTTGTACAGAAATACAACATCATCAGCTCTTGACCATTCCCAACATCTCTTACTTTGACGAGAGCCACACGATTGTGAATGCAACAAGCGTGGATGCTTGTAGGCAAGCCTGCTTGAAGAACTGCTCATGCATGGCCGTTTTGTTCGGAGGTGGAGAATGTGTGTGGTTGACAAAGGTCTTCTCCATGAGATCAATACCAGATGATGATGTAGCTAACAAATCCTCTGCTTACCTCAAGGTGCAACTTATCCCATCCACTAAAAACAAAAAGAATTTGATTTTAGGTCCTACATTAGGATCTGTTACTGCTCTTGTGTTGCTTGTCATTATTGTCACTCTTTATCTAGTAAGGAGGAGGAAGTATGAAGAGAAAGACGAAGAATTTGATTTCGATCAATTGCCTGGAATGCCGACGAGGTTTTCTTTTGAAATGTTGAGGGAATGCACTAACGGGTTCACCAGTAAGCTCGGAGAAGGTGGGTTTGGATCTGTTTTTGAAGGGAAAATAGGTGAAGAGAGAGTTACAGTGAAACGTTTAGAAGGTGCCAGACAAGGAAAAAAAGAATTCTTGGCAGAGGTCGAAACAATTGGCAGCATTGAACATATCAATCTTGTCAGACTGATTGGCTTTTGTGCAGAAAAATCTGAGAGGCTTCTGGTATATGAATATGTGTCAAGAGGGTCACTTGATAGGTGGATCTATTACCGCCATAACAATGCCCCCCTTGATTGGTGCACCCGGTGTAGGATCATTCTCGATATTGCCAAGGGCCTGTGCTATCTTCATGAGGACTGTAGGCGAAAAATTGCTCATTTGGATATCAAACCGCAAAATATTCTCTTGGATGACAACTTGAATGCCAAAGTGGCTGATTTCGGACTATGTAAGTTAATAAATAGGGATCAAAGCAAGGTACTGACTTTGATGAGAGGAACACCTGGATATCTGGCACCTGAATGGTTGACGTCGCCGATCACTGAAAAAGTCGATGTCTACAGCTTTGGAGTTGTCATCATGGAAATAATAAGTGGAAGAAAAAACATCGACAACTCTCAGCCCGAGGAGAATGTCCATCTCATAAATCTATTACGAGAAAAGGAACAAACTAGTCAGCTGATTGATCTGATCGACAAGCGCAGTAACGATATGGTCTCACGCCAGGAGGAAGTAATTCGAATGATGAAGCTTGCAGTGTGGTGCCTGCAAAATGATTGCACTCGAAGGCCCTCCATGTCAACAGTGATCAAGGTATTGGAAGGTGTGACGCGCATAGAAACTTTCGCTGCAGATTCAATCATGTTTGTTCAAGAAAACTCATCTGCATACTCCGCTCCATCTCAAGCATCCATCTTATCTGGCCCAAGGTGAAGGCTGATGGGCAGAAGAAAATTAACTTGCACCATTTATGCTCATGTATCCTGTCCTATTTTTACTTTGAAAGTATGTTTGGAATGGAATCGGAAGAACAATTTCGAACAACTAGATATGTATGTTTGATTACTGGTGAAGTATTTCATAGCTTTGAGCTGAAAAGCTAGTAGTGCGATGAACTGTATTTGCTTGATGTCCTATGTAAGTTGCAACTCGCAATGTATAACTATGTAGCTCAGGTATATCCAGTTGTTTAAAAAGTTTTTTTTTTCAGAATTATGGCTGCGTTTCTATTAATTCACCAAAACATTCAGTACAAGTCGGTTTACAATACACTCCGGCGGTGTACCCACCCACGTGTTACAAGTTTTATTTTCGCAGCCTTGCTTTGCAAGACGATGAGCAACTTCATTCTCTGTTCTCCGTACAGCTCGCACCGAGAAATCAAATCATCAAAGACACCAAGGAGGGACTTTATTTCGTCGACCAATGGGCCATAGAAAGATCTATCTTGTCCCTCTCTTGAGTCTTGTCAACTTCGATGCAACCTCAACACTATTCGTCTCCAACACCACTTTCAGCACCCCAATCTCCTGTGCAAGACATAACGCTCGTCGACAGGCCAGCAGCTCCACACCTCCGGCATCAGAAACGTGTGGGAAAAAATGGCATGCTCCAGCTAAGAAGTTTCCATGATGATTACGCAGGTTCGCGCCCCTCCACCGTAACCCGAGGTTCCGTGAAAAGAACCGTCCGCATTAACCTTGCACCAGCCATCTTCAGGTGGAAGTCAGTGCTCCCGCTGGGTAACTGTTCTGTTATGTACAGTTTGGTGTAACGTTTGCCACTCCAGGACGCCTGCTGCAGTTTTAGAGGCTATGTCTTTTGGGTTTGCCCATAGAAATAAAATGAGTTTCACGAGCATCATTTCTTGCATGCCACAGATTGTAGACCATTTTTTTTTGACTCGAACTACGGCGGGCCTTAGGCCAGCCTGAACTTTATATATGAACAGCCAAAGTTGTTACATGTTATTTTTCTGGTGATCCAAATTCCAGCGGTAGTACCGCTGGGATAAGCGGTACTACCGCTCGAGCGCTACCGCCTCAGCTGCCGTCGCCGCTACCGCCAGAATGACCTTCTGACGTCCTTGTCCGGTACCATGTGGTACCGCTGGCGGTACCGCCGCAAGTACCGCTGAGGTGGGAGAGCAGAACCAGCCCGCACCAGCGGTACTACTGCCCAACCCAGCGGTAGTACCGCCGACGCGGGGATGCTTCCAGGTCGGACTGCAGCCGATCCAGGGTTTCTTGCATCTAGGGTTTGATGTCTCCATATATACATCTTGTAAGCCGCCGTTTTGGGGTAAGCCAGATCTTGTAAACCCACGGCGTTTGTAATCACACCCCGATATAGTGAAGTGTTGCTGGCTGGCGCCCGTGGTTTTTTCTCCTCCATTGTTGGGAGGGGTTTTCCACGTTAAATCTCGTGTCCCCTGCAGTGTTTTCTTATCGTTCTTCGTTATTGTTCATCTCGTACTCATAACAAGTGGTATCAGAGCCCGTGTTTGATCTAGGGTTTTGCGAGATGTCGTCATTGAAGTTCGATCTACCGCAGCTGGACTACACCACGAGATTTGCTCTGTGGCAGTGAAGATGAGGGCGATTCTCGCCCAATCTTCAGATCTGGATGAAGCGATCGATGCTTTCGGCGGGAAGGCAAAGGATACTTGGACCGATCCGGAGAAGCGGAAAGACCGTAAGGCTTTATCGTTGATTCAACTCCATCTGTCCAATAATATTCTGCAGGAAGTGCTGCAGGAGAAAACCACCGCCGAGTTATGGGACAAACTAGAGGAGATCTGTTTGTCCAAGGATCTCACGGGCAGATTGCACGTGAAGATGAAGTTGTTCTCACACAAGCTGCAAGAGGGAGGTTCGGTAATGGATCACCTATCCTCCTGGAAAGAGATTGTTTCTGATTTGCAGTCTATAGAAGTTAAGTATGAGGATGAGGATTTAGGTCTTCTTCTTTTATGCTCGCTGCCTAATTCTTTCAGTAATTTTCGTGACACCATATTGTTGAGCCGTGACAAACTAACTCTTGCTGAAGTTTATGAGGCTCTCCAGCAAAGGGAGAAGATGAAATCTATGGTGCAGGCTGAAAGTTCGTCCTCCAAGGCGGAGGCATTACAGGTCCGTGGGAGGCCTGAGCAGCGAGACAACTACCACTACAACAACAACAGAGATAAGAGTAGGACCGACAGAGGTCGCTCAAAGTCCAAGGGACGTGACAAGTTCTGCAGGTATTGTAAGAAATCCAACCACACCATTGATGATTGTTGGAAGCTGCAGAACAAGGAGAAAAGAAACGGAACTTACCAACAGAAAAATAATGATGGTAATGGTAAGGTTGCCGTAGCCTCTGGTAAGGGTGAGGCTTCTGTTGTTGCTGGTAGTGATAGTTCTGATGGAGATTGCTTAGCTGTTTTTGCTGCATGTGTTTCACGTGATGATGAATGGATTCTTGATACTGCATGTTCGTTTCATATTTGCTGTAACAAGGATTGGTTCAGTTCTTATGAGTCTGTGCAGACTGGAGATTTTGTGCGTGTGGGCAATGACAACCAGTGCAACATTGCTGGCATTGGATCTGTTCAGATCAAGACCCATGATGGGATGACACGCACGTTGACAGGAGTGAAGCACATACCCTCCATGGCGAGGAATTTGATCTCTCTCAGTACCCTTGATTGTGACGGGTACAAGTACAAAGGTGGGAACAAACTTCTGAAGGTATCATCGGGTTCTCTCATTGTTATGATTGGTGATATGAATTCTGCGAAATTATATGTCCTTAGAGGTAGCACTTTGCCTGGTATTGCTGCTGCTGTTAGTTCTGATGAATGTAAGACTAACCTTTGGCATAAGCGTCTTGGACATATGAGTGAGCTTGGCATGGCAGAATTGGCGAAGAGAGAGCTGATTGATGGTTGCAACTTGAGTAAGTTTGAGTTCTGTGAGCACTGCATTTTTGGTAAGCATAAAAGAGTTAAATTCAATGCTTCCGTTCATACCACCAAAGGCATTTTAGATTATGTGCATGCTGATGTTTGGGGTCCGTCCCGTAGAACTTCTAATGGTGGTGCAAATTACATGCTTACTATTATTGATGATTACTCAAGGAAAGTGTGGCCATATTTTCTGAAACATAAATCTGATGTTTTTGCTGCTTTTAAGAAGTGGAAAGTTATGGTAGAAACACAAACTGAAAGGAAGGTTAAAATACTCCGTACTGACAATGGTATGGAATTTTGTTCAATGAATTTGATGAGTTTTGCAGCAACGATGGCATGGTAAGACATCACACCATCCGTACACCCCTCAGCAGAATGGCGTGGCTGAACGCATGAACAGGACCATTATTTCGAGGGCTCGCTGCATGTTGTCTAATGCAAAGATGCATAGGCGTTTTTGGGCTGAAGCAGCCTCCACCGCATGTTATCTCATCAACAGGTCACCTTCCATTCCACTTGATAAGAAAACTCCCATTGAGGTATGGTCTGGTTCACCAGCTGATTATTCTGAGTTGAGAGTTTTTGGTTGCACTGCTTATGCTCACGTTGATAATGGGAAGTTGGAGCCAAGGGCTGTTAAGTGCATCTTCCTTGGTTATGGTTCAGGAGTTAAGGCATATAAATTGTGGAACCCTGAAACTAAGAAAGTTTTGTTAAGCAGGAATGTCGTTTTAATGAGGCTGTTATGTATTATGATAGTCCTTCCACTGATATTTCTGATGCTATTGATTCTCCTAATGTTTCTGATGATGAGCAACAGAGAATTGGCGTGCAGGTGGAGCACGCTAAGGAGAACGAAATTGTGGTTCCTGAAAATAATGATGATGTTGATGTTCCACCTTCACCGCCTATTGTTCAGCAACAAGCACGGTCTATTGCCACTGGCCGTACTAGGAGAAATACTGTGCCTCCTAATCGTTTAATTGAAGAGTGTGATATTGTTCATTATGCTTTGAGTTGTGCTGAACAGGTGGAGCAAGATGCTGAACCAGCTACGTACACTGAAGCCATTGCTTCGGTTGATAAAGAGAAGTGGCTAGGTGCGATGCAAGAAGAGATGCAATCGCTTGAAAAGAATGGCACATGGGATGTTGTGCACTTGCCTAAACAAAAGAAGGCTGTCCGCTGCAAGTGGATATTTAAGAGAAAGGAAGGTTTGTCTTCTGTTGAGCCTCCAAGGTTTAAGGCAAGGTTAGTAGCAAAAGGTTTCAGTCAAATTCCAGGTGTTGATTATACTGATGTATTCTCCCCAGTTGTGAAGCATAGTTCTATTCGTGCTTTCTTTGGTATTGTTGCTATGCATGATCTTGAGCTTGAGCAGTTAGATGTTAAGACTGCGTTTTTGCATGGCGAGTTGGAGGAGGAGATATACATGGACCAACCTGAAGGTTTTGTTGTGCCTGGTAAGGAGGATCTTGTTTGCAAGTTGAAGAGGTCCCTTTATGGTCTGAAACAGTCACCACGACAGTGGTATAAAAGGTTTGATTCATTTATGCTTGCACATGGTTTTATGAGATCTCAGTATGATAGCTGTGTGTACATGAAGTTTGTTGATGGATCGCCTATTTATTTGCTGCTATATGTTGATGATATGTTGATTGCTGCCAAGAGCATGAAAGAGATCACTACTTTAAAGGCACAATTAAGTAGTGAGTTTGAGATGAAGGATCTTGGTCCTGCTAAGAAAATACTAGGCATGGAAATTAAGAGGGACAGAAAGTCTAGTTTGCTATTTCTTAGTCAAGAAAAATACATTGAGAAAGTTCTTCATCGTTTTAATATGCATGATGCAAAGTTTGTTAGTACACCTATTGCCTCTCACTTCAAGTTGTCAGCTTTGCAATGTCCTACTCTGATGATGATATTGAGTACATGTCTCGAGTTCCTTATTCTAGTGCTGTTGGTTCCTTGATGTATGCCATGGTTTGTTCTCGTCCTGATCTGTCATATGCTATGAGTTTGGTCAGTCGTTACATGGCTAATCCTGGTAAAGAACATTGGAAAGCTGTTCAGTGGATTTTCAGGTACCTGCGCGGCACATCTAAAGCTTGCTTGAAGTTTGGCAGGATTGGTGAGGGACTCGTAGGCTATGTGGATTCAGATTATGCTGCCGATTTGGATAAGAGGAGGTCCCTCACAGGTTATGTATTTACTGTTGGTGGTTGTGCTGTTAGCTGGAAGGCTAGTTTGCAGGATGTTCCCGCACAATCTACTACTGAGGCTGAGTACATGGCTATTAGTGAAGCATGTAAAGAAGCTGTTTGGTTGAAAGGTTGTTTGCTGAGCTTTGTGGAGATGATTCTTGCGTTCAGTTATTTAGTGACAGTCAAAGTGCTATTTATCTTACTAAAGATCAGATGTTCCATGAGAGGACAAAGCACATTGATATTAAGTATCACTATGTTCGCCATGTGATTGGAGAAGGTAAACTGAAGGTATGCAAGATTAGTACTCATGATAATCCTGCTGATATGATGACAAAGCCTGTTCCTGTGTCCAAGTTTGAGCTTTGCTCGAGCTTGGTTGGTATAACTGTTTAGCCCAAGAGGCTAGTTGGCGCCAGCAAGTGTTTTCTTTGTTGATTCAGGTGATTGTTGAAGTTCATGCTACAAGATGGAATTTGTCTCAAGGTGGAGTGTTATTTTTCTGGTGATCCAAATTCCAGCGGTAGTACCGCTGGGATAAGCGGTACTACCGCTCGAGCGCTACCGCCTCAGCTGCCGTCGCCGCTACCGCCAGAATGACCTTCTGACGCCTTGTCCGGTACCATGTGGTACCGCTGGCGGTACCGCCGCAAGTACCGCTGAGGTGGGAGAGCAGAACCAGCCCGCACCAGCGGTACTACCGCCCAACCCAGCGGTAGTACCGCCGACGCGGGGATGCTTCCAGGTCGGACTGCAGCCGATCCAGGGTTTCTTGCATCTAGGGTTTGATGTCTCCATATATACATCTTGTAAGCCGCCGTTTTGGGGTAAGCCAGATCTTGTAAACCCACGGCGTTTGTAATCACACCCCGATATAGTGAAGTGTTGCTGGCTGGTGCCCGTGGTTTTTTCTCCTCCATTGTTGGGAGGGGTTTTCCACGTTAAATCTCGTGTCCCCTGCAGTGTTTTCTTATCGTTCTTCGTTATTGTTCATCTCGTACACATAACATTACAGACTCAATTACAGAAGTTGGGAGAGCGAGAGGGAGTAAAAAATACAACCGGAGCTCAAGGTGGCTCAAAATTATTACACCAGGAAGATTAAGATAGCTCGCATTCGCACCTTGGAGCGTCTTCCTCCCCCGTCTTCTGTAGCAGGAGGGCGACTTTTGGAACCCGCATCTCACACCACCGCCTCGCCGTAGATCCGGTCGATTCCCCGCCCTCCGGCGCCGCTCCGGCGGCGGGAGGACGGGGAATCGCCGGATCCGTGTATATAGGTAGTGTAGGTGTGCGTTGTGTTGCTGCTGGTGCCGCCATGGAGGAGGAGGCGACCCCGGTGGTTCTTTTGCAGGTGGAGGTCTTCCTCCGCGGCGGCGGCGCTCCTCGGAGCTCTGGCGCTGCTCCTCTGCCGCATCCGTGCTCGCAGCTCTGCGGAGCTGCCGTGCGCGGCTTCCCCTTCGTCGGATTCCGCGAGACGGCGGATCTGGCGTCGACGAGTTTCGTGCAGGAGGCTGATGAAGTCTGGTTCGACGACGGCGACGTCCGCTGGCGTAGGTCCTTTGCGGCCGGCGATCGGCGACTTCCCGTCCGCTCGGGGGTGCTCTTGATCCAAGGCGTCATGGAGAGCAGGAGCGGCGGCGCGCCACCGACGGCGTCGAGGACGAAGACGAAGTCGAGTTGCAGTAGGGGTTGGTTTGTATTTTCTATCTTTCTGTGGACCTCTCTGTAATTGCTGGATTTTCATTCAGCCCCTTGTACTCGCAAAAAAAAAAAATTATTACACCAGGAAAGAAGGAAGTCTTTAGTAGCTAGGTTACGGCAGCGGTGGATCCAAAGCCTCACATCATCAACACATTTCCGAGCAGTGATCTCGGGAGGGACGTCTTGAGCCTCAAAGACTAGCGAGTTGCGTCTTTTCCAAATGTTCCAAATGATGGCAGCAACGATGGTAAGCTTTGCCGAATTGAGAGGTAGGGCACTCCAAGTCTCCTCGATGGAAGGAGGTAAAGGGCTGGTGGTACACGGTGGCAGGGCGTTCCAAACCTCTCTGGCGCGGGGGCACCCGAGGAGAAGGTGATTGACATCTTCGTCTTCAGAGCAAGAGGGGCAGGAGGGCGAGGTGGCGAGCGAGTGACGGAAGCGGCGTAGGTTGGTGGCGATACGGCGGCGGTGGACTAGCCAGTTGAAAATCCTGCAGTTGTTAGGGGCGACATTGAACCACACCGCACCTGCAAACTCATCATTTGGCAAGTGCCTAAAAAAATTAGCATAAGTATCCCTGTTTGAGGCAGCTTTGTTGGTGAAGCGGTTGAGGCGAGCGTCGTTTTTCGTTGGGTCGGTGAAGAAAGTAGTGAGAAGGCGGCGGACGGAAGTCAACTCAGAGGAAGCGACATTGGAGAGGCGAGGGGCAAGAAAAGTGGAGAGGTTGGACGTGAGAACCAAGTGGACGGAAATGTGCGGGCGAGAGGCGTGGGAGGCAAGGGCAGGGAAAATCTCAGCAAGGGTGTTAGGTCCAGTCCAGCGATCGAACCAGAAGGAGGTGAATTTGCCGGACCCGATGGAGACCGTGGAGTTGTCGCGGAACGAAGGGAGGGTGGAAACAATGTCTTTCCAAATGGGGGTATCAAGGTGATGAGAGTCTCCAAGATCCCGAGAAGCATGCCACCCGTATTGACGACGGAACCAAGATGCCCACGGGGCAGTGGAGCCGTTATGGATTTTGGACAAGAATTTAGAAAGGAGGGAGGAGTTTTGCGAGGTCAAGCAGAGAACACCCAGTCCCCCTTTCGACTTGGGGGTGCAAACATCTTTCCAAGCGACTTTACAGTTGCCGCCATTGCAAGTGTCCTCGCCGGTCCAAAGGAAGGCACGCCGGCGCTTGTCAATGGCTTCGATGGTGCCAGCGGGAAGGATTCCGGCGGCCATGGCGTGAGAGAGGAGGGCAGAGAGGACGGAGTTTACCAAAATGAGCCGGCCCCCAATCGGTGTGCATCGACCTCGCCAATATCATCCATGCGACATGGTCACTCTTAAAGTCATACTCTTCCCAATCCAGTCCAGGAGCCAGCCCTTAAGCTCGGCATGACAGTGCAGTTTCTTCAGAGGTAATTCCAACTTCAACTTAGACTGCTCTTCTAAAAAATATCACGCTGACACAGAATGAGGACAGTTCCAAAAGCGGTAAACTAAACTTTCTTCGTTGCCGCATGTGGGACAGACTACGCTGTCTAATTTTGTGATGATGTAGTTCAGTTCCAACCGCCAAACCATTCTCAATTAGGCGCCATAAGTGTACCTTGAATTTGTTAGGTACCCTGAGCCTCCCATGATGCTAGCCAGCCCTTATGGCCGTCACAGGAACGAGATGACTCCGTCCGTCCCTTTGCGCAAATTTTTCTCTGAATTGCCAAATGGTATGCTGACTTCACTGAGAAGATGCAATTTTTAGTTCAATTCCTTGCCGAAAGTCGACAGCGCCACCTTTCCCATTGGGATTTTAAGAATATCCTCCACATCATGATCATGGAAATTCTGCCTCGGTTTGGTCTCATCCCAGCAGCCCTCCTCATGCACAATTAAGTCGTGTACCTTCTCCGGGCAGCTTATACCCCAGTGGGTGTTGGACACTAGACCGCGGGATCCACTTATTTTTCATCACCGAGATAGAGGAGCCGTCTCGAATTCTCCAGACTAGTCCAGCTTGCAGAAAGTTGACTGGCACAAGCTGCAGTGTTTTCCAAGGTAGTGAAAACAGGGCATTCGGATTGATTTACAGGAGAGCAGATCAACACTACGCGGTGACTACCTAGCAAGTATATCATAATTTAACTAGTACACTTTTTTGGTTTTGTATCATGGCATATCTGTACTCTGGATGCATGTTTGTAGTGGCATCAAGAAAATAATTTCCAGCAAACATATATATGTCTGATTATTGGTGAATTACTTGATACCTTTGAAGCTGAAAAGGTACTGGGGCCATGTCCCGTATTTTCTTGATGTGCTCCGTAAATTGCAGCTCGCAAGGTCAGGTGTATCCAGTTGTTTAAATAGTTGACCCGCACATGCTGCTGTAAGAAACAGAGCATTATGATTGATTTGCAGGAGATCAGTTCACCATTACCTTGGATAACCATGTAATAAGTACACCCCGTTTGTATTCCATCCAGCGAATCTGATAGCTTCAGTGTGATTCAAAAATCTAACCCTGTAGATGTGGTCGGCAGTTAGTCTGACTCGAGTCTCGAAATCAATTGGGTCGTAGACAAACCTGGTCCAGCGTGACCTCCTCTAATACGACAACCGCCGACCTAGCTTTGTTCGGGTCGTCAGAGCTAGGAGTGCGCGCGAGCAATCAAATCTGAGCCCTCATTTCCTCTTCCTGAGATGTCGCGGGTCAGATCAACTCTCCTCATATTTGCAACCATTAGAATGCCAATGGAGCCCTCGCTCATAATATTTTGAAGACTGCCGAGACGACGTGCAAACTTAGAGTCGCCATTTGCAGACTCCATATTTTTTTTTTCTATTTATTTATCGGCATCAAACAATTCAACAATACACTAATCCAAATACAACAACAAATTGAATGCAACAAAATAATACAATGAAACAAATTGTCCAAGCGAATAAACTAATAAATTAAAGCTATGAACAGGCTGAATCTAACACACTTGTCGAGTTATTAGCATAGAACCACCACATTTCATGTGAAATTTCGAAAAAAACCACCACTTTGTGTTTTGATCGCAGATACCCGCCGGTATTCACGACATTTGTTGCAATGTGCGCTAAAAACAAATTGAACACGAATTGACACTCGTTCTGACATATGGAACCCACCAATCAGGTCTTACGTGGCAAATGTGTGGATTTTTTCCTGACGTGGACATGGGCCCACCTATCAGGCAATAAAACATATCTAAAAAACTAAAAAGTCAAAGGAGGAACGCCTCCTTCCTCCGCAACTGGGCCGCCGGCGCCGCCCCGCACCGCCCCGGTGCGGGCCGAGGTCGAGCTTCCCGGCCGGCGGCCGCCTCGCCCCGCCATGGTGCACGCCCGAGCAGCGAGCTTCCCGGCCGGCGGCCGCCTCGCCCCACCCCGGTGCACGCCCGAGCGGCTGGCTTGTGCGGCGCGATTAGGAGGGCCGCGGCATGCGGGCGGCGCCTCTCCGTCGACGAGCCGGGCGGCCGCAAGCTCACCAGGAGCGCGTAGGTATGGTCAGCATGCTCGGGGACGGTCAGACGGCGGCTAATCGACAGCGGCAATCTCCGGCCGGAGACGAGGAAGACGGATCAATTCCGGCGGCTCCCGGCCATCCCGGCAAGCACGGCTCATGGAGGATTAAGAACATGCCACGGCAGAGCTCCAGAGCAACTCGGTGGTTGCAGGGATTGTTGGAATAAACGGAGGCCGGAGTTGATGGAAACGGAGGCCGGAGTTGATGGAAACGTCGGGATCGACCGCGCCCGTGCTCGAGATTGACTGCAGCCGGGCCAGGAAGATGTGCTTCGTGCGGCGGCGGCGGGCTGGGGCGGTGGAGGCCGGAGTTGCGGGGGCCTGGGTGGGCGGCAGCCAGTGGCGGACCTAGGATTTTTCTATTGGGTATGTCGCAGAAAAATTTGTTAGACCATTTCGATAAAATATAATAGTATTTACTAGTTAAATAAATAATTATAAATTTGCGCTGTAATACGATATAACAAAAATACATAATATGTAATTGAAAGATTAAGTACAAAAGTTGCATAAATTACCATACTAATAGTTCAGAACCTCACGAAGGATTTAAAGTGGTGACAGCCTTTTTTGTTGCTGAAAAAGAGATGCAATGTCCCTGTTTCTCTTCATAAGTGAAAAAATTCAGAAGAAAAATAAGGTGAATACAACAATTGGCATGTCAAATTACAAGAATCACATGAGATGAATTAAAACTCGTAGATTATTAGATTACCGTGTAGCCTGTATTTGTTGTCTTGGATTCATGATAATCAACGAAATACGAATTTGGTTTGCGGCTCTTGGCGAGACGGCGAAGGGATAAATGGTGTCCAAGCGTGGCGGTGTGTGAACGTGATCGGCCGCCGGCTGACCGGGTGCCTGGGCGTTAAACATTCTAGTACAGATAACAAATCATTCACCGACACTAGTAGAAAAGGGGGCAACGGTGCGCCCCCTTTAGTACCAGTTGAACTAAAACCGGTACTAAAGGGGGCATTAGCACCGATTGCTTTGTTGTGCCAGCAGCGGCCACATTTAGTACCGGTTGTTCTTAACAACCAGTTGTTAATAGCAACCGGTACTAAAGGTATCGGCCACTATAACCCTCCTGCCGCCCCGAGCCAGCTCCATTTTGAGCTCGAACTCAACTCCATTTTTCCTCTCTCTTTGCTCTCCCAAGCTCAAATTCACCCATTTTTTCTCCAACAACTTGCAAGATTGGTGGCACCTACATATATAAGGGTTAGCAACTTCATCTTCTCTTCCGGCATTTCAAGTTTAGCTCATTTTCGTGCAAGTTTAGCTAGTTTGATTTTTGTAGTGCTTGCAAGGTGTTTGATGAAATGACTAAGTTAGGGATTTCATTTATTTTATATGCATTTTGATCTCAAATTAAAGTATAATTTGTGGTTTTATATAGTGTCGTCCTGTCCCCTTCCTCACCGCCGTCGATCGCCCGCGCCGCTCCGTCACCGACACCACCTCGGTGAGCCTCTTTTTTTATCTTTTATTTTAAAAAATGTTAGTTATATGATTTAAATGCATAATTATTTGTTGTATAATTTTCTTATGTTTTTTTATATGTATAGTGTCATGGTTTTGATATCCGTCCCCGTCGGTCCTCATCCGGTCTATGATTCGGATGTGGTATATTTTTATAACTATTTATTTTGTTTCATGGTTATAACAATCATGTCGACCAACTTGACATAGATATATTTCTATTTAGGAGGTAGTTGAACCGGAAATTCCAGCGGACCCTATTGTCGAGTTTTTAGAAAAAGAAAACAACGATTTAAAAGCAAAATTGAAGATAAGTGAAGATCTTCGTCTCCAATGCCTGGAAGAGAAGATGGTATTGGAATTGAAGATTGCCGACATCGTTGATGCTCACGGGGTCAAGCTTGCCGACGTCGTCGCTGCTCAAGAGATGAAGATGGATGCAATGCGCGTCAAGCTTAAAAAGATTAGAAAATATGTCATTAGTCAAGAGGCTTGGTATCATTATGCTGTTGGTTCAATAGTTACCTTGGTTGCGATTCTGATCGCATTTGTTGTTAGATTTAAATTTTTTAGATAGTTGTATGTTAGTTTCGTTTGATGTATGTTTCGTGAGAACTATGTATTACATTTGGGCACTACTCTACTTTGGTTTTAATGTGATGAACTTGTATTAATTAATTTGGTCACATATCTCTATTCATTATTTAGCTGGTGTAATGGTTTTTGATGTATTTATGTAATGCAGATGAGCCGAGAATGGATGTACGGTGATCGACGCTGTCCCGAGTTCATTGATGGCATGCATCGTTTTCTCGATGTGGTTAAGTTAAACAAGCTGAAGAATGGTTTTATGATTTGTTCATGTGATGAATGTCGGAATACGAGGAATTACCCGAGCGTAAGAACCGTACACTCCCACTTGTTGTGACAAGGCTTCATGCCCAATTATTTTTGTTGGACCAAGTATGGAGAAAGAGGGGTTATAATGGAAGACCCTGAAGAAGAGGATGATGACAACTATCCTGTGTTCTCTGAACACGGTGATACTACAATGGGGGAAGACGAAGTTGAGCTCGAGGTCATTGTTGATCAGTCCGATGATGATGATCTTCATCGGGTCATTCTTGATGAACAGATGAAGTGCGGAAGTGAAAACGAGTGGTCGAAGTTGGAGCGCATGTTAGACGATCATAAAAAATTGTTGTATCCAAATTGTGAAGATGGCCAGAAAAAGCTGGGTACCACCCTGGAATTGCTGCAGTGGAAGGCAAAGAATGGAATATCTGACAAGGCATTTGAGGAGTTGCTACAAATATTTAAGAAGAGTCTTCCAAGGAATAATGAATTGCCGCACAATACATACGAAGCAAAGAAGATTGTCTGCCCTCTAGGATTAGAGGTGGAGAAGATACATGCATGCATCCTCTATCGCGGTGAGAAGTACGTGAATTTGAATGCATGCCCGATATGCGGTGCATTGCGGTATAAGATCGGGCGAGATGACCCAGGTGATGTTGAGGGCGAGCCGAGCCCTAGGAAAAGGGTTCCCGCGAAGGTGATGTGGTATGCTCCCATAATATCACGGTTGAAACACTAGTAGGGAAACCCTATATAGGTAGGTGGGCAGTCTGTGGCGCACCCTTAACTGGTACGCCACATAAATAATTCTGTGGCGCATGGCCCCTGGTGCGCCACAGAAATCTTGCCCTTTCTGTGGCGCATCTTTTGCCCATGCGCCACAGAAAGCCATAATTCTGTGGCGCATGTGATGTAGTGCGCCAAAGAAAATGTGTGGGTCCCACGTCCAATGATTGGGCCAGATCCATCTGGGTACTTTCTGTGGCGCACGCCGCACGGTGCGCCACAGAAAGCACATTTTCTGTGGCGCATGAATATTGATGCGCCACAGAAAGCAGGCTTTCTGTGGCGCACCTGACCCGTGCGCCACAGAAACATGACTTTCTGTGGCGCACCGGGCGCCGTGCGCCACAGAAAGTGGGCGCCAGATTTACAAAAAGGTGGCACCCCCCACTTTCCCCATGTGACCCCTTCTTCTCCATTCCCCCATCTCTAGCTAGCTCGAGTTCCTCCTCTCTCCCATGCCATTTTGACCATCCTATTCTCCATTATTTGTTGTTAAACCTAATTTGTTTGATATATAATTGGTGAGGGCTTGGGGAGAGCCTCCATATATATTCTCCTCCTCTCTTTTTATCCACTATTTTCTCTCCATCACTACACACTCTCTCTCATCGATCACGGTCACGTCTCGGCAACGGATCTAGATCTACTAGGTGGGTATTGTTGGATGGATATGTGTATGCATGTTTTGTGTGGCCGGCGATGTGTATGGATGTTTGTTAAAGGCATGAGAAACTTGTCGGCGGGCGGTTTGCACGACGATCGATGTTTATACATGAAGCTTGTGTGTGTTGTGCATGTTGTTGCCTTTTGTTGTTGCGTTGCGTCGGCGTGGTGCATGGATGTTTGCCGAAATGTTGATTCATTTCCATTTCGGTAAATTTTTGCACCACCCATATGTCCTACTTTTAGGGGAAGTCATGCCGAATTTTTTCGTCGAACATTTCCGACTTTCCGACTTCCCGCATGAGAAGCTTGTATGTGTGTGTGCATGTTGCGGTTAATTAATTCTAATTAATAACACATACTCTATATGTATACCGCGTAGGCGACCATGGTCATCAAGATGAGCTCCAGTCGAATCAACAACTACAAGGAAGAAGCGAAGGCGGAAATGATTCGGTGCAACGGCGCCAGATACGATGTCCGTGTAGAAGTTGCAAACTTGTGAGATGGATCGACCCTGATTCCGGACAATTGGAGGAACACCTGCTCAGGCGCGGTTTCATGCAAGGCTTCAACCAAGCGCCGACAGCAAATGTTGCGCCTGAAGACGAGGGCGGGCAAGATGATCGTGACGAAGGAGATGTGACGGACATGGTCATGATGAAGGAGTAGATGGTGGTGGAGAAGACGCGAACACGCCGCAGAGCTCGCTAATGTCGGCCTTGATGGAGTCTCATGTTCAAGAACTGCTCCTCAAGAAGGCGAGCACCGTTAGAGAGAAAGCCAAGCTGGCGCAAATGGAGATAGACGGGAAGACTCCGTTGTATCCTGGGTGCCGGCCACAGGATACGCGCTTGCAAGTAACGCTTGATGCTCTGGAGATGAAGTCGGGAAACAAATGGACCGACGTGAGCTTCAACAAGAACATGCAATTCTTCCACGAGCGTCTTCCCGAGGGGAACACATTGCCAACTAGTATCGAGGAGGCCAAGAAAGTCGTGTGCCCTCTTGACCTACCGCACGTTAAATACCACGCCTGCATCAATGATTGCGCAATTTATCGGGGCGAGTACGAGGACAGAACCACATGTCCGGTGTGCGGCCAAGGACGGTACAAGAGCCGTGGGAAGAAAGTTCCTCGAAAAGTGGTATGGTACTTTCCTATCACTCCCCGTCTGCAGCGGTACTTCGTGGACCCTAAGGAAGCAAAGCTCATGCAATGGCACGGGAAAGGGAGAAGCCCGAAGAAGATCCGGAGAAGGGCAGGATCCTTACACACCCTTCAGACGCTAGCCAGTGGCAAGAGTTGGACGCCGTCGGAAATTTCGGAGGCGACGCAAGGAACGTCAGGCTCGGTATGAGCACCGATGGACTCAATCCGTTCGGCAACCAGAGTAGCACGCATAGCACCTGGCCCGTGTTTGTATGGCCTTACAACCTTCCCCCGTGGTTGTGCACGAAGCAAAGGTATATACACATGAGTATTCTCATTCAGGGGCCGAAACAAGCAGGTGTCCACATACATACGTATCTCGCGCTGTTGGAAGAGGAGTTAGCCACGTTGTGGGCGACGCCAGCCCGTACGTGGGATGCCTACACTGGAGATTATTTCCATGAGAGCCGCGTTGCTCACGACGGTGCAGGACTATCCTGGTTGCTCATATGTATCGGCCCAGGTAGGCCACGGATTCTGCGCATGTGTCAGGTGCATGGATAAGACCCCGCATCTCCAGCTACCAAGGAATCCCGGGTCTTCGAAAACCGTGTACCCAGGGGCTCGAAGGTGGCTTCGCATGGATCACCCGTGGAGAAAACGCGGTGACCTGTTCAATGGTAAGGACGAGAAAGGACCCCGAGCCCGAGGAGCGGCACAGAAATCGACGAGCTGTTGAAAATTGGAGGAGTGCCCTGCGCCGGGAAAGAAACGACCGAAGGTAGATCCGCTGCTGGGTGTATGGAAAGCGAGGTCTGTTTTCCACGACTTGTACTGGAAGGTCCTCAAGACGCCACATAGCCTCGATATGATGCACATTACGAAGAATGTCACCGAGAGTCTGCTTGGCACTCTTTCCAACATGCCGGAAAAGACCAAGGATGGGACGAAAGCAAGATACGATCTGAAATGGCTTGGTGTCAGGAAAGATCTTCAGGCCCCGATAGCATGACGATGATGATGATGATGATCAGACGGAAGGGACTCAAGGTCGCCGCAAAAGGGTAAAGAAGAACACTGTGGTGCTTCCCGCTACGTGCTTCACTATGAGTCCGGAGGAGCTCGAGCAATTCTACAGGTGTCTCCTAGGAGTCAAATTTCCTCATGGTTACGCGGGGCAGATAAGCAGATATCTGGACGGAACGAAGAAGAGGTTTAGCGGGATGAAGTCTCACGACTGTCACGTGCTGTTGACGCAGATACTTCCCGTTGCGATTCGAGGGATAATGGACGAGCACGTCCGTGATACGCTGCTTGCCCTTTGCAATTTTTTCGACGTCATCAACAGGAAGTCGATCGGCGTGAAGCAGCTCGACAGGCTACAGGAAGAGATCGTGCTGATACTATGCGAGCTCGAGATTTACTTCCCGCCAGCATTCTTTGATATCTGCGTGCATCTCCTTCTCCATGTCGTTGATGACATCAGGCAGCTCGGGCCAACGTTCATGCACTACATGATGCCGTTCGAAAGGATGAACGGTGTCATGAAAGGATACGTTCGCAACAGGGCCCGTCCAGACGCAAGCATGGCCAAGGGCTTTCTAACCTACGAGTGCATCTCCTTCTGCCAGAATTATCTAAGCACCGAGAACCAGGATGTTGGTCTGCCCAGGAGGAAACACTTCGGCAGGCTCAATGGATATGGTCACCGAGAGGGCACCAGCTCAATCTTTGTCAGCATGCAGGGTCGAAAGGACGACTTCGACAGGGCTCACCGGGTCGCGCTACAACACTTACAATTGATCGAAACTTGGGTGGAAGAGCACAAATGCTTACTCGAGCAACATTACATCAACTGGGCCGGCCGAGGAAGAAGGGAGACGTAACCAGAGAGCACAACTCCAGCTTCACGCGTTGGTTCAAGCAAAAGCAACTGGAGCTAGCAAAGACAAAACGCCATCTACGGAAGATGAAAGACTCATATTCTCCTTATCACGGGGTCCCTCGCACAACGTAAAGACCTATCAGGCGTACGACATCAACGGCTACAGATTCTACACCGAGGAAAAGGACAAGAATAACGAATATCAAAACTCAGGAGTAACTATGCTATCCTACGGCGATGAGGAGGCTACTGTCAAGAAAGATACTTCGGAAGGATTGAGGACATATGGGAGCTCAACTACTGTGGAGAGTTGGTGCCAATGTTCCGTGTAAGATGGGCCAAGGACGTCGTCAAAGAAGGCCGGTATTTCACCACCATGGTAATACCCGATGCCAAATCGAAGAACGCCTCCGCGAAAAATGAGCCATGGGTACTCGCTAGCCAAGTTGAGCAATGCTTCTTCATTACCGACCCGTCAAAGCCTAGCCGTGTTGTCGTGAGGAGGGGCAAGAGGAGCATCATCGGAATGGAAGGAGACGCCACCGAGAAGACTTGGACAACGAGCCAAAGATCGAGGAGGAATTCGACAAGTTCTTCGACATGCCTACTACTAGTACACAAAGAAGGAAGACCTCCCTACCTACTAAAGGTTGTCCGTTCACGCGAAGAAATCTCAAGGTGACCGGCCTAAAGTTTTCAACCGCGAAGAAGGGAAAGAAGAGAAGCTAGCTCGGAACCGAGACGAAGAATACTTTTTTGGTGTATTTAATTTGTGTGTGTGTGTGTGTGAGAGACAATATATATATATATGTATAATCATGAATATGTATGAGACATTGTGTGTGACACAATGCAAGACCATATATATGTATTCAAGGAATTGAATATGTACCAAAGACATTGTGTGTATTTTTTGAACCAAATTTAATCAAAAATATTTAAAAGAATAAAAATTTAAAAAGTGAGCAGCCAGGATTCGAACCTGGCTGCCCAGGTTAATTCAAGTGGTTTCCAACCACTGGGCTGTGTTGTGTATTTGTGTAACAAAGCAGCAGCACAGCCTTTTAAGTTTCAGGCCAACTATTTCTGTGGCGCATCCCCCCGGACGATGCGCCACAGAATCCTGAGAATTCTATGGCGCATCCCTCCCGCGGTGCGCCACAGAAATGTTTTCCGCCCACTTACACGCGGGCCCGCCCCTGCGCTGCCCCTTCTTCCCCAAATTTTGCTAAGTCTCAAACCTCCCGTTCGTTCGCGTCCTGCCACCCCTCGCCGTCGACAACTCCCCGACGCCAGCCGCCCCCGCCCAAACTCGCCGCCGCCCCCGCCCAAACTCCCCTGCTCCCCTGCATCCTCGGAGTACCGGCCTCGTCCGCCGCCGTCCTCTTCTGTGCCGCGCGCTCTTAGCCTCGTCCGCCTCCGGCCGTCGCCTTTTGTTAGCCGGCCCGATCAAGTCCGGCGTCGCCTCCTCGTCACGCAGACGACCTCGACCTCCCCTTCCTCCCCTTCCCGCCCAAGGCGAGCTTCCCATCTCTACCTCGTCCTTCCCCTCCCAAAACCTGCACGCAAGGTGTTCGCGTAAATGCCTAGTTAGGAAAAATTTGCCATGTTCAAGAAATTTGCTAAGTGTCCAAAGTTTGTAGCTATGTAAAGCTGAAAACTAAAAACAAAGTTCTAGTTCAAGAAATTTGTATGATAAGAAAAATTTGCTAAGTGTCCAAAGTGGTGAGAAAAATAACCTAGTTGCTAGTGCTAGGTTAGTGCATAGTTGGCTGGTGCATAGTTGCTTGCTGCATAGTTTTTAGATATGGTTGTCAAGGAATATAGCACAAGTGAAGTTAATTTATTCACAAGTTTTGACTTTTTTATGTACTATGCAGTTTGAAGAGGAGACCTCGACGCTGCTGTTCCGGAGCTCGTCGACAAGTGGTGAGAAATTATGGATGTGTTGTGAATGGTGTTGATGGATATATGTGTCCACGACCATCGTGTCGTGGTTTTTTGTGCTCCGACCATCGTGTCGTGGAGATGCCGGCCGGAGATGCCGGCCGGAGTTGTGCATATTTTTTGTGAAATGCTTGTGCAGGTACCCCGTGAGGCCCTTGAGATTGCCGGAATGTCGATTAACTTCCGTTCCGGCAAATTCGGGTACTTCATATGTCCCTTTTTTAGCAAAGGTCATGCCGAAATTTTTCGTGAATTTTGGCATGACTTTGCTAAAAAAGGGACATATGGGGTATTGCGACTAATGCATGGGCCGGGGTATCTTAGTACTAAATTAAGTGATGTTTTTCTTATATTTGTTGTACTAACTTTTGCCTCTTTTTAATGCAGTGCAAACAAGTCGGCCGACGCACCCGGCCCTTCTAAGCACATGAGCGTCGAAGAACAAGTTACAGAAAAGAACGAGTCGTTCTGGGCTATGTCCCAGCGGTTGGAGGAGGCGGAGGCCGCCAAACTGGCTCGTGACGGCGATGGTGACTATGAGATAGAGGATGCCGGCGGCGATGGGGACGAAACCACCACCACCGATGGCGGCGACCACACGGATGTCGGGGGTGGCGACCACACGGATGTCGGGGGTGGCGACCACACGGATGGCGGTGGTGGTAGTAACCCGACCGCTAAGAGGCATAAGAAGCCGAGGAAGGACCGGACACCGCAAGCGGTCGGCACCGTCACAGACACGTTCACTAAGGTCTCCGTAAGTGGCCAACCACAGGAGCCTAGGAACATCGCAAGCGGGTACGGCATGCAACTAGGGTGCATCCTCCGGGAAACCGTGCCGATCACCACGTATGACCTCAGGAGCAAGGAGAATGAGGCTTTGCGCACAGACCTCCTCAAGAAGCTTCACCAACGATACAACTTCCCGGATGATGGAAACAAAAAGGTGGACAACTACGCCATCACGAAGATGAGCACCGCCTTGACCAGCTGGAGAGGCCGGGTGAAGGCGAAGATTGAAAAGGGTCTTAGCTGGGCGGAGATCAGTGCCAAAGTGCCGTACATCGACATAGAAGAGTTCGAGGCATTCAAGTTGTCCTTGGCATCTCCGGAGGCTAAAAAATGGACCGAGTGACCACCGTTTGGGAAGCGGCGGTTACGCAGGAAAACATCCCGTTTGGGACAAGGAGGATGCCGAGGTTGCGAGAATTGGGAAAGAGAACCCGTAGCTTAAAATCACGGACGAGCAAGTTAGGAACTTTGTTCGGTCCCGCTACTATCTAAAGCCGGGGACGGGGGAATTCGTTACCGACTATCAAGATGTGCTGGATTTCGAGAAAACGCTAGTAAGGAACTTAATTACCGTGGATATCTCAAAGTCCATTTGCGTTGATTTCTACATGGGTTCACGTTTATTTCCTTTGTCTGCAGGACGATCAGTTGAAGGATGAGGCTGAGGCCGGCCCGTCGTCCCAGGAGGCTCAGGCCGGCCCGTGGGACACGACTTTCAACCGGGCGATGAACGTTTACAAGGGGAGAGACAAGTCAAAGCCGCCGATGTCAGCTGGCCATGTGACCGGCTTTGGTACGAGCATGAAGTTCATCGAGTACTACAGCATGGACACCGAGAAGAAGGAGAGGAGGAAGCCGGCTAAAGATAAAGCCGAGGTTCTCGAGCTAAGGAAGAAGCTGGAGACACTAGAGAAACAAAAAGGTGGACTCCAGCATGGTGGACAAGCTAGTGGCCGAGAAGGTGGACGAGAAGCTCCGGAGTTTCTTACCCCCTGCATTGCTGGAGGGGATAGCTGCTTGGCAAGCGGGAGGTCAACAGGGGCCGATACACGTGCCCAGCTTCGCCGGCAGCACCTCCAGCAATAACGTGTCGCCGGTCCTGGTGACCCCACTGGTGCCCCCTGTCGTGGATCAACATACACCAAGGCCGGAGAATAATGATAATGCACACGAGCGGCCGGAGAATGATAGGCCGGCCGCCGGCACCGGCGCCCTTGTCTCTACATTAGCCGAGCTCGACGCCATCACCAAGGTAACTAATTAGTTAGTCCGCGACATCTTCTATGATTATATATGCCTTTGATGACTGCCATATCTCATGCATGGTGCCCAACATGTGTTGACTCCCAGGACATGCCTTGCGTACTCCTGCATAGGGTGGGGGTCGGCGGCGAGTTGAAGGAAGTCGCAACAGCCAAGATCATACAACCTTTGACCCGCGATATGCACAACACCCGAATGAGCGAGGCCGTGATGAAAGTCAATGTGAGCGAGGTGTTGCCTGAGTTCCGTGACATCGACCCCCCCCCCCCCCACGGAACCTCCGGGAGCTGAGAAACACATGAAGCTTGGCGAATGCGGGAAGTGGATGATGGAATGGCCGAAGACCCAGATTCGTCTTGGGGAGGGTCTTCAGGGGGTCAGGCGGACCGGCGGCGCCACCTCGAGGCTCCGAGCCCTGCCCGTTCGGCCCTCGAGGACGCTAAAAAAACCTGCAGTTGTGGAGGAACCGGCGCCACAAGCAGCCGTTGCCACCACCCAGAAGGAACCGCCGGTCGCCGCCACCACCGGCCGGAAGCTACCGCCGGTCGTCCCCGCCACCAACCGCCACAAGCAGTTGTTGGGAATGTCTTCACCGCAACCGTCCAAGGTTAGTTCTGACTTTCCGAATTCCCCGACTTTCCGACTTTCCTGACTAACAGATGTGCTATTGTTTATGTTTAGGACAAAGCCGTTGCACCTCAACTTGGTGGCAACGACGACAATGAGGAGGAGGAGAATGATATCGACGTCGATGAGTACATCAACACTGGCGCCTGCAGGGATGATATGTACATGCCTCTTGTGGATGAAGAACCCTTCCACGACCACCGCGGTCAACCTGCTCGTCCCACTTCATGCACATAGCGCCTGGCCTTCACCGACACGCCTCCAGATGCCGGCGATCATCAAGCTCAACCGGGTAACATTTTCAGCCCTAACACACTGAAAGACACTGTTAAAGCGGGGTTCACTTCACCACCCCCACAATCCCCAGAGATGAAGAACAAGAAGAAGCACAGGAAGAGAAAAGGATCCTCCACCTCTGCGAGCCAGCCAGCTCCTAAGATCCGGGGTCTTGAAGACACGATTCCACCCCGTGCGGATGGCTTCCCCGAGTTCATGAAGCTGGTAGACCTATCTTGTCTGGGGACTTGCTCCGCCTTGTAGAAGGACCCATGATTTCTTTGCAGGAAAATATCTTGTATCTAGAGCAGATCCTTCTTAAAGAGAAGTACCCCAGTTACCCGGCGTTCGCGGTCAAGGTGCCAAACGAGCTGGTGGAATTCGTCCAGGAAGACCCCGCGGATGTGTTCTTCATAGCGTACGAGGACATCTTCAACCTGTTTCACACTAAACGGCTGGACTATAACATGGTCCGCCTATATGCGCTTTCTGAGGCGATGAAGATTAGGAGAGATGATACTCCGCACGTCGCGGTAGTGGATCCCTACTACATGCGTGACAGCCATCTGGTGGAAGGATCAAAGACACGGGAAACGGCCACGGAGTACCTCGTAAGGGTCATGCTGGCCAACAAGAGGAAGAACGCCCTTCTTCTGCCTTTCTTTTTCGAGTAAGTACACATCCGCTCGCCACCATCGTATCTTATGCCTTCTTGTACATTTCTTCCATCGATGATCCTTTGTCTAACATTCCGTTTCAATTGTGTTGACCAGGGACAAGTACTGCGCACTCATCTACGTAGCCCGAGGTTGTCCATTGCCACTTATTTGGAATCGGGGAATAAATCCACGCCGAGACGATACACCAGAATAAAGGGTGTTCTCGATGACGCTCTCGAGGCCTATGCCCAAAAGGGCGGCCCCTTCCATAAGAATTCGGAATTTTTCACGGAGGACAACACACACAAGTTCCATCATGGGACCGGATTCCATTGCGTCAAGCAACTGGATGGCAGCGTGAAGGAGGCCTACTACGCCCTCCATCACCTTAAAGGGATTGTCCGGGATTGCGAGAAAACGAAGATTCCATCTGGTCTCGCAGAATACACCAAAATGGCGGATGGTCTCACCGATGCTGATTATAGAACAGACTTTCATCGCATCCAGCTGCAGTTATCAACGATCATCCTCGAAGATGTCATTCACAAATCAGGGTCCTTCCACTACCCCAGAGGTAGGATGTATTATAAAAGAAAGCCTTGCTAAGCATTACTAGTGTACTTTTTTGTAGAAGTGCATGTGTAGGGTCATATATTATATATATGCTATGCTATGAAACCCAAATAGGATAGCCATATGATTTCCAACCATGAAAATTGATTGATTGTCTTGCCTCTCTACTTAGATGAATAAATTATACTCTATGTATATCACTAACCAATATATATCCCAATCCATTTTCAGGGTTGTCTCAGAGGGCTATCGAAGAACGACTAGAGGCGCAAAATGACATCAGGGAGTGGAGGACGTTACAGGGCTTTCTACCGTTCCCGGCGCCGCTCAAGAAGAGGACCACATGATGCATACATGCTCCCGCGCGCTCTTGCTCACCATCATCGCCGATGTGTACTACATTTGATCCTAGTTAGGCGGTGAACACATGATTTGTAATGTGTAGTGTGAAATGATGAACTTTTGTTTGTATCATGACTAATTGTGTAAACATTCGGCACTTTTGTGACTATGTGTATGTATCTTGGGTACTAAGTAATATGTGTGATGACATAGTGATTAATGTGTTTGTCTGTTCATATACCTGTCAAATATACCTATATTTCAGTATAAATCTGTATAAATCCTGTATATACCTGTATTTGTATAGCAAAATGTAAAAATACCTATATTTCTGTTTTTTCATTTCTGTGGCGCATGGATATGTTTTTTGTGGCGCACAACTTTCTGTGGTGTACTAAGGTCCAGTGCGCCACAGAATGCCTCTGATCTGTGTTCTGCCGAGCTATTTCTGTGGCGCACGGACTGGGTGCGCCACAGAAAGTTGGTCTTTCTGTGGCGCACGGCCCGGGTGTGCCACAGAAAAAAATTTAGTGGCGAGAATTCTGTGGCGCACCCAGCAAACCTGGGGGTGCGCCACAGAATCGCAAATTGGTGCGCCACAGAAAGGCCTTTTCCTACTAGTGAAACGTTTGTTCCGAAACAAAGAGCATGTCAAGTTGTTGCGATGGCACAAAGAAGACCGTAAGAAAGACGAGATGCTGAGACACCCGCTGATGGGTCTCAGTGGAGAAACATCGGCAATGCGTTTGGGGAATTTGCAGCTGACGCAAGGAACTTAAGGTTTGGTCTAAGTACAGATGGCTTGAATCCGTTTGGGGAGCAGAGCAGCAGTCATAGCACCTGGCCCGTGACTCTATGTATCTATAACCTTCCTCCTTGGTTGTGCATGAAGCAAAAGTATATTATGATGCCAGCGCTTATCCAAGGCCCGAGGCAACCAGGCAACGACATTGATGTGTATCTGAGTCCATTAGTTGACGAACTTTTACAGTTGTGGTCTAACGAAGGCGTACGTCTGTGGGATGAGTACAAACAGGAGGAATTTGGCCTACGAGCATTGCTGTTTGTAACCATCAATGATTGGCCTGCTCTTAGTAACATTTCAGGACAGTCAAACAAGGGATACAATGCATGCACGCACTTTTTAGATAAGACTGACAGTATATATTTAGGTAACAAGAATGTGTACCTTGGTCATCGTTGATTTCTTCCAAACAGGCATCCCGTAAAAAAGCCAGGCAAGCATTTCAAAGGTGAGGCAGATAACCGAACGAAGCCTACACGCCCTGATGGTGATGCTATATATGGCATGGTCAAGGATTTGGAAGTAATATTTGGAAAGGGTCCTGCCAGTCTAAATGTTCCGAAAGACGCTGATGGACACGTACCCATGTGGAAGAAGTGCTCAATATTTTGGTATTTACCCTATTGGAAAATCCTAGAGTTTCGCTCTGCCATCGACGTGATGCACGTGACGAAAAATCTTTGCGTGAACCTGCTAAACTTTTTAGGCGTGTATGGGAAGACGAAAGATACATCGGATGCACAGCAGGACCAGCAAAGTACGCACGAACGAGACAACCTGAATCCAGAGAAGTGCCAAGATACTGCCAGCTACGCTCTTACCAAAGAAGAGAAGGAGATATTTTTTCAAGTCCTGAGCAGTATCAAGGTCCCGTCTGGCTACTCGTCGATATAAAGGGAATAATAAACATGGCAGAGAAAAAGTTCCAAAAGCTGAAGTCTCATGACTGTCACGTGATTATGACACAATTACTTCCGGTTGCATTGAGGGGGCTTCTACCGGAAAACGTTCGAGTACCCATTGTGAAGCTATGTGCATTTCTCAATGCAATTTCTCAGAAGGTAATCGATCCAGCAACTCTACCAAATTTACAGACGGGTGTAGTCCAATGTCTTGTCAGCTTCGAGTTGGTGTTTCCACCGTCCTTCTTCAATGTTATGACGCACCTCATAGTTCACCTAGTCGAAGAGATTTCAATTCTCGATCCTGTATTTCTACACAACATGTTCCCCTTTGAGAGATTCATGGGAGTCTTAAAGAAATACGTTCATAACCGTGCTAGGCCAGAAGGAAGCATGTCCAAGGGCTATGGAACAGAGGAGGTCATTGAGTTTTGTGTTGACTTTATTCCTGATCTTAAGCCGATCGGTGTTCCTCAATCGCGCCATGAGGGGAGACTGCGTGGAAAAGACATGATAGGAAAGAAAGCAACAAGAAGTATGGACGGGCATTCTTTCACTCAAGCACACTACACAGTTCTACAAAATTCCAGATTGGTGGCTCCGCATATCGTGAAACACATGGATATTTTATGCTCCGAATACCTAGCAGACTAACTTCTGGATTAAAGGAAAGCACGTGGAAACTTTCGGCAGTTGGTTGCGTACACATCTCATTAATAACACCACTGTTGGAGATGAGCTATACTTGTTGGCCAAGTCACCATCTTCGACTATATTGACTTTCCAAGGGTACGAGATAAATGGGAATACATTTTACACGGAAATCCAAGACAAAAAGAGCAGTAACCAAAACAGTGGTGTCCGCTTTGATGCAACAAACGACGATGGGACAAAGGACACATATTATGGTTGCATACAGCAGATATGGGAACTTGACTATGGACCTTCTTTTAAGATCCCTTTGTTTCAGTGCAAATGGGTCAACCTGTCAGGCGGGGTAGAGATAGACCGGCGGTACGGAATGACTACAGTGGATTTCAACAATCTTGGGTACCACACCGAGCCATTCATCCTAGCCAATGATGTGGCTCAGGTTTTCTATGTGAAGGACATGTCTTCCAGACCGAAAAAAAGAAAAGATAAGCAAGCTGATACATCATACGATCAGCCAAAGCACCACATAGTTCTTTCAGGGAAAATAAACATCGTGCGAGTGGAGGACAAGATAGACATGTCAGAAGATTACAATAAGTTTCATGAAATACCGCCCTTCAAAGTGAAAACTGACCCAAGCATCGTGTTAAATGATGAAGATTGTCCATGGCTACGGCGCAATCAGAAGAAAGGAACACACACGAAGAAAAAAGTTGGGTTCAGGTTTTCTATGTGAAGATGCTCCATGGTTAAATAATGAAGATGCTCCATGGTTACGGCCGAAGCGATCATAGGCAAGGGACATACGCGAAGAAGGGTTCATGGCTTTTATGTAAATCAATGTAATGTATTAAACCTTTATGTGATGTGTAGTAATGTATTAAACCTTTATGTGGTGAAAACCATAATACATAGCTCGGGTCCATTTTTATTTAACCATAATACATCACGAATAATGTCACTAACTTTTGCCGGGTCCTTAGCCACGGGGTCCTGAGCGGCCAGCGCTACGCACCCAAAGAGCAGGAACCATCACAGGGGCAATACTCACGTGAGAAGGATCCCTCCGAAGAACCATCCATCTACTGTTATACACCGCTGGCGTATCCAACATAAACACATAGCGATTGACGTGCTCGTCCTCCTCCTTGATACGGCGACGTACCACCTCCTCGGGGGCCGGCTCCCTCTGGAACGAGAGTGGCCCATGCGACTTCCACCAAACAAGATCCGGGTCAACGACGTCACCCGGATTCCTCACCAAGCGACGCATCCCGGAAGATACCACCTCCCAGTGCCAGCCCGGCGGAGCCCAGTCCCGGACATCGCCCTCGCATCCAACAGGCCGGACATCGTCGCCGAGCTCTGAAAAAATGAGAGGGGAATTTGATCAAACACCTAGGTAGGGGAGGGAGAGGGCAGCACCTTGGGGATTTTGTATTCGGTCGACGAACTGAAGGATTTTCTATATAGAACAAAACACATGGTTTCTCCTGCATACAGCCCAACGCTGGCTCGTGAGTGCCCGCATATCAAAATGCAGCGTTTGGGCGTATGCAGGGAGTCCGAATGCTTTGTTTACGGCAAATCGGCCTTCGATCTAGACAGCGGCAAGACGTCTCTGATGATCTGCAACCGTCCGAACAAGTATTCGGGATGTTGCTAATCATCAGCGATCCTTGCCGCTGATTGGATCCGACCGAGGGGAGGGTTCACCTTCAGCCTCCGCTCTAGGAACTCCTGCCTCTCAGAAATCTTGCTCTCTGCTACCCGTGAACTATAATGAGTGTCGTGAGTGCCCGGGAGGGGGGCTATGTATAGGGTCATGTGGCTCACGAAGAAACACAGTACGGTTCTAAAAATCCAACGGCTCACTAAGCCCTCAAAAGAAACACACCCTGATCCAACGGCTCACAAGCGTTCGAAAGAAACACACGATCCGTGTGATTCTTTAGTCCCGGTTGGTGTTACCAACCGGGACTAGTTCTAAAAATCCAACGGCTCACAAGCCCTCAAAAGAAACACACCCCTAATCCAACGGCTCACAAGCGTTTGAAAAAAACACACGATCCGTGTGCTTCTTTACTTCCGGTTGGTGTTACCAACTGGGACTAAAGCCGGGCTTCGCGGTCACGACTCGTGTCAGACACGTGGCCTACCCAGGGGTCAGTGATATCTATGTACCAGACTTATATCTTAGTTGCTACTCTTCTGTTTCGATTAATGATGATGATGGGTGACTACCTTTCGCATTGATATTATACAAACCATGCAAATTACATTGACAACATAAATTACACAGACAACAAAACACAATATAAATTGAAGATACATGGTACTCTGCAAATTAGAAAAAGAAAAGTCATCTACGACGCCGCACCCTTGCCCTTCGAAGCCGCAACACCCTTGTCCTTCGACGACGCCGCACCCTTGTGCTTCGACGACGCCGCACCTTGCCCTTCGACGCCGCCGCCGCTGCTGCAGCTTTCTTGCTCGCTTCAGTCGGCATGAAAATATCATCTTCATCCTCGCTCTCCTCGACCCATAAAATCGGTTTACAAAAAGCATCCAACATATCTGCTTCACTCCTATATGCTAGTTTCTTCTTCTGCCACCTAGCATACAGCCTCAAAGTTCTTTTTCTATTTCCTTCGAATCCCTTCGTGGCCACCCATGCCTAACTTGCTTCGCTGATAGCTCACGGAGATAAGGTGGATGACTAACAATATCTTCGAATGGGATTTTCTTATTGTCTACCTTGAAATCGACCGTAAACCTCAAAAGTAGTGCCAACATTCCTACCGGGAAACTACCATCTAAAGGAAAGCTCGACATGTTCTCTCTCTGAAGCTCTTGATCATCCGCAGTTCGTTATAGTACAAAAGGCGGCACTGTGCGGTACAGTCTTCTTGCTTCTACAGGTGAACCTAGTTCTCTCTCTGAAGCTCTTGATCATCCGCAGTGGCGTCAAGCCATGGAAGAAGAATATGATGCTCTCCTTAAAAATCATACATGGAACCTTGTGCCCTCTAGCTCTCGTAAAAACTTGATTGATTGCAAGTGGGTCTACCGCATAAAGAGGCGTGCTGATGGCACTATTGACAGATACAAAGCTCGTCTTGTTGCCAAGGGCTTCAAGCAAAGGTACGGAATTGATTATGAAGATACTTTCAGCCCTGTTGTCAAAATTGCCATGATCCGTGTTGTGCTTGCAATCTTAGTTTCGAGAGGGTGGAGTTTACGGCAGCTAGATGTTAAGAACGCATTTTTGCATGGTGTTCTGGACTTCAGGATCTTGGTTTTATACCATCTCAAGCCGATACATCCTTATTTTTGTACAACAAGTCTGATATTATCATTTATGTTCTGATTTACGTTGATGATATAATTGTTACAAGTTCATCAGATCAGGCCATCAATGCCTTGCTCAAGGACCTCAATCTTCACTTTGCCATCAAAGACCTTGGTGAATTACATTTCTTCTTAGGGATTGAAGTTAAGAAATTCCTGATGGTTTAATTCTCACGCAGCAGAAATATGTCTCATACTTACTTACACGAGCTGGTATGCAAAACTGTAAGCCCGCACCTACACCTCTGTGCCCTACAGAAAAGCTCTCTTCTGAGGGGGAGCCACTTGATTCGGAGGGCAGCACATGATATCGAAGCATTGTTGGTGCTCTCCAATATCTTACTTTAACACGTCCAGATTTGGCCTTCTCTGTCAACAAGGTTTGTCAATATCTTCATGCTCCTATGACTTCACATTATGCCGCGGTCAAGAGGATTCTACCATATGTCAGTGCTACTGTAAAACTTGGTATTACTTTTCAGAAGTCCACCTCTACTTTGTTGAGTGCTTTTTCAGATGCAGACTGGGCTGGATGCCCTAATGACAGATGTTCCACTGGTGGATTTGCCATCTTTGTTGGACCAAACCTTGTATCCTGGAATGCCAGAAAGCAACCTACAGTTTCTCGGTCTAGTACAGAAGCTGAGTATAAGGCGCTTGCAAATGCTACAACTGAGTTAATATGGGTTGAAGCTCTTCTCAAGGAACTTGGAGTGAGATTAACAGAAAAACCATGTCTATGGTGTGATAACTTGGGTGCTACATATCTGTCTGCAAACCCTGTCTTCCATGCTCGTACGAAACATATTGAGATTGATTTTCACTTTGTTCGTGAACGAGTAGTAAGAAAAAATCTGGAGATCAAATTCATATCAAGCAAGGGTCAAGTTGCTGATGGTTCACTAAGGCTCTTCCTGTTGCTAGTCTTCATGAGTTTAAACGTAATACCGTATTTGGTACAGTGTAGTACAGCGACCAAATACGTATCCATGTAGACCATGGTGGGGTTTTTTCCCACCTCATATAAACACGCAACACGATGCCCCAAAGGGCTATCGTTTCCGCTACGTTACTATTGATAGTCGCGGGGCTACGACAGACGCGAAGTTTTTTTTTTCAGTCACTTCTTGCTTCATCCAAATACATGAAATGCAACAAATAATACAATGAAACCAATTGTCCAAGCAAATAAATAATAAATTAAAGATGTGAACAGGCTGGAATCTAACAGATTTGTCAAACAGGGAGACTGTCATACAGGAAATAATTGAGTGCGCCACATCATGCTTCGAAAACCTCAGTAGCACACAGCTAGTCAGGCTTGTCAAGCATGGAGATATCTCGTTACTGTCATCATACTTTCCTTGTCTAATAGGGCAGATGGGTAGACCACATGACCAGCCTACGGAGACTCGTTGGCGCACAGCAAGTGAGCAGCGGCGCCTTGGGTAGACCACATGACCAGCCCATCTCCAAGGTCCAAGGCTCCTAGCCCGGCCATCTCGCCGGCGATCAGTCAGGGGCTCCCCTACGGTTTCCCCAGAGGAACGGAAGAAATTCAATTATCTAAGAGGATCTCCATTAGATACCTAAAACCTCGTACCGGATAGATCGTATCCAGTGTATCCGGTATGACTTCATCTCGGCTAGAATATTGGTATTAGATATTTAAACTTAAGAACAGATACAAGCTCGCACGAGAATTATGTTGCTAGAACATGATCGAAACCTTATTTTGGTAAGGGCTTTATTATTTAAATAGTTCAATTATTATACTCAGTCTCTGCATAAGAATGCACACTACCGCAATCCAGCAGAACGAAAAGAAATAAAATGTAGCACCAGGCGAATTACAATCATGTGTAAGTAAAACGCCAATGCTTATGACGAACACAATGCCTATGGAGGACCAATCCGGCGATCAAGCGACCATCCATGTCGGATAAAAATATCCTATGTAGCCAGCTGTCAAATACATTTGCAACAGACTTGGGTGGATATAAATAGAAGCTATCGGGATAGATGATCAAATAGAACACTCAAAACTACACTCGAAAAATAAATGTTTTATTGTCTCCTCTTGTGAACAAAACACACACTCTGTACTTTCATAACAGTTTCGCTTAACAAGGTTACCCTTTGTACGAAGATACCAAGTGAACACTTTTGCTTTAATTGAAAATCACACACTAGGGGCTCCCTACTGTTCCCCCGTAAAAAGGAAGAAATTAAATTATCCTAATCACTTTCTTCACCCTCAAGTACATGTGTCTTCTTGTCACATAGAAAACTCCATATGTTAGAAAAAAACTGCATTTGGCATTGTCAATTCAGTATATGCAGTAAGACACATGGAGACTCGTTGAGAGATTCATCAAACGTACGTGGAATAAGATCTTGGACTGGTTCCTACGCAGTCTAAGTCCAGAGTCACGCATAAATAGCTGAAAAGGAGTTCAGAGATGTGCACAGCTTCATCTAACAGACTTGTCAAACATGAGATACCCTCAGTGTCATACTGAAAATAATTGAGTGCAGCGCATCATGCTTGGAAAATCCGAGTCGCGCAGAGCCAGTCAACCATGGAGATACCGTTACTGTCATCATACTTCCGTGTCTAATAGGGCAGATCGGTAGACCACATGACCAGCATACGGAGACTCGTTGACGTACGCTTAGTGGCGCATAGCAAGTGAGCAGTGGCGCCTTGGGCCGAGTCAGACCATCCCACCTCCGAAATTACCAGAGCTACTCCAAGGTCCAAGCCTGGCCATCTCGCCGGCGATCACGTTATCTCCGCCAGAGGTCAGGTGCGATTACTTTGTCGTCTCGTTTCTGCTCTGCAAGCTTGATCACCTCCAGTTTCTTGCTGCCTTCCTCTTAGTGCTAACTGTTTCTTTTTAATTACCTGCAGGTTCCGTTGAAAAACATATCATGGGTGCTGCCGTTCTCTTCTTCCTTGTGCTTGCGGCTGCAACACCGCTGATCTCGGCGTGGAAGTCCTTGGAATATTATTCCACGACCAAACACTCGACAATTTGGATCAACAGCGATGATTTCTTCGGCAACCAAAACTCCGAACGCAGCATCCTCTCCATAGAACCTCAAGATCCCTTCGCCGTTGCACCTTACATCAGTGCAGGATTCTTCTGTATCTCCTCACTTACCCCGTGCAAAGAGTTCCTCTTTGCCGTATCCATTTACGATTCCTTCGCGTTTTATTATCGACAGAGAGTATGGTCCGCCAACGAGGCTCGTCCTGTTAGGGAGAATGCCACCCTTGAGCTGACAACAGGTGGAAATTTGGTCCTCCTTGATGCTGATGGTAGCCACGTCTGGTCAAGCAACAACATGGACCGATCTGTAGCTGGCATGAAGATCACCGAGATCGGCAATCTGGTGTTGTTTGATCATAGGAATGCAACTTTATGGCAGTCATTTGATCATCCTACTGACACATTGGAGTTTCATTCCATGGCCGAACCCTCAACAACTTGGATCAACAACTACTATTTCTTCGGAACAGACAACTCCACCGACGGCCGCAACATCCTCAGGATAGCACAACCCCAAGCTCACTCTGACTTGGAACTTTACGCTAGAGCAGGGTTCTATTGTGTCTCCGATGGCCCGTCCGACGAGTTCCTCTTTGCGGTATCCATTGACACTTCCAACGAATTTAATAATCCGCAGATAGTCTGGTCTGCCAACAAGGCTCGGCCTGTCCGGGATAATGCCACCCTTGAGCTTACCACAGGTGGAAACTTGGTCCTGCGTGATGTTGATGGTACCCACGTCTGGTCAAGCAACACCACAGACCAATCTATAGCTGGCATGAAGATCACCGGGATCGGTAATCTGGTGTTGTTTGATCACAGGAATTCAACAATATGGCAGTCATTTGATCATCCTACTAGACACATTGGTCGCTGGACAGTCACTTGTGAAAGGTATGAGGCTCACAACAAATAATTCTACAGAAAACATGTATATCACCGTAGTACCACATGGGTTAGCTGCTTATGTTCAATCCACACCACCCCAACGATACTTCCTTTATCCAACAAAAGTTACATTAATGAATGGAAGCCTTAATTTCCTGTTGGTGCCTATGATGAATGGTAGTAACACATTTCCAATAGCTCAATCCAGACAGTGCATGAGATTAGATTCCGATGGAAACCTGAGACTGTATGAATCGTCAAGCTCTGTTGATTGGACCGTGGCGGATGACATCATGGGGTCCCTGGGAATGAATGCTTGTGATTACCCAACTGTCTGTGGGAAGTACGGCGTATGCAGTGGGGGGCAATGCTCATGTCCACTTGAGAACAATTCAAGTTCAAGCTACTTCAAGCCGGTGGATGAACGCAGTCCAAATCTTGGTTGCACACCAATAACACCAGTTTCCTGTAAAGAAATACGACACCATCAGCTATTGACCATTCCCAACATCTCCTACTTTGACTACAGCCACGTTGTGAATGCAACAAGCGTCGATGTCTGTAAGCAAGCCTGCTTGAAGAACTGCTCATGCATGGCCGTTTCGTTCGGAGGTGGACAATGTGTGTGGTTGACAGAGGTCTTCTCCATTAGATCAATACAAGCTGCAACTACAGGTTCCGACTCCTCTTTTTACCTCAAGGTGCAACTTAGCCCCTCTAATGAAAACAAAAGGAAGGTGATGTTTGGTGCTACATTTGGAGCTGTTACTACTCTTGTATTTCTTGTCATTATTGTTGCTCTTTATGTACGAAGGAGGATAAAGTATGAAGACAAAGACGGAGAATTTGATTTTGGTCAATTGCCTGGAATGCCGACCAGGTTCTCTTTTGAAATGTTGAGGGAATGCACTGAAGGATTCAGCAAGAAGCTCGGAGAAGGTGGGTTTGGATCGGTTTTTGAAGGGAAATTAGGTGAAGAGAGAATTGCAGTGAAACGTTTGGAAGGTGCCAGACAAGGAAAGAAAGAATTCTTGGCAGAGGTCGAGACCATTGGCAGCATTGAACACATCAATCTTGTCAGGCTGATTGGCTTTTGCGCAGAGAAGTCTGAGAGACTTCTGGTATATGAGTATGTGTCAAGAGGGTTCCTTGATAGGTGGATTTATTACCGCAATAACAGTGCCCCCTTGATTGGTGCACCCGTTGTAGGATCATTCTGGATATTGCCAAGGGCCTATGCTACCTTCATGAGGAGTGTAGGCGGAAAATTGCTCATTTGGACATCAAGCCACAGAATATTCTCTTAGACGACAACTTTAATGCTAAAGTGGCAGATTTTGGACTATGTAAGTTAATAGATAGGGATCAAAGTAAGGTAGTGACTATGATGAGAGGAACACCTGGATATCTAGCACCTGAATGGTTGACATCGAGGATCACTGAAAAAGTTGATGTCTATAGCTTTGGAGTTGTCATCATGGAAATAATAAGCGGAAGAAAAAGTATCGACAACTCTCAGCCCGAGGAGAGTGTTCAGCTCATAAATATATTACGAGGAAAAGCTCAAAACAACCAATTGATCGACCTGATTGACAAGCATAGTGATGATATGGTCTCACACCAAGAGGAAGTGGTTCAAATGATTAAGCTCGCAATATGGTGCCTGCAGCATGACAACATTCGAAGGCCCTCCATGTCAACAGTTATCAAGGCATTGGAAGGTGCGGTCAACATAGAAACTTTCGATGCAAATTCACTCATGTTTGTTCAAGATAACCCGTCCGCATACTCAGCTCCATCTCAAGCATCCATCTTATCTGGCCCAAGGTGAAGGCTAATAGGCAGTAGAAAATTAACATGTACGATTTATGCTTTTGTATCCTGGCCTATTTGTACCTTGGATGTATACTTTGAATGGCATCGAAAGAATAGTTTCCAGTATTGGTGAAGTATTTCGTACTCTGAGCTTAAAAGCCAGTAGTGTCACGTGCTGTATTTGCTTGATGTCCTATGTAAGTTGCAACTCGCAATATACAACCATGCAGCTAAGTTATATCCAATTGTTTACAAATTTGACCGGCACAAGCTAGCTGCAGTGTTTTTCAAGGTAGTGAAAACAGAGCATTAGGATTTATTTCCAGGAGAGCAGCAGGTCAACACTGCCAAGAGACTAACTAAGAAGTATATTATGATATAACTTGTACACCTTCTGTTTTTTATCATGGTATATCTGTATTTTGGATGAATGTTTGTAATGACATCAAGAAAATAATTTCCAGCAAACATATATATGTGTGATTATTGGTGAAGCACTTCATACCTTTGAAGCTGAAAATCTACTAGGGCCATGTCCTGTATTTTCTTGATGTCCTTTGTAAGTTACAGCTCGCAATGTAGTTTAATATGCAGCTAAGGTACATCCAGTTGTTTAAATAGTTGGCCGGCACAAGCTGCAGTGAAAACAGAGCATTAGGATTGATTTACAGGAGAGCAGACCAACAGTACCCAAAAACTCACTGATGGCAAGTATACTGTCATTTCAGATTCCTCGTACACCCCGTCTGGATCCCATCCACTGAATTTGTTAACTTCATTGTTCTAGGTCCTGAATCTAGTCCACTTCTACGAATTCGGATTAAAAAAAAAAATTTGTATTCAGTAATCCATGAACTGAACCGAGCTCGAGAGAGTACCGCTCAAGCTGTCCAGCAGAGGCTATGTGGAGGTAGGCTGTGTCCCGGAGGCGGCCGATGCTACTTGCTACACGCTGCTGGCTGCCGCAGGCGCAAGGGAAGAACGCCTCTCGGCGTCGCCTACCGTCGTGTAAGGAGAAGCGCTGTAACAGGAGGTCGAAGTGGTTGCTCCTATTGGGAAGCGCGAGGGAGGAAACCATCCATAGTTTTAGGATTCGTGCTACTCTGTTTGGTTTATAAATCATCCTCAATTTTTGAGCCATACGACCATGATTTTAAATTAAAAATTATATGTTAAGTATCACAAATATTGTAGCATAAACTTTTTTTTTAATATGAATCCAACGTTGTGTTTTTTTGTGTCATATAAACTATATTTTCCTAGTTAAATTTAAGGTCAAAAGTTGAACTAAAAAATCGAGCAGGACTTATAAATTCAAACGGAAGAAGTACTCTTTGCTTCCTGAAAATTTTCATATACCCTTCGGTTTACCTATACACGACATCTCCAGGTTCATAAGTCCTGCTCTTCGGACTCTCTCCCTAGCTCCAATTCAGTTCAACGAGTCAATGAAGGAGCGCTATGAGAAAACCCTAGCTCTCGGGTCGCTCCCACGGGTGACCGGGAGCCCCCCTTGCGCCATCGCAACACTGCAATGATTGTAGCGCCTCCTCTCTGCTATATGGGTAGCGAGAGGAGGAGTGGTAGGTGATCATGGTCTTGATCTAGAGGTCCCGTGCTGACGGCAGCCCACGGGTGAGGTTCCGAGAAAAAATTCCACGCTATGGCGACGTCGACATATGTGAGTGTCGTATTCCTCTTGGGACGTCGTTGTGAATACGTCACCATGTATAGGCTTCGCACAAAAACCCTTGTCCGGTCTTCACACATGTATAACTGTTTCCCCACAAGAACGGAAGAAATTCAATTATCTAACTAATTTCACCCTCACGTGCGAGCCGTACATGTGTCTCCTCGTCACAACAAAACTCCTATGTGATTTCTCAAATGGAATTCGGTAAAAAAATGAGATACATGGCATTGTCAACTCAGTGCATGGACTACCGGAAAGGGCAAATGGAGTTGTCAAGGAAGATCTATGGAGCTAGGTATTGAAAAAAAAATCTAAATCGGTATTTTTTAAGTTTTGAAAAATTCGAAAAACAATCCTAGGTATATAGATAATGTTGAACACTGGTGTGCAAAAAATATCAATGCGAAATTCTCATTATTTTAGGCTGCATAAAAATGACAAATATGACAAAATTCCAAGTTTTTCAAAATGTGTACTGTTCACCTAGATCCACCAATTTGTCATTTTTGCGTAGCTCAAAATATAATGAATTTTGAATTGAATTTTTGCACACTTGTAAATCATATTATCATCTACACCTAGATATGTTTTCTCTGATATTTATGAAACTTCAAATGTGAATTTTAAACTTTTGAAATACCGAGCTCCATGGAGCTCGGCGGCTGCCATATCGTCGCACTCAAAAGACTAGGCCATAAAAAGGATCAGTATATGATCCACATCGTCCAAATGACATGTATGGCTCCTGGTTCCACATGCCATCCTCATGTAATGCAGTTCGTACAAAAGTTTCATCAAACATACATGGAAATAATTGAATCTTGGATTGGTTCCTACACAGTCTAAGTTCAGGGTCACCCATGAATAGCTGAAAGGGAGTTCAGACTGAAAATAATTGAGTGGCGCACGTCATGCTTGGAAAATCCCAGTGGCGCACTTGTCAAGCATGGAGATACCACTCAGGAGACTCGTTGACGCACACTCAGGGCGTGTTTGGTAGCCCGGGTGCGCTGAGAAAATCTCCACCCGCCCAGCTTTTTCGTGTTTGTTAGCCTGTGCCGTGCGTCTCGGCCCCTGCCCACCTCGCCCCGATTTGCATCTCAGCCCTGCCCGAGAGAGAAGCTCAAATCGAGCTTCTCAACTCAGCCGGGTCGACCTCATACGGAAATTCCCACGCCTGGGCCACCCGAGCTCTGCGCTGCCCAGCCCCGGCCGAAATCGCCAATCATTTTCCCCCCGCGTCTCTCCTCTCTCTTTGGCTCCTCTCGTCGACCAACCCAGCGCCGCCCGCCCCGCAGCCGTGCGACACACCTCAGCCCTGCGCCGGCGCCCAGAGCCGCCGCCTGCCATCCGCCGCCTGCCATCCGCCAGAGAAGTTCGTCCGCGTCCACGGAGGAGCCCAGCGCCGCCGCCTGCATCCCCGTCCACGGAGGAGCCCGTCCGTGCCGCGCGCCGGTGCTGGCGGCCGAGGAGCAGGAGGAGACGGACCCGCGCCGCCCTGCGCCGGCGCACAGAGCCGCCGCCTGCCATCCACCGGAGAAGCCCGTCCGCGTCCATGGAGGAGCCCAGCACCGCCGCCTGCATCCCCGTCCACGGAGGAGCCCGTCCGTGCCGCGCGCCGGTGCTGGCGGCCGAGGAGCAGGAGGAGACAGACCCGTCCGCGCCGCGCGCCGGTCCTTCTCCGGCTACGAGCTCGGCGACTTCCGGCCGGGACGGAGCTGGGCAATGGCGACAGGGACTTGATTGCGATTTCTTTTTCCGTCCAGGGACCTGATTGCGTTTTATTTTCTGTCTAGCCTGGCTCAGCTCGTACTGGCAACCAAACACTGTCTCAACTGGCCACAGCTCACCCCATACAGGCTACCAAACACAGCTATTGAAACACACATGTACCCACTCAGCATAGATGGGGTGGGCATGTATGAGGTGAGACGGGCTACCAAACACACCTCAGTGGCCGCACAACCAGGCAGCAGTGGCGCCATGGGACGAGTCAGATCACCCCACCTCCGAAAATCCCATAGCTACTCCAATTCAAGCCCGGCCATCTCTCCGGCCATCACGTCATCTCCGCCGGCGGCCAGGTGCAAGTGCAATTACCGTTTCATCTCGTTTCTGATTTGCAAGCTCGATCGTATCTAGTTTGTGTTGCGGCCGGCTTCCTTCTCCTCGCGCTAACCGATTCTTCTTAATTCCCTGCAGGGGCTCCCATGGGTCCTATCGTTCTCTTCTCCCTCGTGCTTGCGGCTGCGGCACCACAGGTCTTGGCGGTGCAGAGCTTGGACTACTATTCCACGGCCAAACCGTCAACAACTTGGACTAACAACGTTGATTTCTTCGACAGCTATAGCCACTGCGTCCGCAACATTATCAGCATTGCTTATGATCCTCAGTTCGGCGATGCACTTTACTTCACCGCAGGGTTCTTTTGTGTGTCCTGCTCCTTGCCCCCCCCCCCCTCCCCCCTTTGCAGTAGCAATTGACACTTACATGAACATGAGTGATCATCAGATCCTCTGGTCCGCCAACAGGGCTCGCCCTGTCAACGAGAATGCCACCCTTGAGTTCACCACAGATGGAGACTTGGTCCTCCGTGATGCTGATAGTAGCCACGTCTGGTCAAGCAACACCTCGGGCCGATCTGTCGATGGCATGAGGATCACCAAGACTGGCAATCTGGTGTTGTTCAACTGTGTGGCAGTCATTTGAGCATCCTACAGATACAATGGTCCCTGGGCAATCACTTGCGGAAGGATGAGGCTCACAGCAAGTACCTCTACACCAAATATGTATATCACCGTAATGCCAGATGGGTTACATGCTTATGCTCAATCCACAACACCAGAACTCTACTTGATGTACAACATTCCAATAGGGGACAACATTCCAATAGGAAAGATATTTACCGATCCAACAACGGCTACGTTAATGGATCGAAGCCTTAGCTTCATGTCGGGGCCTTATATAAATAGTAGTATCACATTGCCAATAGCTCAATCCACACAGTTCATGAGATTAGATTCAGATGGATACCTGAGACTCTATGAATGGTCAGATGATCTTCAGAGCTGGGCAGTGGTGTATGATATACTGGGGTCTATGGGAATAGGTGCTTGGATTACCCAACATTCTGTGGAGAGTACGGCGTATGCAGTGGGGGGCAATGCATATGTCCAATTGAGAACAATTCAAGTTCAAACTACTTCAAGCTGGTGGATTATCGCAAGCCTGATCTTGGCTGCACACCATTAACTCCAGTCTCTTGTCAAGAAATGCAACACCATCTTCTCTTGGGCGTTACCGATATTAGATACTTTCATTATAACCAAACAGTTGTGAATACAAAAAACAAAGATGAATGTAAGAGAGCTTGCTTGAAGAGCTGTTCTTGCATGGCTGTTCAGTTCAGAGCAGGAAAATGTGTGTGGGTGACGAAGATCTTCTCCTTGCAATCAATAAAACCTAGAAATGTTGGTTACAACTCCTCTGCTTATCTCAAGGTGCAACCTAGCACCTCTAACGGAAACAGAGAGAAGGCACATCTTATCCCCTCTAATGAAACCAAAAAGAAGGTGATGTCCGGTGCTACACTTGGAGCTGTTACTACTCTTGTCTTGCTTGTCATTGTTGTCTCTCTTTATCTACGAAGAAGGAGAAAGTCTGAAAAGAAAGATGAAAAAATTGAGTTTGATCAATTGCCTAGAATGCCAACTAGGTTTTCTTTTGAAATGTTGAGGAAATGCACCGGAGGGTTCTGTAGAAAGCTTGGAGAAGGTGGGTTTGGGTCGTTTTTGAAGGGAAATTAGGTGAAGAGAGAGTTGCAGTGAAACGTTTGGAAGGCGCTACACAAGCAAAGAAAGAATTTTTGGCGGAGGTCGAGACCATTGGCAGCATTGAACACATCAATCTTGTTGGACTGGTTGGCTTTTGTGCAGAAAACTCTGAGAGGCTTCTAGTATATGAATATATGTCAAGAGGGTCGCTTGATAGGTGGATCTATTACCACCATAACAATGCACCCCTTGATTGGTGCACCTGATTTAGGATCGTTATGGATATTGCCAAGGGCCTATGCTATCTTCACGAGGAGTGCAAGCGGAAAATTGCTCATTTGGACATCAAGCCACAAAATATTCTCTTGGACGATAACTTTAATGCCAAAGTGGCTGATTTTGGACTATGTAAATTAATAAATAGGGACCAAAGCAAGGTAGTGACTATGATGAGGGGAACACCTGGATATCTGGCACCTGAATGGTTGACGTCGTTAATCACCGAAAAAGTTGATGTCTACAGCTTTGGAGTTGTTATAATGGAAACAATAAGTGGAAGAAAGATCATAGACAACTCTCAGCCCGAGGAGGATGTTCAGCTCATAAATCTATTACGAGAAAAAGCTCAAAACAACCAATTGATCGACCTGATTGACAAGCATTCTGATGATATGGCCACACACCAAGAGGAGGTGGTTCAAATGATGAAGCTCGCAATATGGTGCCTGCAACATGACAGCATTCAAAGGCCTTCAATGTCAATAGTGATCAAGGTATTGGAAGTTGCAGCACGCATAGAAACTTTCGATGCAAATTCAGTCATGTTTGTTCAAGATAACGCATCCGCATACTCAGCCCCATTTCAAGCATCCATCTTATCTGGTCCAAGGTGAGGGCTACTGGCCAGAAAAATTAACTTGTCCAATTAATGCTTTTGCATCATGTCCCATTTGTACTTTGGTTGTATGTCTAGAATGGCATCAAAGAAAAAATTCCAGTATTGGTGAAGTATTTCAGACCTTTGAATCTGTATTTTCTTGATGTCCTACGTAAGTTGCAACTCGTAATGAATTATATGCAGCTAAGGTATGTCCTGCTGTTAAACTAGTTGACTGGAACAAGCTGCAGTGTTTTACACGTTAGTGAAAACAGAGCATTAGGATTGATTTACAAGAGAGCAGATCAACACTACCAAGAGACTAGCTAATATCATTTAACCTGTACACGTTTTGGTTTTGTATCATGTCCTATTTGTACTTTGGATACATGTTTAAAATGGCATCCGAAGAATAATTGCCAGCAAAAAATATACATGTTTGACTACTCGTGAAGTATTTCATACCTTTGAAGCTGGAAAGGTAACAGGCCATGTTCTATATTTTCTTGATGTCCTCTGTAAGTTGAAACTTTCGATGGGATACTATGCAGCTAAGGTATATCCGGTTGTTTATAAAGTTGACCGCCGCATGCTGCAGTGAAAACAGAGCATTAGAATTGATTTGCAGGAGAGCAGACCAACACTCCCACGGAAAACTAAGTACGTAGGAATAAGTAGGAGTAGTATGTTCTACCATTTCAGAATTCAGAGGCCGTTAATCTAAAACAAATCATTTCGGAGGCGTCTGGATCCCATCCACTGAATCTGGTAGCTTCAATGTGATTCAAAATCTAAATTTTCCAGTACAATAAAGATGTAATTTAAAACAAAACTATATTTCGAGAATCTAGGATTCTGATTTCTGAACCGATCTCAAGGGAGAGAAGAGGTGGCCCACGGGGGAAGGTGGAACCTGCCGAGGCAGAGGCTCCGTGGAGGAGAAGCAGCCGTCCCAGAGGCGGGCGGCGCTACGCGCTGCTAGCTGCCGTCGTCTGAGCGCGCCCGTGTAGAATCGCGAGGGAGGAACAATGCCGGAGCACCTGCGGCAGTGGGCCGTGGGAGCTATACAGGATACGGAGGCACCGGCGCGAGGGAGGAAACCAAAACCACCATCGACATGTTTCTTGTTTCAGACCCACGGGAAAGATTTCCCCAGACCGTTTAACCCTCCAAGGTCGGCAGTTCATCTGGTTCGATGGCTGTGTGCATCTTTTTGACGCAGAGGCCAGGGATCCCCATCCCCTTATCTAAAAAATAAAAACCGTCTGGTTCGACCGGACTGGATCCATTGGGTCGACCGGTCCGTCCATTCCTTCGAGCCAGACAAGCGCTAGGCACAAATCACTCCCCCGGCCCCCCGACTCCTCTCCGCTATAGCCGGGTCTCGTTGGCACGAAAAAGCCCACACTCCCGAGCCTGCCCCGCCACCCCTCCTCCCGTCGTCGCCACCGCCGGAGAACACGTCGAGGTCGGCAAAACCCATCCCCTCATGGAGAAACTTGGTGGACGCAGAGAATCGTCCATCGCGACCTCTTCACCTCCTCCGATACGACACCCGCCGACCGAGCTTTGTTCAGGTCATCAGAGAGGTGTGCGCGAGCAATCAAATCAGAGCCCTCATTTCCTCTCCCTAAGATGTCACGGACTCAGAACAACTCTATGAGAGTCGTCATATTAGCAACCTTTAAAATACAATGGAGCCGCCCACGCTCAAAATATTTTGAAGACTGCTGAGACGACGTGCAAACTTAGAGTCACCATTTTGCAGACTCAATGTATATTTTTTCATTTTTTATTTTTCGGCATCAAACAATTCAACAATACTATTACAAACCACTAACCCAAATACAACAAATAATTGAATGCAACAAATAATACAATGAAACAAATTTTCCAAGCAAATAAAATAATAAATTAAAGCTGTGAACAGGCTGAATCTAACACACTTGTCAAACATGGAGATATCCTCACTGTCATACTGAAAATAGTTGAGTGCAGCACATCATGCTTCGAAAATCTCGGTAGCGCACAGCTAGTCAGACTTGTCAAGCATGGAGATATCTGGTCACTGTCATCACACTATCCGTGTCTAATAGGGCTGATGGGTAGACCACATGACCAGCCTACGGAGACTCGTTGGCGCACAGCAACTGAGCAGTGGCGCCTTGGAACGAGTTAGACCACCAGCCCACCTAAAAAAATTCTAGAGCAACTCCAAGGTCCAAGGCTCCTAGCCCGGCCATCTCGCCGGCGATCAGTCAGGGGCTCCCCTAAATATCTCATTATCAACTCAGTGCATGGACTACCGGAAAGTGCAAATGGAGTTCTCAAGAAAGGAAAGTGAAATGGAGACCAAACTCTATGGAATTCGGTATTTTCAAAATTCAAAATCGGTATTTTAAAATTTAAAATATTAAAAAAAAACATAGGAGTAGATACTGTTGAACCCTACCAGTGTGCAAAATCTCAATACAAAATTCGTATTATTTTAGCCTACCAAAAATGACAAATCTGACAAAATTCCAAGTTTTTCAAAATCTAGATCCACCCATTTGTCTTGTTTGTCCAGCCCAAGAAACAAAGAATATCGGACTGAATTTTGCACACATTCAAATCGTATTATTATCTACATTTGGAAAAAATCCGAATTTATTGAAACGTCAAATGCGAATTTTGAGCATTTGAAATATCAGGCTCAATGGAGTTCAGGCTCCATTTTGGCGCGCCATAAAAAGTATCTCAGTATATAATCCACATCATCCAAATGACATGTATGGCTCCTGGTCCCACATGCCATCCTATAGTAATGCAGTTCGTACGAAAGTTCCATCTAACATACATGGAATTAAAAATCTTGAAAGTTTCATCAAGTTCAGAGTCACCCATGAATAGCTGAAAGGGAGTTCAGAGGTATCCCCACGGCTGAGAGCCTGAGACGTCCGAAGCTGCGAACAGGCTGCGTCTACAGACTTGTCAAACATGGAGATAACCTCACTGTCATACTGAAAATAATTGAGTGCAGCACATCATGCTTGGAAAATCCCAGTGGCCCACAGCCAGTCAAACTTGTCAAGCTTGGAGATACCACATGGTTCCGTTTCTAAACAGGGTAGATCGGGAGACTCGTTGACGCAGACTCAGTGGCGCACAGCCCCCAAGCAGTAGTGGGGCCTTGGAACGAGTCAGACCATCCCACCTCCGAAAATCCCAGAGCTGCTCCAAGCCCGGCAATCTCTCCCGGCGATCACATCATCTCCGCCTGCGGTAAGGTGCCATGACCGTGTCCTCTCCTTTTTGCTCTGCAAGCTAGATCATCTCCAGTTTCTTGCTGCCTTCCTCCTCCTCATGCTAATGGATTCTTCTTAATTTACTGCAGGTTCCGTTGCAGCGTACAATGGGTCCTGCCGTTCTCTTCTTCCTTGTGCTTACGGCTGCTGCACCGCTGCTCTTGGTGGCGCGGAGCTTGGAGTTTCATTCCATGGCCGAACCCTCAACAACTTGGATCAACAACTACTTCTTCGAAAGAGATAACTACAACTGCAACATCCTCAGCATAGTACAACCCCAAGCTCACTCTGACATTGAACTTTACGCTGCCGCAGGGTTCTACTGTGTCTCCGCCAGCACGTGCGACAAGTTCCTCTTTGCGGTATTCATTGACATTTCTAAAGAATTTTACAATCCGCAGATAGTCTGGTCTGCCAACCGGGATCGCCCTGTTAGAGAAAATGCCACCCTTGAGTTCACCACAGGTGGAAACTTGGTTCTCCGTGATGCTGATGGTACCCACGTCTGGTCAAGCAACACCACAGAACAATCTGTAGCTGGCATGAAGATCACCGGGATCGGCAATCTGGTGTTGTTTGATCACAGGAATTCAACAATATGGCAGTCATTCGATCATCCTACAGACACAATGGTCCCTGGGCAGTCACTTGCGGAAGGTATGAGACTCACAACAAGTACCTCTTCAGCAAATATGTATATCACTGTACTAGCATATGGGTTATATGCTTACGCTGAATCCACACCACCACAACTCTACTTTGAGTACTCCACTGACTATACAACAAAGGCCACATTCTTGAACGGAGAACTATCTATGTCATATCCATACATAGACGACATTATTCGACTACCAGAATCCAACTCCTGTCAGTACATGAGATTAGAGTCAGATGGACATCTAAGGCTGTATGATTATGATTTGTTTGGTGCTAGTTGGACTCTGAAGTATGATGTAATGCAACTTGATGATTGTGATTACCCAACAGTTTGTGGAATGTACGGGATATGTACCGGGGGGCAATGTACATGTCCGCTTGAGAATAGTTCTAGTTCAAGTTACTTCAAACTAGTGGATGAAAGGAAACCAAATCTTGGGTGCACACCATTAACTCCAATCTCTTGTCAAGAAATACGACATCATCAGCTCTTGACCATTCCTGACATTTCTTACTTTGACCACAACCACATGGTTGTGAATGTAACAAACATTGATGAATGCAAAAAAACCTGCTTGAAGAACTGCTCCTGCATGGCCGTTTTGTTCAGAGATGGAAAATGTGAGTGGCTGACGGAGGTGTTCTCTTTGTACTCAATACAACCAGAAAATAGTGGTTACCATTCCTCTGCTTACATTAAGGTGCAACTTAGTCCCTCAAAACAAAACAGAGAGAATGCACAGCTCAGACCCTCTAATGAAAACAAAAATAAGTTGATGTTAGGTGCTACACTTGGAGCTGTAACTACTCTCATATTGCTTGTCATTGCTGTCGCCCTTTATCTACGAAGGAGGATAAAGTATGGAGAGAAAGATGAAGAATTAGATTTTGATCAATTACCGGGAATGCCCACGAGGTTTTCTTTTGAAATGTTGAGGGAATGCACTGAAGGGTTCATCAAAAAGCTTGGAGAAGGTGGGTTCGGATCCGTTTTTGAAGGTAAATTAGGTGAAGAGAGAGTTGCGGTGAAACGTTTGGAAGGTGCCAGACAAGGAAAGAAAGAATTCTTGGCAGAGGTCGAGACCATTGGCAGCATTGAACACATCAATCTTGTCAAGCTGATTGGCTTTTGTGCAGAGAGGTCTGAGAGGCTTCTGGTATATGAATATGTGTCAAGAGGGTCACTTGATAGGTGGATCTATTACCGCCATAACAATGCCCCCCTTGATTGGTGCACCCGGTGTAGGATCATTCTCGATATTGCCAAGGGCCTATGCTATCTTCATGAGGACTGTAGGCGGAAAATTGCTCATTTGGATATCAAACCACAAAATATTCTCTTGGATGACAACTTCAATGCCAAAGTGGCTGATTTCGGACTATGTAAGTTAATAAATAGGGATCAAAGCAAGGTAGTGACTATGATGAGAGGAACACCCGGATATCTCGCACCTGAATGGTTGACGTCTCCGATCACTGAAAAAGTTGATGTCTACAGCTTTGGAGTTGTCATCATGGAAATAATAAGTGGAAGAAAAAACATCGACAACTCTCAGCCCGACGAGAATGTCCATCTCATAAATCTATTACGAGAAAGAGATAAAACAAATCAGTTGACTGATTTGATCGACAAGCGCAGTGACGATATGGTTTCACGCCAGGAGGAAGTAATTCAAATGATGAAGCTTGCTGTGTGGTGCCTGCAAAATGATTGCACTCGAAGGCCCTCCATGTCAACAGTGATCAAGGTATTGGAAGGTGCGGCGCGCATAGAAACTTTTGATGCCGATTCAATTATGTTTGTTCAAGATAATCCAGCTGTACAGTCTGCTCCATCTCAAGCATCCATCTTATCTGGCCCAAGGTAAAGGCTAATGGCAGAAGAACATTAACTTGCACAATTTATGTTCATGTGTACTCTCCTATTTCTACGCTAAAAGTATGTATGAAATGGCATCAGAAGAACAATTTCCAGCTACTATATATATGTGTGTTTGATATTGGTGAAGTATTTCATACCTTTGATCTGAAAAGCCAGTAGAGCCATGTGTTGTATTTGCCTAATGTCCAGCGTAAGCTGCAGCTCACAATGTATTCACATGCTGCTAAGGTATATCCAGTTGTTTAAAAAGTTGACTGGCACAAGCTGCGGTGTTTTCCAAGGTAGTGAAAACAGACATTCGGATTGATTTACAGGAGAGCAGATAAACACTACGCAGAGACTAATAAGCAAGTATATTATCATTTAACTTGTACTTTGGATGCATGTTTGTAATGGCATCAAGAAAATAATTTCCAGCAAACATATATATCTATCTGATTTGGTGAAGTACTTCATACCTTTGAAGCTGAAAAGGTACTAGAGCCATGTCCTGTATTTTCTTGATGTCCCCCGTAAGTTGCAGCTCGCGATGTAAAAATACGCAGGTCAGGTGTGTATCCAGTTGTTTAAATTGTTGACCCGCACATGCTGTAGTAAAAACAGAGCATTATGTCCCGTCAAAAAAAAAAAAACAGAGCATTATGATTGATTTGCACCTTGGAAAACCATGTAATAATAACTAATAAGTACACCCCGTTTGTATTACATCCATCGTAATCTGGTAGCTTCAGTGTGATTCCAAAATCTAGCCATGTAGATAGCTGAATCTGGTCCATTGCAATTAGTAACTGGGATTTGAAATAAAATGTAATTGGAGAATCCAGGAGACTGAACCGAGCTGGAGTGAGCAGGGGAGGTGACCTGGGTACGGACGAGGCAGAACCTGGCGAAGCAGAGGCTCCGTGGAGGTCCTCTGGAGGAGAAGCGGCAGTCCTGAACGGCTGAACGCGGCAGGAGCTGCACGCTGCCGTCGTGTACTCGCGTGAGGGCGCCCGTGTAGATCGAATCGCGAGGGAGGAAACCATGCCGGAGCACCGCGGCAGTAGGCCGTCGGAGCTATATGGGATACGGAGGCGCCGGCGCGAGAGGCGAAGCACCACCGTCGAGATGTTTTGTGTTGTCGACCAACGGGACAGATTTCACCGGACCGTTTTACCCCTCCCCGGACGGCAATTCGCCTGGCTCGACCGGACCAGATCAGTCGGTTCGACCGGTCCGTCTTACTTCGATCCAGACAAGCGTGTATTTTTTCGCCAAATCTAGCCCCAGCCAAATCTAAATCTAGCCTCTCCGCGAAAGTATTTCGAAATCTGGCCCGTGCGTATTCCCGAAGGTTTGCACGTTAGCGCCAAGCCAGCCTGATGCCGAAGTGATGTCGGCGCCAATGGCAATGACGCCGGACCATTGGAAAACCCGGTGCCAAATTTATTTGGCGTCGACGTGCACATCTTCGGCGCCGTCTCCGAGGACGCAGAACATAGAGGGATCCGGAGAATAGTTTCCCCCGGAGGACAGATTTGGATTTAGTTTGGCCTAGAGGCTAAGTTTGTCAAAAAATACGCAAGCGTAGGGCAAAAATCCCTGCCCTGGCTCCTCACTGTTGTAGCTAGGTCATGTTGGCACGAAAGGAAAAAACACAGTCCTCAGCTCACGTCGCCCACCCTCCTCCCATCATCGCCATCACCGAAGAGCGCATCGAGATCAACCGAGGTCCCCCTATCCTCACCATCTCTGCAAGTGCCGGTGCATGCGGAGAAACGTCCAACCTGAACTCGGCCCTTCCCCAGTATGGCACCCCCTGCCTAGCTTTGTTTGGGTCGTTAGAGGCGTGTGCCCGAGCGGTCATTATGAGTATCTGCACCACTGACACAATTTTAAAAGAGAAATATTGCAACTCAAACAAGATTTTGAGAAAGCATTTGATAAAACTCAGAAACTTTCCGCTCCGTTTTCATCCCTATAGCACCTATACATGGTTGGGCCACTTAGTTGAGTCATTTCGCAGCATGAGAGAGGATCCAAAAATTCAAAGTAACACATGTCACATGATGTGTGAGCACGACAACATCCTCGGTAATGACTCATTGCGGCTACACAATACTCCATGGGAGGAATACTCAAAGAGTAAAGGTAGACAGAAGCGAAACGGACGCGGACTTTTGACACATGGAGACACGCGAGGAGCGAATCCAACGGATCCTGATAGCTTCGTGATTAGTAAACAAATTAGCGTTTCCAGGCTGCCGATCATATAAATACGGAGCGCTGACGTCGCGGAGACAACATAGAATAACATCTAGCATGGTGCATTTAACAGGTGAGTTAACATGCATGTGCATTAAAAGTCCGCTGGACGTTAATTAGTCAACTTAAATATGGTGACATTAATTTAATTGTAGTGAATTTAATTCGGTAACTTAAATATGGTGACATGTGGATACACCTGTACCCCATATATAAGCGAGTGACAAGTACATATCTGATATTCAAAAAAATTAATAATTCAAAAAGAAAGTTAAAAAAATATGAAACTTTAGTCGTGCAAATATTATCAAATATTGCACCCGTACCAAAAATTATGTTCGAAAATAACATTTATTGCAAGTTGGGTTAAAGATTTACCAAAAATGATGCTATATACACATTCGTTAGAGATTTGTCTTTTTGCCCAGAAGTCAACGCAAAATATTTCACAACCAAATTATTTAGAAGAGTAGAATACTTGGCAATCTTTGAGCGTAAAAAATTTCAGAATTTTTTGAACATTTATGAATTTTCTACAAAATCAGTAAGAATTTAAATTGTTCAGATCATAGAAAATGCTCAATTTTACAAAGATGTCATATTTTTAAAAAACAGATATAAAAATGATTAAATTTTAAAACTATTCATAAATGAAAATTATTCAGATTATGAAAAATGTTCATTTTTACAAAAATGTCATATTATTTGGAAAAATTAGATTTAAGAAATGAGTAAATTTTTAAAAAGTTAAGAATTGGAGATTATTCAGGTTTTGAAAAAAATTCAATTTTACAGAATGTCATATTTTTTAGTAAAAAACCAGTATTAACAATGATTAAATTAAAAAATAAATTCCGAAAATGTTTTGAAATTAAAAATTATTCAGACTTAACAAAAATCTAAAAAATAATAAAAATTCAGATTTAAAATATTACAAAATTTATTATTTTGAAAATTGTCATGAAGAAAAAAACAATTTCACAAAAAATCAGAATTTTAATTGGTCAGACAAACAAAAATCTTTCTTTTATCTAAAAGTATTTTCTATTCTCCATAAAAGTTTTTTATTCTCCACATTTTGCAAAATTATATTTTCAAAATATATTTTTTCAATTTTGGAATATTTTTAGATATGAATGTCTTTATTTTCTTTCGAAATTTGATTTTCCAAAATTTAATCATTTTTAATCTGATTTTTTATTCAAAAATGTGACTCTTTTTGTAAACTTGAATAATTTCCAAAATCTGAACAATTTCCAAAACCTGAACAATTTTTAAAATTTAATCATTTTTTTAATCTGATATTTTTCAAAAATCTCACATTTTGTAAAAAGAAATAATTTTCCCAAAATATGACCAATTTTCAAGGAATGATTTTTAAATTTAAACATTTTTCAATATTATTTCCCAAAAATATGAACATTTTTGGTAAATTGATTTTTTATTCTGATCAATTATCGAAAATAATATATTTTGTGAAATTAATTTTTTATTCTAATTTTTTTTTCAGTTTTGAAATTTTTTTAGATATGAATATTTTTTCAAAAACTGAACCGTTTTCAGTTACGAAAACTTGATGTTTTCAATTTTCGAAACATTTATTTATTATGAAAACTAAACTTTCAATTTTATGAAACATTTATTTATTTTTGTGAAAAATCGTTGTAAATATATTTTAAAAAGCAAGTGCACATGAAAATGTTTTACATGTGCAAAACTTTTATGAAATATTTGTGATGTCACAAATAGTAACAATGAAAATATGCATGAAATATTTGTGGTTTCAACACCATTTTCAAAAGTTGAATCTTGAACTTGTTCAAAATATGCATGAAAATTATCCAATATTGATCTTGTTTTGAAGATCTCCTAAAAAAAATCTCAAATACTAAAAATCGGACATTCATGTCGAAAGATATAACCATTGAAAATAGGACTGAAAATGATGGGTGGGTGAATAGAATAACATATATTTAATCTCTTGATTAAGTTAATTTGAGCCTGCATGCATGTCATTTATTGCTCACTTAGCTTCCGCTTGTCATTTACCTATTGATTAAGTTAATGTGAGTCTGCATGCTTCTGCATGTCATTTACTGATGGATGATGTCACCACTGTCCGGCCAGCCGGGAGATTAAGTTAATTTAAGCCCGCATGCATGTCATTTATTGCTCACTTAGCTTGTGCTTGTCATTTACATATTGATTAAGTTAATGTGAGCCTGCATGCATGCTTCTGCATGTCACTTACTGATGGATGATGTCAGCACTGTCCGGCCAGCCGGGAGCGTATTATACGGTGTGCATACGCGGGATACTGCATCAGGTGCGTTGGTTTGGTGTGAAAACAATGGTGAGATATGGGGTGGGGCTTCGCCGGGTTCTCCCACGCATTTTCGGAAGCGAAACACCCTACTACAAAGCAGTCTTTGTCGAGTAATTTACTAATTGGTAAATACTGCCTATCGCAAACCAATTCTTAGCGCTTACTAATTTTACATAGATCATAGAGGTATCAAAGATTATGTAAATCGAAGATATGGAAGTGTAAAATCAGATCAAATGCATAAACTACAACCTAGCACTAGCTAGCAGTGGACTTGTGAGCCGATGAGTGGGAAGTCGAAGGGCGTCATCCAGGCGTACTTGAACCGCACCGGCGCGCCGCCCCTCTGGATCCGCCGCCCGCTCCGGAGCAGGCAGCGCTCGTCGTCCACCGGCCGGATGGCCCGCGGGTCCACGGCCTCGACGCTGCTGAGGCCGTAGCACCGGAGCAGCACCCTGGACTGCGCGCACCGGCAGCGGTTGCTCACCTCCACCGCGTACTCCGGCTTCCCCTCCACCACCCGCCCCGTCGCCGCCTGCCTCACCACCAGGTCCGCCGCCCGGCACGGCGACCGGCCCGCCGCTTCCGCTCCTCCCAGCTCGTCATTACCTTGGCTGGCGCCGCAGAGTAGCAGCAGCAGCAGCGCGAGGTGGAGCAAGGCGTGGCTCGCCATGAATTGCCTCGGCCTGCAGCTGTAGGCTATGGATCTTGGTGCCCTCCGAGCTTGTTTCTCTCTCGACTCTCGGTGTATGGATCGATGGATTATATATTGGATGGATAAGGTGCTGCGAGCAGCCCAGCACGGCGGGGCAGGACTCAGGAGAGGGACATGGGCGCGAGGCGGGGAAGGAGGTGGGGTGTCGTGTAGGAAGACGGCAAACATGTACCAGGCCAGGTCATCGGATTGATCAGTTATTCAGGGTGGTGCATGTGATGTGTCCATGTCTTGACATTGGAAGCTTGCAGCAAAGCTAGCTAGCTTTGGACTACACTGAACGTGGAGATGCATCCATGGATGACGGGTGAAGATGACATGGGTGATGGGTTGGTCTAGAAGCAAGCAAGCTAGCGGCGGACTGTCGGGCTGCAAGCATAGCGATGATAACATGATACTCGCGCGTTGCTATCGGATAACGGTTTTGCTAATTCTCAGCTAGCTGAGAATTAGCTTAGTTCTCAGTCAATTTGATAACCGTTGGATTAGGTGTCAAGATTCGTGCTGAAAGTTGTGTCGCTGTTGTTCCTGTCCATCGTTGTTTCTCGCATGTTCGCGTGATGCATGCACCGGAAGTTCTGAACGTGGGTGGCTATACATGGTATACATGGGTTTCTTTGTTTTTTCTTCTTGCAGAGCCCTTACGCATATGCGTGGCCCTTCTATTTTTTCTTTTTCTTTCTTGTAGCTTTTCTTTTGTGACACGGTATATCACTTTTGCTTTGGCCTTTGTGTAGGTTTGCATTTTTGTATTTTTTGTGACTATATTTTAATTTGTTTATTCGATTACACATGTGTCACGACTAACTATTGCAGCTGAGATTTTCAGTTGCGGATGGAATTGAGCCGAGATTTTTAAGTTTGCGGATAAGGTTCAACTGAGATTTTTTCAGTATGCAATTGAGATTTTTCAGTTTCAAGTGGGTCGTAACTGTGTTTTTCCGAGTTTCAAGCCAGGTTGCAAATGAGTTGTTTTCCGGATTTACTAGAATTAGCTTAGCTCTCAGTCAATTGTGGAACCGTTTGATTGTGCTTCAGTGTTTGAGATTGGTCCTTGTCTTTTTGTCTGGGCCATTTCGTGAGTTAGAGCCTCATGGATGCACGGGTCGTTGTTTTGTTTACATACTGGTGTTCTATTAGGTTATTTCCGTGTTTTTCCTGTAGGCCGTTAGTGTACTTTGCCTTTTTTGTTGTTGTCAGATGGATGATGAATCCGTATTGCAATCCGTCAAATCTTGTGCGGAGGATCATGCGAAATTTGTTGTTTTTTCACATAGTAAAAGAGCTAAATAGGTTTGTCTTTGATCGAACTCGCGGCCTCTGGCTGTGCACAAAAGTATAATTACCACCTAGCCAGAAGATGCATGTGCACATATGTTAGGACTACACCTATTTTCTTGTTCTTCTATGCTATGATGTTGCTTGACATTTTCTGTGCACAAGAGTAGAAATAGTTGTTTTGTGTCTATATATTTATTGGATTTATTTATCTTAACCTTTTTTTTTATGTTTTTGTATTTTATTTATTATTACTTATTTCAGTATGCTATTTTCCTTGTCGATATCTCGCTTAAAAACATTATTATCATACTTTTTACCATTTTACTTTTGTATTTTAATATATTATACGGTTTTTCTAGCACTAGCTGAGAATTATCTTAGCGCTCAGTCGGTATTCTAACTGTCTAATTTTTGCTCTAAGATTCGTGTGAGTTGTAGCTGGTCTCGTGCTAGCTTTTTTTTACCGCCCCGAGAAGTCCCTATAATGGGTTTTTTGTCCCTGTACTTTGATACAAAATTGAACCTATACCAGCTTGTGGGCTTTTCTCTTGTGTTGTGATTTTTTCCATGTCGAAGTGAGCGAGAAACTATGGGTTAGTTTATATATTTTTTTAATTGTCAAAAGAAAATATATGTTTTGTTTTATATTCCCTTGTTCTAATTTATTGTTCTTATCATTTTATTTTTCCATTTCCCTTGGTAAATCTCATGATTCCTAATTTGTCTCTAAATTATTATTCGAGTGTGTTAAACAATGCACTTATTTATTTCCTCATACATTATTATTTTTTCCAGTTTCAAGTTTGGTTGCAATTGAGATATATTTCTATTGATGCAGATGGAGTTGTAACTGAGGTATTTTTTTCAGTTGCAATTGCGGTTGCAACTGAGATATTTTTTCCCAGTTGAACGTGGAGCTATAGCTGAATTTTTTTCCAGTTGCAAGTGCAGTTGCAACTGAGATTTTTTCCAGTTGTAACTGAGATATTTTTTTCAACTGCAAGTATGGTTGCAACTGATGTATTTATTTCCAGTTTCAAGTGGGGTTGAAACTTAGATATTTTTTCTAGTTGCAAGTGCGGTTGCAACTGAGATATTATTTTTTCAGTTGCAATTGAGATATTTTTTCCTGTTGCAAGTGTGGTTCCAACTGAGATGTTTTTTTTACTTGCAAAGCATAGCTGAGACATTTTTTCTTGTTGCAAGTGTGTTTCGGCTGCCATATTTTTTTTCCACATGCAAGTGGAGTTGTAACTGAGATATTTTTTCTCAATTGTAAGTGTGGTCGCAATTGAGATATTATTTTTCTTGTTGCAAGTGGAGTTGCAACTGAGATATTTTTTCCAGTTGCAAGTGTGGTTGCAACTAAGATTATTTCTGGTTGCATCTACGGTTTCAACTGGGACATTTTTTTCCAGTTGCAAGTGGAGTTGTAACTGAGATATTTTTTCTCAGTTGCAAGTGCGGTTGCAAATGAGTTATTTTTTTCCAGTTGCAACTGGAGTTGTAACTGAGATATTATTTCTCAGTTGCAAGTGTGGTTGCAACTGAGATATTATTTTTTCCAGTTGCAAGTGGAGTTGCAACTGAGATATTTTTTCCAGTTGCAAGTGTGGTTGCAACTAAGATATTTTTTATTTGCAAGAATAACTGAGATATTTTTTCTAGTTGCATTTGCGGTTTCAACTAGGATATTTTTTCCAGTTGCAAGTGGAGTTGCAAGTGAGATATTTTTTCTCATTTGCAAGTACGGTTGCAACTGAGTTATTTTTTTTCGATTGCAAGTGAAGTTATATTTGAGATATTTTTCCAGTTGCAAGTGTGGTGACTAGGACAATCTTTTTAAAAATATATTTTATAGAAATTTGACTAATATTGCACAATTTTTTTTCAAAATATTGTGCTGTTAGTTTAGGTGAAACCGAAATAAACCTTTCATTTTGCGCCAAACCGATATCAGGCTTTCATCGTAGACTAGGCCGAAAATGTTGTCTGTATGGGCTCGTCGTGACAAAAAAAAGTTCCTTTTAGTTTGGGCCACAAGGATCATTACTCTTCTAATGCAAAGCTGCTCAACAACAATCAATTAAACTCACATACAACAGCAATGGACTGATTTATGCACGTGTGAGTCCGTGAAAAAAACAATTACCACGTTAGTTGTAGAAAACGGCGAGATCCATCTACTCGTGGAAAACAAAAATAAACGGTCGACCGAGTGCGATGAATTTGACAAAAAAAATGGTGGGAACTTCAGTGCAAATTAAAAAGTTAGAATCGACGAAACTCAAAACCGATCAGGAGAATGGAAACTACTCGGCGACACGCATATCATTCGTGCATACTTTTATCTCGAATACTCGAGAAAAAATACAAAAAATGGACACACGATACATGTTGTGATATGCGCATGTGTACACGTAGACACCTATCTCTCTCAGTACCAGTAGACAGTAGAGCTAGCCTAAAGGGCCGGCCAGCTATGTACAGCTCTTTACCTGATCAGATGCGAATTGCAGCTACGTACAGCTCTTTACCTGATCAGATGCGGATTAAACGAGTTTGAGCAGCTCGTGCGTATCGGAACGTGGCTGAGGTCAGCTGATTGAGAATTAGCTTAATTCTCAGTCAGCTGAGCCCTAGACAGTCCCATCGGATAAAGAGTTTCTCCTCCGGCGTATCCAATAATATATCAGCACAAAGGGATTGTGACGCTCCGAAGACCCCACAACGGTTGACCAATGGACTTTTTACTTGGTTGTGTTAGTTTAGGTCCACAAGATTCCCTTCGGTTGACCCGAAGTAGGAGTTTCCCATTATAAGTCAATAACCTTTCTAACTGACGGCTTATGTTTGTGAAACGGATCACACTTACGAGTTTTGTTTTGGCTATCTCAACCTTCGACCGCAGTTTTATACATATTTTGGGGACAAATGCAAGTTTTGGAGGGATTTCGACCCTCTGAAACGCCGTTCGAGCGGAACCGCAACCTGTGGGGTCCGTACGGTCTACCCCTCCGATTTTTCTTGAAAAACTCTGCATTGTGTCGTTTTATGTGATATAGTGGTAAGAAATAAAAGAAGAATAAAAACAAAAAGAAACATAAATAAAAATGACAAATAAAAGGAGAGCAGTGAAGAAAAGTAAAAAAAAAAGGTATATGCTGATTGTTGTGGCATAGCCGTCGGCATACTACCAGCACTGTTGGACGGAATCTAGACGGCAGGCCAATATGCCGATGGCCATCTGTTTGGCGACGGCTACCCTCGGTATAAGTTGTTCTATGCCGACAGCTTGGAGATACCGATAGTCGGGCGGAGAAAAACCTTCATCAACAACATTATATGCTGACGGCTCTGTATATGTTGAAGGCTTTTTTAAGGCACTCGCCTTATGGCTTATATGCATTCGGGCCCGATAAAAAGCCATCGGCATATAGAAAGCCGCCAGCAACAATGGATTTTCCTCTAGCGGTGTGAGCTATGCATCATGCATACCCGTAAATAATAGCAATAGGTCTAGTAAAACAAGAAGAAGAGGTGAAGAAACGAGATTTGTTTCATGGACAGTTAAGGTGGAGAGCGACGAATGAGGGTGCGGAAGGAGGGAGGGAAATTGGCAGGAGGTGGGCGCAAAGGTGCGGGTGTGAGTAGTGGCTCACCGCTCACCTTGCCTTGTACTCCCTCCGTTTCAAATTAATTGACTTCCATTTGCCCACATGTGAATGTATCTACACATGTTACAAGTATAGATACATCCACATTTGGACAAATGAAAGTCAATTAATTTGGAACGTAGGGAGTACTCCTCACTGTGAATACACCACATGGCTGTTATTGGCTATCCCACGATCAGAAGGTTCAAAAGCTAAAATATAAGAGAGCGCCCAGCCTGCGCGGCTGCACGCCTGACATCAAGAATATTGGGTTTATTGGACATCGTGTTAAACCCAAAATCAGCGGTTTGTAGTTAACTGGTCAGTCTGAGATATCTGTTTCCCCTCCTTTTGTAATAATGTAGCGAAGTTTGTAAAATATCGTGTATGCTTTTCTTATATAAATAAAAATCACAGACTGAGGGGTTTGCCTGCTGTTTCTCTGTCAAAGAAAAATGAAACTAAATTATCCTAACCACTTTCACCTTGACGTGTGTGTCGTACCTGTGGCTCACTTTTTTTTTAGAAATGGGGCATCCCAGCCTCTGCATCAAAATGATATGTGCCATACCTGTGTCTCATTGTCACACACAAAACTGCGATGTGAGATAATATATTATGTAAGCTGAAGTTGTGAGCAAAAGTTGCATCTAACAGACTTGTTTTTTTTTTGTGTGTGCTAAATACAGGTTCAGACTTCACAAGCATGGTGATACCGTTACTGTCATCTTTACTAAAAAAGGGAGATCATGGCTAGCCCACTGAGACTCGTTGGCACACACTCAATGGGCCGGCATAAGCGCACTCCCGGTCAGTCAGTCAGTGGTGCCTTGGAACGAGCCAGACCAACCCACCTCCAAAACTCCTAGAGCTACTCCAAGTCGGCAATCTCTCCGGCGATCACGTCTTCGCCGTCAGGCGGTCAGGTGCGATGACCGTTCCATCTCCAGCAAGCTCATCTCCAGTTTCTTGCTGACTTCCTCCCCGTGCTAACTGAATCTTCTTGAAAAGAAAACAGTTTATGTTCAAGCACGTCCATGGCTCTGTTGTTCTCTTATTCCTCGTGGTTGCGGCTGCTGCACAGAGCGCGAGCTATTTTCCCACGGACAAACACTCCAAGATTTGGATCAACAACGGCGTCTTCTTCGACAACCGCGACTACATCCGCACATCTTGGCCAGAAACATCGCGAGCTATCCGCAACATCCTGGCGTTGCACCTTGCGTCACCGCAGGATTCCGCTGTGTATCCTTCTCCATGTCCCCGTGCAACGAGTTCCTCTTTGCGGTCTCAATTGACCCCAACGTTTACGCCATGTATGGCGATCGTGATTCGCAGGCTCAGATAGTCTGGTCTGCCAACAGGGCTCGCCCAGTTAGGGAAAATGCTACCCTTGAGCTTACCACGGATGGGAACTTGGTTCTCCGTGATAATGATGGTAGCCATGTCTGGTCAAGCAACAGCCCAGGCCAATCTGTAAATGGCATGGAGATCACCGAGAACGGCAATCTGCTGTTATTTGATGACAAGTCTACAGTTGTGTGGCAGTCATTTGATCACCCTGCAGATACAATGGTCATTGGGCAGTCACTTGTGGAAGGTATGAGGCTCACAACAACTGTTTATGCACCAAATATGTATATCACTGTACTCCAAGTGGGTTATATGCTTATGCTGAAACCGAACCACCACAACCCTACTTTAGGTATGACATGCAAACAGACAACATTCCTGTAAGCAAGATAGGTAATGATACAACAAAGGTTACATTAATGGACGGAAGCCTTAGCTTCATGTCGGGGCCTATGAATGATAATATCACCTTGCCAACAGCTCAATTCACACAGTACATGAGATTAGATTCAGATGGACACTGAGACTGTATGAATGGTCATGGTCTGTTGAGAACTGGACAATGGTGTATGATATACTAGGATCCATTGGAATGGATGCTTGTGATTACCCAACAGTCTGCGGGGAGTACGGCGTATGCACTAGGGGGAAATGCACATGTCCATGTGAGAACCATTCGATTTCAAGCTACTTCAAGCCGGTGGACGAACACAAACTAAATCTTGGTTGCACACCATTATTTACGGTCTCTTGTCAACAAATACAACACCATCGGCTCTTGACCATACCCAACATCTCTTACATTGACCACAACCACACTCTAAATGCAACAAGCGTCGATTCATGTAAGCAAGCCTGCTTGAAGAACTGCTCCTGCATGGCCGTTTTGTTCAGAGGTGGAGAATGTGTGTGGATCACAAAGGTCTTCTCCATGAAATCAATACAAGCTAAAATTGTTGGTTCCGAATCCTCTGCTTACCTCAAGGTGCAACTTCGCCCCTCTAATGGAAATAGAGAGAAGGCACATCTTAGCCCCTCTAATGGAAATATAGAGAAGGCGCAACATAGCCCCTATAATGAAAACAAAAAGAGGTGATGTTCGGTGCTACACTTGGAGCTATAACTACTCTTGTATTGATTGTCATTGTTGTCGCTATTTATCAACGAAGGAGGAGAAATCATGGAGAAAAAGATGAAGAGTTTGATTTTGATCAGTTGCCTGGAATGCCAACGAGGTTTTCTTTTGACATGTTGAGGGAATGCACTGAAGGGTTCATCAAGAAGCTCGGAGAAGGTGGGTTTGGATCGGTTTTTGAAGGGAAAATAGGTGAACAGAGAGTTGCAGTGAAACGTTTGGAAGGCGCTAGACAAGGAAAGAAAGAATTTTTGGCAGAGGTCGAGACCATTGGCAGCATTGAACACATCAATCTGGTCGGGCTGATTGGCTTTTGCGCAGAGAAGTCTGAGCGGCTTCTGGTCTATGAATATATGTCAAGAGGGTCGCTTGACAGGTGGATCTATCACCGCCATAATAATGCCCCCCTTGATTGGTGCACCCGATGTAGCATCATTATGGATATCGCCAAGGGTCTATGCTATCTCCATGAGGATTGTAAGCGGAAAATTGCTCATTTGGATATCAAACCACAAAATATTCTCTTGGATGATAACTTTAGTGCCAAAGTGGCTGATTTCGGCCTATGTAAGTTAATAAATAGGGATCAAAGCAAGATAGTGACTATGATGAGAGGAACACCTGGTTATCTAGCACCTGAATGGTTGACATCACGGATCACCGAAAAAGTTGATGTCTACAGCTTTGGAGTTGTCATCATGGAAATAATAAGTGGAAGAAAAAATATCGACAACTCTCAGCTCGAGGAGAATGTTCAGCTCATAAATCTATTACGAGAAAAATCTCAAAACAACCAATTGATCGACCTGATTGACAAGCATAGTGATGATATGGTCTCACACCAAGAGGAAGTGGTTCAAATGATGAAGCTCGCAATATGGTGCCTGCAACATGACAGCATTCAAAGGCCTTCAATGTCAGTAGTGATCAAGGTATTGGAAGGTGCGATGAGCATAAAAACTTTTGATGCAAATTCACTCATGTTTGTTCAAGATACCCCATCCACATACTCAGGTCCATCCCAAGCATCCATCTTATCTGGCCCAAGGTGAAGGTTAATGGGCAGAAGAAGTTAACGTGTACAATTTATGTTTTCCTATCATGTTCTTTTTGTACTTTGGTTGTATGTTTCGAATGACATGCATCACGAGAATAATTTCCAGCAAATATATATGTTTTTGATTTGCAGGAATGGCGACTAGATATGTCTGGTTTTCAGTGAAGTATTAATATGCAGTTAGGGCATATCTATCTAGTTGTTTAAGAAGTTGTCCGGCACAAGCTTCATTGTTTAACTTCAAATCTAGTAGTGAAAACAGAACATTAAGATTGATTAAAAAAGATCAGATAGATGAACACTACCCAGAAACTAACTAGTTTATTAAGATTGGTTTACAGGACTTTGCAACTAGATATGTTTGATTGTCGGTGAAGTATTTCAGAACTTTTAAAGCTGAAAAGCCACTAGTGCGATGTGCTGTATTCTCCTGATGTAAGCTGCAACTCACAATGCACTGGTACAACGCAGCTCGCAATTGTTTTCAAGGTGGTGAAGATACATCCCGTCTATCTCACATCCATTGAATCTGATATAGCTCCATTCTGATTCCAAATCTGCAACTTTTATAGATTCTGGATCCGACTGGGAGCTAGCCGGGCCAAAATCAACAGCTTCTCGTTGATTGGTTAGCATGGGATATCTTTTTCCTCCCCTTTTGTAATTATGTAGCAAGGTCTGTAAATACAGTTTGTACGAAAGATTCATCAAACGACATTGAACAATCTTGGAATTGCTCCTACACAGTCTAAGTCCACAGTCACCCATAAATGGCTGAAAGGGAATTCTGAGATGTCACAGCTGAGACATCTGAACTCTGAAGTTGCGTGCAAGCTGTACCTAACAGACTTTTGTAGTGGTAGATGCATGCATGCTTCCGACTCTATTGGCTTGTTGCCATGCGAGATAATATATTCTGTAAAGAAAAACCGTATACATTTCTCTAACAAAAATGAGATACATGGCATTGTTAGTGTCAACTCAGTATATATATATCACCACGCCACAGAAAATATGAGCATATGATGCAGTTCGTAGAAAAGCTTTTTATAAGACTTAGACCTCTTTATTCATTCACAATAAGTATTACATCGCTCTCAGAAGAAGAGGGATAATAGGAATAAAATCTTAGATTGGTTCAGAGTCAACCATAAATAGTTGAAAGAGAGTTCAGAGGTGCCCACTGCTGAGACGTCGGAAGCTGCATTTACAACACGCAAATAGATACTAACATTAAATATTTTTGTTTAGTGCAGCTCATAGCCGCCAGCCAATCAAACGGAGAGTTGACTAGCCCATCTCCAAATAATCCCAGAGATACTCTGAGTTTTTTGCTTCTACTCTGCAAGTTCGCCTCCAGTTTCTTGCTGCAAACTCGTCTCCCCCGTCGGACGTCGGGATGTCAGGTTCGATCACCGTGTCATCTTGTTTCTACTCTGCAAGCTCGCCTGCAGTTTCTTGCTGTGGCTTCATCCTCCTCGTGCTAACTGATTCTTCCTGTTTAACTGCAGTTTCCGTTGAAGCACGTACCATGGGTCCTGCCGTTCTCCTCTTCCTCGTGCTCGCGGCTGCGGCACCCTTGCTCTCGGCGGCGAAGGCCCTGGACAATTATTCCACGCCCAAACACTCGATAGTCTGGATCAACACCGACGCATTCTTCGACGACCCCAACTACAACCGCAACATCTTCAGCACAGCACAATCCGACTCCGAACTTTACATTACTGCAGGGTTCTATTGTGTCTCCTCCCTGTTCCCATGCGACAAGTTCCTTTTTGGGATATCCATCGGCGATTTCAATGACGCCATGGTCGGCATTTACAATCGGCAGTTCATCTGGTCCGCTGACGGGGCTCGCCCTGTCGGGGAGAATGCCACCCTTGAGTTTACCACAGATGGAAACTTGATCCTCCGCGATGCTGATGGTACCCACATCTGGTCAAGCAACAGCTCAGGCCGAGCTGTAGATGGCATGAAGATCACCGAGAACGGCAATCTGGTGCTGTTTGATCACAATAATGCAACTGTGTGGCAGTCATTTGATTATCCTACTGACACAATGCTCACTGGGCAGTCACTTGTGGAAGGTATGAGGCTCACAACAACTACTTCTGCAGCTAATTTGTACATCACTGTCCTACGAGCTGGGTTATCTGCTTATGCTGAATCCACACCACCACAACTCTACTTTCGGTTTAACATGACAACATACAACAGACCCATAGGAAATTATCCAACAAATGTTACATTAATGAACGGAAGCCTTAGCTTCATGTTGGGGCAAGATTTTTTGAATGGAAGCATCACGCTGCCAGTAGCTCAATCCACACAGTACATGAGATTAGATTCAGATGGACACCTTAGACTATATGAATGGTTAGGGTCTGGTAAAAGCTGGACAATGGTGTATGATATAATGGGGTCTATGGGAATGGATGTTTGTGATTACCCAACAGTCTGCGGGGAGTATGGCGTATGCACTAGGGGGCAATGCACATGTCCACGTGAGAACAATTCAATTTCCAGCTACTTCAAGCCCGTGGATGAACACAAGCCAAACCTTGGTTGCACACCATTAACTCCAGTATCTTGTCAAGAAGTAGGAAACCATCAGCTCTTGACCATTCCAAGCATCTCTTACTTTGACGACAGCCACACGGCTGTGAATGCAACAAGTGTCGATGCCTGTAAGCAAGCCTGCTTGAAGAACTGCTCCTGCATGGCCGTTTGTTCACAGATAAACAGTGTGTGTGGGTGACAAAGGTCTTCTCCATGAAATCAATACAAGCTAAAACTATAGGTTCCGAATTCTCTGCTTACCTCAAGGTGCAACTTAGCCCCTCTAATGGAAACAAAAAAAAAAGAAAAAGAAGGTGATGATTGGTGCTACGCTTGGAGCTGTTACTACTCTTGTGTTGGTTGTCATTGTTGTCGCTCTTTATCTACGAAGGAGGTTAAAGTATGAAGTGAAAGATGAAGAATTTGATTTTGATCAATTGTCTGGAATGCCGATGAGGTTTTCTTTTGAAATGTTGAGGGAATGCACTGAAGGGTTCGGTAAGAAGCTCGGAGAAGGTGGGTTTGGGTCGGTTTTTGAAGGGAAATTAGGTGAAGACAGAGTTGCAGTGAAACGTTTGGAAGGTGCCAGACAAGGAAAGAAAGAATTCTTGGCAGAGGTCGAGACCATTGGCAGCATTGAACACATCAATCTTGTCAGGCTGATTGGCTTTTGTGCAGAGAAGTCTGAGAGGCTTCTGGTATATGAATATGTGTCAAGAGGGTCGCTTGATAGGTGGATCTATTACTGCCATAACAATGCCCCTCTTGATTGGCGCACACGTTGCAGGATCATTCAAGATATTGCCAAGGGCCTATGCTATCTTCATGAGGATTGTAGGCGAAAAATTGCTCATTTGGACATCAAGCCACAAAATATTCTCTTGGACGATAACTTCAATGCCAAAGTGGCAGATTTTGGACTATGTAAGTTAATGAACAGGGATCAAAGCAAGGTAGTGACTATGATGAGAGGAACACCTGGATATCTGGCACCTGAATGGTTGACATCACGGATCACTGAAAAAGTTGATGTCTACAGCTTTGGAGTTGTCATCATGGAAATACTAAGTGGAAGAAAAAATATCGACAACTCCCAGCCCGAGGAGAATGTTCAGCTCATAAATCTATTACGGGAAAAGGCTCAAAACAACCAATTGATCGACCTGGTCGACAAGCATAGCGATGATATGGTCTCACACCAGGAGGAAGTGGTTCAAATGATGAAGCTCGCAATATGGTGCCTGCAGTATGACAGCATTCAAAGGCCCTCCATGTCGACAGTTATCAAGGTATTGGAAGGTGTGACCGGCATAGAAACTTTCGATGCAAATTCACTCATGTTTGCTCAAGATAGCGCATCAGCATACTCAGCCCCATCTCAAGAATACATATTATCTGGACCAAGGTGAAGGCTAATGAGTAGAAGGAATTGAACGTGTATATGTTTTTGCATCCTGTCCTATTTGTAATTTGGTTGTATGTTTGGAATGGCATCAAAAAACAATATCCAGAAAATATATATGTCTAATTGTTGGTGGAGCAGCCTTTGCTGCCTTGTAAAGCTGAAAAATCCAGTATTGCCATGTTGTGTATGCTGGAATGCTAGGTGATGGTCTTCCTGATGTCCTCTGTGAGTTGCAGCTCACATTGTATTAGTGTGCAGTTAAGGCGTATCTACTTGTTTAAAAAGTGTTGTTTAAATTCCAAGGCAGTAAAAAATAATGTAAGATCGATTTACAGGAGATTAGAGCAACGCTACCCAGAAACTGACTACTGTATTAAGGCTAATGGGCAGAACAAAATTAACTCTGCACACTTGTTGGTCTTGTATCATGTCCTATCTGTACTTTGGAAGCATGTTTGGAATGGCATCGAGAGAAAAGTTTCCAGCAAATAATCAAATATACGTATGCACTTGGTTTCCATGAGCTGCAACGATATGTGAATATGTCTGATGATTGTGGGTGAAGCATTTCATACCTTAAAGCTGATGAAAAGCCACTACTGCCATGTGCTGCATTTTCTTCATGTCCGATGTAAGCTGCGACTCGCAGTTGGTTTCCAAGGTGGTGAAGATACACCCCGTCTGGCTCCCATCCGTTGAATCTGATGTAGCTCCACTGTAATTCCAAATCAGTAACTTTTTGTAGATTCTGAATCCCTGAACTCTTCCAGCCATTTACAGTCTCCATTTTGTTCCCTGTTGCAAGATTCTACACTGGCGTCTTGGGAGTCGGCTCACTGGGATCTGAAACGAGGCTCTCATTCGAGGATCCAGGATACCGAAGCGAGCTCGAGGGAAGGAGTACCGCCGAGCAGAGGTGGTGGGCTCCGGCCGGGAGGCGGAACCTGGCGAGGCAGCTGCTCCGTGGAGGAGAAGCTGCGGTCCCGGAGGCGGCTGGTGCTACGCGCTGCTAGCTGCCATCGTGTAGAATCGCGAGGGAGGAAACCATGCCGGAGCACCGGCGGCAGTGGGCCGTCGGAGCTATATAGGATACGGCGGCGCCGGCGCCGGCGCGAGAGGGGAAACACCACCGTCGATATGTTTTGTGTTTCGGGCCCACGTGTCAGAACCAGACCGGTCCGTCCATAACTTCGAGCCGAGCCACAATCCCCTGCTCCTAGCTAGGTCTCGCCAGCACGAAAAAAAAAATCCACACTCCCGAGCCCGCGCCGCCGGCCCCCTCCTCCCGCCGTCGCCACCGCCGGAGAGCGCCTCGAGGACGACCGAACTCCCCTACTCGCCCTCCCCCGCAGTCCCGGCGCAAGCGGAGACGCGCCCTCTCCCACGGTACGGCATCCCCCCTGTAACCTAGCTTTGTTCGGCTCTTCAGAGGTGCGCGCGCCAGCGAGCAACCGAATCTGAGCCCTCGTTTCCTCCCTCCCCGACACGCCGCGGGGCTAGTTTCGCCGAGGGTACGGCCCGGCTGCTCCGGCGGCGGCGTACTCCACCTCGTCTCTCCCCGAGATTCCGGGGAGCGCTTCTCCCGTGGCGCCTGATGTGATGCCTCGTGTCGTCATCTCACTGGTGTGTACTTGCTTGCTTGTAGGCCCGCGTGTGCTGCTCTCGGAGGATCTCGCGAGGATGTCGTGGTGCACGATCGAGTCTGATCCCGGTAAGCGCAATGTCTACCCTCACCTCGATTCTCTCACGTAGCAAAGCTGTTTGAACTTCGATTACATGGTATATTCTGGCTCGATAGCCCTTAATTATCCCACCAGTGTTCGGTTTACTTCTCTGGATGGCTTGTTCTCTGTTCTGATAAGTCGAGCCGTCCAGGCCACACAATTTTAGTATCTGCTGTGCTTGTGAGGATCATCATAGTGGGCTAGTACATTTTCGGGTTTGATGGCTCGATGCTTTTTGTTCGCTTCACATTGACTTTAAGGCATGTTCCTCCTTTATTTTCATCGAGCTCATAACTTTCCCTAGTTGTACATAAGTAACTAATCATGAAGAAAACCTCGACTGGGTTGCGCTGTCTACCAAACCTATAATGGGTTTGATGGCTAGTACATTTGCACTTTCACTAGGGATCCTTGATTCCCTTAACTCGTTGTACATAAGTAACTAGTCATGAAGAAAACCTCGAATGGGTTCTGCTGTCCACCAAATTGTGTTTCTCGTGGGGAATACTCACGTACTGAAGGGCGTCCCTGCTGCTAGTTTGAGTGAACCACTGGTTATAGCAGTGCTTAAGTTGTCATCCTTTATAGATCAGTCATAGCTCTCTACTTCATTATACTACTACTTACTGGCTCTGTTCTTTGCTTAAACTAACAGTCGGATACATTCCATACGTGCTTCTTAGTACAACCTTATTCTTGCTGTTTTAAAACGTTGTGTGTTTATATATTTGACCTGCTCCTGCCCACTGAATGCTATTTCGAGTGGACCAATGGTTATAGCAGTGCTTAAGTTGTTATCCTTCATCAATCAATCCTAGGGAGCTCTTTCTTTACTTTTGTTATACTAGTGCCTTTTTCTGTGCTCCAACTAAACAGTTGAATGCATTCTATAGGTACTTTATACTTCTTAATGCAATTTTGTCGCCACTATCTCAAAACATCTTATATGTCTGACTCTGACTCGAGCCTATACCTTACAGGTGTTTTCACCGAGTTGATTCAGGAAATGCAAGTAAAAGGTGTACAGGTTAGCTTCCAGGGGCTCATTGTTTTTCTTGTCTGAGCGTAATTTAGATGTAAATTCTCTGTCAGTTATCTTTTATGTATGTTGTCATGCAATTATGTAGAATGCTTTAGATGGAATTGTTTGGTGAGCTGTGCACTTTCCGAGTATTCTGAGTAGGTTTGTCTCCCTGCTGTAAAGAACTTTATGATAACCTAATTTAACCTGCAACGAAGAAATTCCTCTACAGCTCTGCCATATGATGACTGTATGATAAGCAGTTTTTAATTTGTCAAGCCTTATTGTGAACTCATACTGCTATATATATGCACTTAGGCTTAAAGAACAATAAGTTTCTAGGATAAGTGAACTTTCTAAAGGAAATAGTGTGGCCCATTAAAAGGCTTTGGATATAATGAGAAGACATAATAATCCTGGCAGTCATTGTGTTTAATGTAAGCTTGTATGCCACTGTTCAATCAATGCAAATGGAATGCGTGTATGCTGAAGCCTTTTTTCTAAACTGCTAATCTATTTGCATGCATTTGTGTTATGATATGGCTGTTGCTAAGAGAATAATGTTGATACGAGGTTATGGTTTCATTTTTTATTTTGATTATGGTTGTACTTTTTATGACAGTAATATGTGTAGAATCAGGGGCTTTTAGATTATTTGATTGATATCCTTGTATTTGAGGTTTTCTATATATCAAGGAAAAAAAGGCTCCTACATGCTGTTTCATTTCTGGGATGTTGCTGTTAGTTCGTCTCTTATGTATGTAACCTATATCTTTAAACAGGTGGAGGAGCTTTACTCTCTCGATGTGGACTCTCTTAGTGAACTTCGGTGAGGATCTTCATTGTTAGTGTCATTTTAGTCTCTTCTCTCTGGAAGGCCTTAATGAATTATCGTTTTCTACTTCCCATAGGCCAGTATATGGGTTAATATTTCTCTTCAAGTGGATGCCTGGAGGAAATGATGAACGGCCTGTTGTCAGCGACCCAAACCCAAGCCTTTTCTTTGCTCGTCAGGTTAATTTCATGTTTGCCCTTAATCTGCCTCTGTTTGTAATTTGCATGAAACAGCTGGTCTAATTTATCATATTCAGGTCATCACAAATGCATGCGCCACTCAAGCTATTCTCTCAATTCTCATGAATCGCCCAGAGATCGACATAGGTCCAGAGCTATCAAACTTGAAGGAATTCACAGGAGCTTTCGCACCTGACATGAAGGGCTTGGCTATCAACAACAGCGACTCCATCCGGGCTGCCCACAACAGCTTCGCAAGGCCGGAGCCATTTGTTTCTGATGAGCAAAAGGTTGCCACCAAGGATGATGATGTCTACCATTTCATAAGCTACATACCATTTGAGGGCATCCTCTATGAGCTGGATGGGTTGAAGGAAGGGCCGGTCAGCCTTGGGGAGTACTCTGGCGGGCCTGATGACCTTGGTTGGCTTCAGATGGTGCAGCCGGTCATACAGGAGAGGATCGAGCGCTACTCACAGAGCGAGATCAGGTTCAACCTCATGGCCATCATAAAGAACAGGAAGGACGTATACACCGCCAAGCTGGAGGAGCTGGAGAAGAGGAGGGAGCAGATCCTGCAGGAGATGACCAAGGCCTCTGATTTCGACTCCTCTGACACGGAGCCCCTGAACGGTGCGCTCGTGGAGGTGGCGTCGGCGATCGAGTCCGTCGGCGAGAAGATCATCATGGAGGAAGAGAAGTTCAGGAAGTGGAAGACAGAGAACGTGCGGAGGAAGCACAACTACATCCCATTTCTGTTCAACCTCCTCAAGGCGCTGGCTGAGAAGAAGCAGCTCACGCCGCTGGTCGAGAAGGCCCGTCAGCAGAAGAAGGAGGCGGCTCCCAGCACAAGCTGACCGACCGGAGTCTTCTGAGGGCTATTGCTGGCTGTTTATCCAGTTTGTCGGAAGTTAATTGCATCATCTTCCTCCCATGCAGGGCTCGTTGTGGTATCAGATACAGATACAGTACCTAGTTAGCAGCCTAGAGATGTTACTAAGGTTATAAACCATTTTGTGCTGAAATTTTCTTTTGCATTTGTGCTGGAATATCATCTTTTTTTTGCTGGGTAGAACTGTAGAATCGATCAGTTTAATTTTAAGGAGGGTGGTGGAATTATTAGTTTCCGTGTCAGACCAGTTTGTTTCTGGGTGCAGATGATGTCTGGAGAAGTATCCGCTGAAATTAGATGGAGCGGATAAACCAGCTCCATATGAAGGAAAATTACGTGCCTTGTTTGAGTGACATGTGGGGCCTGTTTCATGCCAGAATGGTACTCCCTCTGTTCACTATTAGGATGTTTTAAATATTTTAATATGGACTAGATCTACATACTAAAAACGCCTCGTACACTGAAATAGCTAAAAACATCTTATAATAGCTAATGGAGGGAGTTGTATTATTGTCTAACTCCGCTGTATCAGTGAAAACGTAATTGGTGTTACTTGTGAAGTTTTGCCGGCATAAACAACCACTGCAAGGTTCACATGAATTCAGAGTGGCAGGAACACAAAAAAAGGTGCAGGTTCAGTGTAGTGCAAACTTACAAAATTCTTAGACTTTGGCAAAACCAACTTTTAAACACAGCTGCGACGAAAAGATCTCGGTTTCCACTGAAATTATATATATGGAATATCTATTGCGTATGGATTTCAAAACAAACAATTTACAATTCACGTGTTCTCGAGAGACCGTAGGAGAATGAGATGCTTTTATTCGAGCGGACCTAAAAAGGTACGTCAATCGTTCGGAAATATAAGATGTTTTAGTTTATTCAGATTCGCCATTTTTCTTTCACTAGCTCAGTAGGATAGTCCACGTTGCTAGGATGTGTGGGTCTATTCAGATGGTGAATCGATGTCAGTCAGTGGTGTGAAAACACTTCCTGATGTCAATTTCCAAAACCAGCGAGAGGTTCTCCACTCTTCCTCGATCCGTCTAAGAGCCAAGTGGCAGCATCGACCCAAGCGGAAGTGCGATGCGTATCTATACACATTTTAGTGTGTAGATTCATTTATTTCAATACATATTCAAATATCTAAAACATTTCATAATTTAAAACGGAGTAGATTTCTTGGCAAGCAAGCAGGTAAGCCGTTTACCACGAAGGTAGGAAACTAATCAAGTTTTAGGCAGTCCACTCCTACGTTAGCATCTGGCTCTACTAATGCGCAGGTATTTGCACTTGCGTCCTGGAAAGATAGTTTTTTTTACAGCATCCAAGAAAGATTGGTGTTTCTGTCATACACCCAAAAAAACATAAAGATCTGGTCGTTTTTTTTTTTTTGACACTATTTTTTTTGAGACAAAAGCCTTCGTGTTCATCCAGATACAAGAACACACACGATACAACCAAACAACCACACACCCACACACTCAACGCCGACGAAGACAACAAACCAGCCGCCGCTGGACCTCTGACACAAACATCGGAGAAGAAGAAGAAAGACCGTCTTCCTTCCCGCTAGGAAGACACCGTCGAAGATTAGGAAACGCCACATGAGTCGCTCGCCGATGAGCGACGAGAACTTGGTCGATGAACGCATCTGGCTAAATCTTCTCCTCGTCCAGATCCTGTACCAGAAAGCCAGCAGCAGACCGGCAACGCCGTCGCCGGAACTGAGCGCGAACCTTCCAGACGACCTGCAACAAAACAACTCCATCTCCCGGCCAGACGGAGAAGGAGGACAGAAACTCCAAAAGCTCCCCGATGGAAATCCCCTCTGGCCGGACTCCAGCGGACGGAGGGGAGCCGGAGAACAAGCTCGCCGCACCACGCCCTCCCCTCCGCAGGAAGACGCCGTGATCAGGCCACAAAGCAAATACGACACACCCACGTCGCCCAGGACCCAGCACCGGCAAAGCCAGCACCAAGGAGGAAGAAAGGCGACGGACTTATTCCTCAACGGCGACGGATCCTTCCTCAACTCGACGCCGGCAGGAGCTACAGCTACCCTATCTACATGCCGGGCATGGGGGAACGGGATCCCACCCTTCACCCGCCGCCGGAGCGACGAGAGGAGGGCAGGATCCACGCCCACGCCGGCGAAGGAAGGGGATCGCCTGTTCTCCGCCTCGATCTACTGTAGGGGAGAAAGAGAAGCCAAACTTTTTTTTTTTTTTTTTTTTTGTTGGCATCGTGGTATCTGGCCGATTAGGACAGACAGAGGCAGATAGGAATACGATAGCCCAAGAAAGAAAGCAAAAAAGGAGGAGGATAAAAGCCCAGCCGTTGACTGCTCGTATCCAAACCCTCGGCTCAATCCTCCGTTTCCTGGCGTAGGCCCACAGCGATCTACTCCCCACCGTCTCTGCTCCCTCCCCTCCGCCTCCACCTCCGCCCGCCACCCCCCACACCCGCCGCCGGCAGATGGAAGCCCCGGGCTCCCCCTACGCCTCCTCGCCGGAGTCCGCCCCCAAGCGCGCGCCCCGCCCCGCCTCGCCCCCGCCGCCGCAGGAACGCCCCGAGGACGAACCCGAGACCGAGCACGAAGGTATCATCCATCCCTCCCTCCGTCCTCTGTCCGAGTCGAGCTCTAGGCTCTGTCGCGCACGAGGATGGCGACCGCGGGTGTACGTGCGCTGCGGCTGGATCCGCGAGATCCGGGCCTCGGCGCCACGCTGCGGGGGTCGAGATCTGCGGCACCCGTGGCTGGCGTGCGACGTGACCGGCTGATTTGGAGGAGTCTGGTTCCATGTCTGTGCGTGCGTCGTAAGAGCAAACGAGCTGCGCCAACTGACCAAGGATCACGCTTTGCGCTTTGCGTGCACGCGCAAGGATGCCGCTATACTTCGGTGATGGTTTAGTTAACGCGCCCCTAGTTTGTTGGCCTATTCGGTATTAACAATGCTGTGCTTGGGCTGGTGCGGCGGCGATGCCATGAAGGGTTTTGTATGGATACTAGATAGGAGGTTCGGCATGGTTATGCCGCTTCGGCTTGTGAATGCTCCTGCGCGCCAAACTTAGCGTAGCTGCTGCATTAACGTCGTGTTCTGTCTGTAATGATAGCTGTAAGTAGCTGGGTGTATTAAATTGGTCTTTCCGTTTAGTAGTTCGATTTGCCCAGGCCGTTGGCGCAATGAAAAAGGTTTAGGTGCACACTGTTAGATACATTTGTGCTGGAGCTCTACTAATGAAATGCTGTTTCTTTGTGCGGTCAGTGCAACCGTGTCATAAACCTCTACAAGCTGTGTTATTTATTGCGTATCATGGGTTGCTTCTGCTCGTTGACTTTCAAACTTATGACTAGACTTGTAGTGTCATAGTTATCGACTTGCGAAATTTACGGATCTTTGTGTGTTCATTGCAACAGTAGCATTAACCTGAACTAGCTATGTTATTTATTATGTGTATCATAGGTTGCTTCCGCCCCTTAATTTCAGTAAGTGTACTGCCATGGTTCTGACTTAACAAACATTATGACTAAAATTGTAGCACTGTTATTGCTATTCACCTTTCCTTCCTAGTAATTCTGAATTTAAATTGATCTATCTCCTCAGATGACAAGGAGAAGCCAACACACTTGAGGTTCCTGGTGTCTAACACGGCAGCAGGATGCATTATTGGCAAGGGTGGCTCAACTATCAATGACTTCCAGTCTCAGTCCGGGGCTCGTATTCAGTTATCACGCAGCCATGAGTTTTTCCCTGGTACAAATGACAGAATCATCATGGTCTCTGGGCTGTTTGACGAAGTAATTAAGGCCATGGAGTTGGTTCTCGAGAAACTCTTGGCAGAGGTATATCGGTTTGTTTTGCAAATGATCATGTCCGCAGGTCCGTGCTCCCATTGTTTGATAACTGATATTCTCCTGCAATTTTCCAGGGGGAAGAATCCAATGAAGCTGAAGCTAGGCCTAAGTTCAGACTTGTAGTTCCTAACAGCTCTTGTGGTGGAATTATTGGTAAAGGAGGAGCAACAATCAAGTATGCCTAATCAATAAACCTGTTCTAATCTCTGATACTACCATTAAGTCTTACCCCCACTGTGATACTTAATTTTCAAAGCTTGTGTAATTCAAGGATTCAGTAAACTGTTGAAGTAGTCTGAACTGAAAGGTGGTAGTATGAACTATATAGTCCTTCTCTTGATACTCATCTGCTTGGTCTGATTGGAATTTTATCACATGTTTTCTCGCTATTATTGTACTTATTTTATTTTAGTTTCTGTCCCTTGGAATATTGAGAGTTGGTGTTATCTCTCTTCAGGTCATTCATTGAGGATTCACATGCTGGAATTAAGATATCGCCACAGGACAACAACTTTGTTGGTTTGCATGATAGGCTTGTTACTATCACAGGACCCTTAAACACCCAGTTGCGAGCGATATATTTGGTATTAAACAAGTTATCTGAGGATGTTCACTACCCACCTAATTTGAGTTCTCCATTTCCATATGCAGGTAAATTTATAATATTCGTTCGTACCACATGCATTCTTGCTTATCATACCTTTCTTGCACCAGTCATTGAGGAATTCATGTTCTGCATGTACATGCTTTTCTTTCTAAAGAAGTCATTATTGAATGCTGGGATATATGGACATGTGCAGCTAGACATTCTGCTTGCCATCCCTTTGTAGATATGGCATCACCATTTTTCTCTTACTCATTTCCTTTACTTCAAAATATTCAGGCCTTGGTTTCCCAAGTTACCCTGCAGCTGTTCCTGTTGGGTATATGATTCCACAAGTGCCATATAATAATGCTGTGAACTATGGACCTAATGGTTATGGTGGTGGTGGAAGGTACCAAAATAACAAGGTTCGTGTTTGCTTGTGCATAACTCTTGTGGTCCTGCAACTTTTACACCATTTCAACATCTAGTCCATCTGTGATGATAATGATCTACCATATGTGTTCTTTTGTGTTCACTTGCGGAGAGAGATGTGGGAAGTGGGTGGGTAATATACAAGAAATGCTTTCTAATGGAAATACAGTTTTTTGTTTTGCATAGTCATCTACTACAGAAGTAACTAAGTGCATAGACTATTTTGCCTGTCCAAGTCTCTGAAATTGCAAGAAGGCAAAATTTGGATATCTGCTGATGTCCTGATAAGTTTTTATAGACGCTACTGATATTATGCAGTGCATTGAAAATAAATCGGCATACCACACTTTTTGACATACGTTGTTTTCTGGAGATTGGAGAAAGATAATGTGTATGTCGGAACGATCTCATGAATTTATGGTGTTATACCTAGTTTTTTTGTGGACGCTATTGCTCCTATTTAGTGCATTGAAAATACAAGGGTATAGGTCTATCACGCTAAACATATGTTTTTGGAGAAAGAGATGTTTAAGTTGGAACTTCTGATTGATGTAGTGTGAGTTACACTCCTTGACGTTTGGTTTAATGTGTGTGCCAATTTTCATGCCATTTGATGTATTCACGTGATCTTACATGCATATAATTTATTATTTTGTAACTGTTTGTATGACAGAAGTGAGGTTTCTTGTGCTGACCATCTGGATAATTAGCTGTACAACTGTACACCAATGCTTTGTTTACAACTACAGTTTTCTGTTTTTCATAGCCTGTAATACAATTTTTTCCTGTCCAAGTCTCTGAAATTACTAGAGGAAAAATTCGGATCTCATGAATATGCTGATGTTTTGGTAACTTTTGTGGGCGCAATTGATATTAGGTAGTGCTTGGAAAATAAATAAGTATGTCACACTATTAGACATATAGTGGTGAGAATTTGTGTTATAGCGATCTTATGAATTTACTATGTTATTTTTATTTTTTTGCGGACGTTATTGATCTTAGGTAGTGCATTGAAAGTAAAATGTGTATCAGACTAAACATTTGTGTCTGGAGAAAGAGACGTGTATGTTGAACTTCTGATCGATGATGTGTGAATTACACTCCTTGATGTTTAATTTAATTTGTGTGCCCAATTTGACACATTCTAATGTTTTCACGTGATATCATATTTAGTGGAAGTGTAAACCTGATGTGTGTTCATATAATTCTAACCATGGTTTTCTGTTACAACTTATGCAGCCTGGTACACCTGTTAGATCACCTGCTAATCATGAGGCCCAAGAATCGCACACCATCGGTGTTGCTGATGAACATATTGGTGCAGTTGTAGGACGTGCAGGGAAAACATAACAGAGATCATTCAGGTACTTTTTGCACTGCGTGAATTTGATGTTATATCAACTGCAATAGTGTTTTTTACAGCAAATGTAGAAGGTACAAAAGCCTTGTGCACAATACCTATATGCACGCTTTGATATATCAACCCTTTATTATAAGTCATCACTGACTGCGGTTGCCTTGACATAACTCATTTGGTCACATAGTTTGCCCATAATAGGTTTGTGTAGAAAAAATTATCATATGACGACTGCTATCTTTTCATATGTACTTCTATTATTTAGGGCAAATCAGCAGAAACCCATCGCTGCCTTCTGTAGTTGTGTCGTGAGTGCACCCTGTTTCGGGGAAATTAACTCGTGCAATTTGTTTGAAATGCAGGCTAGTGGTGCCAGGATCAAGATATCAGATAGGGGTGACTTCATAGCTGGAACATCTGACAGGTAAATCTCCATGTTACATCTTCACAGTTGCACTGTGATGCCGTGCCCTTAAAATTCACCTCTTGCTTTGCGATCCCTCTAATTGCAATCCTTTGTTGCTGGTGCAGGAAAGTGACGATCACTGGGTCATCGGAAGCCATCCAGGCGGCCGAGTCGATGATCATGCAGAGGGTGACAGCCAGCTCCGAGAGGTGATGAACGCCAGATCTCTTGGAAGACGGAACGCCCGTGTCATGGAATTCGGAATTGTTTCTTTTTTGTTCACCTAGCTTTTAGTGCTATCCGCAAATCTTTGAGGGATTTTTAAAGATGACTGTTGCTTGATGTAAGCAGTTAAATTAGCCGTGTTTTTTCCCTTGGAATAGTAGGATCATATTGTCAACATGTTTGACATCTCCATAACACAAAAACAAATGCTGGTGTGATAGTGCTGCTGATGCTACATGTTTGGAGTTTTGATGTTGGACAGATTGCTGGCCGTCTGATTAGCCTTTTCTTATAGTAGAAAATCTGAATCTGAATTTTTTTTTGGAGTAGAAAATCTGATTAGCTATTTCTAGTAATGTGGCCGAAAAGTCAGGCCCGCGAGCCCCAACCTAATACGTTCCCTGCCCGTTGGGCCCAAGCTCAAACAACGGCAGATTAAGCCACCACGTCTGACAGGTGGCCCCGGTTCTCACTTGTTTCCGGTCAGTCGTCTTCCTCCATAAATGCCATCGGATCCGACTCGAGTCGAACCCAGTCCAAACCCCAGGTTCTAGAACCCACCACCATTCCGAGCCACCATGGCCAAGCCTCGCGCCGGCTCCTCCGCCCGCTCCGCCGCCGCCGCCGCCGCCGCCGCCGCTCGGACTTCCCCGGCGCCCACGTCGTCCGACCCGAACCTCCCCACCCCGACCTCCATCCCCTGCGCCGACCTCTCCTCCTCCTCTTCCGCCGCCAAGGCCTCCGCGAACCGCAGCTTCGTGGGCTCCTCGTCCTTCGCCTCCGCCGCGGACCTCCCCGCGCCCGCCGCCCGCGACGTCGCTTCCATCGCCAAGGTAACCCTAACCCCCGCCGACCTCCCCCCGCGCGCGCGGCGCCCAACCCTCGATTAACTTGCTCGATCGTATGTGCTCGACAGGAGGTGGGAAAGCGCCTGGCCTACGACGATGAAGATGACTCCGCCCTCCCCACCGCCGCGCTGCATCCGGAGCCGGAGATCGTCGCCGATGGCCTCGCCGACCTCGCGCCGCTGCTCGATCTCCCCGACCCCGACGGCGCCTGCTCCACCACCGTCGTCTCCGCCTCCGCCGACTCCACCGTGATCCAGGTGAGCAAGGCTTCCCGATCGACAGGTCCTGCCTATTGATTGCGATTTGTGCTGCTCCTCGAGCTGCGTTTAATTGCTAGTGCTTGGAATGTTGGATTTGGATGGTCGTACTCCGCGCGTGGCGGTTTTGGTGATGACACGGATCAAACATTTCCGGTGCTGACTGATTAACTTTTTCCCGTTCGAATTTGGGTAGTTGGTTTTGCTGACCAGTTCATACTCGTGCAGCCTCCCGAATCGAATTCCGAATCTGAACCCGCTTTAATTGGTGTTGTTGCCTGGGGAGGCTACGATCGATACTGAAGAAAACGTCGGTTCTATTATTTTTTCCTCAATGCAGGTCGCAGCAACGGCCGACACCGCTGCCGACGCCGAAGCCGAGGCTCCGGCGCCTCTCACGGAGCTGGTCCTCGCCGAGCTGCACGGCGCCCGTGGCCTCACTCCCCGCTCCAAGCGCCTCCTCGCCGCGCTCGCCGAGACCGCATCCGCCGAGCTCGACTACATCTACAACCCCGCGGCAGCCGCCCTCCGCATTGGCCGCGCGGCCTTCTGGAGCAAGGTGCGCGTCGGGATCCTCACCGTGACCATCTTCTCCGTGGCCGCCCTCGCCTTCGCGTTCTTCGCCTGGCGCCGCGCCAACGGCCGCTACAGCCACGTGCTGACCCGCACCTGATGATCGATACTCGCGGTGGCTTCATTCTGCTCTTCACCAGTACTGTTGCTGCTCTAGTAGTTTTTGTTGCGCCGTGATGTTTAATTGCTTTCATAGATATTAGAACCGCGGGAAAGATGCGGTAACTATTGGCTGTATTAAAGTAAGTGGTTAGTACGTTTTCAGGGAAAATTAGCTTGTGTGGGTTAAGCTTTAGTAACAGGGTATGGAAATTCAGTGTTAGAGCATTAGTTGGTACCGGATAACTCATATCCTATTTCTTGGATAATCATTTTCCGGTACCGGGGCAGAACAGATGCGGTAAACTCGTTACATTTGTTTCTGCCCCCGAGCCCTACCGGTACCAAATAACAGTTTTCATCATATTTCACCGAATCAAATCATCATGTCTCACCGAACCAAATCAAAGTTTCGACATGTCTCACCGAATATAAAATCTATTACATATACTACTACACAACCAAAATCATGTGCAATCTAGATAGCAATTAAATCGTCCAAAAGAATTCGCAATCAATCATCTTGATAGTGAACATCAACACCACCACCATCAAGGATCAACATCAACCACCCTACCTCGGAAGCCGCATGTCATGCCCCGGATGCCGCACCATCCACCGCGGCGGGAGGAGGAGGAGGAGGAGGAGGAGGAGGAGGAGGATGCGAGGCGGTGGGAGCACGGCCAGCGCCACCCACCCCGAGCCACTTCCGTTTCTGGCCGGTGACGGACGGAATTGGTGCGGTCAAGGGGTAGGCGACAGTCGGAGGCGGTGGAGGTCGCGGCTGCGCTTTTCCGGCCGGCCGCGGAACTGCAAAGGGACAGGCGGAGGCTGCGGCGAGTCCATAGGTGCCGAACGGCGAAGGGGCGGGGCCGGAAGGGTCGAATCGGTGGCGGGGCGGCCGAATCAGCGCCGACGGCGGAGGGGAAGAGAGGGTAACGAAGCTGAAACTTCCGCGCGGGAAGGTTCGTGCCAAGAATCCGGAGTGCAGGAAATTGGGCAGCGCAGACCAAACAAGTAGTGTACGGGCGGGGTTTTTTCCTGCTCCCCCAATAATCTTTTGCGATACGGTACCCGGGTACCGTATAGTGTATCTGTTCGAGCCGAGATTTCGCCCCGGACCGATAGAAAGCAATTATTTTCCGGGTCAGGGGCTTATCCGATATCTGCTAGAGTTGCTCTTGCAGCTCCGGCAGCCAACGCTCTGGCAGCAAACCTTTGTATTACCGGCGGAGCTGGCGGTCAGCTTTGTATCCTCACATCATCATTGCAGCAGCGTCATCAAGGTGTTGCAGCTCTGATGGCCAGCGTTTGCAGCCCCGGTAGACTCTGCAACGTCGACGACCATCTTTGTAGCGGCACCATTTGCTGTTGTTTTATTTGGGTTGCGCATTCGGGTTTTATTTGCTGCTATATTTATTGTTACTTGTTACCATTTTAAGATTCCTCATTTAGTGAATGTGAAGTGCACACTCTATCGGGACCAAAATCAACCGGCTAATCAAGTTCCACCTCTAGTATCCGTTTTGCAAGACGTGGGACTAAAACGTTCGTCGTGTGCAACACGAAAGTGTATATACCTCGTATAACAAATATGTGCACTTTATCGATCAATATCAATCAAGGAACACTTTTGTTGTTCATATCTAGGAGTTGATATAGTCACTTAATACAATAGGGTATAAACAACAATTTAAAGGGCCCTTTGATTCAAAGGAATGGTGTAGGATTTTTGAATGATTGGGTTCTATAGGAAATTTTCCTATAGATGTTGTTTGATTCATAAGATCAAATCCTATAGGAATTATTCCTATAGGAATCTTGTAGTGTAAATCCTATAGGAAAAAAACATGACCTCATGAAAAATTCCTTTGCCACAATCAAAGATAATCTCTCTTCCTATAAGATTCACTTAGACATGCCATGCTAATCCTATAGGATTCATATTCCTATACTTTTCCTATCTTATAAATCAAAGGAGCCCCAACCGAGACGTAGAATGAAACAGTTTTAATTGTCGTAGACGACACAGTTACGCATCTTCCGTCTCAGCCTTTGAGAGTCCAGCATCGCTCATAGGGGTAAGATCTTCATAGATGATACTGAAGCGATGAAGATGCAAAATATTTTTGCTTTCAAATATATGCAGAGTATCATTGAGTTAGTCGTCTCCTAGCCGCGGCGAGCGCACCCGCATTACGGCAATGCTGCAGCGGGGCGTACGCATTTAGCTTGGGCACTTTCCTGAATTCTGTAGCTGAACCATTGAATGTGTGTTTCTAACCTTCATGAAGCTCGACGAATATAACACGTTTGGGATCATTAGTCTCGGCAGTTGCCTAAATTGTGCACCAAGTTCGAGCTAGAGAGACCCTAGCTGGTAATAAAATGAAGCTCGGGTGCCGATCTTGACAGACACCGATCACCTAAGATCAAACCACACCCGGCCAAGACCCTCGAAGGGGAACCCGAAGGCCCAAGATCGGCTACATCCTCCACGACCATACGGCTGGGCCACAGGAGGCATGCCGTCGTCTGCCTCGCCATGACGATCGGCAATGGTGTGCGTCGTCTCCAGCGAGGGCCGCGAGGAGGCGCGTCCGCACGACTTAGGAAGGGTTTCTACAACATTCCTTTTTCGCCACCACTACATCCAAGCTGTCATCTTCTGCATATACGTCTCGCGATCTGCACTAATCAGCTTTGTTATTCTTATAATGCAGTTGTGTATTTCTTTTTTTCTCAATATAATGTTAACATGTTCCGCTAATTGGGCTTGCACAATAGAAACTAACTCTCGTTAATATGTTCCTACATTTACTCGAGGTCCAGCTCAAAATGGAGCAGCCCATCTACGCCGATTATGTCGTCCGATGTTCAGCCTTCAATAACCATGTACCTCTGGCTGTTATTCACGGCAAACCACAGATAAAAAATGTCCCGTCGGCCAGGACCAAGGCCGGTCCAAGTATATTTGTGACATGGGGTGGATTGAATTATTATACTAAATTTTTATACTTCAAACTCATTTGCAGCATGCTATAGTCTTATCAAATATAGTTTTTATTACTTATTTGACATAGTCAGCCACATAATAAAGTTACTAAATATTTTAAGTTTTTTTTGATATAAAGTTGTAATGTATATAGATGAAAAGTAAACTTACATTGCCCTATTTAAAAACTGATTTTGTAACATTGTTGTCTTCATAATTTTTCTTCTTACGATTGAATAAACTATATGTTATTATACATATTTACGGTAGAGACATTTTATGGTAGAGACCTCTAATATTATATGATTTAAAAATATCTTAAAAAATATATGTAAAGAAAATTCCGGATAATCAATTTATTGAAGGAGAAAGTAAAATTGGAGGCAAGCGGGCAAGAGTGTTGATTGGTCTAGGAGTTGTTAGCATAAAACTACCATTTTTCTAGCAAAATTTTGATTTGGTACCACTTTTGTTTCACGTCGCAAAAAAACTATAACATTGTTTTTTGGCTTTCTCGTAAAACTCTAAACTGACTCTGTTGACAGATTGACATCATATCTGATAGCCTGGGCCCACAGGTAAGGTGATGTGGCAGTGAGAAGAGAGAATTGAAACCAAAAATGACAGTAGACCCCACTTGTCAGTTCAACTAAAAGATACAAAATCTGAGAAAATAAATTGTTGGGTGAGATCACTAGTCAGAACGACACTACGCTACTCAAAAATGAGAAAATGTGATAAATTTAGAGATTTGAAAATTTGCATATTCAGATCCACACTTTTATCATTTTTGTGTAGCCCATTAAATAAAATACTTGAATTTAATTTTTTGCATGTTTGTGGAATGCACAATTGGCTAAATCCGGATTTATTTTTTACAAAACTCATAAATATTGTTTTCGATTTATAAAAAATTGTAACCTTTATTAATTACTCAATAATATTCTGCTAGTAACTGCCCACTCGCATCGCGTATGATCGCGCCTTCCTTGTTTTTTACGGAGTATTTTTTAAAGTACCAAAGATCATTGAAACTCAGGGAGCACAAAATCTCCTTTCCGTAAACAAGGCCTACACTGCCAAAGTGCCAATACCCAGGAAGTAAACAAGGCGTAAGCCACCACGCCTGACAGGCGGGCCCGGGTCTCACCCGTTTCCCGTCAGCCTTCTTCCACCATAAATGCGATCGGATCCGACTCGAGTCGAGTCCAGTCCAAGCCCCAGGAGACATTCCCAACTACCATGGCCAAGCCTCGCGCCGCCTCCTCCGTCCGTGCCGCCGCCGCCGCCGCTCGGACGTCCCCGGCGCCCACGTCGTCGGACCCGAACCTCCCCACCCCGACCTCCATCCCCCGCGCCGACATCTCCTCCTCTTCCGCCGCCAAGGCCGCCTCCGCGAACCGCAGCTCCGTGGGATCCTCGTCCTCCGCTTCCGCCACGGACCTCCCCGCGCCCGCCGCCCGCGACGTCCTCTCCATCGCCAAGGTAAACCTCCACCGAACTGATGTACCGTACGCGCGCGGCACCTCCCCTTAATCGACCGCCCTCTTCGTGCTCGACAGGAGGTGGGGAAGCGCCTGGCCTACGACGACGATGAAGACGACTCCGCCCTGCCCTCCCCACCGCCGCGCTACAGCCGGAGATCGTCGACGATGGCCTCGCCTACCTCGCGCCGCTGCTCGAGCTCCCCGACCCCGAACACGCCTCCTCCACCACCGTCGTCTCCGCCTCCGCCTCCGCCGACTCCACCGTGACCCAGGTGAGCGAGGCTTCCCGATCGATTCCGAGTTGTGCTGCTCCTCGAGTTCCAATTAATTGCTAGTGCTTGGAATGTTGGATTTGGATGGACGTACTCCGCGCGTGGCGGTATTGGTGATACGGATCAAACATTTTCGGTGGTGACTAAAATTATTCTCGTTCGAATTTGGGTGCCCCTGAGTTGGTTTTGCACTTTTGCTGATCAGTTCGAATTCGTGCAGCCTCCCGAATCTTATTCCGAATCTGAGCGCCGCTTTTATCGGTTTTTGTTGTTGTCTGGGATTCAAATCCCTGGCCTTCTTATATCTACGAGGCTACGATCGATTCTGAAGAAAACGTCGGTTCTATTTTGTTCTCCCAATGCAGGTCGCCGACACCCCTGCCGACGCTGACGCTGACGCCGACCAGGCTCCGGCGCCTCTCACGGAGATGGAGCTGGTCCTGGCCGAGCTGCACGGCGCCCGCGGCCTCACTCCCCGCTCGAAGCGCCTCCTTGCCGCCCTCGCCGAGACCGCCTCCGCCGAGCTCAGCGACAACCCCACGGCCGCCGCCCTCCGCATGCGCCGCGCGGCCTTCTGGAGCAAGGTGCGCGTCGGGATCCTCGCCGCGACGGTCTTCTCGGTGGCCGCCATCGACGCTGCCCTCGCCTTCGCGTTCTTCGACGCCCGCCGAGCCAACGGCCGCTACAGCCACGTGCTGACCCCCACCTGATGCATGATGCTCGCCGAACCGCGGTGGCTTCGCTCTGTTCTTCCTTCACCAGTACTGATGTTGCTCTAGTAGTTTTTGTTGCACCGTGATGTTTAATTGCTTGCATAGATATTAAGTAGAATTGAGAGAAAGAAGTGGTAATTATTTGTGTATTAAAGCAAGTGGTTAGTACTAGTTTCAGTAAAACTTAGCTTGTGTGGGTTAAGCTTGAGTAACAGGGTATGGAAATTCAGTGTTATGCATGATTACCTCAGTGCTAGATGGAAATATCAACACCGATTGTTGCTGTGGGATGCAATCTTGTCTCATGAAATATTTGGATGTGTGTGGTTTGGTGCCCCAGTTGAAATATTTGGGTGTGTCCTCGCAACATCTTCATGGGAGTCTCTCGCTCGCCCAGCAGCAACGTCGAAAAAACCGGCGCCTTGTAGCATGGTCGGAGGAGGACTGCAACATCATGTGTGTTCCATCTTGCAGCGGCATCGGCGGTGCGCATGCAGCATCGCCATCCCCACTTGCAGCTCCGGCAGCCAACTCTCTCCGGCAGCAAAACTTTGAAACGTCAGTGGCGCCGGCTGTCAGCTTTGTATCCTCGCATCATCATTGCAGCACCGTCATCAAGGCTTTGCAGCTCTGATGGCCAGCGTTTGCAGCCCTGGTAGACAACCTTTGCAGCATCTGCGACGTCGATCACCGGCTTTGTATTGTCGCCGCCGTCATCGCAGCAGCAGCAAATAGGATTTGCAACTCCTGCAGCCAGCGTTTGTAGCTCCCGTGGCCCGAGTTTGTAGCAGTTTTGATAGGGGGCTCTTCCATATACAAATTCAACTCTTTAACTAACTAGCATAATGAGTAATGACTCTACTCTGGTTATATGCTGGTAGTCTTTTCGTAGTGTGGTTCATGTAGCTCACAAAATTACAATGAAATAAGAAATTGCTAAAAACTTCCGCGTAAAGAGTAACAACTTTCGATAAGTGTATAAAGTAGCAACTTGCACCTAGGCGAATTATCCTCAATGGTCAACAGAGAATTATACTAAATTAGAGCTAAACAACAAGTACATTTAGATAATCACGCTGCGCCAAGATTGGTACCAATAACAAATCCCAGCCTAATACCATCTTCCCTAGACCTCTATCGCGCTCCTGTTTTTGCTCATGTTTCCATACATATTGTAATTTCCCTCTTCATCTAAATGGTGCAAAATAAGTGGAGAAAGGTATTAGAATTGAATCATAATGTGAAATATATCATCGAGTAAGAGTAAATCAAAATGGGAAATAGTGATGCAAAATACAAGTATCAGGTCTCCTCGTATGTATAGTCTATCTAAGACAGTCCTATGTGTGATGATTGTTTCAGGCCGTCGAGGATAAACGCCTCAGGTGGGGTTTTAAGGCCACCTCCTATTGTCACTTTTGAGGGGCGACGCTTGTTAGACTTGAGCATGATCTATGGACTAGCCACGAAACCTTTTAGGGACTTGAGCATGATCTATGAAATCTCAGGACCGGGTCTAACTATATTGACATCATTAACTTTCTTTGGACTAGCCACGGAACCTTTTAGGGATCAGACAAATCTATTGTTTATTGCGAAGCAGTATTTGTCTGTTAACGTGTCAATTTCCATCCACCTCGATCATTAGTTCCATCCTACATCTACTCAAGTTAAGTCGCTTCGAAACATGAAAGTAATCAAATCACATGAATGTGCGAAAAGGACCCGTTTCAAAAAAAAAATTGTATTGTGTGGCCGACTAGATTTATTAATTTAAAGCTGGGCTTTTATCATTTTAAACAAAATTAAGGACCCGTTTCGAAAAAAAAACTACTCTTCTTCTACAAGCACCCTTATCATGCATGTTCAAATTAGAACCTCAGATTCCCATAATAACTTAAGGTGAGTGGATTAAACCGAGACGCTGATAACCGATCAAATCCACGGCATCCAGTACCCCTACTGCCAGGCAAAACCACGTCTACGTAAACAACATATTAATCCATGTAGCCTCTAGCCTGATCCGTTCGTCAGCTAGCTCGCCTATGTAACTATATTTTGTTAACTGAATACGATATTCAGAGTTAGTTAGATTCAGTTAGTTTGTTTATATCTCTAACGATTCCTAGCTACAGATAACCTTCGGCCTAATCTTGCTTGTATTGTTACGCAAGACATGAGCTGTTGTATTGTTACGCAAGACTTGTATGCTATATATAGCAACCGATGTCAATCAATAAAATCAGTTGCCCAATTGCCGATCTCTCTCCTTACGTAGCTAGCTCAGGCTCTTTCATGGTATCAGACTTCTAGCCCCGATCCAATCTCTTCCGCTGCCATCTCCCCAACCACGCCATGAGCTCCTCCTCCTCCTCCGCGTCGGACTCCGACTCCGGCATCGACGAGGCTTTCGGCATCCCCGTCGCAACTCAACCTCTTCCCACCCCCCAGCTTCAAGGACTCCGCATCCGTGATCATGTGCTCGTCACCCTCGATTACGAGAAGGAGAACTACGGCATCTGGCGCCGTCAATTCATCACCGCCCTCTCCAAGTTCGGCCTGCGGGATCACATCGACGGCTCACCCGCCCAAGGTAACTCAGATTGGGTCCTTAATGACTTTGCCATTGTCTCGTGGTACGACGCCACGGTCACCCCCTCCACTCTGGAGATCGTGGAGGCCCGGCATGCCACGGCCCTCTACCTCTGGCGCTCCATCCGCGGTGTCTTCCGCGACAACCGCGACACGCGCGCCACCTTCCTCCGCGACGAGTTCCACAGCTTCAACCAGGGTGACCTCTCCGTCGTCGAGTACACCTCCAAGATGAAGCGGCTGGCGGACTCCCTCCGCGATCTGGGCTCCCGCGTCAAGGATCGCGACCTCGTCCACAACGTCCTCCGCGGCCTCGACCAGCGGCTCCAGCACGCCGTTCCCCACATGACGCGTGGCCGTCTTCCCTCCTTCGTCAAGCTTCGCTCCTTCCTTCAGTTGGAGGAGCAGCGTCTTGGTCGCCAGGCGCGCGTCGTCGCCCACAACGCCCTCGTCGCCCAGGCGTACCAGCAGGCGTACCAGCCGGCGCAGCTCGCTCCGGCATACCAGCCGGCGCCCCAAGCCCAGGCGTACCAGCCTGCGCCGCCCGCCCCCTTCCACGCCCCTCCGTTCGGGCTCTACGGCGCGCCGCATGCAGGCCCCTCGGCATCTTCTGGAAACGGGAGGAAGAAGAAGAAAAAGAACACCGGCGGCCCCCGCCCGCTGGCCATTGCTCCTGCCGCCGCTGGTTTTCGGCCGCCTGCCCCGCGTCCGTCCGCTCCTCCTGCCCCGTCCGTGGCAGGAACCTTCCAGGCGTGGGCCGCGCCCAGCATCCTCGGCCCTATCCCGCGCGCCCCGGCTGCGCCCGTGGCTCTCTCCGCCCAGGCGGCGCCCGCTGCCTCGACCAGCTCCGCGCCGCAGTGGGACCAGGCCGCCTTGATCGCCGCGCTCAACCAGATGTCACTCCAAGCCAACGCTGGCGCGGCAACCGGCAACGACGGCGAGTGGGTCTTCGACAGCGGTGCATCTTCTCACATGGGCTCCGGCTACGGTATCACCTCCACCTCTCCTCCCTCTCCTTTATCCTCCCAGATAATCGTCGGTGATGGTTCTTCTCTCCCCATTACCGGCACCGGCTCTCTCTCCCTCCCCACCCCCTCCCGCACTCTTTCTCTCCACAATATTCTCATCTCTCCCTCTCTCATTAAGAACCTAGTCTCTGTTCGTGCTTTTACCCGTGACAATCTTGTTTCGATTGAATTTGACCCTTTTGGTTTTTCTATCAAGGACCTCTCGCCATCATCAAGCGTATCTTGCGGTACGTCCGCGGTACCACGAGCTCCGGTCTCCTTCTCCCGGCTTCGTCCAACCTTGACATCGTCGCCTACTCGGATGCGGACTGGGCTGGCTGCCCGGATACGCGGCGATCCACCTCCGGGTACTGCGTCTACCTTGGTGGCGCCTTGGTCAGTTGGTCGTCTAAACGCCAAGCCACCGTGTCCCGCTCGAGTGCGGAGGCCGAGTACCGTGCTGTCGCCAACGCCGTCGCCGACTGCGTGTGGCTGCGCCAGCTCCTCGCTGAACTCGGCTGCTCTCTTCCCAAGGCTACGGTGGTCTTCTGCGACAACGTATCGGCGGTGTACATGTCTACCAATCCAGTTCATCATCGACGAACAAAACACATTGAGTTGGACATTCACTTCGTGCGCGAGAAGGTGGCTCTCGGCGAACTACGGGTCGTTCATTTGCCAACTACTCAGCAGCTCGCTGATATTATGACCAAAGGACTGCCCACGGCATCGTTTCAGTCATTTCGTTCCAGTCTCTGCGTCTTGCCAAGCAGGGGCGGAGCTGGAGAAAAAATAACCCTGATGCCCTTAGAACCATGATGCACACTTGATGCCCAAACCTGATGCATAAATCCATTTTATATAGTATGTTAGGCTAAGAAATATCTTGGACCCTGATGCATGTGCATCAGGGTTGGTCCATGCAGCTCCGCCCCTGTTGCCAAGCGACGACGTATCAACTGCGGCGGGGTGTTAACTGAATACGATATTCAGAGTTAGTTAGATTCAGTTAGTTTGTTTATATCTCTAACGATTCCTAGCTACAGATAACCTTCGGCCTAATCTTGCTTGTATTGTTACGCAAGACATGAGCTGTTGTATTGTTACGCAAGACTTGTATGCTATATATAGCAACCGATGTCAATCAATAAAATCAGTTGCCCAATTGCCGATCTCTCTCCTTACGTAGCTAGCTCAGGCTCTTTCATATTTTACCATACACAAAAGCAAACCCGCCATCGATCAAACCAGTATTTGAAAGTTGAAAACCGCGGTTGAGTGACATGCATGCCCACTCCACAAGGTTCCAGTCTAAAAAATCTCCATGAAACATAAACAACGTTAGGGATTAGGGTCACATCATCACATCGGCCGTTGTTTCGCGTTTGTCGCCTTGTTGTTGTTGGCGCCAACCCCAATCGCTTATATATGACGCCCCCGTCGGCTGCAGCCTCTACCACAAATCGCCCAACTTCCTGCCATGGCAGCGCGATCCTGGAACCCCTTCTCCTGCCGGCGCAGCGTCGCGGTGGCGGACTACGACGGCGACCGGCGGCCCATCGTGCGGCGGAAGAGGAAGAGCGGCACGGCATCATTGCGGCGGATGTCGTCCACGAGCGCGAGCATCATGTCGGCTGAGGAGCTGTCGCTGACGCTGGCGCTGTCCGGGTCGAAGCTGCGCGCCTTCACCCACGCCGAGCTTCGCGCGGCCACGGGGAGCTTCTCCCGTCGCAACCTGCTCGGCCGCGGCGGGTTCGGCCCGGTCTACAGGGGCGCCGTCGACGGCGAGGGCGTCGCCGTGAAGTGCCTCGACCTGGAGTCCGGCACGCAGGGTCACAGCGAGTGGCTGGTGAGTGCGATCAAATACATCTCCACTCCTGCCAACGCAAATGATTGCCGGCCGGCCGGATTCTCATATGATGGGATTGGTGCATGCAGGCTGAGGTTTTATTCCTTGGGCAACTGAGGCACGATAACCTGGTGACGCTGATCGGCTACTGCTACGAGGAGGAGCACCGGATGCTGGTCTACGAGCTCATGGCCGCCGGGAGCTTGGAGAGGCACCTCTTCAAAAGTAATAAGCTCTTTAATTTTGCTGCTTTTTCCTCCCGTCAAAATACATTATTTTCGTCCACCCATCCCTTTATGTACGGGGACCAATTATTTGTTCATGGTGACACAAGTCTACAACTCTAGGTCAATCGTGGAGACTGCACCTGAATTATCCTATATGTATTTCTTCAGGTATTAATGGCTCTCTCCCATGGACAACAAGGATGAATATCGCAGTTGGTGCCGCCAAGGGCCTCGCCTTCCTCCACAACGCTGATACCCCGGTGATCTACCGTGACTTCAAGGCCTCCAACATTCTCCTTGACTCGGTAAGCCAACTGTTTGTCTTAGTTCTAGTAGCTAGCATCCCTATGCATGCATCCACCTAACCCGGACATATATATATCCAATGCCATCCTTGTCAACCTCCGACGTTTTAGTAATTCATTCGAGGTAGTGTGAATATCTTTACATTATACTTGTATGTCACCTCATATATCTTACTTCATTATTTCACGCATCTCTAACCTTTCACCTAACGAGATTCCCACTTGTGCTATTTTAGGATTATAACATCAAGTTGTCCGACTTTGGGTTGGCAAAGGAAGGACCGATGGGCGACGAGACGCACGTGTCAACACGTGTCATGGGAACACATGGCTATGCAGCACCGAGTATATCATGACGGGCCACCTAACCACCAAGAGTGATGTCTATAGTTTTGGCGTAGTGCTCCTAGAGCTCCTCTCTGGTCGTAAATCGGTAGATCATACTCGGCGTCCGAGGGAGCAGTACATGGTGGACTGGGCGAGGTCGTACCTCAAGAAACCTAACATGTTATACAAGGTCATGGACCCAGCTCTCGAGTGCCAATTCTCTGGCAAAGGTGCCGAGGTGGTGGCACTAGTGGCATACAAGTGTCTTAGCAAGAACCCAGAGTCCAGGCCCACCATGAAGGAGGTCGTCGAGGCTCTCGAGCCCTTTCTTGGCATGGAAGACTTCTATCATGTCGGTCCTTTGGTATTCAAGATTATTGTAGAGGAGAACAAGGTAGCGGACATGAAGGTGGATGTAAAGCAAAAGCGCCATCCCCATCCAAAGAACTGTAACAGCCCGGAATCTGAGAACCTAAAAACCCGAATAAATTTTCCACTTTTTGTGTTCCATTGCATCATGGCATCCATGTTAAGTTGTTAATCAACAAAACAATTGATTTGGTACCGTTGGAAAACAATTGCCAAACTTGTCTTAACAAAATTCCAAACCAATGGAAGCAACCAAAGTTGAAAAACCAAATTCCTATGACATTGTATATCTTGTCAAGGAAGTTCCAAGTTTCACAAATAATGCTTTGCACTTGTTTTCAAACTTCCAAAGCAATTTCAAATTGCAAATTGCCAAAAATCCCTAAACCAACCTCTCTAAAGGAAAGTGGTTCAAACTAATTTATTTTTGCAACACCAATTTTTGTGGTGCTTCTACTCGTTGGTAGGAGGCTACTGGATTTTTCTCAGAATTTAATAAATTGTTTTGGTGCCCTATTAAATTACTGAAAAGCTGCTGGAATGTTTTAAAAGAAGCAGAAGGACCAAATGGTGATGGAAATCTTTTGCCAGGGGCCTTTTTGCAATTTTTCGCCATCTTCCTCCTTTGCTCTGTAGCGACCGAAGCGGGAGCTCCCGCCGCACCAGCACCACGTCGCGCCGGGGCCCCTTGCTCGGCCTCCACCTGCACGGGAGCAAGCTCCCCGAGTCCACGCTGCTCACTCACCCACCTGCCCCCTGCTTCCTCTCCCTCCACTGCACTCTCCATGGCGGAAGCTTAGCTTGAGCCCGCCGCCGCATCGCCGCCGTTGGAGGGCACCCGCAGCCAATCGAGCAGCACCGGCACCTCCGCCGTGTCCCCAGCTCCTCCTCCGCCAGAGGAATCGAGGCGGGAGGCCCCGAATCGACGTCGCCATCCTCGTTTCTCCGCGCGGCCACCCGTGATCCGCCGCGCCATTGCCGTCGACGCCGCCACGGGATGAAGCTTCCCCGAGCAAAACTGAGACCACAAGGAGCTCCGCCTCTCCGTCGTCTTCCCGCTCGTCCAAGGAATCGTGCGGAAACACCGGGGATCGACGCCGCCGTGTTCTTCATCCCCGCTGCAGCCCGAGCTCCGCCACGCTCGATCTCGTCGCCGTCGACCTCCCTCCGGCCACCCCGACCTCTCCACTGCTCGCGTGGTGAGCTGCTGGCCCGTGCTGGTCCCTTTCCCTCCTCTCTCTCGCCGTAGCTCCGCCGAGCGCGTGCGCGTCTCGCACGTCGCCGTCGTCGCGCGCTGCCCGGCCAGGGAACCGGCCTAGGCCGGGTGGAGGGCCGTTGCTCTCTGGCCCATGGCCGGCCCGTCAGCCGGCCCAGGCTGGGTGCAAGGCCGGAAGCCTCTGTCACCAGGGCGGCCCGCAAACCGGCCCAGGCTGGGCTGAAGGCCGGTTTGGCTGATTTTTCTTCGGTGCTTCTTTTTCCTTTTTCCCTGGATAGCGCTTGTTCCCGCTACTCTCTCGCGACGTAGAGACATCGATTGTCGATGTTTCCAAATAGTTCATCTCCCCCTTTCGAGTCGAGGAAATAAACGAATTATCGTTGGATTTAGAATAATTAAAAGGAAATAACTAAAAAGAGGAAATTCTAAAATTAATAACTCTTTATCGGGATCTCCTAAAAAGGTGTTCTTTATACCAAAATGATCAGTGATTCAAATGCCATCAAACCATGTGAATATAAACTCATGATCACAAATATTTATTGATGTTATTCATAAATTGGTTAAAAGAATTAAATTCGAATAATTATTTAATTCACTAATTATTCATCGGTACTCGGAAATTTACAAATAAGGTACCGAAACGATCAGAAGAGCAATACCTATCTAATCATGCCATGTTCATGCATATTTTGAGCCACTTCTTAGTAATGTGATAATTGATAAGCATGTGGTCATTAAGCTAAATATGGGGTTGCTTCCAAATAATTGCCTAATTATTTGGCTCTCCATTTAATTTTGCTAGATAAACTAAATGATGCTACCTTGCATAAACTTGTCATGTCATCATGTGATTGTGCATTGCATTGTACCCATGTGTGGTGATTGATTGTTGTTTCCATGTTTATGCTCCGCTAGATCAAGCAGCCGGGGTTACTCCACGATACCCCGAGGATCCGTATTACTACCCGTATCCCGAGCAAGGCAAGCGTAATCCCCCCTCTGAGCATGTCTTATCCTATTTTCCGCAAATATTTTCTCCACTATAATATTGCATGCGGTTCTAAATGTCTTTTTGCTTGGATTAGAGTATCCTATAGAATGCATTAAGATTCCGATGCCAATGCCTGTTTTCCCCTCCTATTACCATAGGTTTGCATTGTTGGCCTGATATAATTACTATGCTATGCAAATGCTTAGCCATGCTTAGTTAAATGCCTAGTGGTACTATGGTGGTACATGCTGGAAACAGGTGTTGACTTGTGACAGTGATGTTGATGGTGGAGGAATTGTGGTGATGGATAATAAAATGCTTAAAGGTGGGGACGAGAGGCCACATGGGATGTGGTGGGTTGTCTCGTTCTCGCCGTCTAAGTGCGAGTTCTCGACCTCTTGAACCAAGTTGAGCGTGCAACCATGCGTGGGCTATATGGAACCCCCATCGACCGACTAACTTGTGGCGGACTAGCCGAGGGTCCTCTAGTTCGGCTTTCCATTTGCGTGTGCGTTGGGATGGTGGCCGAGACTGTGATGAGGATGGTGTGGTTTAGGAAAATGAGTGGCCATGGGACAGGGGATTGGAGGAGATACCAAACCTGTTCCGTCCCCACTGATGATCCTTGGATAGTCTTAAGCAAGGTAAAGGTTGTAGCCGTTTCACACTCAGCCGGCTTTCCCCGGAAGAGAGCTTATGTCTGGCAATGAGTCTGGCGGTACGCGTGGCGAAGGAGCTGGGGCCCTTCGGGACTCCGGGGACTTCCACTTTGTACACCCCTGCAGGGATAAATCTTTTCGAAAAGCCGTGTCCACGGTTATGGACGACTTGGGAATGGACGCTGATCATAGAATAACTTTAACGGAATGATTAAAAACTGGGTACTAGAGGTACCAATTCCACGAATGTAAGGTTGACTTCCCCGAGGGTGATTCGGGGAGGTGCCTTTGATGAACAGGTACAATGATGATGGTAGATGTTGGAAAAGGTGATAAAAGAAAGAGTTACTTCTTACCCCTCTTCAAAAATATTCTGACTAGTCGATGCCATGGAGTTGTGTTTTATAAATAAAATCAGCTTTATGCAAAACAGCCATAAAACCTTTGAAAGCCAATCATGGAGCATATACTAGCTCTTAATCTTGCGAGTTCGTCGAACTCAACGTCGTTTGCTTGTTTTCAGGAGAGAACTTCACCGACCTCGAAGGTGGGTTCTTTGTGGACGTCGACGAGTAGTCTGGGGTTCCCAGGTGGCAGCTTGGGACATCTCGGAATAGCTGGCGCTGGATGTTTATTTGTAGGCCTCTTAGGCCATATTCTGGTTCTTGTTGTTTAGAACAACGCCCTTCGCTTCCGCTTGATGTATTGTTGGGTCGGTGACCCCTGCTTGTAACTTTTGCTATCTTTCTCTATTATAAGAGTTGCTTATATATTTTCGTGTCGTAGAGTCTGTGATGTGCCAGTTGTTCCACAAGTCTTGATCTTACTATTATGCTTTGATAGTTGTGCCTGTGTTGAGGCATCAATCGGGGTGTTGCGTTGTCTGGAGTGAGGTGTACCCAGCCACGCCTGCCAAAGGTTTTGGCCGGAGATTGGTAAACCCGTAACCTCCGGTTGTATCGCTTAACCGGTGACACAGCATCAATGTATAGCAGTCGGGTCAGGGCGCCACAAGAACCATCGGGACAAACATGGGATGAAGTACCCCAACTCACCGATTCATGCTGACATTGTCCTCCACAACCGCGATGGTCTCATTGCTAGGTGCACCGGTGCACAAGGGCGACAACAAAGGTCGTCAGGATATCACCGCGTAGGACCAGGTCAATGAAGTAAGTAGGATAAAATTGTGTACATATATGTCCATATAATAGAGATGTAGTACACTGTCATATCGGTTGTTTCATGTTTGAGGATGTGGTTCTCTTGTACTTGATAGAGACAATTGGTGTTATTGACCGGCGACTAGGTAATATAGAACGCTGATACACCGAATGTCTAGCTGGCTAAAGATAACTTTTTTTTGCGGAGGAGAAACTGATTACATTATCCGAGATTCATACAGAAAAGCCCAGAAAACAAAGAAAATAACAAGTAGGTCCTTCTGAGCCCTGGCTTCGTCCTCGTCGCAGAGAACGCTACGCCGGCGAAACCCGCCGCGTCTCCTCCACTTCAAGCTTGGACTGGAAGGAGCCCCCGTGCGGCCGGGGAGTCGACGTTCCTCGGCACCTGAGCACCTCCATCCTCCGCCACGCTCGACGAGGCCAGCTTGGACAACATCAACAGTTCCTCCAAGATCGTCAACGACCGGCGCCGCCATCTCACGGACACCGGCGAGGGGGAGATGCGCTCCGCAGCTCCGCTGAGTCACGAACGCACCTGGGACAGCGGATCCGGCCCGGAGCTCCACCGGAACACCCAGATCGGAGGAGAGGACCGCCGTCTTCAAAAGGCTCTCCGGCCACGCCACCGCCTCCTCAGCGCCGCCAGCAGCCAACCCACACCAACCTACACTATTTACACGCCGTGATCCGTCGATCCCCCAACCTCCCGCCGCCGGAGCGGCCGCCGGAGGCGAGGGATCGAACGGATCGACGGCGGCGAGGTGGTCAGCACGGGAGGGTTTCAGAAATCGCCTTATCACACTGTAGATGGGGATCGATTAAGCAACTTGTATCCATGCACTTCAGATTATTAGCCTGGATTTCATCGGGAATTATACTTGGAAAAGGATGTTCAATTAAGCAAGATTCTGAAGCAATATAATCAGTCTATGCCACATTTGGTAAGGCCCCTCGGCTCTCGACAGATGAGGTAGCCGATATATCGTCATCACCGCTTTAACAACCTAGTATGTTCTTTGGCATCGTTTTTCGTAAAGTTATGGTTCATCCTGTAAGATAGAAACCAATTTTTCCGAGATCAATTGCAGATAGCCGATAGAAAGATATCATTTGTTACGGCGCTGAAACAGCAACAATCCCTGCCGAGAAAGAAAAAAAAAAGATGCTTTCCTCGCTTCATCATCTTGCTTTCTTGTGGCGAAGCTTCGTTTGACGTACCCGATACTTGTGCATCAGTGCATGGCGCCACAGAAAAAGAGAAATTCAGCAGGTAAGATGCACGTGTACATGCATATCCTATTCAATTCTTTTCTTAAGGTTGCACGTGTATGGACTTGACTAGTAGCCCCTTGACCTCCTTCATGTCATCATGTGTCTATCGATGTATGCGTTGTGACAAAAGGCTGGGCCCTATGTGCAGACGAAGAAGATTAGCCTGGGAGAGGTGGCATAGAACTCGTGCTCAGCCTGGAGGATCTCTGCCAAATTTTGGCTACCCAAACAAAAAAATTTTTTGACACAAAACAACCTTTATTGATTAGATTTTTTTTTAGATAAGGGGGTGCGGATCCCCGGCCTCTGCATCCAAGAGATGCACACAGCCATCCGCAATTATTAAAGCATTCGAATATTCAGGTTTACAATTCAAGGATCACATAATGTGGCTACAAAAATCAACCACGCAAACAGTACAGAACTATGCATCGATTCTTCTAGAATGAAGCCACCCAGACCGGTTGAAGATAGCCCGCACAACGTCAGCAAACGGGTACACCCGGCATCCATAAGACCACGTTGGTCCGCCGGGAGTAGGAATGACCATAGGTGTATCCAGTAGCACGCCTTGTGAATAACCTGCAAATAATGGATAGAATTCGTTTTGTTAAAGACAATACCATTTCTGCAATTCCAAATAGCCCACAAGATGGCCGCTACGCCAATCGAATGCGAGCCTTTGTAACTTTATCAATCCCATTCAACCATGTACCGAATATGTTGTTTATACTAGAAGGTGGGGATATATTAAAAGTAAAATGGACTAATCGCCAGATATCTCTAGCAAACGGACACTTTATGAAAAGATGCTCTGCAGACTCATCCGCATGACAAAAAACGCATTTCTTACATCCTATCCAACGTCTTTTAGCCAAGTTATCTTTTGTCAACAACTCTTTTCTGCTAAGAAACCATAAAAAATCTTAATTTTTAATGGGATCTTTAATTTCCATAGGTACTTACGCAAATACCGTGTATGGCCATTCATGAAATCTTCATAAAGAGACTTAACAGTGAACACGCCATTATTAGTGAGAGTCCATGTAAATCTATCAGAATCATCTGTTAAGTTTACTCGCATTAATCTCTCAACTAATAAAAACCATGCATCTCTCCGCTGTCCTAGTAACGCCCGTCGAAAAGGTAGGTTAATAGGAACATCCCCAAGAACATCAGCCACCGTGCTGTGCTTATTTGAGGCGATGGCATAAAGCAACGGATATTCATGTTGCAAAGCATGTGATCCTAACCACACATCCTCCCAGAACCGCACTTGTTCCCCGTTGCCAATCACAAAACGACCTCGTTGGAAAAACTCATCTTTTACCTTCATTATCCCCTTCCAAAAAGGTGAATCAAGAGGTTTAGCCTGTACTTGAGAGAGCGTCTTACCCCCAAATATTTGTTAACTAAAATCTCTTTCCAAACCCCGTCCTCATTTAATAATTTGTATAGCCACTTACTCAAGAGGCATTTATTTTTTATCTCCAAAACAGCAATTCCCAACCCTCCTTGATCTCTCGGCCTACACACTATGTTCCATTTTGTCAGCCTATATTTTCGTTTAAGTTGATCACTTTGCCAAAAGAATCGAGAACGATAATAATCTAAACGTTTCCTAACCCCTTTAGGTAACTCAAAAAAGGAGAGAAGAAACATTGGTAAGCTTGTTAAAACCGAATTGATCAAGACCAGACGATCCCCATATGACAACATCTTAGCCATCCATGCTGCCAATTTTTTTTCAAACCGATCCTCTACTAATTTCCATTCCTTGTTTAAAAGTTTGCGATAGTGTATAGGAATCCCCAAATACTTGAAAGGTAGCGCCCCCAACTCGCAACCAAAAATACGGCGATACTCCTCCTGATCATCTTTAGCCTTCCCAAAACAATAAAGTTCACTCTTGTGAAAATTAATTTTTAAACCCGATAATTGTTCAAAGAATGCCAATATCAGTTTCATGTTCACGGCCTTCGCAATGTCGTGCTCAAGAAATAATATTGTGTCATCAGCATATTGGAGGATCGACACCCCCCCTTCGACAAGGTGTGGCACTAATCCTCCTACCTGACCATCCTCCTTAGCCCGAGCTATTAAGATAGCCAGCATATCCACCACTAGGTTAAAAAGTAAGGGAGACAACGGATCCCCCTGTCTTAAACCTTTGAGAGTCTGAAAATAATGACCGATATCGTCATTCACGCGGATTCCCACACTCCCACCCTGGACAAACCTAGCAACCCATTCGCACCACTGAGTTGCAAATCCTTTCATCCTTAACGTCTGTTGTAGAAACGACCAATTAACCTTATCATATGCTTTCTCGAAGTCGATTTTAAAGAGGACCCCATCTAGTTTCTTTCTATGCATTTCATGAATTGTTTCATGAAGTACAACCACCCCTTCAAGGATGTTTCTGCCTGGAATGAATGCTGTTTGAGTTGGACGGATTACCCTACTCGCAATCGAGGTAACTCTATTTGTGCCAACTTTAGTGAAAATCTTGAAACTAACATTCAACAAGCAAATAGGCCGATATTGCTCAATTCGGCTCGCATCCTCCTTTTTAGGCAGCAAGGTAATAATACCAAAGTTCAATTTGAATAGAGGCAAGTTTCCACTACGCAATTGGGTAAACATTGCCATCAAATCACTTTTGATCGTACCCCAACATTTTTGATAAAATTCTGCTGGAAAACCATCCGGTCCAGGTGCTTTATTATGTTCCATTTGTTTAATTGCCTCGAAAACCTCTTTTTCTGTAAAATCTTGGGTCAATATTATATTCTCCTCTTGTGATATTTGAGGCATATCATCTGTGATATCTTCGTCAAGCATAACATTATTTAGGGCCGGGCCCCAAACAATTGTTTGTAGTACTCAGAGATATACGTTTTCAAATTTTCTTGCCCAACGATTGTCCCCTCCTCTTGTTCGAGTTGTAAAATTTTCTTTTTCCTATGTTTTCCATTCGCAATAATATGGAAATATCTAGTATTACTCCCACCTTCCTGTACATGTTTAACTTTAGCTCTCTGTGCCCATTTGGATTCTTCATCACGTCTCAACTTAGCCAAACTATCATCCGCCTCCCTCTTAGCAGCCCGCTCGGCTACTGTTAGAGGAATCGTCTCGGCTTTAATGTCTAACTCATTAATTAACAGGATTAGTTTATCTCTGAGTTTTTTATATTCCCCACTTAAATTCCTTGCCCAACCTCGCAAAAATTGACGCAAGTGTCTTATTTTATTTTGCCATCGTTCAACAGGGTTGTTTCCCGATTGGATCGCAGTCCATTCCCGGGTAATCATATCAATGAATCCTTCTGCCGAAACCAAGATAATTCAAATGAAAATTTATTACTATTCCCCAAGAACGCATGCTCCCCTGTGTCCAACAACAATGGCGTGTGATCCGATCCAGCCCGTGGTAGTGCCTGTACCGTGACTAATGGATACTTTTGCTCCCAATCCACACTAGCTAGAAACGATCCAACCGCTCATAAGTTGGCGTATCCCGTCTACTAGCCCAAGTATACTGTCTCCCGGACAACTCCAAGTCTTTCAAACTTAAACTCTCAATTATCGCATTGAAAATAGTAGGCCATCTCGCATTGAAGTTTGCATTATTTTTCTCAGTTTGTCTTCTAATAATATTAAAGTCACCCCCGACTAAAAGTGGCAAAGTTTCCCCATCACAAATTCTCACCAACTCGGCCAAAAAATCTGGTTTTTTATTATCCTGAGCCGCCCCATAAACCACTACCAAGGCCCAACGAAAACCATCCAATTTCGTCTTCAGGTGCAATTTAACGCAAAAATCGCCTGAAACTACACTCTCTATTGCCAACGAAGCAGCATTAAAACCGAGCAGCATCCCTCCCGACCGCCCATGTGGAGGAATACAGTACCAAATAAAATCAAGCCCGCCGGCTAGAAAGTTCAAAAAAGGTGTCGCAAAAGATGACCTACCCGTCTCAATGATAGCTACAAAATCAAGCCTATGTTCCCTTACAAATTCATTAACCGCAAGATGTTTCGCCGTGTCCCCAAACCCATCTGAATTCCAAATCATACCCTTCATCTATTATTTCTTAATTTGCTTAATCTAACCCCCTCCTAGCCGCACGCTTAGAGAGGGCAAATTTTTTACCCTTAGCTTAATTGATGCAAAGTCTCATTGAGATCCGCATGATCATCTGAAACCTCAGCCTCATCATCTTCAAGATCTTCGCATAAATTAATTGCCCTTTTTAGAGTCAAGTTTGCATCCGTATCCTCAGAAACAGGAGGTAAAGAATTCTTAAGAAAAATAATCTCCCTTTCTTTTTCCAGTTGTAAAATGCCCAAAATTGACCCATCTATTTGTTCTCTATTTTTTCCTAGAGAAATACCCAAAACATCCGCTCTACGCTTAATTTCAACATTAGAAAGAGAACATAAAGATGGCTTGGAATTTGTAGTACCTGGATTGGAGTCATACATCTTGCGTGAAGTCAGATCCACCGCACGCTCCAGTTGAGGAAGGTCTGCATTATGCTGTTCCCTCAACCGTAGACTCGATCTCACCTCCACCTCATGCATGCCCCCGAAAGCCATCATCTTCGTCTCTGACGGTCTCGCACATCCGCCACCATCGACCTTTCCAGTGTCCTGTCCGCATGACTGCACCTGTGGCATCACCGCATTGCCTGACCGATCCATGTACAGTCCCCCACCTCTTCTAGAGGAGATATAGTAGAGGAAAAGTAGCCGTGAGCTTGGTAGGAGTGATCCAGAGCTGAGAATCATCGCTGCCCTCAGCCATATGATCAGAAGGAATTGTTTCAGCACTCAGCTCCTCTCTGGCAGAGAAAAGTGGCGCTGCCACGGCAGCCATCCAGCACAGCATCGCCCTTGCCCTCAACAGCGGAGAATGCCTCCTTGCAGCCGTGGCCACGGGTCTCCAGAACACTGTCCGGCAGCCCGCAGCGGCCACCGAAGCACACCCGTCGAGACATCAAGTTCGACTCCCGTATCAGCAGCTCTCTCCAAATATACAGCGCCATTCACCCGTCCTACGCTGTCCATCTCCCTGGAAGCTGCCTGCATCATCGCCAAAATTTTTGCTTCGCAGCACTGATTTGCTTTTGGACCATGGGAGAAAAAACAACACCGCCACATGTTCCTGCATCTGTTCAGAGGCCGCAGCCCCCACGTTGCGCTTCTCCTCCGCTTCCTTCGAGACCTCATCCGTAGCCATAGCATCGGATGGGCTGCTATCTTCTGCCTTCTTATCTTTCTTTTCATTATTTGATTCCTCATCATCATCTCCTTCGTCATCCGGCGGAGGTGACCGTGGTGCATCATCCTCCTTGTCCCCAACATCAACTGGATGCTCCACTCTAAATTTCAACCGATAAAAGCCATCTTTTATAAATATCGTCGATCCAGAGGGAATAAGTGTGTAATCTACACAGCCCACAAGCATCCGCAAGACACCATGTTTGCGAGTAAATTTCATGTCCACCTTTAAAGTTTTGCCAAACAAGGAACCTAAGCTCCAAAGGGAAAGATAATCCCCCGTTGTCTTGGGAGGAATACCATAGACTCGGATCCACTTCTTTGGCAACTGGTCCATTGGCTCGACCGTAGCAACCCAAGGAACGACTGTGATCTCACATGTGCTTCCCGGAACCTTACATGCACCAAAAATAGCTAGTCTGTCCAATTCACTCTTAGATGGAAAAGGTACCTTGAAAACATTGTGTCCCACTTGCTGAACATCCCAATGAAACTGCTCCCATGGAACCAACCGCTGCAATTGAGCTACAACCCTCGGATGGAGAGCTCACCATTAGCCACCGTAACCATAGCTGTGCGAACATTGTCTATCTTTGGTTTGTAGTATCTGAAGTTGGCTGCTCAAAGAACATAAGTCCCTCACTGATTAAACCATGAAGAATCACCTGCGGTTTAGGCGCGGTCAACAAAGGACACACCTCCTCGGAGTGTTCTTTGCTCTCACAAAGGTCGCAAACCTCCACCGTGCATTCTTTACCGTGATGTCCAGGTCCATCACAACGATAGCAACGAGTCTTCTCTCCTTTCCTTGGTTTCTTTGCTGCCACTGTCTCATTCCCAGGACCTGCAGAATCATTACACACAAGGTCTCCTCCACAAGGCTGTGGTGGCGCAGGAGCTTGCGATGTTGCCGCCACCGGAGTGGCACCTTTAGCAATCAGCTGTGCTGCCGACGCTGTATGCCCGACGGCAGCTCGCACAGCAGATGTTGCGTTTGCCGCTGCAGCAGCTACACCCGTCGGTCGGAGAGCCTCCGTGACCTGGCTCACAATTTTAGTAATCATCGCCTCCGACAAATTCGAGCACACCTGATTGTTCCCAGAAGCTGTTGCATGACCGGATGATTGTCGTACATCGTCCTCCCGACCACCATGAAACTGGAACGGGCGACCGTAATTGTACCTCTGTTGATTACCCGAGCCGAACCCCGAGCCAGCATTGAAACTTCCAAAATTTCCTTCAAAACCTTGCCGCCTGAACTCTGGCTGCCCCGCCGTGCCGCTAGGGCCTCCGACCTCGAAGTTGTTCTACCTCTGGTCTCCCTGTCGTGCTAGTCCAGCCGGATTCTGGAACCCACGCCCAGCAGCCCCACCTCTATACGGAGCTCCATTGTTGCCAGACCCCGCGCCGCCACCACGATACGGCGGCCCGCAGCCGCCGGCACCCCGACCAGGAGGGAAACCACTGCCATAGCCGTGTCCCGGATGCCCTCCTCGTCCAGCACCAGCACCCCCAAATCCGCCGCCGTTGTTCGCCATCAGCTCGAAAGCATGCGATCGCGACGGCAGAGGAGATTGCCCTCTGAGTCTAAACCCTAGTGGAGTTCGCAGCCCCAGCCGTAGGTTTAGATTGATTCTGCCAGCTGATCGTATCACGTCTGTGTTTTGGGCCGCAGTCCCCACAGGACGGAGAAGGCCCGCATGGCCCTGTTTTGTTTTTTCAAAATTTGAATTTGCGATCCCAAGATCGGCGTGATTTGTGCCCTTCGTCTCCGACGCCGGCAACGCATTGCCAGCACGGATTTTAGGGTTCGCAGCCCTCGATAAACCGGCGCCGCGCCTCGGCATACGCAAGCCTGGAACGTTGTGCGCATATCCTCGTCCATCAGGTCCAACCTTCACACGTCCCAACCCGTCTTCTTCGACTCCGGCGTCATCTCGCCGTAGCGCCGTCCCCGGCGTCTGTAGATACTCCATCCTCCAGAGCCATCATCATGGAAGACCGAAGGCTCCAAGACTGGTCGTTTGATCTCACGAACCTCTTGCGAACTCACCGGTCGCGCATAGCCAGTAGGAGACCTTGACGATTCCTCCGGCGATACCTGCAAAGTGAGATTCGCATACCTTTGGGCTTGTCTCTTGTCGATCCGCTTCTTCTCCCTGGACGCTCGATCCTCCATCAGCGCCGACGACACCGGCGAGGGAGTGGTGCACAGGTACCGCAGAGCGGCAGACCCCACAGTCGTCTCCCCCGAACCAACGTCGTCCTCCCCATCGCTTCCTTCCGAGTCCGTGGCCACTCCGCCGGCAGAGTCGCCGGCGAGGACCCAGAATCGCCCGCAATCCGCCCCTAACGGTCGGCCGGAAATTGCGGAGCGTTCCATCGCCTCGTCCCCCCCACCTTTATTGATTAGATAACATCACTACAAAATGTTCCCCGGATACAATCCGGAACTGAATGGAAAACCCCACTAGAGGCAACAGAAATACATGATTTAGCTAACAGCAGATGCGCTGCTTCATTCAACGAACGCTTCACATGGATGAACGACACCAAGATGAACGACTGGGTCATCGACTTGATCCCACTAACCAGGATGCCAACGGATGATCTATCCATCGCAGAGGAATTGAGACGCTGCACCAAAGATAATAATACATAAACGCATCATTGGTAACTGAACTTCTATGAGATGACTAATTTGGCCATTGAACCCGCATGGTGTTTTTGATTTGTGTCTCGAAAGATAATTTTTGCAGACATGACGTACAAATTTTGCGCTGACACCCCCTGTAATTTTACCATGGGTTAAATTAAAACGTATTAAATCCCCATTGTATCCCATTTTTCAGTGACATGTGGGTCCACACATCAGGTCGGCAAGACTAATCTCGCCGCATAATGGAGCTCAAATCTCTCGCATCCTCGGCGCCTCAAAAGGGCGGTGTTCCTTTTAATGGTCACAATAACGATGGATGTCATCGCAAAAAAAAAAATTCTAAACAAGCGTGCATCTCGTTTATCCCTCTTGCAAGAAAAAAAACTTCTAAACAAACGGTGGATGGTCAAAATAACGATGGATGTCATCGCAATAACGCTCTGGCTAGACGAACACGTGCATGCTAGATGCACCACGGTGGCTGTTTCGGTTAGGCGCACGTGCTTGCTGCCTCGCTAGTCGCTAGCTAGGTAGCCCTTGCCTCACCTCGTCAAGTGCACATGTGTACACAGACTCGGCTTTCCCATTGTGGAAAAAAAGGCTTGGCTTTCCTTAAACGGGAGCACCGGTGCTCGAGAGGGAGTAATATAAATTTGGATGCCAATACCTGAATTGCTTGTGCATGTGCGAGCAATCCATCACGGCCAATCGGAGAATTGGAGCCTTCGTGGCTCTCTCTCTCGTCAAGCGCTTGTTCTGATCACCACCACCGCCTCTGCCACAATCTAGACCTCTGGGTCCGAGCCCCCAATGGAGTGCTTGGACACACGATGAGGACCATCTAATTAGAAAAGAAATAATTTTTGAGAAATTTGTGCAAAAAATTTCATGCGTGGAGGTGGTCAACCCACCTCGTATGCAGGTCAACGCGCATTGGAGCAGTCTAGGACATGTGGTGAATGGCTTGAATACTTTTACAACCCATATGTGTAGTCTTGAAGAATTGGGACTAACTTGACATGTTCCAAAAATAATTAGAACACCGTCGTATCTTACTAGTATTTTTAAATAGATTAAGTTATGCCACATAGAGAGAATTCATAAGGGTCTCTTCAATGCGGAAATAAGCACGACACCGAGGCACCTAAGATTAGGGATGTAAATGGGCAGGATAATTTCCATGCCGAAACTGTTGTTGAATCCATTTTACAGAATTCATATCCGCTTTGATGGAACCCAACAGATAAGGATATCCGATTTTGAACCTTCATCCGGATACGGTATACTATATGATATGGATTATCCATAACTTAATTAGGATTATGATAGTTTTTAACCAAATAATCTGATTTTTGTACTTAAAAGTCCAACCTAGTACAACACAATTAGTATAAGGGGTTATCAAATTTGTCCATTAATCATCAACGCGGTTACGTAGTCATTGCAACGACAATAGATAACAACCTTGTTAGACTACTGTGCTATTGAAGCATGTGTAGATGATACCTTAGGCCTTTGAAAGCCACACCCAAGAACCGAAGCCACACCCAAGGCCCGAAAGAGAAACCGAAGCTCCTCTCCTTCCATCCTTGCCGGCGGCGAGGACCCGAGGACGGACCGCGGGAGGCTCACTGTCGTCCGCCTTGACACGACGATCGACAATGGTAAGCATCGTACCGGGCTAGGGCCATGAGAAGGTGCACTGCCACGACTCGGGAAGGGCTTTTCTAGCATTCCTTCTTTGGCAGCACTACATCCATGCCGTCATCTTCTCCTTATGCATCTACATCTCGTGCTGCACTAACCACCTTTCTTCTTCTTTTGATGCATGTGTTCTTTTCTATTTTTCTCAATCAAATGTTAACATGCTCTACTAATTGGAGACTTGCACGATATAACCTAATTGGTGTGTCATTTTATTTTTTATACATGTACTTGAGGTCCAACTCACTATGGAAGATCCCACCTACACGGACTACATGCTTTGCAATGGTTAGCGGTCAATAACCCTGGACCTCTACATGAGGTTAACTGAGCCTACTTCCTTCTGGTATGTGATAAATCATTTATTCAAGTCACTGGAAAATCCTTGGGTGATCCAATTCACACCTCGAGGCATTCCTACAAAGGTATAAGTTATCAAATGGTTATTCTGATTAATTCACTCTTTTCTTTTACATTCATGGTTTGCTCATTAGTGGCACTAATTTTATTTAATATTACTTCTAGGAAGGGCTGGTTTTTTATACGAAGGCAAATAAAAATGAATACAGTTTATATTGAACTTTTTAAATTCCTAAATCTTATTTTTTTTGCATGTCATTGTATTATATGTATAATTTTATGTGTATTCGCATAGTTTAACCAAATAACTGGAAATATTACTAAATATTAGGTGGTGTATTTTTGTTTGGAGCAAATAGTATTGAAAGATACCAACATGTATTTTGTAACAAAGTTTGTTCTAAAACTATGTTCCAGACAATGCACAATCTGTATAATTTATAAGCATTTATAGTGAATATGTAAAGAGTACAATTTAACAAATGTCTCACTATCAGTTTCTAGTATATGATCAAGTAACTATCTTTATAAACTTGTAAAGTATAAGCGGAACCAATGATACTATTTGTTCATGGTCAAAATTGTCTAGCAATATAAAATTTAACAAGTAGTATGAACTCTTATATGTTTGCATATGTGTTATTTGAAATGCTTTTATGCATTGTGCTGGTTATCATTTGGTTTACATAACTCCCCCACTAGTTTATATAAATAAAATTTTGTTGGATTGAATTAGACATGGAAATCTGGTTACCTATATTTCTGTAAGAAGTGCATGATTCACCGCAAAGAGAATAGCATGGTACCTAAACTTGTTGTCGCCAATCACATTGTTTACTAACGTCTCAAGAGGCTCGTGCTGTGTATTTGCTACGGCAAATTAATTATGGACTGTGCTAATATGGGCATGTGCACCAGATTAGTTTTCCGCGTGGGCACGGCTAAAATATGGCAACGTAGACATACGTTTATGTAGGGACGTAGATTCATTTTTATTTTCAAACTTTGAAATGTTTAACTTCGAAATCGTAAATCAAAATTCCGACATGTTTTCACGGTTGGCTTTATCGTGACGAGATCTTCTCTAGATGCCATATTGATATATTTTGATAACTTTTTTTTGACCTCTAGGTTGCAGGTTATAGTTACTTGGTCATCATGAGGAGCGGAGCAAGGTTCAGGCCACTAGGGCCCTTTGTTATGTCTTTCGTGTGTTGCATGTTTGGTGTTAGGAGATTCAGATTGATTCAATAGTCCAATGCCGACTATTTCAGCTTGAAGGCGCTAATTCTTATGGGCACGTGCACCATATTTTTTCAGTTGTTGTCAATATTCAAGCCTACTTCAATTGGAGAGCAGCCACAACGGCGCGTCGGCGACTCGCTCAGTGGCAGTAGTGGTCGTAAATACCTTTTGGAAAAGAAAAGTGATTCAAATGTGTCAATATAATTTTCATGATGTTTTACGTGGTTTGTACTTCGAGTAAAATTTTGTATAAGATCCGGCTTTTTATAAAAAAAAAGATCTGTCTAAACGGGAAATCATCTTTTACTTATAGGTGTATATGCAGTTATGCACTCACTACTCGATATTTCAAAATATCAAAAGAAACTTAAATACAAATTTAGGATATACACCGGATATTCTTTGTTCACACAAAAAAGTTTCATGAAAAAATGACATTTTTTGTGACATGTGTAAAAAAAATTCAATACTCCAAAGTGAATTTTCAGAAAACTTTATTTGTCTTTTTTAAAAGGTCACAAAAAACATCTTTTCTTCAATTTTTTGATATTTTGAAAATATTAATTTTATTTTTGAGTTAAATGCATGGGCGGTTCTAAATCTTTCATCGAAGTGTCAAGTAAGACCTAGTTCTATCAAAATGCACGTCTATGTCCCAAATTTTATTCAAGCGGTTCACGTGAGGTCCTAAATTGGTCAGACTCGCGTTGACCGGCCTATGTGGCGGTTTGACCACTGCCACATCGACATTGGGACCCATGAGGCTTAACAGCTGGACGTGGATACTTGCAAAAATCCCCCGATCGTATTACTTCCTATTCATTTCGTCTTCTTCCTCCCAAGTCCCAACCCCCTCCTCATCTCGTGGCTCTTCTCCCCTCGCCGTTGTGGTCTGCTACTCCTCCTCTCCCCTCAGTGCGCTGACCCTTGCCGCCATGTCTTGGAGATTGATCGGGGCCTCCTCTTCCATATCCCCACCTCGGGGCCACCTCTCCCCTTCTCTGCTCCTCGGGAACCAGCTCGCCCCGGCCATGCTCTGGAGCACCGAGGCCGTCGGCTGTCGTCGTCCCCGTCAATAAGCGCATCCACTATCCCGGCCGCCGTGTCTCGGAGTTGCGCCATCGCCGTCTACATCCTATACTCGAAGGACCGGAGCCTTCAAGTCTTGGCCAAGCAGGGGAGAAATAACGGCGACGGCGCCCGGCGCACGTTCCAGCCACAGCCAGAGTCGCGTGTCCATATGGTGTGCGGCGCTGCTATTCCTCCTTGTCGCGACGGTTTCGCACTGCTTGAGTTAGGGAGTTGGCCGGGATGGTCTAGTGTAGCACGTCCCATGACCTGCTGAAGCTAGCGGAGAAGACGCGCGTCAGGTGTTTGACATAATGCCCAAGACATAGAGATTGCTGACGGAAGGACCAGGGCGGAGGTGGAGGCCGGGTTCTTGAAGCAGTCGACAAAGAAGACAGAGAGGTTGGAAATGGAAGGACCTTGTCATGCGCCAGGGACATGTGCTCATCGTCGTACTGCAGGTATGTGGTCAACTAGCTAGCTCGTCGTCGTAGAGCAAATTGATCAGCAATCAAACAGGAAGAAGTGAACTCACTCACCGTTGTTCATAGCAGCTAGCTAGCTATACATGGAGCTCGGACGGCTAGCTAAACAAGAGGAAATCGGAGCAGCTATCGATTGGTGGCGGTGGGAATCACATGGTCCCTGAGCTCCAGCGCGTCGGGTCAGTGTGCACGGGCGCCCCCACTGGCACCGACATGGCCACCGACATGGGGCGGGTGCTCTGCGCCGTCACGGTCGCAGACACGACATGCACGCAACAAACGGGACTGTGATTTAGAAGAAATATAGTCTAAGGGGTATTTTTGCAAATTGTTGTCGACATGGCACTAGTCAAATCGCCACGCGGGATGTTCAACGCTGGCTAGACTAGACCAATTTAGCACCTCCCATGAACATCTTAAATAGTTATAGGACTCAGATGTGCATTTTGATAGAATTAAGACCTACTTGACACTTCGGCGAAAGATTTAGGACCGCCCATGCATTTAACTCTTTATTTTTCATAATGGGTACGTACCCTAGGAGACAAAATCGCCCCAATTCCCCGTCGTTCTTGCTCGCGTCCCCTTCAGTCTTCTATTGCAAATCCAGCCATCGTCAAGCGTAGTGCTGGCCGCTGCCGCCGCCTTCCCAGTGGACTGCTATAGGCTTCCCTCGTCGGTAGAAGGGCAACAGAACGGGGAAATGCAGGACTACCCAGTGGTGTCAAGCCCAGCCGCCGTCGACCACGGCCGACTGCTCGGCCGCGGCTGCCTCCGGCGCTCTGCTTGCTGGGCCGTCGCGTCCGCCGGTGGCTCCGTCCGGGACCGAACCCCACGTGCCAATCCGAGTCCGCGTCAATGGTACCTCCGAATCCAGCCAGTTGTTGTCTGAAATTTTCACCTCCCTTCCGCGTGGTTGCGGCATGCAGTATGAAGGTCCGGTGAATTTCTGTTAAGTCCGTTCATCGATGTATTAGTAGTGAGCTGATTAATTACGCCAGGAAACCATTTCTTGATTGCATCTAAGATAAGTAACGGCTTTTGAGCGTTTATCCTCGTATCTATTCGAGATTCAGTTAAGAAGTGTCATAGCCATTTTTTCAGTTCAGTCATGTACAGTTTCAGTGAAGTGTCCAAATTCTTCTGCTTCTCAACTTTGATAATCAAGTTTGCACACCATCTGCTGAAATATCATGTACAATTACAACCTAACCATCTAAGAATTCATCAAGTAATGTGCTTGGATCTAACACTAGCTGATCAGCAGCTCATGAGTTGTTCTAGTTTGCCATAGTAGGACGACATGATCAAGAATGAAAGCCACTGAGTGATTCGTATCCATGCACCTAGATACATTTATAGATACAAGCCAGTATGAATACCCCAAGGCATCTGATAAGCAATGAACTCTTTTGTGGGCTTATCAACTTGATATTTTTGTGAAGAATCAATTATAAAGGCTTTCTTTTTCTGGAAAAAAAAATCTAATGAGTAATGAGGTTCTTCCCTTGGCCTTGTGAAATGCAATGTGATGCTTGGTGAATGAAAACCACTATCTGGTGCAGACAAGCCAGCTGCATTTGTAATTGTGATGGACATTAACTAGGATTTCAACAAATGAAACCAACTGTTTATTTGGTTGCTGTCAATTTACTATTCTATTTAGAATTTTTAATATCCCTTGCTTTTCTTGCTTCATTTCTTGGTTACTGTCAATGGTGTCGTACTTGACTTCAGCATGTCATCCACGGAAGAATAATGACAAAATAAATAAATAAATAAGGCCAAATATGATTGTGTCAGAATTTAGCATATTTCTAGGTAGAGAGCAAAACATAAAAGGGGAAATAGAAATGCAACACAATTTGCATTTTATATTGTGAAGGAAACTTTCCTATTCTGCCCTCTACTAATGAAGTTTATTGTATTTGTATCAACACGTACCCCGGACAAACCTATCACAACCATTGGTTTGCTTTGAGATACATTTTGCAATATATTGTCCATCTTACAAGTAACGCTTTTATTTAAAAATCTAACAGTTCTTCATGAACATGGAAACCGTACCGAGGATCTAATATTTATCTCTACTATATAATACGAGTAGTGTTTCTTCCTCTAAAAATTTCGTCCCTTTGGTACGTCGCGAGTTTCCTTGGTTTTGCTTTGGTTCGTACATCGTGGCCTCGTGGGAGAACGAGAGTTCGTGACCCTGTCGGACAAGAAACCAAATCAAACCCGAGCATTTGTTCTTCAGTTCCCCGACCAATTCCCGGACCCCACGGCCGCCGCCGGCTTAGAGCTCCACGCCGCCGCCAGTTCCTCCATGCGCAGCCCCAAACTCCGGAAACCACCACGAAATCTACCCACGACGCCCTGCCCTACCTCCGAGGGACCCCATGCCGGCTCCCCATCTAGGACCTGCCGCCGCGTTCTGGCCGTCGGTGAGATTTCAGGCGCCATGCCGCTGTTTTCCGGCCCGGAGGGAACTCGCTGGGCTGCTCGCAGCCGGGGATGAGAAGAGTGGAGGGATGCAGGCGGAGAGGCCACCTCGCGTCAGTGACCTTGCTTCCGCCGATTACATGCTCGCGCTCCTCCTCCGCCTCTGCATCTCCTCGTCGACACGAGCAACATCACCATTCACCGGCACACAACACCTGTGTCCAAATCGGAGACAATAAGGTATTGGCAGTTCTATTTTTTCCTCTATTTATCTTTCAGATTGATGAATGCCTACTGAATGCTCATATGGATAGTTGTACTAGGTGCTCAACACAGTGGCACTGCGTTGCAACAGACAGATTTGGTGAATCAATGCCGACATTGCACCAGAAGGGCAATTATGAGAAGTGATCAGCCGACGTTCTGTGGTATAGTACATGTTAACTTGAAGATGTAAAATCGCCTCTCACCACTTAAAATCTTGAAGCAGTGAATTGTATGAGTTGCGGATACAAGGGAGTAAGGAATTAAGGTCCCTATGATTAGCACATTAAGTATCTTTAGAACCTCTTATTGCTTTCTTTCTCTATAAACAGGTGTGTTGGCGTTGTAAATTTAAGATTTCAGGAGACGACAGAGGTTAGCTTGTTCTTTTTATCTTTATGTTTTTTTAGTCTAAGTCACGAGTTCAATTTGCTCACCCTTCTGAAAACATCTTTAGTGACATTTCATCATACTGATCTAATATATCTTGCCATTCTGATCCTCTCTGTATTTTGCGAGCTGCCAGTTGTTTATTCATATTTTATTATAATGAATATTTACCACTCCTCACTCATATGCACAGGAGTGACACACAACATATATGACGTTGTGATAGCTCAATTATTTTATTGTATTTCATCCGTACTTCAGATTGTTGGGAATATATCTGTTAGTATCTCATATGTGTATGCACTGTAACTGTGTATATGCTTCAGATTGTTGGGAAGATTATTTCGTGTTTTTCAGATCACTGTAATTTTGCTCTTTACAGCATGTATAGACTATTTGCAGCTCATTTGTTAGTTAAATTGTAGTACTAATATATATTCATATTATGAATTAACCAGGGTACATTTGAAATTCAGGGCAATGTAAAAATGTCCCGTCGGCCAGGACCAAGGCCGGTCCAAGTATATTTGTGACATGGGGTGGATTGAATTATTATACTAAATTTTTATACTTCAAACTCATTTGCAGCATGCTATAGTCTTATCAAATATAGTTTTTATTACTTATTTGACATAGTCAGCCACATAATAAAGTTACTAAATATTTTTAGTGCTTTTTGATATAAAGTTGTAATGTATATAGATGAAAAGTAAACTAACATTGCCCTATTTAAAAACTGATTTTGTAACATTGTTGTCTTCATAATTTTTCTTCTTACGATTGAATAAACTATATGTTATTATACATATTTACGGTAGAGACATTTATGGTAGAGACCTCTAATATTATATGATTTAAAAATATCTTAAAAAATATATGTAAAGAAAATTCCAGAGAATCAATTTATTGAAGGAGAAAGTAAAATGAGTTGATTGGTCTAGGAGTTGTTAGCATAAAACTACCATTTTTCTAGCAAAATTTTGATTTGGTACCACTTTTGTTTCACGTCGCAAAAAAACTATAACATTGTTTTTGGCTTTCTCATAAAACTCTAAACTGACTCCGATGACAGATTGACATCATATCTGCTAGCCTAGGCCCACAGGTAAGGTGATGTGGCAGTGAGAAGAGAGAATTGAAACCAAAAATGACAGTAGACCCCACTTGTCAGTTCAACTAAAAGATAAAAATCTGAGAAAATAAATTGTTGGGTGAGATCACTAGTCAGAACGACACTACGCTACTCAAGAATGAGAAAATGTGATAAATTTAGAGATTTGAAAGTTTGCATATTCAGATCCACACTTTTATCATTTTTGTGTAGCCCATTAAATAAAATACTTGAATTTAATTTTTTGCATGTTTGTGGAATGCACAATTGGCTAAATCCGGATTTTTTAAAATAAAACTCATAAATATTGTTTTCGATTTAAAAAAAATGGTAACCTTTATTAATTACTCAATAATGGTTACATCATCCACTAATTGTGGATAAAGAAACATAGGCGGTTCTTCAACCCTAATATTAGCATCGTCTACGGATCTAGCAATCATGTGGGCCGCCTTATTTGTTTCTCGAGAACACTGAGCTAAACATGTCGAATCGAACCCTGCCGTAAAAGCAAAAAACGACCCCACACGTTATTGGGATACACACATGATATATACAAATCCAGTTATACAAAAGCTGTAAAAGCAAAAATCGTCTTGGCTTTGTAAACACTCTCTCTCATCTTTCTATCACCTCTTTTTACAGATCCATTTTGCAAATGCTGTTGGACCGACGCTCATCTAAAAACGCCATGCCCACTGTCCTGTGGTTCAGGGGATCAGCCAAAGTGCCAACTAGACGAATAGCTGAGCTTCGCCTCGCCGCCTGCATGGCGTTCTGGCACAACATGGCCATGCGATAAACTTACAGGTGTTTTGTTCTATGATAGTACATTAAAACTATGCCTATATACAATACGCCAGTGAAAAATTCTACCGTGCATCACTCTGCAAAAAATGAAGTTGTGCCTTCCATAGTTTCAAAGGTTGCAGGATTATCCTTTCTAGTATGAAAAGTAACTAATAGAACATGGACTAACTTCTCCGAAAATCTAAGAATTCGAAATATTTAACAACAGACAATTCCTTCAATAATAAAGGAGCGGAAAAAAGTATCCTTCAATAGAACATACTTTATAAGTAGATATGTTGAACAAACAACATAGCTATAGCACCAATACAACTAAATAAATTTTATTTGCCATCATGGCAACCTTAAGATTAAGAAGAGAAGCGTTTTCGGCTCCCGAGTGCACATGCACCTTTTATTTTAATTACATTTTAAACATATTTTGAAATGTCTAAAAATTGCAAAAAAGGCCCGTATAGATTGTAACATCCTATGTGTTCACAAAGTCGTTTCACGAAAAACCAAAAAATTTAAAAAAGACAAATTTTGGTTCTAAAATAAGCCTTTTCACAAGACATTTTCTTGTCTTTTTTGCACAAGCCACAAAAAATGTCGGATTTTCACGAAACAACTTTGTAAACGTATAGAATAGGAATATGAATCCGCAAAATTTTATTTTAGAATTTTTAACATTTTGAAATTTGTATTTTAAATACGGGGTGAATATGCATCCGGGAGCCAAAGTGCATTTCACAATACACAAGCTAAATATTGATGTTTTTTTATTCCAGTGAGCTGCAAAGGTAGTGGGACCCTGCAATAGTGGCCCACATGGCATAGGCACCAATCGGCAAGTGCGCTGAAAAGGCTTGCATGCCATCAGCCATGGGCGGACGCAGCGGGTGGGCAGGGTGGGCCGTGGCCCACCCAGATTTTTTGAGATTTTTTTTGAACCCCCAGATAATGAAGTAGATTTGGGCCATCTTGGGCTGGAAACTCCTGGCCTATTTTGTTTCGTTGCTCTATTCATTCGCGAACGAGACGATCCCCACGCGTGACTGTGCGAGGCGACCATGGCGACGACCTAGCTGTTGCTGCGTGCTGCGCTGCCGCCGGATCCCCTAGACGGCTCGACCCTCCCTTCCCCGTCCCCCCTGACCGCCCCGGCCGCCCCATACGCGCTTTGGGCCTCCTCCATCCATGGCCGCCGGCCGCTCGGCTAGGGCCAGCCCCAGCCGCCGCTGCTGCAGTGCTGCCACCGGGCACCGTCCACCGCCGCCGCCGGCCGTCCGAGCTGTTGTAATTCTCGGAAGGTATAAGCCATTGCCGCTTTGCCAGCCTATCTTTCGCTATCAACCGATCTGAACCTAAATTTGTGATGGATTTTGCATTTTTCTAATGGATTTGCCCCCAATTCCCCGATCGAACTGAACCGAATAAGCCACAATTTGCTAATGTATTGTGTAAATTGACAATTTCTTGTCTGCAAATAGCAACCAATTGATTGTATATGTTGTTTATACATTTTTCTTGTAAATGTAGAATTTATTATGAAGAGGAATAGAAATATTGCGTCTTTTTTCGGAAACATGAGGCGAAAAAGATGGTGGTTGTACATACTGAAAATGTGTAAATCATCTTGGTGGGCTCTCTACTATGCTTGTTGAAACGAAAAAAGCATCTTGCTTATGATTTGGTCTACTTACTTATCAAATTGATCTACAATGCACATTTGAGACTATTTTTAACTTTGAATTGAGATCATGCACACTTGAAACATATATATCGATCTACAATGTCACGAATCAATTTGTTTTTTATATTGTTCATTTGGCAACTTCTTTTTTTAGAGTGAGCCCACCCTTGATTTTTTTTCTGCGTCCGCCACTGCCATCTGCCTTAAAGCTTTAGTAGATACCCAGGAAGTAAACAAGGCCTAAGCCACCACGCCTGACAGGCAGGCCCGGGTCTCACCCGTTTCTCGTCAGCCTTCTTCCACCATAAATGCGATAGGATCCGACTCGAGTCGAGTCCAGTCCAAACCCCGGGAGGTTCTAGAACCCACAACCACCACCATTCCGAGCCACCCACCATGGCCAAGCCTCGCGCCGGCTCCTCCGCCCGCGCCGCCGACGCCGCCGCTCGGACGTCCCCGGCGCCCACCTCGTCGGACCCGAACCTCCCCACCCCGGCCTCCATCCCCCGCGCCGACATCTCCTCCTCTTCCGCCGCCAAGGCCGCTGCCGTCGCCTCCGCGAACCGCAGCTCCGTGGGCTCCTCGTCCTCCGCTCCCGCCACGGACCTCCCGGCGCCCGCCGGCCGCGACGTCGCTTCAATCGCCAAGGTAAACCTCCACCGAACCAACCGACCGTACGAGCGCGGCGCTTCTCTCCCCTTTAATCGATGACCTTGTTCGCCCTCTTTGTGCTCGACAGGAGGTCGGCAAGCGCCTGGCCTACGACGACGACGATGACTCCGCCCTCCCCACCGCCGCGCTGCAGCCGGAGCCGGAGATCGCCGCCGATGGCCTCGCAGACCTCGCCCCGCTGCTCGAGCTCCCCGAACCCGAACACGCCTTCTCCACCACCGTCGTCTCCGCCTCCGCCGACTCCACCGTGACCCAGGTGAACGAGGCTTCCCGATCGATTCCGAGTTGTGCTGCTCCTCGAGTTCCAGTTAATTGCTAGTGCTTGGAATGTTGGATTTGGATGGACTCCGCGCGTGGAGGTTTTGGTGATACGGATCAAACATTTTCGGTGGTGACTAAAATTATTCTCGTTCGAATTTGGGTGCCCCTGAGTTGGTTTTGCTGATCAGTTCGAATTTGTGCATCCTCCCGAGTCGAACTCCGAATCTGAGTGCCGCTTGAATTCGTGTCGTAGCTAGATTCAAATTCCTGGCGTTCTTAACTGGAAGTACAGGCTACGATCGATACTGAAGATAACGTCGGTTCTATTATTTTTTCCTCAATGCAGGTCGCAGCGCCCGCCGACTCGGCCACCGCCGTCGAGGCCGATCAGGGTCCGGTCCTCACGGAGATGGAGCTGGTCCTCGCCGAGCTGCACGGCCCCCGCGGCCTCACCCCGCGCTCCAAGCGCCTCCTCACTGCTCTCGCCCAGACCGCCTCCGCCGAGCTCAGCGACAACCCCACGGCCGCCGCCCTCCGCATGCGCCGCGCGGCCTTCTGGAGCAAGGTGCGCGTCGGGATCCTCGCCACGACTGTCTTCTCTGTGGCCGCCATCGACGCCGCCCTCGCCTTCGCGTTCTTCGACGCCCGCCGCGCCAACGGCCGCTACAGCCACGGGCTGACCCCCACCTGATGCATGACACTCGCCGAACCGCGGTGGCTTCGCCCTGTTCTTCCTTCACCAGTACTGATGTTGCTCTAGTAGTTATTGTTGCACCGTGATGTTTAATTGCTTGCATAGATATTAAGTACAATTGAGAGAAAGAAGTGGTAATTATTTGTGTATTAAAGCAAGTGGTTAGTACTAGTTTCAGTAAAACTTAGCTTGTGTGGGTTAAGCTTGAGTAACAGGGTATGGAGATTCAGTGTTATGCATGATTACCTCAGTGCAGTGCTAGATGGAAATATCAACACCGATTGTTGCTGTGGGATGCAATCTTGTCTGCTGAAATGTTTGGGTGTGTGTGGTTTGGTGCCCCAGTTGAAATATTTGGGTGTGTCCTCGCAACATCTTCATGGGAGTCTCTCGCTCGCCCAGCAGCAACGTCGAAAAAAGCGGCGCCTTGTAGCATGGTCGGAGGAGGATTGCAGCATCATGTGCGTTCCATCTTGCAGCGGCATCGGCGGTGAGCATGCAGCATCGCCATCCCCACTTGCAGCTCCGGCAGCCAACTCTCTCCGGCAGCAAAACTTTGAAACATCAGTGGCGCCGGCTGTCAACTTTGTATCCTCGCATCATCATTGCAGCACCGTCATCAAGGCTTTGCAGCTCTGATGGCCAGCGTTTGCAGCCCCGGTAGATAACCTTTGCAGCATCTGCGACGTCGATGACCGGCTTTGTAGCGTCGCCGTCGTCATTGCAGCAGCGCCAAATAGGATTTCTTGCTCTGGTAGCCCGCGTCTCTAGCAGTTTGGATAGGAGCCTTTTTCCATATACTAATATCCACTCTTTAACTAACTAGCATAATGACTCTACTCTGGTTATATGATGGTGGTCTTTTTCGTAGTGTCACTTTAGTTCAAGTAGAACACGAACTCACAACTAAATAAGGCATTGCTAAAAATTCCGCCTGAAGAATATGATTTTTTTAAGTGTTTATAAAGTAGCAACTACCTGGGCGAAATTATCCTCTATGGTCAACAAAGAATTATACTAAATTGGAGCTCAGCAACAGGTACATTTAGATAATCACACCGCGTCAAGATTGGTACCAATAACAAATCCTAGCCTAATACCATCTTCCCTAGACCTCTACCTCGCTCCTGTTTTTGCTCCTATTTCCATACATACTGCAATTTCCCTCTTCATCTAAATGGTGCAAAATAAGGTATTAGAAATTTAGAATTAAAGCATGATGTGAAATATATCATCGAGTAAGAGTAAATCAAAATCAGAATAGTGATGCAAAATACAAGTATTAGGCATCCTCGTATGTATAGTCTATCTAAGACAGTCCTATGTGCGATGATTGTTTCAGGCCGTCGAGGATAGACGCTCAGGCGGGGTTTTAAGGCCACCGCCTATTGTCACTTCTGAGGGGCGACACTTGTTAGACTTGAGCATGATCTATGGACTAGCCACGAAACCTTTTAGGGACTTGAGCATGATCTATGAAATCTCAGGACCGGGTCTAACTATATTGACATCATTAACTTTCTTTGGACTAGCCACGAAACCTTTTAGGGATCAGACGAATCTACTGTTTATTGTGAAGCAGTATTTGTCTGTCAACGTGTCAATTTCCATCCACCTCGATCATTAGTTCCATCCTACATCTACTCAAGTTAAGTCGCTTCGAAACATGAAAGTAATCAAATCACATGAATGTGCGAAAAGGACCTGTTTCAAAAAAAGAAAAATTGTATCGTGTGGCCGACTGGCTTTATTAAGTTAAAGCTGGGCTTTTATCCTTTTAAACAAAATTAAGGACCCGTTTCGGAAAAAACTCCTCTTCTTCTACAAGCACCCTTATCATGCATGTTCAAATTAGAGCCTCATTCCCATAACTTAAGGTGAGTGGATTAAACCGACACGCTAACATAACCGATCAAATCCACGGCATCCAGTACCCCTACTGCCAGGCAAAACCACGTCTACGTAAACAACATATTAATCCATGTAGCCTCTAGTCTGATCCGTTCGTGTATATTTTACCATACACAAAAGCAAACCCGCCATCGATCGCACCAGTATTTGAAAGTTGAAAACCGCGGTTGAGTGACATGCATGCCCACTCCACAAGATTCCAGTCTAAAAAATCTCCACGAAACATTAACAACGTTAGGGATTAGGGTCACATCATCACCTCGGCCGTTGTTTCGCGCTACGACAGGGCCGTTGAAGAACATTCAATCCCATCCATTTGTTGTTTGTTGGCGCCAACCCCAATCGCTTATATATGACGCCCCCGTCGGCTGCAGCCTCTACCACAAATCGCCCAACTTCCTGCCATGGCAGCGCGATCCTGGAATCCCTTCTCCTGCCGCCGCAGCGTCGCGGTGGCGGACTACGACGGCGACCGGCGGCCCACCGTGCGGCGGGAGCGGAAGAGCGGCACGGCATCATCGCGGCGGCTGTCGTCCACGAGCGCGAGCATCATGTCGGCTGAGGAGCTGTCGCTGACGCTGGCGCTGTCCGGGTCGAAGCTGCGCGCCTTCACCCATGCCGAGCTCCGCGCGGCCACGGCGAGCTTCTCCCGTCGCAACCTGCTCGGCCGCGGCGGGTTCGGGCCGGTCTACAGGGGCGCCGTCGACGACGAGGGCGTCGCCGTGAAGTGCCTCGACCTGGAGTCCGGCACGCAGGGCCACAGCGAGTGGCTGGTGAGTGCGATCAAATGTCATCCATTAATGTCCTACCAATGCGATGCTTGCCTGATTCTGATTTTGACTTTATATTTATGATGGGATTGGTGCATTCATGCAGGCTGAGGTTTTATTTCTGGGGCAACTGAGGCACGATAACCTGGTGAGGCTGATCGGGTACTGCTACGAGGGCAAGCACCGGATGCTGGTCTACGAGCTCATGGCCGCCGGGAGCTTGGAGAGGCACCTCTTCAAAAGTAGTAAGCTCTTTAATTTTGCTGCTTTTTTTCCTCCTGTCAAGATACATTATTGTCGTCCACTAACATGGTTACAATGTTTTTTTATTCTTTCACTTTCTATACTTTTTGCCCTTTTTTTACGGGACCAATTATTTGTTCTTGGTGACACACAAGTCTACAACCCTAGCTATGTCAACGTGGAGACTGACGTGAATTGTCCTATCTATTTCTTCAGGTATTAATGGCTCTCTCCCATGGACAACAAGGATGAACATCGCAGTTGGTGCCGCCAAGGGCCTCGCCTTCCTCCACAACGCTGATACGCCGGTGATCTACCGTGACTTCAAGGCCTCCAACATTCTCCTTGACTCGGTAAGCCAACTGTTTGTCTTAGTTCTAGTAGCTAGCATCACTATGCATGCATCCACCTAACCCGGACATATATATCCAATGCCATCCTTGTCAACCTCCCACGTTTTAGTAATTCATTCGAGGTAGTGTGAATATCTTTACATTATACTTGTATGTCACCTCATATATCTTACTTCATCATTTCACGCATCTCTAACCTTTCACCTAACGAGATTCCCACTCGTGCTATTTTAGGATTATAACATCAAGTTGTCCGACTTTGGGTTGGCAAAGGAAGGACCGACGGGCGACGAGACGCACGTATCAACACGTGTCATGGGAACACACGGCTATGCAGCACCCGAGTATATCATGACGGGCCACCTAACCACGAAAAGTGATGTCTATAGTTTTGGCGTAGTGCTCCTAGAGCTCCTCTCTGGTCGTAAATCGGTAGATCATACTCGGCGTCCGAGGGAGCAGTACATGGTGGACTGGGCGAGGTCGTACCTCAAGAAACCTAACATGTTATACAAGGTCATGGACCCAGCTCTCGAGTGCCAATTCTCTAGCAAAGGTGCCGAGGTGGCGGCACTAGTGGCATACAAGTGTCTTAGCAAGAACCCAGAGTCCAGGCCCACCATGAAGGAGGTCGTCGAGGCTCTCGAGCCCTTTCTTGGCATGGAAGACTTCTATCATGTCGGTCCTTTGGTATTCAAGATTATTGTAGAGGAGAACAAGGTAGCGGACATGAAGGTGGATGTAAAGCAAAAGCGCCATCCCCATCCAAAGAACCATCGGGACAAACATGGGATGAAGTACCCCAACTCACCGATTCATGCCGACATTGTCCTCCACAACCGCGATGGTCTCATTGCTAGGTGCACCGGTGCACAAGGGCGACAACAAAGGTCGTCAGGATATCACCGCGTAGGACCAGGTCAATGAAGTAAGTAGGATAAAATTGTGTACATATATGTCCATATAATAGAGATGTAGTACACTGTCATATCGGTTGTTTCATGTTTGAGGATGTGGTTCTCTTGTACTTGATATAGACAATTGGTGTTATTGACCAGCAACTAGGTAATATAGAACGCTGATACACCGAATGTCTAGCTGGCTAAAGATAACTTGTATCCATGCACTTCAGATTATTAGCCTGGATTTCATCGGGAATTATACTTGGAAAAGGATGTTCAATTAAGCAAGATTCTGAAGCAATATAATCAGTCTATGCCACATTTGGTAAGGCCCCTCGGCTCTCGACAGATGAGGTAGCCGATACATCGTCATCACCGCTTTAACGACCTAGTATGTTCTTTGGCATCGTTTTTCGTAAAGTTATGGTTCATCCTGTAAGATAGAAACCAATTTTTCTGAGATCAATTGCAGATAGCCGATAGAAAGATATCATTTGTTACGGCGCTGAAACAGCAACAATCCCTGCCGAAAAAGAAAAAAAAAAGATGCTTTCCTCGCTTCATCATCTTGGTTTCTTGTGGCGAAGCTTTGTTTGAGGTACCCGATACTTGTGCATGGCGCCATAAAAAGAAATTCAGCAGGTAAGACGCACGTGTACATGCATGTCCTATTCAATTCTTTTCTTAAGGTTGCACGTGTATGGACTTGACTAGTAGCCCCTTGACCTCGCCTTCATGTGTCTATCGATGAATGTATGCGTGGTGACCAAAGGCTGGGCCCTATGTGCAGACGTATTCCGTCTGTTATAAATTAAATGATTTTTATTTTTCCACATGTAGGTGTATTTATACATATAACACGTCCAGATACATGCACATGTGGATTAATGTAAGTCATTTAATTTACTCCTTCCGTTCGGAAAAGGATGTCACAAAAATGACCTTTTCCGAACGGAGGGAGTAGAACGGAGTGAGTAGAAGATTAGCTTAGGAGAGATGGCATAGAACTCGTGCTCAGCCTAGAGGATCTCTGGTAGCTACCGTAGCACTGCCAAATATTAGCTACCCAACCCAGTTTCAATAATACATAAACCCACCATTGATAACTGGATATTTTTCGCTGACACGAGGTGCAAGTTTTGCGTTGACACCCCTAGAATTTTTACCATGGGTTAAATTAAAAAGTATTAAATCCCCATTGTATCCCATTTTCCAGTGACACGTGGGTCCACACATCAGATTCATCTTCAACCAGTATCCGCATTATGAAATAACCAACCGGCAAGACTAATCTCGCCGCGTAATGGAGCTCAAATCTCTCGCATCCTCGGGCCTCGGCGCTCAAAAGGGCGGTGTTCCTTTTAATGTTCACAATGGATGTCATCGCAGAAAAAAAAAACTTCTAAACAAGCGTGCATCTCGTTTATCCCTTGCAAAAAAATTAAACTTCTAAACAAAGGATGGATGGCCAATAAAATTAAACATCATCATAATAACGCTCTGGCTAGACGAACACGTGCATGCTAGATGCACCACGGTGGCTGTTTTGGTTAGGCGCACGTGCTAGCTAGCTACCCCTTGCATCACCTCGTCGGAAGGAAATCCTATACGACCCATCGACTGAACGACCCAACGGTGGACCATGTCCAGCTTCGTACACGTGGGAAGGAAATTTGGATGCCAATACCTGAATTGCTTGTGCAAGTGCGAGCAATCCATCACGGCCAATCGGAGAATTGGCTACTCGGCGTTTCTGCGATAACGACCTGGCTGTAACAATGTCTATGTACGTCTTAGATAAAACAAACGGTGAGGGCATGGGCATGATGCATGTAGCAGATGGTCAGGTTCGCCCAAAGCCAGTTCTTGCCATTCTGCATACCGAGGACGTCGCCTCAGATGTGATTGTTTCGCAAGCTTCATCAACAACGGTCTCCACCACCTGAATGTACCGTAATCCTAACAAAGGAACTGTTCCAAGTGATTTGAGTTACTGAAAATGTTCTATGAAATGTACAGTAGTGGATAAGAATTTTCAGATTCTTTTATTACCTAAAATGCGTTGGTCAAATTTTGTTATGGTGTCAAGTTAGTCCTAGTTCTTTCAAAATATACATATATGGGACTTAAAGCATCGATGTCTTTGGCCGCGGGTCCTATGCAACCTCACTCAACTTTGACTTCTCCTCGTGGCGGGTTGACAACTGCCATGTAGACACCTTATTGTACATAACACCATGAAAAAACTTTTCTAACTTCATGGCTCTCTCTCTCTCGTCAAGTGCTTGTTCTGACCACCACCACCGCCTTTGCCACAATCTAGACCTCTGGTCTGAGCCCCCTATGGATTGCTTGGACACGCGATGAGGACCACCAAATTAGAAGGCATAACTTTTTTGAGAATTTGGGCAAATTATTGCATACCTGGTGGTGGTCAACCCACCTCGTATGCAGGTCAACGTGCATTGGAGCAGTCTAGGACATGTGGTGAATGGCTTGAATACTTTAACAAACCAAATGTGTAGTCTTGAAGAATTGAGACTAACTTGACATGTTCCAAAAATAATTAGAACACCGTTGTTGTGTATCTTACTAGTACTGTATTTTTTAATTAGATTAAGTTATGCCACATAGAGAGAATTCGTAAGGGTCTCTCCAATGAGGAAATAAGCACGACACTAAGGCACATAAGATTTAGGATGTAAATGGCAAGATAATTTTCATGCCTAAACTGTTGCTGAATCCGTTTTACAGAATTCATATCCGGTTTGAAGGATCCCAACAGATAAGGATATTCGATTTCGAACCTTCAACCGGATGCGGTATACTTTTTTTTTTTTGGGCGAATAGGACCCGGATGCGGTCTACTATATGATATGGATTATCCAGAAATTAACTAGGATTCCAATAGTTTTAAACCAAATAATCCAAATTTTGACTTAAAAGTCTAACCTAGTATAACACAATTAGTTGTAAGTGGGTTATCAAATTTGTCCATTAATCATCAACTCAGTTAAATAGTCATTGCACTGACAATAGATTACAACCTTGTTAGACTAGTGTGCTCTTGAAGCATGCGTAGATGATACCTTAGGCCTTTGGAAGCCAAACCAAAGAACCGAACCAACGCCCAAGACCGAAAGGTGAACCCGAAGCTCCAGGATCAAGTACATCCTCTCCTGCCATCGTTCCCGGTGGCAAGGACCCACGGCCGGACCGCGGGAGGCACACTATCGTCCGCCTTGCCACAATGATCGACAATGTTGTGCACCGTCTCCGGCGAGGGCCATGGGGAGGCGCACTGTAATGACTCGGTAAGGGCTTCTCTAACATTCCTTCGTCGACACCGCTGCGTCCATGTCGTCATCTTCTGCTTATGCATTTACGTCTCGTGTTGCACTAACCAGCTTTTTTCTTCTTGTGATGCATGTGTGCTTTTCTATTTTTCTCAATCAAATGTTAACGTGCTCTGCTAATTGGAGGCTTGCTCCATAGAAACTAACTGATGTATCTTTTTCTTTTTCATTTTCCTACTTGTACTCGAGGTCCAACTTACAATGGAAGAGCCTAACCTACACTGATTACGTGCTTTGCAATGGTCAGCGGTCAATAACCCTGGACCTCTACATGGGGGCCATTCACGGGGGACCTCGGGTCAAACATGTCCCGTCGGGCCAGGACGTCAGCTACTACCCAAGGCGGCTCCACGAAGATGAACAAAAGGTCATTTTCCTCTTGAAAGGACAAGGATGTCGCCTAGAGGGGGGGGGGGGGGGGTGAATAGACGATTAAAATTTTTCCGGTTTAGGCTTGCTAATTGCGGAATAAAACTAGGTGTTTAAATTAACAAGCCAACAACCTAAATAAACTAGGCTCACCTATGTGCACCACAACTTATGCTAAGCAAGACAAGCAACAAGGTGATAGCAATATAGAATACTTCAAGCACGAAGGCTATCACAACGTAAAGTGCATAAGTAAAAAGCTCGGATATAGAAATAACCGAAGTACGCGGAGACGAGGATGTATTCCCGAGTTCCTCCTTGAAAGGGAGTACGTCTCGTTGGAGAGGTGTGAACCGACACAACGGTTCAACAACCACAAAGGTTTCACCCTCTTCTCCGATGAACCGCACCACAAAGGTTTGGTTCACCTTCCACTATCGGTATTCCTTCGAGGCGGAATCCGGAGCCTTTCAACAACAATCCGAGGCACAACCCACAAAGGGATTGGGGGCTCCCGAACGGCTTTCAACAACAATCCGAGGCACAACCCACAATGGATTGGGGGCTCCCGAACGGCTTCAAGTGACCACACAAGGGTCCAACCACCACAAAGGCGTCTAGGGTCCAAGGACCCAAGAGTAACAAGTTCTTCAAGCTTTCAACTTCCACGAATCCTCGTGGAGAGCACACCGATGCACCAAATGCAAAAGGCAAGAGCACAAGTGCTCAAATCCTTCACTCTCAATCCACCACAAGCAACTAATGCTTATGGGGGAGAAGAGAGGAAGAACAAAGAAGAACACACAAATGAACTCCAAGACCTAGATCGAAAGGTTCCCCTCACTTAGAGGAGATATGGTTGGTGGAAATGTAGATCTAGGTCTTCTCCTTCAATCCTCCAAAGATCAAAGAGTTTGGGTGGAGGGATTGGGAGATATCAAAGAAATGAGCTTGCAACAATGGAGGAGAGAGAAATCTGGGCGAGCTACTCAGGTTGAAGAAGGGGAGGGGTATTTATACCCCTCCAGAAAATAGCCGTTGCAGGCTCACTTAGGCCGGAACTTCCGGTCCTGGGCCGGAACTTCCGTCCGGGAACTTCCGGACCCCCAGAAAAGCGACTAAAAAACGGTTCGTACTCGGCCGGAAGTTTGGCCGGAAATTTGCCCGGAACTTCCGGATGGCCGGAATTTCCGGCCAAAACCGGAACTTCCGCCCCTCAGAAAACTGCAGAAACACTGAACACGAAAACGAAGATATCTTGATCATCCGGACTCCGTTTTCGATGTTCTCGGGCTCGTTGGAATCGCAACGAAGAGCTTTACAAGATCATGCAGAGAAACATCATAGTCCAACAATGGAAGATAAAACCAAATGGAGAAAGGTAAAACCTCTCTAAAAAGGAATAACCGGCAAACCTCCAAAACCGAAAACGCAACAAGTTTTCCATACGAAATTCGTTTTCGGTGAACTTGGGTTTCGTGAAGATCACAACAAGCACCAAAACCCAACAAGGAGAAAACCAAATAAGAACCAAGAAAGATGAAATGCCAAGTATGCAAAGGTTTGAGCTCTCCACAAAGATGCGATCAAGTTACTCACTTGAGAGCCCCTCTTGATAGTACGCCGTCTATCCTAAAACCCGGTCTCCACTAACAACATGAGACCGGTAAAATAGAAAACCTATCAAGATCATACCTTTGCCTTGCGCATTCCACTTGAGCTCGATGATGACGATCTTGACTCTCTCAAGTTGGAACACCTTTCTTGATTGTGCTTGCTAGCACATGCTTGATGAAGACTTCTCCAAATGCTCCCCCATACACCATTATGGGAGGGCCTCGCTAAGCTCCGTCTTCATGTCTCCTTTGCAAGCTTCAATCAAATGATATCTTCGAGATGGATCATATTGAGCTTGCACTTCATCTTCTTCTCTTGATATGTATGATGGCTTGGGGTTAAACATGATTGTTCACTCAATCTTCTTTTCCAAGCCATACTTGCAATAAGCTCAACTCTACACATGACCATTCTTCATATAAACCCTTGAATAGACATTGGTCATCATGTCATCTTCTAGAGTCCAACACATGAACTCCAATCATTTCCTATGGACAAGATCTACAAGTATATCTCAATGCAAACATTAGTCCATAAGGATTGTCATTAATTACCAAAACCACGCATGGGGCAACACATGCACTTTCAATCTCCCCCATTTTGGTAATTGATGACAATCCCTTTTACGAGGGTTTATATAATGAATTAAGCAACCAAGCAACACAAAGAGCAAGGATGCAAGAGCAAGAAAGGCAAATGCTTGAGAACGAAACTAAAGCATAAAACCAACAACTCTTAAACCCTCTAAACTTCTCCCCCATTGGCAACGATTGCCGAAATGGGTGAAAAGTAAGAAGGCCAATATAATAAGAGCTCCCCCATAATGTGTGCATTTCTCATAATATGAGTGAAATCAAATGCACATATCCAATAACGAATAGTTGGAAAGGAGATCAAACTATATTGAGGATCCAAAGATTGCAAATGAAAATCAAATAGAAAGATACTTCAACGAAAGAAGCAAGCAATCAAAAGGATCCGAAAAATGTTCTAAATATCAAGAGGGAACTCCCCAAGGTACGTGCACAAATAGGATTTCTATTTCAATATAGTGTGCACAACATGGAATCCTCACTCCCTCCTAGATAAATTCGAACACAAGCCCATGCAAGAGAATATAAATGAGAAGAGGCAAACAACTTGCAACAAATAAACTTTTGCAACATGAGCAAGGAGCGGCAAATAAAAGGATGGGTGTGAGATATAAAGACATTTTAGGAGACTAATACAAGGATGAGCAAAATCATCAACATAGTCTTTCAAAAAGTGTTGCACATAGTGCATATCATGTCTTTCACATACTCACACACCAACGGAGATATCAAATAGCTCCACAAGCTTATTAAGATTCAAAGCATAACACAAAAAAAAAGCTTGTGCCTTTAATTAGAACCACCAAAGATCAAAAGCAAAGAGGTGGTCACTAAAGAATTGGAATATCAATTAAAGATGTAACTATTCTCATGTGTATAAGTTTCTAAGTAGACACGAATCACGAAGATATGTCCACAAAAAACATGTACACACAAATAGGTACAAAGGTAAAGTCATGATATCCAAGAGGAAGTCATAAATACACCAATAAGATTTTGCTTAAAAGCATAGCACAAAGCTCAATTTTATCTTAAAGGGATATAGATGAACTTCCAACACATACTCATCATAGCATCAAAAACTATCCACAAAGGATAAAGGTGATAAACGGGATGCTCCGAGTAAGATAACAAGTATCACAAAGCAAATGATTTTGAAAAACATCAATGTTGCACATGAGAGACTTTAAGTAGAAAGTGCTAGATTGACATAAATGGGATCGATGAATCATGAAAATGAATATATATATTCCCTTTGATATGTAATCATCCCGGCTAACTCACATTTGCAATAAAGACGTTTTGCAAGAATCAAAAGAATTGCAACCAAAGAGATTCATGCCATGAAACAACCTACACAAGGTTGAGAGCTAGAAAAGTATGCATGAGGTAGATACTTGTTACCGAGATAGCATTGGTGATGTAGAAGATAGGAGCTCATGATCATCCAAGCTTGGCTCCAATAAGCACATGGTGACAACACCTTCCTTGTAGATGAGACAAGCTTCCAATGCATCTCCAATATACCTAAAACAAATTCAAGTACAAAATGGTACCCAAACTCATTGGGTCCAAAGTAGTTAGAGCAACTACAATACATAGGACAAACTCCACATAAATATGTGCATATTAATGTGAAATTGAATTTCATGCACATCTTAGCCATTTAGGATTTGATGGAGTTTATCCTATATATTGGATCAACGAAAGTAAGCATGCCAAAGATATACATATAATAAATATGCATGCACATGACTTTCAAGAACCAAACGAGATATAATTTAGACAAAACACCAAGTAAACCAACAAAGCACACACAAGTGTGACAAGAAAACAAATGTCCAAATTATATCAAATACCAAATCAACACATGAGTGAAGATACCACTTTGAAAAGATACCAAATGAAAATGTGGTCAAGGAATAACCAAACCCTCTACATTTTCATGATGGCACAAAGTACCAAGACGAAAAATGTTGTCTTCAAGAGACATATCATCGGGATCAAATACCAAATGAAGACAACTAATGTTCAAAAACATATAGGATTGCTCCCCCAAGATGTGTGCATTATTTATGATTTTGCATTTGAATACAAAATGCACACAAATGAGATCATCACTCTCCATAAATATATTATTCGACCACTAGTCATGTTCAAGAAGCAAGAAATTGCAATACCAATTTAAAGAGCGGTGTTTTACTCAAAGTAGGATAGCTTCCCAAGAATAGTGCATTATCAAGAAGTATGACTTTTGAAGATCAATGCACAAGAATTGGTTCATTGCTTTTCCCAACTCAAGAAAGCACAAAACAAATTTCAAGTAGAGCAATAAAGGATCCAAAGATACAAGGAAGACAAACGAGAGTTAGATCAAAACAAATCCTTGGCAATCAAATAAGGCAATTCAAAGCAAGAGCCAAATGAATATGATCAATATATTTACCACAATATGATTATCACTTGCAAGACAAGTAATGTATGGAGATATTTCTCGGTGGTGGATTGCAAAGATATATTCAAGATCATATTCACAAAACATAAGCATATGGCAAAGGATAGGAATTAAAAGCCATGCTTAGATAGATAGATATTCTTGATAGCTTCAAAAATCACGCAATAGTGCAAAGCAACTCCAAGGAGTAGCTTGAAGCAATTGGTTTCCCAAAGAGATATATGAGAACATATTTAGGGAAAGCCATATCAAGAAATTCCATCACAAACAAGATCCAACGGAGAGAGGCAAAAAGCATTTAAGCAAAAAGGAACTTGTTTGAGAAACATGCCACAAAGGAATAAGATAATGAAGATATCAATTCTAGGTGGCAATACCTCACATGTTCACATTTTCTAGGCTTGTAATATGCACATAGCTTATTACTCCCCCATAACGTGATAATCCATTTTCTTTAAAGCAAGAGGCAAACAAAACCAACTCGAGAAATTAATGGACATAATAGAATTTGAATTTCTCATGAGCATGACATACCACATAGAGAATAGATAAGATTGATATATCATCACTAAGTGGTATTCCTCATGTACACACATTTTTGGTTTGTGAAGTGCACGAAGCATATCACTCTCCAAAAATGGAATGGTCCATTAATCTCTCAAAAGAGAGCCAACAAGGTAATATATCAAATAAAAGCAATAAGGCTCAACACAAGTAAATGGTGTGCAAACCAACATACACATACTTGATTTCTCAAGATAAGTAAGTAGAGAGCACAACACATACAAACACTAGCAAGGTACAAAACCAAACACATGCAAGGGTGCAAGCAACTTTCAATGTATATATGATTTAAATAAAAGTTACCGCAAGGAGGAAACATTGGATATGAGGTAGAACAATATAATCCAAATGACTTGGCTTGAGAGAATATAATTGATGAAGATCCCTTAATTCTTCATGATGTAGCCAAGTCTCCAATGCCTCCAACAACACCTATTGATCAAGTTTTAGCTTGTTGGTCCCCAACCAAGTTGGGTCCTAAGAGGTTAGTCACAATAGGTTTGGCAACCCAAATGGTTCTTTTCTTGACACCACTTTGAGTACCAACATATTTGGCAAACACATTGCCAACCTTATCCTTCCGAAGAGAATAAACATCATCAATATAATGGGGTTGGATAAGGTACCATTTGTGCATGAAGAAGCAAGGTGACCCTTCTCACGGCATAGGTAGCAACATCGACTTCCTCCTCTCTTCTTGGTTGGAATCTTGACTTGAGGAGGAGTAGCTGATTCTTCTTGGGAAGAGGTCGTTCTTCAACTTGAGGAACTTGAGTTTGAACTTGAGGCTTCTTCCCTTGTTGCTTCTCACTAAGAGCCTTCTTCTTCAAAGGGCAAGATCTAACATGGTGCCCTTCAACTTTGCACTTGAAGCAAACAATCTTGGCCGAATCTTTAACTTGTTCTTGGCCCTTGTTCTTCTTGATAGACTTGGACTTGTTCTTGTTATTGGAGTTGAATCCAAGTCCACTCTTGTCATTGGGGCGTCTTTGAACACTCAACATATTGTCAAGTGTGGACTTCCCAACATGACGCTTTTCCAAGTCTTTCTTCAAAGAAGTGACTTGGGCCTTGAGCTCATTTAGTTCCTCTACATGGTTAGTATCAACAAAAACACTAGAGGAAGTAGAAGCTTCATTGTTAGAGCAACAAGGCAATGAAAGTAATTCATCACAAGATGTAGAAATATTGTGAGTGGATGAATCACTAGGACTAGCACATGGCAATAAAGCATTTTAGTAGAAGTTGTGCCTTTGTCCACATGAGGCTCACACGATGTTACCTTTGTAGAAATAGCCTCATGAGCTAACTTTAGCCTAGCATGGGATGCTAGAAGATCATCATTAGAGCTAGAAAGCTTTTCATGACTTTCTTCCAATTTCCCATACTTGCTAGATAGCAACACAAGTTGAGCCCTTAGCTCAACATTTCCTTCAAAATAGATGCTTCACAAGAAGTGGAGTTAGTAGCACAAGCATCATTAATATTAGAAATAGAAGGAGACAATTTGGCAAGCTTATCATTCTTAGATAGTTGAGTTTGGAGTTGATCATGAGACTTGATAAGGAGAGAGTGTTCACTTTCTAAAGCCTTGTGAGCTTTGTCAAGTCTCTCTATGTCCTCACTTAGTCTAGCATTGCCAACACCAAATTCAACTTTTTCCTTTTTAAGCACTTTAATTTAGCAAGGGCATGATCTCTTTCCTTAATGATTTTAGCAATAATAAGATCATTAGACTCATCAAGAGATTCAAGTCTCTCTTCAAGAGAAGACCTAAGTTCTTCTTCTTCTTCAAGAGAAGCTTTCAAGGAAGCTATAGTAATAGAGTCATCCCTCTCAATTTGACATTTCTCATCAAATTGACTTTCCAAATCCTCAATGAATTCCCTACTCTTAGTAACATAATCAATGATTTCACAAAGAGGAGGGATAGCTTTACTACCTTTGGGGAGAGCACCAAGTACCATCTCACCCATCTTGGTTAAGGATTCAAAATCAAAACCTTCTTCATGAGAATCCTCATCCTCATCATCACAATTTGGATTTGAGGTGGGAGACACCTCGGAATCCTTAGCCATAAGGCAAACATGATTAAAGAATGAAGAATTACTTGAAGCACCATTTAGGTCCATGTCTTGTTCCAACAAATGTTGGGATTCCTCTACATTGTTAGTCATGCAAGTACTAGAGGATATGGAAGCATTGTTTTCATGGCAACAAGACATATGAAGCATATCATCATGAGATTTAGTTAAACAACTATTACATGATATGCAAGGACTATCAACTCTAGCATGTATGACATTTGGAGTGCTAGAAGAGTTTAAGTCCAAAGATAGAACATTGCAATGTGATAGAGAAGAAGTATAATCAATAGTAAGTTCACCATCACCAATGCAATTTCTATCACCACTCACCATATCATTACCTTGTGACAAATCACATGTTGGTGAAGTGGAAGAAGTTGTGAACTCATCACGGCCGGAAGTGGAAGGAGAACAATCATCCTCAATAATTTTGGACACTTCATATATATCTTGAAGCTTGGTCCAAAGCTCATGAGCGTTCCGAAAAGGCATGATTGAAGCAAGAACTACATCGCTCAAAACACATATAAGACCATTAGAAACTAGAGTCTCGAGATGAGAGTTTTCCTCATCCTCTAAAGATAATTCTTGAGAATCCTTTGGAGGAGAAAAACCCACATCCACAATCCTCTTAATATAATTTGGACCCATGGCCCTAAAAAGATTAAGCATGCGAATTTTCCAAACATCATAATTTGTGCCATCGAATATGAAAGTGGGATCGTGCACTAATTCCCTAAACGACATCTTTTACTCTCTAGGCGGTAAAGCCCAAAAAGAGAGCCCAGGCTCTGATACCAATTGAAAGGACAAGGATGTCGCCTAGAGGGGGGGGAATAGGCGATTAAAACTTTTCCGGTTTAGGCTTGCTAATTGCGGAATAAAACTAGGTGTTTAAATTAACAAGCCAACAACCTAAATAAACTAGGCTCACCTATGTGCACCAACAACTTATGCTAAGCAAGACAAGCAACAAGGTGATAGCAATATAGAATACTTCAAGCACGAAGGCTATCACAATGTAAAGTGCATAAGTAAAAAGCTCGGGTATAGAAATAACCGAAGCACGCGGAGACGAGGATGTATTCCCGAGTTCCTCCTTGAAAGGGAGTACGTCTCGTTGGAGAGGTGTGAACCGACACAACGGTTCAACAACCACAAAGGTTTCACCCTCTTCTCCGATGAACCGCACCACAAAGGTTTGGTTCACCTTCCACTATCGGTATTCCTTCGAGGCGGAATCCGGAGCCTTTCAACAACAATCCGAGGCACAACCCACAAAGGGATTGGGGGCTCCCGAACGGCTTTCAACAACAATCCGAGGCACAACCCACAATGGATTGGGGGCTCCCGAACGGCTTCAAGTGACCACACAAGGGTCCAACCACCACAAAGGCGTCTAGGGTCCAAGGACCCAAGAGTAACAAGTTCACAGCTTTCAACTTCCACGAATCCTCGTGGAGAGCACACCGATGCACCAAATGCAAAAGGCAAGAGCACAAGTGCTCAAATCCTTCACTCTCAAATTCCAACAAAGCAACAAATGCTTATGGGGGAAAAGAGGAAGAACAAAGAAGAACACACAAGAACTCCAAGACTAGATCCACTAGGTTCCCCTCACTTAGAGGAGATATTGATTGGTGGAAATGTAGATCTAGGTCTTCTCCTTCAATCCTCCAAAGATCAAAGAGTTTGGGTGGAGGGATTGGGAGATATCAAAGAAATGAGCTTGCAACAATGGAGGAGAGAGAAATCTGGGCGAGCTACTCAGGTAGGAAGGAGGGGTATTTATACCCCTCCAGAAATAGCCGTTGCAGCTCACTTAGGCCGGAACTTCCGGTTGGGCCGGAACTTCCGGTTGGGCCGGAACTTCCGTCCGGGAACTTCCGGACCCCCAGAAAAGCGACTAAAAAACGGTTCGTACTCGGCCGGAACTTTGGCCGGAAATTTGCCGGAACTTCCGGATGGCCGGAATTTCCGGCCAAAACCGGAACTTCCGCCCCTCAGAAAACTGCAGAAACACTGAACACGAAAACGAAGATATCTTGATCATCCGGACTCCGTTTTCGATGTTCTCGGGCTCGTTGGAATCGCAACGAAGAGCTTTACAAGATCATGCAGAGAAACATCATAGTCCAACAATGGAAGATAAAACCAAATGGAGAAAGGTAAAACCTCTCTAAAAAGGAATAACCGGCAAACCTCCAAAACCGAAAACGCAACAAGTTTTCCATACGAAATTCGTTTTCGGTGAACTTGGGCTTGTCGTGAAGATCACAACAAGCACCAAAACCCAACAAGGAGAAAACCAAATAAGAACCAAGAAAGATGAATGCCAAGTATGCAAAGGTTTGAGCTCTCCACAAAGATGCGATCAAGTTACTCACTTGAGAGCCCCTCTTGATAGTACGCCGTCTATCCTAAAACCCGGTCTCTCACTAACAACATGAGACCGGTAAAATAGAAAACCTATCAAGATCATACCTTTGCCTTGCGCATTCCACTTGAGCTCGATGATGACGATCTTGACTCTCTCAAGTTGGAACACCTTTCTTGATTGTGCTTGCTAGCACATGCTTGATGAAGACTTCTCCAAATGCTCCCCCATACACCATTATGGGAGGGCCTCGCTAAGCTCCGTCTTCATGTCTCCTTTGCAAGCTTCAATCAAATGATATCTTCTAGATGCATCATATTGAGCTTGCGCTTCATCTTCTTCTCTTGATATGTATGATGGCTTGGGGTTAAACATGATTGTTCACTCAATCTTCTTTTCCAAGCCATACTTGCAATAAGCTCAACTCTACACATGACCATTCTTCATATAAACCCTTGAATAGAGCATTGGTCATCATGTCATCTTCTAGAGTCCAACACATGAACTCCAATCATTTCCTATGGACAAGATCTATAAGTATATCTCAATGCAAACATTAGTCCATAAGGATTGTCATTAATTACCAAAACCACGCATGGGGCAACACATGCACTTTCACCTCTCCATTTTGCTACTCTTCCACATGGTGGACACTGGGTACTACCCTTGAGGCTTGACTAAGCAGAACGTAGCCATCACATTATCCAACTATTGGCCTAGGTTCACCAACGTGCAGTTTCAAGATGATATTTCCGATGCCGCAACCGTTGATGCGCCCATGTCTAACATGGCTTACATCTTTGAGTAACGTCTGTGGTATGTATACACCATCTATGTTAAAGTTGTTTTTATCCATTCTTTTATAGCTGCTAATTATAATGGGCTATCTCTTTGGGTTTGAATATCAATTTACCATTAATGTTTTGAGGATAACAGAGCCTAGTTCCTTCCGGTATGTGATAAATCAACTAGTTTATTCAAGTCATTGGAAAATCCTTGGGTGGTCCAATTCATACCTCAAGGCATTCCTACGAAGGTATAAGAGATCTCCCTTTGTACTAATGCCTACAAATGAAATAGTGCCACTAATACAACGAGCAGACTACAAAATGTTTCTTCTGATTAAGTCGCTCTTTTCTTTCCTAGTTTCCTCATTGTATTAGTAGCACTAATTTCATTTATTATTTGTTTTATGCAGGATAAAATTTTAGGATGGGGGCAAATAAAAATGAATACACTTTATACTGAACTTTTATAATTCCTAGATCTTATTTTTCAATATCACAATATTGTATGTATAATTTTCTGTGTATTCGCATAGTTTAACCATGTAACTTTAAATATAACTAAATATTAGGTTGTGTATTTGTTGTTTTAGTGAAATTCATTTAAAGATACTAACCAACAAAGTTTGTTCTAAAACTATGTTTCCTACAATGCATAATTTATATAATTTGTAAGTATTTATGGTAAATATCTGTGAAGTATGGTCTCACAAATGTCTCTCTATCGGTTTCTAGTGTAAGATCAAGTAACCATCTTTATATAAACTTGTAAAGTATATGTTGAACCAACGTCACTATCTGTTCATGGTAAAATTTGTCTAGCAAGTCCAAATTTAACAAATAGTTTGAATTATTATATGTCTGTATATGCAAATTTTGTTATTTGAAATGCTTTTATGCATTGTGCTTGTTTCATTTGGTTTACACAAGTCCCCTGTCAGTTTATAAAATAACTTTTAGACTGAATTAGACATGAAAATCTAGTTACGTACATTTCCGTAAGACCTGCAGGACTCACCGCAAAGAGAATAGCATGGTAATTAAACTTATTGTCGCGAATCACATTGTGTTTTTACGTCCCAAGAGGCTCGTCTTATGTATTTGCATTTGCAAATTATCATGTATTTTGCTAATATGGATTTGTTTTTCGGCTAAAATATGCCAACCGAGACATATATGCATGCAGTGATGGAGATTCATTTTTATTTTCAAAATTTAAAATGTTTTATCTTCTAAATCGTAAATCAAAATTCCAACCCGTTTACAATGTTGGCTTTATCGCGACGAGATAAGGTCCCTTATTGATATTTTGTTTATAATCTTTTTATCTCTACTTGCAGATTTTAAACACTTGGTCATGAACACGGGCGGAGTTGGGCACCGGGTAATCAGGGCCCTTCCCTTATGTCTAGGCAAGCACTAGGAATCGGATGCCGATCCCTAGCTTCCCATCGGACTAGTCCATGACCGTAGGATTCTTTTCCTCTGAACCGTGTGATTATGCCCCCTAAAACTACTAGTCCCTGAAATCACGTCCAAACTCCCGCGCCAATTGACTGGTGTTGCCAGCTTTACGTATGCTTCCGAAAACTACTCCTCCCTGAAATCACGTCCAAACTAAGTCCAAACTAATTGCAAACCGTAAATAAGTGGAGTTTGTTACTAGTAATTACTCCCAATTTATTCCGGTTTTTTCGAAAACTATTTCTGAATATAAGGACAGTGGTTACTGTTGCTAATCTCATGTATACATTTTGCTTCTTTAGGCAAGAAAGACAATTTGTTTCCTACAGTAATAGAGTTTGCTTCCCGTTCCGTTGGAAGGTGTCTCAATATGACAAAAGATTGGTCTCTCAGCGGAAGGAACAATAGCACGTATGTAGGTGACAGGAACATAGTGTATTTGAGTTTGAAGCATGTCACATGCAACTTTGAAGCGATTATTTGGTTAAGACATTGTGAAGCGCATGTTGAAGCACGAACGAAGATAATAGTGTTTGCTTCCAATCTTCCAATGTCATAAGCATTTTCTTGTATCAAAATTAGTTCAATAAGATCTATATAATTTGCTTCCAGATGATAATAGTATTTGCTTCGGACAGAACAAATATTTATTTTGATCATCATTGCTTTCTACATATAGGATATAATTTGCTTCAAATTAAAATCGTTTTGCTTCGAGTAATATCAGAATTTGCTTCTATATACAATTAGAATCCATCATAGGTTTGTGTTGTCCAACATAATGCCCGTCGTCCACCTCTCATGGCGAGGACACACCACATCCACGGGGAACATCAGAGGCCCGTCAATGACCTGCAACATCGAGCTCAAGCCACCCTTGGTAACCCTCCCTGCCTCGTGAAGTGCCTAGGAGAAGCACACTTGTCTGCTTCTGACTTCAGAGAGTATGAATAAGTCGCTTGTCCCCGTGGTGGTGCTTCAAACATGAAACATTGATCAACATAATCTCGACCTCGACGTGCTCATCGTCAATGACCTATAGCAGCCATTGGGGATAAGCTAATCTGGAAATGTGTTGGCCCTAATCATGAGCAACATATTTGAGAAATATAGGAAGCATGGGGCAATCTATAAAATATAATGTTCTTGACAATTTAAACAAACAAATGCAAAAATGTAGAAGCATGGTTCTGTTTATGTAAACTTTCAGGAAGAAACACGTGCTTCGGAAGCACGAAGTGTATGCCATCTCAACATAACCAGTACCGCACAAAAGCATCTAAACCTGAAGCATAACTAGTAGCATGAGGGACATATGAAGCATGGATATTTTAAATCAAGAGATTAGTGATATCTCAGCATAAATCATTTGTATTAGAAGCACAAAAAATTCATATACCCGTTTTACATTAGTGCTACCTCAACCTATATCATCTATATCATAAGCATATAAACTTCATATACAGTATTTTTAGATTAGTGCTACCTGAACACTGTATTCCGATGAGTAAGCATGGTTTAAGCCGAAGCATGCCCAGTTCAAAAAAAAAAAAAGCTGAAGCATGTGTATCATTCTCACAAAGCATAATATATTATATATGGAAGCACACAAAAGAATAGCACGTTGGTGATCTTGGAAAACAGGGATTGCATCTCCTAAAATGCAGAAATCATTAGTGCATTGGGAAATAGATCGTATGCAATTACCTTCTCACGAATTGTCTAGTCGATTAACCATTTGAAACGGCCTTTCTTCTGCCATCGGCTGGTAACTTTGATTTCACAAATTCATATACAAACAGACATGAATACATGGATTTAATGACCCAAAAGTTGCAGAAAACTGTCAGAGATAGGGGCCTAGTTTATTGCTTCCACTGGATTCTAGAGGAAATGACAAAAAACCACCACAATTGCGCACAAGACGACGCTAAACCACCATCTTAGGGTTTTGTGACACATAAATACCACTATTGAGGCCATGGTGTGACGTAGAGCACTAATTCGCCTGTTTAAGCCTGCTAACACGTTTTCTGACGGTTTGGCCCCACCTGTCGGGTCTACGTGGCAGAAAAAAACAAGTCAACACTATCTTTTCTTTTTTCCTTTCCTTTTCTTTCCTTTTTCTTTTTTTCTTCTATCCCGTCGCCCTCCTCCGCCCCGCAAGTCAACACCAATCGCCGCCGCGCGCCGGCCATTCCCGACCTGGAGCAGTCCGTGCGGGGGCTGCCCACCTCGCCGGCGCTGCCGCCGCCGCGCTCGAGGTCCATGAAAGGATCGAGTAGGTTGACTAGAGGGGGGGGGGGTGAATAGGCAACTACAAATTTTTCTTTTTCTTTTCAACAAATTTGGGAATTGCTCAAATATAAGTTCTCTAGATATGCAACTAGGTGAACAATCCTATATGATGAGCAATAACCAAGCTAGCAATATATTCTAAACAAGTTAAGCTAGCAATACAAGTAAAGGAAGGTTAAGAGATAACCACACGGTGACGCGGAGATGTTCTACCGAAGTTCACTTCCCAATGGAAGCTACGTCTCCGTTGGAGCGGTGCGGAGTCACAAAGTGAACTCCGAATAGCCTTGATATGGCACACCGTATCTCCCTCGTGTTATCCTCCGATGAGGAGATCCACGAGCCACTATATGATGCCCTCGAGGTCGGCAACAAACCTTTACAAGGATGAGGCACACTCCACAACCGAATTGGAGGCTCTCACCAAATTCCCGCGGCTCCCAAAGCCACAAGAATCACAAGGCCGGGTCGCGTCTCCACAACTTAATTGGAGGCTCCCGGCTAATCCTTGTGGCTACCAAAGCCACAAGAATCACAAGTATCTTCTAGGTATCCAATGTATCAAGTTACACAAGATCTACAAAAGACTAGGGCCCTGTTTGTTTGGGCTGCGGCTGAACGAGAAGCAGCTGGAGCTGGTAGGTTCTGAGAAGCAGCTGGAGCTGTATGGCTGGTGAACTGTAAAAATGATGTTTGGCAACCTGCTTTTAGGACGGCTGGTGGACATACAGCTGATGGTTAAAGTCTGAAATACCCTTATTTGCCGAAGATGATGTATAATTACTGATGACATGATTTAGCTGATTATACTTTATACTAGATTAAATAATATGGTTAGTCCATTTTATAAGGATACTTTTTTATGTTGTTTGATTAATGATTATAATAAAATAAACTAGAAAAAATGAATATATGCATATGTATTATGGTAACAACAAAATAAAAGCCAAGTCTTTGTAGCCATACTAACTACATCTCCTTTCAAAGCATCTATATTTTCACTAGTCACATTCCTTTTACAGTGGTACGTCCGTGCGTGACCGGCATCGTGTAGCAGGTTTGTCGTCATCCTCGTACAACAGCGTCTCGTACACGTACAGCGGCAGTAGCTTGGACGGCCTCCAACAGCAATCGTACACGTACACAACAACCTCGTGGAGCAGCAGCGACGGCGTCCAACAGCAGGTTGCTTGTATTCACGCGGTGGCATTTGGCCGTAAATAATCAGAACTTCAGGTGCAGCATCGTATACCGATTCGATTTCAAGTCACAAGCTGCGGGAAGCTGCCGGAAAGCACCCTCGGACGTGCTTGTCGGCTGCTAGTGCTAATCTGAGAAGCGCTTAAAGAAGCCGACTACTAAAAGTTTGGTGTTTGGTTGAGCTTGTGCTTCTAAAGTCTCAAAAGCAGCATAAGCACAAGCCCCAGCCCAAACAAACAGGGGCTAGGTCGATGTAGACAAATCGGCTCGGTGGAGTTGCGGATCTAGGGCTCCTCCTTCACTCCTCAAAGTATCAACGTGTTTGAGTGGTTAGAGTGGGAGCTCTAGTAGATTGAAGCTTGCAACAATGGTGGAGACAGAGTGAGGGATCAAGCTTAGTCCACCGGAGGTAGGTGGAGGGGTATAAATACCCCTCCCAGAAATCTGGCCGTTGGAGCTGAAAACAGCCCGCAGCGGTAGTACCGGGCCTCGCCCGGTAGTACCGGCTGACAGGGAATTGACGGCCTGGCGCCAGACTGGTCAACGCCTTCTCCACGCGCGCATCGGTAGTACCGGACCGCCTGGTCCGGTAGTGCTCCCCACCCGGTAGTACCGCGCTTACTACCGGGGCTACTACCGGATTAAATCGAGCGAGTCCAGAGAGCTTTCGGAGATCCGGTACTAGGCCCGGTACTGGGCCCGGTAGTTCCGCATGGTAGTACACCCGGTAGTACCGGGGTGAACCCGGTAGTACCGGCTGATGCAATGAAGACTGCTTTTCTTCCATTTCTTGAGACAAAACCTGTGCAATATTAATTGATACAATCCTGCACACTTTTAGCACACACATTAGACATCTAAGTGTGTTGTCAACAAACATCAAAACACTGTGGGGAAGGATATGTCCTTTCAATCTCCCCCTTTTTGGTGTTTGATGACAACATACTTAGGAGAAACAAATGATTTGCAAAAGATAGACGGGGCTCTCCAAATTGTGTGTTTATTAGGAATTTGCTTTTGAATGCAAAAACACACCATATAAAATGGGCGGAGCTCCCCCTATATTTTACGAACCAAGCAAGTTCATATGGATAACAATTAAAACAACTTGCACAATATAAGCAACAATAAGCAAGTAACATACTAGATAGGTCTTATTACAATACCATAAGTTCAAGGCATGTCTTACATCATGCATAGAGAAGTTCAAAGCAAATATCCAAATAAAGATAGAGATGAAACACAAGCATAAAGATCAAACGAAGTGCAAGCTTGTGTTTCCACCCATGCAAATCCCACGGCTCATCCTAAATAGAACACATTCTCCCCCTTTGTCATCGAAATGCCAAAAAGGGAGAAGCGCGATGCTAACACGTCCCTAGGAGCATCAAGCTCCACCCGCGCCGTGGTGGGTCGAAGAGGAGGCCTGGAAGCGATCACCATGTGGAGGAGCATCTTCATCACTCCAGTAACCATGCTTGGACACCCATTCCTCCTTTGGAGTGATACTTCTTCAGAACCATCGGAGACTGAATCTGCATATGCCTCATCATTGCTTTGTGTCGCTGTGCTGCCTTCTTGTGTTGCACATGAGCTTCATACAGACGGTCTTCCAAATCCAGTTTGAGGCAAAAGGCCCTCTTGGCCTTAATCTGCAGCTTCTTGAACCATGAAGGTTCCTCAAGAGGAGGTGCACTCCCACTAGCTCTCTCAGCTTCAGCAGCAGCCTCAGGATCAATGGGCTTGGTTTTGGGAGGAGCATGAGACTTGATACGCAGTTCCTTCACCAGATGAGCCACAACGGGGCTGCCATCCTTCATGATATCTTCTCCATTCTTCTTGAGAGCCCACTTGCGGCGAATGAGCTTCATAATGTATGGGCCATAGATGGGGGCCCTTCTATCAATGATTGTGGACCACAAGTCATTCCACATCCAATCCATCACATCAAGCTTCTTGCCTTTGCCTTGATTTTCATATGAGAGCTTGAGAAGGTCAAACATGAAGCCATGAACCTCATCCCAGTTTCCCACACGGGAGCAATGGTTTCTCTATAGACACGGTGGAGAATCTCAAAAGGACGCACAAGATGAGCAGTTTTACCGGTGGTGCCTCTTTCCATAGTGATTGGTCCAAGAACATCCTTGGAGCTGGATCGATCATTGTCATGGCATCTCCATCCACTAGCAACACTCTCACCCTTGTCTTCATAGCCTAGAAGCTCTCCAAACTCCGCCAAGGTGGCAGAAAGCAAGGTGTCCTTGGTCATCCACCATAGTCCGGGCTTCATCATGGTCAAGGTAGACGGTGGCAAAGAACTGAATGATGTAGTACTCAATGTAGGGATGGTTCTCCTTCATGATGTCAATCAGCCCAAACTCTTCACACATAGCAAGTGTCTCATCAAAATAGCCCTTGTGCTTCGAGTTTTTCATGTAAGGAATATCAAGAGTGTGTTGGACAACCACGGAGTAATCCTTGTGGAGATAGATTTCCTTGTAGATGGCTTCTTGATCATTTGTGTAAAAGTGCGGATTCCGCACAAGTGGTGACCTCTCCTCAGCATAGGGATTCTCTTCTCTGAGCTTCTGATAGTCATCATTCTTCCATAAGTGAAGTGCTTTGCGGGCTCTCGAAGGAGGAGCAGTGGTGGTACGAGCAGCAGCTGAAGTTCTTCCCTTGCTTGAGTTCTGGCTGTGGTGCGAGCAGGCAAACTTCCTCTTCTTCTTCTTCAATCTCATCCTCCACAAGACGTGGCTTCTTGTACCACGGCGGCTACCTGTGAAACAGCATATAGGTAGGGCAGGGAATAGATGAGTGCACAAGTTCACGGATAAGGAATCAAAAACTAGCCAATAGATGTAAAGAAAGGTTGAATCGAGCAAATTTGGAAAACCCGGTAGTACCGGGCGCCCGGTAGTACCGGCTGAGCCGATTCAAGACTGAAATGGCACAAAATCGAGAGATTCAACCATACATTACACATATATGCTAGCTAACAAGGCCTAGGTGATCATCCATCCAACTTTAACCGTTGCCAACGGAGCTACCAACATTTCCTCTCCATACATCTAGGTTTCAAGATCTAGAAACAAAGAATGCAAAGAACGGGGAAATACCGGAGGCCATGGAGGAGATCGACGAGGGGATCGCTCCCACGGAGCAGATCTGGCCGGAGATGGCGGAGACCGGCGGCCTAGGGCGGCGGCCGGAGCAGGGCAGAGGAGGCGACGGGTGTGTTCGTGCGGGTGGGGAAAATGGGGAATAACCCCCACCCTGCCCGCACGGATATTTGATACCCGATTCCCGGTAGTACCGGGGCGGACATCCGGTACTACCGGGGCCTGAATCTTTGCGAGCAGCAGAACTGCTTAGATTCAGAGCCCGGTACTACCGGATCCCACCCGGTACTACCGGGGCCTCCTAAGAAACCCCAGTTTTCTCTTTTTGTGTAAGGAATTTGAACTTGTGCAAGATGGAAGTTGTTTTGAGATAGATGAAAGGCATAGGATTAGATCAACACACTGGAGATGGTACTTCATACTCAATTTGCAAGAATCAAACACACACAAAAACACCAAATTGAGCATGTTTTCCATAGGAGCACTAGAAAACCAATAAAATCCAAATGAAACCAACTCTTCACAAGGAAGAGGGCGGTGGCCGAGGCCACCATGTATGAGTATGTGGTGTGAAACCGCGAAGATATATCTTGGGTCCACGGCCACTACTCGTCATTTAAGCTCACAATTCATAGAACGAATATAGAGATGCAAATGAATTCTTACTATCGGCATAATGGGGGGAGGGATGGTCCAATGGATTAGGACCGCACTCCCCCTATGTCCATGCCTACATCTAAACCAAATAAGTATCGTCTAATATGGGTAGGTATGCAAGAAATCCACTAAATCCAATTGGATATGTCCACCACATTAGTTCTCCTCTCAACTCCTTGAATCTTGCTTCACCAAGAGGCTTTGTGAACATATCGGCGAGTTGATGCTTGGTGTTGACATACTTGATTGCAATATCACCCTTCTCAACATGATCTCGAATAAAATGATACCGAATCTCAATGTGCTTGGTCTTGCCATGAAGAACCGGGTTGTGTGCAATTTTAATAGCACTTTCATTGTCACATAAAAGAGGCACTTTGTCACAAATGACACCATAATCCTTTAAAGTTTGCCTCATCCATAATAATTGTGCACAACAACTACCGGCGGCGATGTATTCGGCTTCGGTGGATGACGAGGCCACACAATTTTGCTTCTTGAAGACCAACTCACAAGGGACCTACCAAGGAATTGGCATGTACCCGAAGTTGATTTTCTATCCATTTTGCAACCCGCCCAATCCGCATCCGAATAACCACAAGATCAAAGCTTGTACCATGGGGATACCAAAGACCAAAGTTGGGAGTATCCATCAAATATCTTAGAATCCTTTTGACCGCGGTTTCATGACTTTCCCTAGGACTTGATTGGAATCTTGCACACATACCCACACTAAACATAATATCCGGTCTAGATGCACAAAGGTAAAGCAAAGATCCAATCATAGAACGATAAAGCTTTTGATCAACTTCCTTACCATCCGGATCTAAGTGAAGATCCGCCTTGGAGTCCATGGGAAACTTATATGGCTTGGCATTGTTCATATCAAATTTCTTGAGCATGTCCTTAATATACTTGGCTTGACATAAGAATGTTCCTTCTCGAAATTGGTGGATTTCAAAGCCAAGAAAATAATTCAACTTTCCCATCATGGACATCTCAAATTCCTTGGTCATTAGCTTGCCAAATTGATCACTAAATTCACGGTTAGTGGAACCAAAGATAATATCATCAACATATATTTGGCATACGAAAAAATCTCCATTTACCCTTTTTGTAAAAAGAGTGGGATCTATTACCCCAATTTCAAAGCCACGGTCTACTAAGAACTCCTTGAGATGATCATACCAAGCACGTGGAGCTTGCTTGAGCCCATAAAGAGCCTTATGTAGTAAGTAGACGTGGTTAGGAAATTTAGGGTCTTCGAAACCCGGAGGTTGTTTAACATACACCAACTCATTTAGTGGACCATTTAAGAAAGCACTTTTAACATCCATTTGATATAAGACAATATTATGAGTAGATGCATAAGCAATTAGTAAGCGAATGGATTCAAGTCTAGCAACGGGGGCATAGGTTTCACCGTAGTCGACTCCTTCGATTTGGGTGTAGCCTTGTGCAACCAATCTTGCTTTGTTGCGGATGACTTGACCATGTGAGTCTTGCTTGTTCTTAAATATCCACTTGGTTCCAATGACATTATGGCATGTGTCTTTGGGTTTTTCAACTAATGACCATACTTTGTTGCGCTCGAAGTTGTTCAACTCTTCATGCATAGCCGCAACCCAATCCATATCTTCAAGAGCATCATATACCTTGAGAGGTTCTAAGCTAGACAAACAAGAGACATGACCACAAAAGTTAGATAATTGTTTGCGTGTGGACACACCCTACGATACTCCCAAGGATATTTTCTTTGAAGTGGGAAAGATGATCCAATTTTGATGCACGCCGGATGACCCGGCGTTCCATGGCTTGACCAATTGTTTCACCAACACAAATATCTTCATCATTGCCTTCATCTTGCTCATGGTCAACCCGAAGTGGAGTTCTTGGAGTTGTGGGTTCATTATGTTCTTGTTCACCACTAGAGTTGGGTGGGTCTTGACCATCTTCTTGATCATTGAATGAATATCATGTTCTTGTTCTTGGATAGTTTCTTGATCAACTATTGAGGTGGATGGCTCAACTTGAGTAGAACTTGTTCCTTCTTCTTGAGTATCATCAATAGGTCCTTCAATAGGAATAGTTCTCCAATCCCCATAGTTCTTATGGCTTGAGATGGAGCATCATCACCTACATCATCATGATCAATATGCTCCGCTTGGGAGCCATTATCCTCGACAAACTCCACGTTCATAGATTCTTCAACACACCCGGTGGATATGTTGTAGACCCTATAAGCATGAGACTTTGCGGCATATCCAACAAGTATACCATCAAAAGATCTAGATTCAAATTTAGCAATTTTGCAACCTTTAATGTAAACATGGCATTTGCAACCAAAGACTCGAAAGTAAGATACATTTGGCTTTTTACCGGTGAGGAGTTCATATGGTGTCTTTTCCATGAGAGGACGGAAGAAGAGCCGGTTTGAGTAGTGACAAGCGGTGTTGATGGCTTCGGCCCAAAAGTTGTATGGGGAATGAAATTCGGCCATCATAGTTCTTGCCATATCAATAAGAGTGCGGTTCTTCCTTTCGGCGACACCATTTTGTTGGGGAGTATATGCAGCGGAATATTGGTGTTGAATGCCCTCCCCACTTAGGAAATCATCCATAGTGTAATTCTTGAACTCCGTACCATTGTCACTTCTAATTGCCAAAATCTTGGAGTCATATTGGCGTTGAACTAGGGTTGCAAAGTCAATGAATATCTTTTGAGTTTCACTCTTCTTCTTGATGTAGAAAGTCCAACAATATCTTGAATAATCATCCACAATCACCAAACAATATTTCTTGCCACCAAGACTATCATATGTGGGAGGCCCAAAGAGATCCATATGAAGGAGCTCCAAAGGCCTCTTAGTGGAGATAATGGTCTTCTTGGGGTGATTCTTTTCATGCATCTTTCCGGCTATGCAAGCACTACAAGGACGATCTTTGGAAAAATTAACATCGGTTAGTCCTACCACGTGTCCACCCTTTACAAGAGTTTGTAAATTTCTCATACCGACATGGCCTAGCCGGCGATGCCAAAGCCAACCCTTGTCGGATTTAGCCATTAGACACGTGGCAATTTGAGTGGTCTCTTTCGAGAAATCGACCACATACAAACCGTTCTCACGAAATCCAACAAAGGCTACTTTAAGAGATTTTGTGAAAAGGATGGTCACGTGGTATTTATTAAAGATAACGGTGTAACCGGCATCGCATAATTGACCAACGGAAAGTAGATTATATGAAAGGGATTCAACAAGGAGGACCTTCTCAATTGATAACTCCGGTGTGATCACCACCTTGCCATATCCCAATACCTTAAGTCTTGTATTGTTCCCAATGGTGACATGAGAGAATGAGAGTAATTGTTTCAATAAGCCCTTTACTACTTCTTTGCTTCCGGTCATGTGAGATGAACACCCACTATCAATGAGCCATGAAGATCCACCGGAAGAAAAGCCCTACAATAAATCAAGTCTTTGATTTAGGTACCCATTTTGGAATGGGTCCTCTTTTGTTAGTCACAAGGGTCTTTGGAACCCAAATAGCATAGTGATAATCATCTCCATATGAGGTACCAACATATTTAGCAAAAACATAACCATTTCTAGATTTCATAAGCACATATGAGGGGTTATATTTTCCGGCAAAGTCATTGTGAGTGGCATTGCCCCTTGTGGCTTTACCACCCACAATGGGTTCAACATTCTTCTTGCCCAACTCCCCCTCCTTCACAAAAATAATATCTTTTGAAGGGGAGGTAGGCATCTTCTTCTTGTTTGCCTTCTTGGACTTGGGAGCAAACCCAAGCCCTTCCTTGCCAACCACTCCCTTTTGATTGGTCAAAAGATCATTGAGGTTCTTTTCCCCTTGGATGCAAGTGGCTAGACCCTTTTCAAGTTGGGCCTTCAACCTAGTGTTCTCCTCCATGAGAGATGCTTTAAGACATAAGGGTTAGTAGCACAAGCATTGGCATCTTTATCATTATGAGGAGTGGTGAAGCTAGCATATATAAATTGAGCTTGTAATTTAGCATATGACCCCTTGAGCTTGGTGAGCTCACTTGAGGTCACCTTGTGGGTTTCCCTAAGTTGCTCAAAATTCTCAAGGAGTTTGTTATGACTCTCTACAAGCTCATCATTTTTAATTTTTAGATCACTAGCAACTTGAATAGAGGTTTCACGGGTTTCTTTTGCCTTGGATAAATCCTTGGCTTGGGTCTCCTCAAGTTGCTCCCGGAACACTTGTTCCTCAACAAGTTGATCTTCTAGCTCACCAATTTTATCGGCATGATCACGTGCATGCCCCTCAAGCTCATAAATCCTATTCTCCTTCTCCTCAAGGAGGTGTTTGGCTTCTCCATATTGGTACATGAGAGCCTCAACCATTTTCTTGGTTGGACCTTGGAGCTTGTTTATAAGAGGGTAATTGTATCCTCTTTCTCTCATTTTTCCCTACATCCTCAACACAATCCAAGAGAGATGGTTTAGAGGAGATAGTAATTTTAGGTGGGGAATTCACCTTGGTTTCCTTGGCCATGAGGCACATAGGCTTGGGATCTTGTTGTCATTTGGAGCGGAGAAAAGGGGTGCCAATGAAGGAGGAAGGTTGCCCATTGCAAGAGCCGCCATCCCCACTTCCTCACTTGTATCATCATCCTCCTCTTCGCCACCGGACTCATACTCTTCTTCATGTGTTGCGGTGACAAGAGCCTTTTGAGGTTCTCTCTTGATGAGGTACTTGATGGGCTTGGTGAAGAACTTCTTCTTCTTTAAGATGAGTTGGCCTCCAAAATCTTCTCTTCTCTCATAGGGGCAATCCTTCACAAGGTGATTGTCCTTTCCACAATTAAAGCACATTCTTTTCATTTGTGGGGAGAAGTTGCTTCTAGGGAGAAGTTGCTCTTGATATTCTTTTTGTTCCAATACTTGGTGGCGGCAAGAGCAAGCACCTCATTGAGTTCACCCACAAAATCTTCTTCATGATGACCACTTGTGCTTTCTTCATATCTTGGATGTTCTTCCACATGAGCCTTCAAGGCAAGGTTCTTTGTGCCACGAATTTGGTTGATGGAAGACTTGGAAGTGGCCTTCAAGGTATCATAAGTGACGAATTGTGCCAATATGTCATTGGGAGACATTGTTTTGTAGTCCGCTCTTGTATGGAGATTCATCACCATATTTTCATTGTATGGAACAATGGTCTTGAGGAACTTGGCTTTGACCCATTCATCATCCATATCTTTCTTTCCATTTTCCCTACATGCACAACAAGCTTGGTGAGTCTTCGGAAGAGATCCGATGGTGTCTCTTCTTCTAGCATGATGAAGTTGTCCACTTGATGTTGAAGGATGGCGTCGTTGGAGCGTTGAAGGCCCTCATTTCCTTCATATACCGATGCGAGAAAATCCCAAGCCTCCTTGGTGGTTTTGAGATTCCGCACTTGATCTTCATCATGGGCGGTCATGGCACTCTCAAGGATGTACTTGGCATTGGCATCAAGTTGTTCATCAATCTCTTCTTGCCTTGTCAAGTTGGAGGGATCAACCGGAGATAACCATTTGAACCACCCTCCAAAGATGCACCGATGAGCTGCGAAAATAAGACTCCATAGATTTCTTCCAAGTGAAATAACGAGTATTATCAAGCTTAGGAGGTGGCCTACTTAGGTTGGTTATATGAGGTTGAGTGAGTGGAACTTGAGTGAGATATGAAGTAGGTGGAGCAAAGTTATGAGGAGGCTTCTCACTAGTTTTAGGTTGATCTTTGTTATCCTTAACAACCAAGGCCTCAACGTTAGACACCGGTTGATGAGGAGGCATTTTGATTATTAATGACCCGAGTAAACACCTCGTCCACCATTTTGCCTTTCATGAACCCAAAGAGTTCAATCATGGCTTTCATGGTGACCGGGGCATTATCATCGGGGGGGTTATCCCCGCTTCACTTAGTTCTTTCTCAAGTTGTTCTCTATCATTTTTCTCTTTTGTTCCTTAGCAAGTTTTAACTCCTCCTCGCTAGTCATCCTCCTCTTTAGGCTGTTAAGCCCTTAATAAAGAGACCTTGCTCTGATACCAATTGAAAGGATCGAGTAGGTTGACTAGAGGGGGGGGGGTGAATAGGCAACTACAAATTTTCTTTTTCTTTTAACAAATTTGGGAATTGCTCAAATATAAGTTCTCTAGATATGCAACTAGGTGAACAATCCTATATGATGAGCAATAAACAAGCTAGCAAGATATTCTAACAAGTAAGCTAGCAATACAAGTAAAGGAAGGTTAAGAGATAACCACACGGTGACGCGGAGATGTTCTACCGAAGTTCACTTCCCAATGGAAGCTACGTCTCCGTTGGAGCGGTGCGGAGTCACAAAGTGAACTCCGAATAGCCTTGATATGGCACACCGTATCTCCCTCGTGTTATCCTCCGATGAGGAGATCCACGAGCCACTATATGATGCCCTCGAGGTCGGCAACAAACCTTTACAAGGATGAGGCACACTCCACAACCGAATTGGAGGCTCTCACCAAATTCCCGCGGCTCCCAAAGCCACAAGAATCACAAGGCCGGGTCGCGTCTCCACAACTTAATTGGAGGCTCCCGGCTAATCCTTGTGGCTACCAAAGCCACAAGAATCACAAGTATCTTCTAGGTATCCAATGTATCAAGTTACACAAGATCTACAAGACTAGGTCGATGTAGACAAATCGGCTCGGTGGAGTTGCGGATCTAGGGCTCCTCTTCACTCCTCAAAGTATCAACGTGTTTGAGTGGTTGGAGTGGGAGCTCTAGTAGATTGAAGCTTGCAACAATGGTGGAGAGAGAGTGAGGATCAAGCTTAGTCCACCGGAGGTAGGTGGAGGGGTATAAATACCCCTCCCAGAAATCTGGCCGTTGGAGCTGAAAACAGCCCGCAGCGGTAGTACCGGGCCTCGCCCGGTAGTACCGGCTGACAGGGAATTGACGGCTTGGCGCCAGACTGGTCAACGCCTTCTCCACGCGCGCATCGGTAGTACCGGACCGCCTGGTCCGGTAGTGCTCCCCACCCGGTAGTACCGCGCTTACTACCGGGGCTACTACCGGATTAAATCGAGCGAGTCCAGAGAGCTTTCGTAGATCCGGTACTAGGCCCGGTACTGGGCCCGGTAGTTCCGCATGGTAGTACACCCGGTAGTACCGGGGTGAACCCGGTAGTACCGGCTGATGCAATGAAGACTGCTTTTCTTCCATTTCTTGAGACAAAACCTGTGCAATATTAATTGATACAATCCTGCACACTTTTAGCACACACGTTAGACATCTAAGTGTGTTGTCAACAAACATCAAAACACGGTGGGGAAGGATATGTCCTTTCAGTCCAAATCCGGCCGGCGCCAGCGCCGCGATGTGGAGCTCGCCAGCGTCCTGGCCCTCTGCTTCCCGACGCGCGACCCACCTTCCCAGCCCTGCCCCCGCCCTCTGCTTCCCCGGCGCTGGCCCCGCCTCTGGCTCCCATTGCTGCCCCCGCCATCTTCTTCCCGACGACGCGTGCGGGCTCTTGCCCAGCCGCTTGCACACCTGCTTCAGCCCTACCGGCAGGTTGGCGCGCGACGCGCGCACGCCGCAGGCGACGACCACGACCGGCTGCTCTAGAAGCTCGCCGGCCGGACGCAGACTCGTGCAGACTCGGCAGAGCTCCGGAGGTTGAGCAGGAGGCTGAGCACGCCATCGAGATGCTTCTGGCCGCGGCCGCGAGCTCGAGGAAAATTCTCCATTCGCGTTGCTGCAGCCAAGCTAGCTGCGCCACGGAGCTCATCGCCGTACCCTGGAGCTGGCCACGTGCTCCAGCTCGTCCATGCTCCTCGACAGCCGGACACGCGTGCCGACGGCTAGCACATCTGTTGCTGCCCCTCGACCGCGGCGACGTGATCTTCGATGGCCGGCAGGGACAAGAACGCCGGGTGGCGGGGACTGTGAGGAGCTGGTCCTGCTGCTGCTCCAACAACTCGAACGGAGGGAGCCCTGCCGTACCGGCAAGCTCGAGCAGGCAAGGCGCTGGTGCGTGCGTGTGTCTCATGTTGTGAATTTGATTCTTCCCAATTTGTTCCGAATTTGCTTCTCCTCAACGTTCTGTTCGCATGTCTCGCCTGCGATGGTTGTCAATGGTCGAGCTGCACTAGTACTGGAGAGATAGCCGTGTGCACTTCCTCAGCGCCGCTCAATCCCAAATACGCCGATGAAGCTCGGCGGCGCGGTGCGGCGACCTCGAGCGCGGCGGCGGCATGAAGCTCCTGGAGCGGGCGCCGGTGGGCGTCGGCCACGCGCGGGCGAGCGCGAGCCCTAGCCAGCCCCGAGCGTGGCGCGGGAGAGCGCCAGCCATGTGCGGGCGGGTCGCCGGTGAGCACCCAGCTGCCTAGCACGGACTCCCCTGCGTGTGTATGTTGACCAGGCCGTCCTCTCTCTTCCCCTTGTTTTTTTTTTTTGCCACGTAGGCCTGACGGGTGGGTCCTATTTGCCAGAAACATTATTAGAAAGTTAACAACGAGAGATTAGTGCTCTGCGTCACACCATGGCCTCAATAGTGGTATTTATGTGTCACAAAGTCCTAAGATGGTGGTTTAGCGTCGTCTTGTGCGCAATTATGGTGGTTTTTTGTCATTTCCTCCTGGATTCTATCCATGACGGCCCGGCTGAGCCTCCTTGGACACCTACCTCCGCCGGGCGCCGGTCAGTCCGGCGGCGTCTCCACGCGCGGAGCGCCCTGTGTGCTGCTTCTGTGGGAAATACGATGCGAGCAGGGGCGCAAAGTCGCGGGAACCGGCGACGTGGCAGAATAAATCGAGCATGGGGAGGGGAGTGGAGCAGCGCGGTGGCGGAAGAAATCGGCGGAGGCGAGGTGGGGGATGGGATTGGAGCGAGCGAGCTGCGAGCAGGGGAGGTTTCGCTGGATTAGGGGAGACGTTTTGGGAGCATTGACGTCCGTAATTAAGGTGAAAAAAAAAAACGAACATCGCCGTGGGAGTGGAGCGTCCGATTGAGATGGGATCGACGGCCCGGGTGAGGTCCGACGATTGTTTCCTATAGGACCACGATAGGTAGTATTTACCTTGTGTAAAATAACTTTCGCATAAAAAATGGACCAAATAGCTCAATATAATTTTGTTATGTTTGGGGTGGTTTGTAGATGTACTTCCGGTAAACTTTCGCAAAAGATCCGGCTTTCTCTAAAAAAGAAGATCTGTCTAAACTCAAATCTAAATCACCCCAATTCCCCATCGTTCTTGCTCGCGTCCCCTTCAGTCTTCTATTGCAAATCCAGCCATCGTCAAGCGTAGTGCTGGCCGCTGCCGCCGCCTTCCCAGTGGACTGCTATAGGCTTCCCTCGCCGGTAGAAGGGCAACAGAACGGGGAAATGCAGGACTACCCAGTGGTGTCAAGCCCAGCCGCCGTCGACCACGGCCGACTGCTCGGCCGCGGCTGCCTCCGGCGCTCTGCTTGCTGGGCCGTCGAGTCCGCCAGTGGCTACGTCCGGGGCCGAACCGCAGAACCCCCGTTCCAATCCGAGTCCGCGTCAATGGTACCTCCGATTCCAGCCTGCTATTTTCTGAAATTTTCAACTCGCTTCCGCGTGGCTGCGGCATGCAGTATAGGTCCAGTGAAGTTCTGTTACTTCCTTTCATCGATGTATTAGTGGTGAGCTGATTAATTACGCCAGGAAACCAGTTCTTGATTGCATCTAAGATAAATAACGGCTTTTGAGCGTTCATCCTCGTATCTGTTCGAGATTCAGTTAAGAAGTGTCATAGCCATTTTTTCAGTTCAGTCATGTACAGTTTCAGTGAAGTGTCCAAATTCTTCTGCTTCTCAACTTAGATAATCAAGTTTGCACACCATCTGCTGAAGTATCATGTACAATTACAACTCAACCATCTATGAATTCATCAAGTAATGTGCTTGAATCTAACACAAGCTGATCAGCAGCTCACGAGTTGTTCTAGTTTGCCATAGTAGAACAATATTATCAACAATAAAAGCCACTGAATGAGTCGTATCCATGCACCTAGATACATTTATAGATACAAGCCACTGATGAGTAATGAACTCTTTTGTGGGCGTATTAACTTGATATTTTTGTGAAGAATCAATTATAAAGGGATAAGTTATAAGTGATTTGGGTAGTGGGTCTAGATGCACCCATTAGGTAATTTATTTTTGGTTTTTTTCAGAATGTCAAAAAATTCCAGAAACAAATCCTGACGTACATTACAGCGTGATGTGTTAGCACAAAAATTGGCATGGTGAAAAAACTTTTTTAGCAACCTGTACAAAACAGACAAAATTCTGACACGTATATATATACATTTCGGTATGTCCGAATTTGTCTTTTTTGCACAGGTTGCAAAAAAAGTTTTTTCTTCGCGTAACTTTTTGTGCTGTCTTGAAATGTGTTGGACTACATGCAAAAATTTTATTTTGAATTTTTTGACATTTGGAAAATTGTATTTTGGGTAGTGGGTGCATCTGCACCCACTACCCGTTGTGAATATCCGTTATAAAGGCTTCTTTTTTCTGGAAAAAAATCTAATGAGTAATGAGATTCTTCCCTTGGCCTTGTGAAATGCAATATAATGCTTGGTGAATGAAAACCATCTCGCTGGTGCAGACAAGCCATCTCCATTTGTAATTGTGATGGACATAAACAAGGATTTCAACAAATGAAACCAACTGTTTCTTTGGTTGCTATCAATTTATTATTCTATTTAGATTTTTTAATATCCTTTACTTTTATTCCTTCATTTCTTGGTTACTGTCAATGGTGTCGTTCTTGACTTCAGCATGTCATCCACGGAAGAAAAATGACAAAAAAAATATAAGGACAATTATGATTGTGTCAGAATTTAGCATGTTTCTAGGTAGAGAGCAAAACATAAAAGGGGAAATAGAAACGCAACAGAATTTATATTTTATATTGTGAAGGAAACTTTCCTTTTCTGCCCTCTATTAATGAAGTTTATTCAATGTATTTGTATCAACACGTACCCCAGACAAACCTATCACGACCATTGGTTTGCTTTGAGTTACATTTTGCAATATATTGTCCATTTTACAAGTAACGATTTCATTTAGAAATCTAACAGTTCTTCATGAACATGGAAACAGTACCGAGGATGTAAAAGTATTTATAATTACTAAAATTCAATAAAACCACATTGATTAATGTTCTCAACAATCGGTATAATTCAAAAAATTGTACATATACAAATGAGTATTTTTTGTGACATCCAATAGGGGTGCCTGTTGACATTATTGATAGCCTCAATTTTGAATTTCAAACATCCATGAATAGTACAAACAGGATAGGATACAAAAGCCAAAGTCCATAGTTTGACATTCTTCTGCTCATTACTCCCCCGTTTCACCTTGGGCCAGATAATATCGATGCTGGAGATAGAACCGAATATGTTGGCGGGTTATCTTGAACAAACATGAGTGAATTTGCATCAAAAGTTTCTATGCTAATCGCACCTTCCAATACCTTGATCACTATTGACATTGAAGGCCTTTGAATGCTGTCATGTTGCAGACACCATATTGCGAGCTTCATCATTTGAACCACTTCCTCCTGGTGTGAGACCATGTCATCACTATGCTTGTCAATCAGCTCAATTAATTGGTTGTTTTGTGCCTTTTCGCGTAATAGATTTATGAGCTGAACATTCTCCTCTGGCTGAGAGTTGTCAATATTTTTTCTTCCACTTATTATTTCCATGATGACAACTCCAAAGCTGTAGACATCAACTTTTTCAGTGATCCGCGACGTCAACCATTCAGGTGCTAGATACCCAGGTGTTCCTCTCATCATAGTCATTACCTTGCTTTGATCCCTATCTATTAGTTTGCATAGTCCAAAATCAGCCACTTTGGCACTAAAGTTGTCATCCAAGAGGATATTCTGTGGTTTGATGTCCAAATGGGCAATTTTCCGCCTGCAGTCCTCATGAAGATAGCATAGGCCCTTCGCGACATCAAGAATGATCTTAAATCGGGTGCACCAATCTAGAGGGGCATTGTTATGGCAGTAGTAGATCCACCTATCAAGTGACCCTCTTGACACATATTCATATACCAGAAGCCTCTCAGACTTCTCTGCACAAAAGCCAATCAGCCTGACAAGATTGATGTGTTCAATGCTACCAATGGTCTCTACCTCTGCCAAGAATTCTTTCTTTCCTTGTCTAGCACCTTCCAAACGTTTCACTGCAACTCTTTCTTCACATAATTTCCCTTCAAACACCGACCCAAATCCACCTTCTCCGAGCTTCTTGCTGAACCCTTCTGTGCATTCTCTCAACTTTTCGAAAGAAAACCTCGTCGGCATTCCTGGTAAATGATCAAAATCAAGTTCCTCTTTCTCTTCATATTTACTCCTCCTTTGCAGATGAAGAGCGATGACAATGACAAGCACTACAATAGTAAGTGCTCCAAGTGTGGAACCTATCATCACCTTCTTATTGGTTGAATTAGACGCAGAAATGGAGGGAATAAGCTGCACCTTGAGGTATGTCGTGGAGTATTGACCAACCACTTTAGGTTGTACTGATTCCATGGACAGGATCTTGGTCACCCACTGACATTCGTTGTAAGCACCGTTAAAGGTATTGTCATAGGCACCATTTTGGTCCCAGTGTATGAACACAACGGCCTTGCAGGAGCAGTTTTTCAAGCATGCTTGCTTACAGTCATCGATGTTTCTTGCATTCACAACCGTGTAGTTCTTGTCGAAGTAAGAAGTGTTGGGAAGGGTCAGTAGCTGATGATGTTGTATTTCTTGACAGGAGATTGGAGTTATTGGTGTGCAACCAAGATTTGGCTTCCGTTCATCCACTGGCCAGAAGTAGCTCGAACTGGAATTATACTCAAGTGGACAAGCGCATTGCCCCCCGGTGCATATGCCGTACTCCCCGCAGACTGTTGGGTAATCACAGTCATGCATCCCCGTGAACTTCATTACATCATAAACTGCAGTCCATTCATCATCAAGCAATCCATACAGTCTGAGGTGTCCATCTGAATCTAATCTCATGTACTGGGTATAGTTATCTTTTGGCAGTAAGATACCATCCGTATCTAGATCGCTTTGGTTCCCAAACATAGAGAGGCTTCCATTCATGAATGTAACCTTCGCTGGATAACTTCCTATCTTGTTTTGGCTCATGGGTTTGTAGTAGTAGAGTTGTGATGGTGTTGATTCAACATAAGCATATAATCCCCGCTGGAGTACAGTGATATAAAACTGACTCTCAGTTGAATTTGTTACAGAAGTATTTGATGTAAGCCTCTTACCTTCCACAAGTGACTGCCCAAGGAGTAATGTGTCAGTAGGATGATCAAATGACTGCCAGACTGTTGCATTTCTCTGATCTAACAACACTAGATTGCCAATATCGGTGATCGTCATGCCTGCTACGGACCGGCCTGAGCTGCCGCTCGACCAGACATAGCTACCATCAGCATCATGGAGGACCAAGTTCCCGTCCGAGGTGAACTCAAGGGTGGCGTTCTCCCTGACAGGGTGATCCCGGTTAGCAGACCAGACCACCTGCGGATCGTCATAGGCACGGGCAATGGAAACAACAAAGAGGAACATGTCGCATGGGGTGGTGGATGTGGCACATGAGAACCCTGCAGCAAAGGCTGGGCCGATGGAGTTAATGTCTTGTGTTTGTAGTGGACGGAGGAGAATGCAGCGCATGGAAAAGTCACTGTAGTATGAGGCCTTGTAATTTCTCCACTTGCTTGAAGGGATTGCCCTCAAGGGCTGCGCTGCAGAGAGCAATGGTGCCGCAGTTGCTAGCACGAGTAAGAAGAGAAAGGCAGGCCCCATGGTGCTTGAACAGAAAACTGGGACTATAATGAATAAGAATCAGTTGGCTGTGAGATGCGGATGAACTAGCAGAGTATGGACAAGATCACACCTGATGACACTGAGCCGATGGAGAAGATGCGATCGCCGGAGAGATGGGGGTGCCTGGACTGGGAAAAAGCCAAGTGTGTTTTGGGATTTAAGAGATGGATTGGTATTTCTGACTAGTTCCAAAATGTCACTGATTGGCTAGCTGTTCTGACCCAATATTTCCACGCCGGGCGCTAGTCGTACGATCTACATCAGACTGGAAATGATGTGCTTAAGTCAACAAAAACATTGAATATTCTGATCATGAAACGCCCCTTCATGATCTTATGGCGAACATTATCACTCGCGGGCCTCACCTAATTAACGACAGCTCATGAGATGACTAGTCAGATTAGTCCCACAAGGCGCCACTGGCTGACTTGGACGTGCGCTTGTGTGCTTAACATGCCAGTTGGAGTGCACGTCGTCAGTAAGTCTGTGGAAATTCCCACCAAATATAACTCCTAGAATATGCATGGATTCTAATGTCGACTGGTACAGCAAACCTATTCCTCTGCTCTACCGGATAGTAGAGTAACAATCCATGCCTCACAAGAGAGATCTCTAGAAATTCCATCTTGAAAAATAACAATCTGAGAGAACCGCGTCGGGTATTGTGTAAGACAGACAAGGATGAACGAAATCTCTTCCTCTACCATCCCCATCTTTTGTACTATCTAGCTAATACGGTAAGCACAGACTCAGGCTACGAGCAGAGATCATGAGCTGTGACGCTGCATATGGGCAATTGGCGGATTTGCACGTTGGAGTTCATGGTATTCGACCGGCTGGAAGATTGATTTTCTATCTCGAGGTCTGGATTCACATAATGAATTGCCCTGTAATGTAAGCAAGCTGCACGGGAAGTGAACCATAATAAACAGAATTCAATCGGTGTTGCTTCAGATATCGTGGAAACCATTCATCGATCCAACTGAATGGATGGAGTGTTGCGTCGATGCTGCCTATGATGGGCCGGCCCATGCGGGTGGAGGGAAGAGTGAAGAAGAGAGAAAAAAAGGGGCAGGAAGATGGGCCAAGTAATTCGGCCCATACGAAAAAGAAGAAAAAAAAGGAGAAAACGAAGATGGGCTTTAAAATTCGGCCCATCCTACCAGGAATTTCAGAAAATGTTTAACATAGAATTGATTTTTGGGAAATGATTCCCTCCAAGGGGAAATACATAGGAATATTTGAGTGGGGGCTTATCCTCTGAAATATAAATCCAAAATTTTAATTCAAGTCTGATTTAATTCAAATTAAATCCAAAATTTTAGAAACTATATTATTAAGATTTTTAATTTCATGTAAGAGAACAATTTTCTCGGAAAGTTTTGTATTTTGTAAAAATTTACACGGGATCATGTAGGGAAGTAAAAGTGACCATTCGAGATATAAAAATTCAAGAGGATGTGCGAAGATCTAAATATGTTTGAGCCCCTGAATATACGGGGTTCCTTATAGAGCCACCACGTTGGGCCACATCATCTAAATTATTGTGTTAGTTAGAATCTAAAATTTATGGTTAACATTTAACAAAAAATATATTAGTCACGTAGCGTGTTTGACATGGCTAATGTTGAGAAGATAAGTGTCGGGCATGGAATCCCGTCATTCAGAAATCAGAATTTAACAAGCGCTTCCTAACACGTTATGCACATATACAAAGCCATCAATTTCTCTTGCCAGGTGTAAGAAATAGTTTGATTCAATGTTGAATATACATCTTGACTCATAGACACTCCGTTCCAAAACATATGACTTTCTCGATTTTGTAATGTCGAGCATCTCTATTTGTGATTGCTGATTCATAATAAATTATTAAGAATTATCATTAGTTCGATAAAAATATCCATTAGATCCGTCATGAAAAATACTTTACACAAATATATCCAAGCAATTTTTTATGCATATACTTGGAACTTTAAAATCTCAATGTTATCTATTGACAGGTGACGTGTTATTTAAAAAAAAATTCCATTGGGATTAAGTTTGTGACGAGGGTAAGATCATAGGGTCTGTACTTTCATGTGGTCGCACACCTCCATTTTTGTGATAATTTAAGCTATTAGTCCTATTTTTTTATCCAAAAAACATTCTCACTACACTGTCTTCTGTGAATTTTTTAATTGGTTTACCCAACCACTAAAATAAAATTAGTGCATATATTGTAGGGTTATTCTACCTATAGTGCCATTTAATAACATGATTAGACATCTAAAAATGGATTCAACTTCTCTATCTATGGCAGGGACCGACGACTGTGACATCCATATATTCAAAGAATACATCTAACTAGGTGAATCTCGGCCAACAATTTGGTTGGTTTGAGAAAAATCTCACTATTGGGTCAACAACAATCTCGGTTTGGAGTTTAAGTAAACCGGTGAGAAGTAATTTAAGCAAGAAAGTGTGTATACAAAAATACTTACGGAGAAAGAAACAATAAAAATAGTCTATAGACAATAATGGCTGTTATTTTTTCCAAATTAAAGCCTTTTTTAGCACACTTCATGTTTTATGGGATTTGATTGTCTTCTCTATTTTTCTTTTGGTCGTAAGTCTCACCCAATAGAATGGGTAAAGACAGGGTTGAGCGTGTGCCATACCAAACATAGCTTGGCAAGTCATACCCAAGAATATCCCATTAGTAAGACCTCATCGAGAAAATAGAGGAATATGGCATAAATAGGCTGAAATAAAATAGACTAGATGATGAAGAGAGAAGGACCCCTCCTATTAATTTCATTCAAAAATCAAGTGTAGTAACACTGATTAGTTCACTTTGGTTTGATATACACACCCATAGATCAATAGAAAATAAATATTAAAAAATATTGTTAGTACAAAATTACGTGTGTTCACAAACTTTTTTTTGTTACATTATATTTATTTAATACTAGGACCATAATTTCTTACAACATATTATTAACATAAATTTTTATTTTGAAAATACTGAAACACTTTTCGATCAAGAATAAAAATTCAGAGATCATGTTTTTAGTATGAGTTGGTTAAGCTTCAAACAAAGGCCAAAAATGATCTAGCGAGCATGCACCCTTGACTGTATAAATAAGTAATCGATAAAAATATATTAATATAATTATTATTTTTACAAAACAATTCATAACTCTGCAACCTCATTTATTTACGATATAGCCATTCACAAAATAAACATGAGAAAGGAATATCTTCTTAACACCAAATTATATGACTGAAAATTTCAACAAACTACAAGCGGTGACTCTTTAATCTCATTTCTTTGCAATATAACCACGGACACAATAAAATGTAAACTTCACGCTTTCAAGACAGTACCCATGTCCGAATGATGCGTATTTTATAACAAATAAGGTAAACACGAGAAAGAAATATCTTCATAACACCAAATTACATAACCAAAACTTTCGACAAACTACAAGTGGTGCCCTCGCATTTGCGAGGGCCCCTGTGCTAGTTGTTGTAATGACTGTTTGATTGGATAAATTACTGTTATCAGTTTTGCCCAATGAACCAATGTTCCTTTTGTCTTTCAGAAGTCTTGTGTAATAGGTGGTCGAAGTTAAGTAATTAACTGTGGTATTACGAGGCAGCCAAGTAGCAGGACGGTCGCAAAGCACCGACAAGAAGTGCGGGCGCCACACGCCAAGCATTGGACATGACGATGAGGAGGAGCACCGCATCCACTACCGCCACCAACGAAAGAGATGCTCGATTGATCGATCGATGCAGGTGTGTGGGAAGGAGATGTGGCGACGACTTTGGGAACTGGGCAAGCGTAGTCCATCGGAAAGGGAGGCCTCCAAGTGTATCTTCAGCGCTGAGAAGAAGATGCCCTCCATCCTCTCGTTGGACAACACCAAGAAGGCGGTGGTCGAAGCTAACACGAGAGGTCTTGACTTTGAACTTCACTATCAGTTCCTAGATAGGAAATGTCAAAAAAAAAGTTCCTAGATAGGCGTGCATACATGTTCAGACATCCATTGCGGTGGTTGAAACAACCAAGGATACACTATACAGTACTGATTCAACCAACGGGCACAACAAGTCGATCCAGACACATCCAAACACCCTCACACCCACACCACACGTACACGCGTGCGACGATACCTAAACTGGAGGATCAAACACAACAGACCATGCAAATACGCAAATGTAACACGGTCGGGCTACCACGACGTACTGACTGGACCAGGTGCTCGCTCGGACTGTCACCTCCGCCTCGACGGCGCACGTAGGCTGGGGCAGGCCGGCATGGAGTGGCCCGGCTCGCCGCAGTTGGCGCAGGCGTCGTACCCCCTCCACGCGGCGTAGGGGTCGTCGCGGCCGCCGGTGCGGGAGGGGCAGTCCCTGGGGTAGTGGCCCGTCTTGCCGCAGGTCTTGCACTCGATGTGAGCGGTCTCGGTGGTGGCGCAGTCGTCGGCGGCGTGTCCCGCGCCGCCGCAGACGCCGCAGCGGGCCTCGGTGGAGCGTGCGTCGAAGCCGGCGGGGGTGGTGCAGAGGGACTCGAAGTGGCCGTTCCCGCCGCACCGTGAGCACGGCGAGGCGGCGCAGTTGGTCCTGCGGTGGGTGCTGGCGCCGCACGCCGAGCATTGGACGGAAGCCATGAGTGCGGAACCGAGGTGAAGGCTCAGGGGCAGCTAGCTAGGGTAAGGAGAAGAGCTGATCGGGAAGAGTGTTGTGTTTACTCCGGGTGGCTGGTAGCCTTTTATCTTCGTCAAGCCAGGCGAGAGGCCGGAAAAGAAATCCAGGAATGCATGCAGTCAACATAGTGCTATGACTGAACCTTGATATCTTCCATCGTCACGAGATCAAATATTTCGGTGCACTCTGTCGTGTGGCACGCTACTTCTCACATAGAGCCAGAGGGGACAAATCAAAACTTGGTTGCATATATTTTTCTTTACTGCAACATGTTGTCCTGTGGTTCGCTGACTTCATTCATTTTCATTGATAAATTTCGTTCAGGTGCTACGTAACCAAATTCTAATGGTGAGCTCCGGTCGACTGAAGCTCATTGCATTGATTATTTTTCAGTATCTCAGCCATCAGGGAGCCTATGGAGGCCAATGATCGGAGAAACACTACAGGAAACCGTCAAAACGCCGACGGCGGCCCGCCGTCGGCGTAGCAAAGATCGCCGTCGGTGTATCGGCGTCGGCGTAGGACGCTGTGGGCGTATGAAAACTGCCGTCGGCGTATCCGTCGCCGTCGGCGACGCCGCAGTGGGACCCACAAAACGGACGTCGAACGTCTCCGTCTGCTCCACCTATACGCCGACGGCAGTGCCTCAAAGTGGAGCTCAATATTTGTGGTGCTCCACCACCGATGCGGCAGAAGGGCGACCTTGCCAAGGCCTCTGGGTCTTGCAAGCCAACTTTCAACGACGCTGACGACGATGAAGTGGATTATTTCACCGACGACGAAAACACCGATGAGGAGAATCTCTAGTGTATTTAGTTGGAGTATTAGATGCATTTTGTGCATGTATTTAAGGGTTGTAATATTTTAATGGTGCCCTCGAAATATTAATGGATTCTCTAGTACTGGTATGAACCGAAAAATGAATGAATTGTGTTGGTAGTATCGTCCATGGCTGCACCTTCTAAAACTGTGTGCAATTGCGTCGTATCACACACGCTTTTACCTTTATTAACCGTGTGCGATGTTTGCCTAACTTCGCATACGGTTCGTTAGAGTAGACTGTGTGCGACATGTTCCGTTTACATTTAAATACGGATTTCTAACCGTTGCTGGCCAGCCACCCCAGTTTTAGCCGTTGCCGCCGTCCATCGCTCCGTCGTCCGTCCCAGACCTCTCGCACCGCACAGAAACTGCTACCGCCATGGTCTACAAGGTGGAGGAGATCACCAGCGACACGGACTCGGATGAGGTAAATTTGGGCGTAGCTTCTAGCTTGCAATTTGCTTCATGCTCGGGGTAATTTATATTTCCTTCCAATTCGTTCTATTTGAAGGCTCCTGGATGTTGCGACTGCAAAATGCGTGCCGACATTAAGCTGTCTGTGGAAGGCAAAATGAGCGCACTGTTACAGGATCTGCACGCCGCTTTGGAGGAGAAGAAGAAAACAGAAGAAAAAGCGAAGAAGCTCGAAGAGGAAAACATGGAGATGGAGCTGAAACTTGCAGATCTTGTCGACGATAACAAGAGAAAAGCTGAAGAGGCCAAGTTGAAGTTGAAGAAAATAAGAAAATATGTTCATGACAAGGAAAATCATCTCCTTTATGCTTTAGCTGCTTTAGTTATCCTAGTATCTGTTGTAATTTCCAAATGCAGGAAGTAGTGATATAAGTAGCATTCTCTGAATATGTACAGAGACGATTGGAATAAGAAAAGCGTATGCGAATCGGAACAATGCACACGTTTTGTGGCCCGAAAAGCGTGTGTGAATACTAGGCCCATTTTGTGCCATGTATTCTGAGCCCTACTTTGTCTCTTGTATAAATTGGGACCAGCAGCACCCGTCCGGTCTCACTTCAGTCGACAGCCGCCACTCCATCTTTGGAACTCGCCTGCTCACCTGGTCGAGAGTGGAAACCTAGATCTCTCCTGCATTTCTGTAGATTATGACTCTCTCACGTGCAGATCCATGGACGGAGGTGCCTTGGATACGTCCGGCGAGCTGGGCTCGGCCTCGCCCTCCCCCGTGGCGACGTCGTCATCGTACTTTGGGGTCGAAGGCCATACGTGTTGTGCATCGGCTAGCCCTCGCCTTCATCCTCGTCCCTTTACGGAAGGTAACCTCTAACACGCACATGGCACTGGTTTTTATATGACTGATCTAGTTTCATTAGCCTCTCATAGCAAGTTTTATATGACCTCATCCTCCGGATCTAGCCTAGTTTTTATATGACTTACTTTGTCTGTTCGGTTTTAATATTCAGGCTCTAGCCTAGTTTGCCATGTGTACTTTGGACCTTCATTAGTTTAACAAATTAGAACGGATCCATATCATATGTTTAGATCTGTTTAGTTCCAGCTTATTTCGTTGTGTTGCACCGGAGGATGTGGTGGACTGGATGCATGTGTATTTTTTAGCTTCATCAGTTTAACAAATTAGAACGGATCTTATTTTGGTGGCTAAACTCTTCCATATGTTTAGATTTGTTTAGTTCCAGCTTTTTAGCTTCAAGTTCTTATTTAACAGTAGCTAAACTCTTATAATAGGGATCTTATTTTGGTGGCACTGTATAAGAATTTGTGGTTGCGCTCTTTGGCTCATGTTATTAGCTTCTGGGACGTAACCAAGAGGGGAGGTGTGCAGAGATGTGCATGGCCGAAGATGGCCGAATCGCTCTGCCCCTGTCCCTCTTGAGTGCGGCTATGGATTGCTCTTGAGGGTGAGTCCACTTATTTAGTCTTTTCTGTCTTTATGTTCTCAATTTTTCTATGTTCATATTCTAACACTGGGCATTCAACAACAGCTCATTTATCTTACTCCACTTCGGTGGAGTTTATCTTTCAGCTCAAGGCTTTCCGCGCTTCCGCCTAGTGGCGAAGGAGTTTGTGCTGAAACGAGAGTATCATCAAGGCGTCTCCCTTTCGCATGAACTTTGTGTGGCTGGAAATTCATCAAGTGTGCGGTGTCATGGAGTGGCATCTCTTCTCTAAATAGCAGGGCATTCACAGAGGGGCTTAAGTGCTTCTCTCTCATGCACGGCCCTTTTGTGCTTTGAAAAGAGTTAGTATAAATAAATCCATCATTATTTTATACGACTTATTTATCTAACAGTAGAACTAACTCGTTTCTTTATACTTGAACACAGGAGTCACAATGACACAATGCAGTCCACAAGCTCGCCTCACAAAATTTTCTCCTCCAAATCACCGCACCTGTGATGTTTTGGTGCACTGCATAAGACACTTTTTTAGTCAAGAGTGTCTTGTACAGTGTGGCCAAAATATCACGCTAGTGACACAAAGAGTATGCTGATGGCTCTAAACAAATTTAAAGACTGCAACTGCCAATGACCAGGGTCTTGGGAAGACAGTGGCCATCACGGAGACAAAGACGTAATCAAGAGTATTTTGTTTGTTGATCATTCTCACTTGTATAACCTACTGTCCCAATGTATATGTACTGATGGGTTCTAAAATGTACAATGATTTTTGTGATTGCGATATGACACTGTTTATATCTATGAAATGTTCAATGAATTATTGATTCGGATGTGCTATACTGTCGTTTGGATGAAATAATGGAATTATGGTAGTGACTGCACCCAGTTTAGTTTTGGTAAACGTGGACGATTGGACGACAAACACAGACGATTCATTTAGTAAAACCGTGTGCGAAGCTAAGTAAAGGTCACATAAAACGAAATCATAAACTGTGTGTGATGCTACATAACGCACATGGTTCAGCAAAAGCAAAGCGTCTGCGATCTTGTGACTATCGCACACGGTTCAGTTAACGTACACGTTTGCGAAGCTCGAGTCATCACACACGGTCAGTTTGTCCGTGTGCGATGTGATACCCTTATCGCCCACACATGGATAGCGACGGACGCTATACTCGTGTGCGATGGCCAAAGTCGACCGTCTGCGTTTGCCCGATCCGTACTAGTGATGCTAATTGGAGTGCACATCGTCAACAAGTCTCAGTGGTATATGTCAACAACGTCCATGATAGTCCAAAGGAAATTCCCACGGAACAAAATTCCAAGAATTAATACAAATTCTATTTTCGACTGGTAAACGCACTAAGGGGTGAACATGAATGAACTCACACTAGTGGAAACCATACCTTTGGTCTAGGGCCAGAATTGGCTCTAGTCCCGGGTGGCTTTCCATCCCGGACTAGAGAGGGGCACTAGTCCCGGGTCAATGGCGACGAGGCCGCATAGCACTGGTCCCGGGTCGAATGGGACCTCTGGTCCCGGGTCATCATACAGCCCGGGACTAGAGGGGTGGTGGCAACTGTTCGCCTGGCGCCAGCCCCTCTAGTCCCGGATCGTAATACCGCCCGGGACTAAAGTTCCGAACGGTTTGCCTCCCGCGCGCAGCCCAAGCGATCAAAACGCACGGGAACCACGATTGCTACAGTACCCGTGGCATTTCTCTTCCTCTTCCTCTCCCTCTCCTCTCTTCTTCCATCCCCATCCTATCCCCTCCACCATGAATCCTGCACCACCGACCACTCGCTACGGGCAGGTGGTTGCACATGGCAACACCTATCTCAATGTCGTGTACACGAACGACAGCGCTAAGGTGCCGGGTTTTCTTTCCAATTTCGAGTATTGGCTTCACGAAGCTCGGGAGCAAGAAAAGTTCATGGGCCTTGATCTCGAGTACACGGCCGATCAAAGAGATGTTGCCGTCATCCAACTTTGTTTCAAGAAACATGTCATGGTCTTCCAGAGGGCAAGGTAATATAAAAACTTGTCTTAGTTTTAAATTGGGGCTTATTTTCTTTGTTGATTCATAGGGATAGGAAAATTGCATAGGATAGCAATTTCACTTTGACTGTAGTGAAAGAATTATATATATTGGCCGAAAATGAAAGTTGCATATTGGCCATATCGTCGTGGGAGAAAACATGTCTTTTGATTCATATAGGAGAAAGTTGCATATTATACTTGATCTAAAATTATACTTGTTATGATTCTTATTATATACTTGTTATGATTAATTCTTATTATACTTGTTAAAAATATACTTGTGTCAAAATATACTTGTTATGATTCTTGTTCTAAATTATAATTGTTATATATGATTCTTATTATACATGTTGTTATGATTAATTCTTATTATACTTGATCTAAAATTATACTTGTTATTATTCTTATTATACTTGTTGTTCTAAATTATACTTTGTTACAGCAGTATTTAACATGTGTTCCATTTTGTTGTTGCAGTAGTGACAAGCAATGTTCAATACTCATGGATTTTCTTCGCAGCGGCATACACTTTGCTAGCATTGATATAACGAAAGACGAGATCAAGATGAGACGCACCTGGGGTCTTGAGATACCATCTGCCTGCCACATTGATCTCCAGCACTTGTTCAGGCTTGACCATGTCAAGACTGGAATGGCTGATATGGCAGTCGCCGTGATCGACGAGGACGAGTACGCTGATATGAAGACAGGATTCCCCAAGAAGCAGCATGAATTTTGGGAGAAGACCCCACTTGACGCTTGCAACATTGAGTATGCAGCAAGAGATGCGTACGTTGCATACGAGGTGTACCGCATGATTAGAATCGTCAACTATGGGCAGCGTCACCTCGTACCGCCACCAGTGCCCCATGGGTCTCCTGCTTGGGGGTATTCTGATCCGGAGGACGATTAATTAGTACTAGTGTTTGCAATGGCAAACACTTTATCTCTAATATTATGTAGTGCTTGAGGGTCTCCGCATCTAGAAGAGAGTAGTGTTTGCATTTTCATATATATGGGTATCTTCAATTATGCAGTACTTTCTGTAATGGTTATCTGAACTATTATTTCTATTAATTATGTCCCTGTTTAAGTATGATATATGTGCAAGGCATTGTGATGCCAAAAGTTTATTATTATTTAAATTCAATATTATTTGAATGCAAGATTAGTATTACTTACTTATTTTTGTTTACTCATATAATTGTTCGGATTTACAAAATAAAGACATATTATTTGTCATATTTCGAGTTACAAATTTATAGATATAAATTATTCAAATTAAACGCAAAAGGCGAAAAAGTTTATCATTATTTAAATTCAATATTATTTGAATGGAAGATTAGTATTACTTATTTATTTTTGTTTACTCAAATAATTGTTCTGATTTACAAAATTAAGATATATTATTTGTCATATTTCGAGTTAAGAATTTATAGATATAAATTATTCAAATTAAATGCAGAAGTCAGAATTTCGTAGGGGACCTCTAGTACCGGGCTGTGATACGAGCCGGTACTAGAGGTTCGTGTCAGGGCAGCAGCAGCGCAGGGCCCGCGCGAGCACCTCTAGCACCGGCTCGTGGAACGACCCGGTACTAGAAGTGGAGCTTTAGTACCGGGTCGTGCTACGACCCGGTACTAATGTTCCCACTATATCATCTTCCACCACCCGAGAGCATCTCTATTTTGCAGCTCGAGTTCATCACCATATTCTCCATTGTTTCTCTCTCCCGAGCTCGAGTTCATCTCTATTTTCCTCCATGATTTGTCAAGATTAACGGCACCCATCTTTTCAAGGTTTAGCAACTTGATCCTTTCATCTGGCGTTCCACATTTTAGCTCATTTCTATACTAGCTTAGCTCATTTCATTTTTTAGGTGATAGCTAGGTGTTTGATGAAATGACTAAGTTAGGGAGTTCATTTTTTTTATATGCAATTTGAGCTAAAATTAAATTATGATTTGTGTGTTCTAGTGCCGTGCTCACCGCCGTCACCGGCACCACCTCGGTAAGCCTCTTTTTTAAAACTTTTATTTCAAAACATTAATGCATAATTATTATTTGTATAATTTTATTTGTTGTATAATTGTTTGTTATATATATATAGTGCCATGGTTTTGACACCTGACCACACCGGCTCTCGTCCGCTCTATTATTCGGATGTGGTATGATTGTTTGTTATAACTATATATTTGTTTTGTTTCGTGTTTATGACAATCATGCCGACCAACTTGACATAGATATATTTTTTATCTAGGAGGTAGTTGAACCGGAAATTCCAACCGACCCTATTGTCGAGTTTTTTTATAAAAGAAAACAATGATTTGAAAGCAAAATTGAAAAGAAGTGAAGATCTTCGTCTCCAATGCCTAGAAGAGAAGATGAAATTGGAGTTCAAGCTTGCCGACATCGTCGCTGAACACGAGTTCAAGCTTGCCGACGTCGTCGATGCTCACGAGATCAAGATGGATGCAATGCGCTTGAAGATTAAAAATATTAGAAATTATGCCATTAGTCAAGAGGCTTGGTATCATTATGCTGTTGGTTCAATAATTACCTTAGTTGCGATTTTGATCGCATTTGTTGTTGGAATTAAATTCTTTGGAATTAAATTATACTGAAAATATCATATTCATCAAAACCAGCTTCCCCAAGCTTAGAGCTTTGCATAGCATTAGCAATAATGGTGTTCAAAACATTTATAGTAATAACATTGCTACCATCATGCAAATAATTTTCCATAGGTTTTTTAATTTTCTCTTCAAAAGCATCATGTCCTAATTCAAGATAAATTTCATAAAGATCTCTAATTTTTTTGTTGTTTTCCATTAAGCCTAGCTAGTGAAATAAAAACAAGAAACAAAAAGATATAATTGCAGAATCTAAAGGAAATACCTTCGAGCACTCACACGTCAGCAACAGTGCTAGAAAATAGCTAAATAGCTGGAGGATGTGAGTACCTTTTACCTTACCTCCCCGGCAACGGCGCCAGAAAATAGCTTGATGTCTACGCACGCTTCTATTCTTGTAGACAGTGTTGGGCCTCCAAGTGCAGAGGTTTGTAGAACAGCAGCAAGTTTCCCTTAAGTGAATCACCCAAGGTTTATCGAACTCAGGGAGGTAGAGGTCAAAGATATCCCTCTCAAGCAACCCTGCAATTAAGATACATGAAGTCTCTTGTGTCCCCAACACACCCAATACACTTGTCAGGTGTATAGGTGCACTAGTTCGGCGAAGAGATATTAAAATGCAAGTGATATGGATGATTATAAGTGGTAATTGCAATCTGAAATAAAAATGGCAGCAAGCAAACGTGAGACAAAATGAGAGTAAACGGTGGTTCAATGCTTGGAAACAAGGCATAGGGATCATACTTTCACTAGTGGACACTCTCAACATATATAATCATGATTGAATGCATAAATGCTTCCTCTTCACTATGCCACTCTGAACTATTCTCCTGTTGGATAGAAATACCAATCTACTGCGTAGGGCTATAACAGCACTCCCTAAAGTCTGAGTAAACAAACACCACAATATCATAGCACACCAAGACAATTGCGTAGGGCTACAAAAGCACACCTCAAGGTCGGTGATACACACCTAGAACACCCCAATGTCACTACGGGTATCCTAAACAGTACACAAACTCCACAAGTGAATAGTGTCATCCAACACAAGAATACTCATGAAATATCTCTCTAATATATTAATGGAGTCAAACACATCACCCACACTGTCACCTTGATAACGTGCTTTACATGACTCCACAGATTATAATGAAAAATCACTTGAGTAGCATAACTATTGCATAATGAAGGGGAAAACATCTATAGATTTAACTAGATTACAAAGCTCATGATCACAATAAGATCACACCATGGGAGAGAGAGATAAACCACATAGCTACCGGCATGAGCCCTCAGCCCCGATGAAGAACTACTCCCTCCTCATCATAGGAGGCAGCAACGACGATGATGGAGGCGGTGGCGTCGATGGAGATGGCTCCGGGGGCAATTCCCCGTCCCGGCAGGGTGCCAGAACAGAGCTTCTGTCCCCCGAAACGAAGTTTCGTGGCGGCGGAGCACGGAGATGTATTCGGGAGTTTCGTCAATTATGTTAGGGTTTACTCCGTGGGGGCTATTTATGGTCCAAAGGGCAGCTCCAGAAGGTCCCCGAGGCCACCACACGTGGCCTCGGCGCGGCCAGATTTAAATCTGGGCCAGCCGACTTGTTAGGCCTCTCCAGGGCTCATCCGAACTCCGATTGGGATGAATTTTATGTCTAGATCGTGCGGCAGAAAATTCCCTGCAACTTTCGCGACTAGACTTTTTCCATTTGACGTCATCTTCAGGCCCGAACGTGGCGATCTTTGAAAATAGTTTTCAGACAGATTTCTGTAAAGTCCCAATTTGACTCCAACTTGGTTTCCTTTGCCCAATTTTGATAATTTCTACATATCAAAGTGTAAAACAAGAACATTGTGCACTTTGGCAACTATTAGTAGGTTAGTCCAATAAATGTCATAATATGATATAAAGTTCATACAAAACATGTAGCAATAGGTATAAAACAAGCATGAAATATCAAAAATTATAGATACGTTTGAGACGTATCAAGAGGACGTGCTAAAGAATGGTTGCTATCTTTGCCTAGAAATAGTATTGATTCATGGACTAAATGCAAAGATGCTTTTATTGGAAAATATTATCCTCCTGCTAAGATTATTTCCTTGAGAAGTAGCATAATGAATTTTAAGCAATTTGATAATGAACATGTTGCTCAAGCATGGGAGAGAATGAAATCATTGGTTAAAAATTGTCCCACTCACGGACTGACTATTTGGATGATCATCCAAACCTTCTATCAGGATTAAATTTTTCTTCAAGTAACTTATTGGATTCAGCTGCTGGAGGTACCTTTATGTCCATCACTTTGGGTGCTGCAACAAAGCTTCTTGATGATATGATGATTAATTATTCTGAGTGGCACACCGAGAGAGCTCCAACAGGTAAGAAGGTAAATTATGTTGAATAAACCTCATCCTTGAGTGCTAAAATTGATGCTATTATGTCTATGCTTGCAAATGGTCAAACACATGTTGATCCAAATAATGTTCCTTTAGCTTCTTTGGTTGCTCAAGAAGAGCATGTTGATGTGAACTTCATTAAAAATAATAACTTCAACAACAATGCTTATAGGAATAATTTTGGTAATAGCAATTATAGGCCCTATCCTTCTAATAGTGTCAATGGTTATGGAAATTCCTATGGTAGCTCGTACAACAATAATAAGAGTGTACCCTCTGATCTTGAAGTCATGCTTAAGGATTTTATTAGTACACAAACTGCTTTCAATAAATCTGTTGAGGAGAAATTTGGGAAAATTGATGTTCTTGCTTCTAAGGTTGATAGTCTTGCTCTTGATGTTGATTTGTTAAAATTAAAGACCATGCCTCATGATGTTAAAGAGAGCAAAACTCTCAATGCTATACAAGTTAAAATTGATAATAATGTGAGGATGTTAGCCGAATTGCATGCTAGATGGGAAAGAGAGGATGCAATTGCTAGAAAGAATAATATTGCTAGAGTTTATACTATTACTACTTCTGAAAATGCTTCAAACACAAGTGTTAGCAAACCTCCTATTATTAATGGCAAGATAATTGGTGTTGGTAATGTTTCCACTTCTATTGCAAAATGTCCAAATTGCCTGATAACTCTAAAACTGTCCTTGATAAAGATGCTGAAATTTCTAGCAATAAGGAAGAGGATAACTCCATTACTTTTGATGATAATGATTTTGATTTTGATGGGTGTAACCTTTCTGAAGTAATTACATTTTTGCAAAAGCTTGCTAGAACTCCTAAGGCAAGTGAGATAAACATGGCTTTCACTAAACATATTACTAATGCTCTCATACAAGTGAGGGAAGAAAAATTGAAACGTGAAGTATCTATCCCTAGGAAGTTAGAAGATGGTTGGGAGCCTATTATTAAAATGAAATTGAATGACTTTGATTACAATGCTTTGTGTGACCTTGGTGCTAGTATTTCTGTTATGCCTAAAAGATTTTATGATATGCTTGATTTAGCACCTTTGGAAAATTGTTACTTGGATGTTCACCTTGCTGATTCTACTATTAAGAAACCTTTGGGAAGAATTGATGATGTTCTTATCATGGTTAACAATAATTATGTTCCCGTTGATTTTATTGTCTTGATATTGAATGCAATCCATCATGCCCTATTGTGCTTGGAAGACCTTTTCTTAGAACTGTAGGTGCTATTATCGATATGAAAGAAGGGAATATAAAATATCAATCTCCTCTCAAGAAAGGTATGGAACACTTTCCTAGGAAGAAGATTAAGCCACCTTATGATTCTATTGTTCGAACAAATTACAATGTTGATGCTTCTTCACTTGGTAATACTTGATGCATGTTTTGTGCCTAGCTAAAAGGCGTTAAAGAAAAGCGCTTATGGGAGGCAACCCATTTTATTTTTCTGCAATTTTTCTTTATTGAGTCAAGGCTTTGTTTACTTCTGTAGCAACTCCTTTGTATCTTTATTTTCTCGCATTGTTGTGCCAAGAGCAGTCTCTAGTGTTAAGGTTTTGCTTAATTTTGATTGCTGCGCAGAAACAGATTTTTGCTGTCCACTGTACGAAAATCCTAAATTCACCAGATTGTCGAAAAAATCTGAAACTTTTTGTGCGTGATCTTTATGAATGTCTGAATCTTTCATTAGTTCAAAGTTTTTTGATTTGAGCGCTGTAAGTGCCTCGAAAAAATTCATCTTTACTGGCTGTTCTGTTTTGACAGATTCTGTCTCTGTTTTTTTGCACTGTCTCTTGTGGGCTTTAGGCAAGGTTCTCTAATGAGGGCTGTAGCTAATGTTTTATTGAGTTCTTGCAATGTGTCACAACAGAACCAGTGGATTAAAACTTTTGAGTACTAACCCCGCTAATGAGATTTACTTTGAGTTTGGTGTGACGGAAGTTTTCAAGGGTCAAGAGAGAAGGATGATGATAGGATCAAGAAGAGTGAAGAGCTTAAGCTTGGGGAGGCTCCCATAGATCTCCCCAGCATATTTCAACAAGACTCAAGCGTCAAAGCTTGGGGATGCCCAAGGCATCCCCTTCTTCATCGCCAAATTATCAGGTCATCTCTAGTGAAACTATATTTTAATTCTTTCACATCATATGTGCTTTTTCTTGGAGCGTCTGTGTGCTTTTATTTTCGTATTGTCTTTTATTTTCAATAAGCTTGACTGGACCCTAGCATTCTTGATTGGGAGAGAGACACGCTCCGCTTTTTCATGAGAATACTCCTATTCTTCACTTATATTTGTTGAGTATTCATATCTAGCGCTGTTCAGCTTTTAGCTCTTGTTTTCATGTATCTCTTTTCAGAGCTATTAGTTTTCTTTTGTAGAAAGTACTCTCTTGCTTCACTTATATCTGTTTGGAGAGTTGATTAAATAAATTGATTGGTGTTTGGTTGGTTCCGAAAATGTTGCATGTGGTAATTGGTATAAGGAAAAACTTGCTTAGTCTTGTAGATCACTAATATGGATAACTTGATGGTTGTCAATTGTTTTGAGTTAACAAGTAGATCATGATTAAATTTGTGCATCACATGAGTTAAGCCTATTAGTGAAGAACTACCGTAAAGCTTGTTGAAAATTTGGTTTGCATCGGTGGTATCTCTAAGGTCTAGATATTTTCTAGTAAGCGGGTTCGGTTAACAAGGAGACGGTATGAGGTCTTATAACGTTTGCACTATGTTTGTCATGTAAAACTTGGTGTACGGGTTGATATTCTTGTTTGCTTAAAAAACCTTGCTAGCCTAAACTCTGTACTGAGAGGGAATGCTTCTCGTGCATCCAAATCCTTGAGCCAAATTTCATGCCATTCGTGTCCACCATAACTATCTATATGTGGTATTTCCTTGCCACTCCAAGTAAATTTTTCATGTGCTACCTTTAAATTATTCAAAATGTTATTATTCCCTTTTGTGTCAATGTTTACTAGCTCATGAGGAATTAGTTTGGTTATTCTTTATTCTCCTTGTCAAATGGACTTTACACCTGGACTAGTGGCATATACATCCGCTCATCCAATAATTTGCAAAAAGTGCTGGCAACGGGTGCCCAGTCCCAATTAATTACAACTTTAACCAATCAATTATCTTCACACTTTTGCCCTGATTCATCAGTAAGCAATGACAAAACAGTGAAATATCTGCATGTGTGTAAACAAAAGAGAAAGAGGGATGATCTGTCTTGCTGGTAGAAATAACGTCCTTCATGGGAGCCACTCTTAAAAGTCCGTTTGGCAGGTAGGATACTGTTATCACCCGCTACCATTCGTTGACAATTAACAAACACCTCTCAAAAATAGATACTCCTCCATGGTATGTGATTGATGGAAGGCACCCGAGGATTCGGTTAGCCATGGCTTGTGTAAGCAAGGTTGGGAGGAGTATCAAATATTTTATGCAATCTCTATATGCTTTCAGAAACCTAAAAGCTCTAGCACATGATTTCATCCCTGCTTCCCTCTGCGAAGGGCCTTTCTTTTACTTTTATGTTGAGTCAGTTTTCCTATTCTTTCTGTTTTCCACAAGCAAACAATAGTGTCAACTTTGTTGCAACATGGGTTATATGCAACGTATTGGACTTGTTATACTACTTTGTGTTGACGATATCCATGAGATAAATATGTTGAAAGTTGAAGCAAATGCTGAAGCTTAATTCTTCCTTTGTGTTGATTGAATACCTTTTACTAGGAACTATTGCTTTATGAGTTAACACCTATGCAAAACAGTTTGATGCTTGTCTTGAAAGTACTATTCATGAAAACGTTTAGCTCGTGTGATTCATTGTTTACTCATTATCTATTTGATAGCAAACTATAGATCATTGACTTGGATCACTTCATTCATTTACATGTGCCTTACAATATTATATGATCAAGATTATGATAATAGCATGTCACCTCAAAAATTATTCTGTTTTTATCGTTTACCTACTCGAGGACGAGCAGGAACTAAGCTTGGGGATGCTTGATACGTCTCAAACGTATCTATAATTTTTGATGTTCCATACTTGTTTTATACCTATTGCTACATGTTTTGCATCCACTTTATGTCACTTTTATACATTTTCTGGGACTAACCTATTAACAAGATGCCGAAGTGCCAGTTCCTGTTTTCTGCTGTTTTTGTATTCCAGAAAAGCTAGTCTGGAAATATTCTCGGAATTGGACGAAACTACACGGGGGTCCCTATTTTACCAGAAGACACCACTAGTGAACTGTGGACCTCGGTCCAATTCTTTTACATTGATTAAACCACAAACTGCAAACTGTTCCTTTTACATTTTCTGCATTTTATTACTCATTTTCCACACAAGACGTTTAATCTTTTGTTTTCAGCAAGCCGGTGAGATTGACAACCTCACTGTTACGTTGGGGCAAAGTATTGTGATTGTGTTGTGTGCAGTTTCCACGTTGGTGATCGGGTAACGGCGCCGCCAACAACCTTCAGAAGAATTGTTGCTCCTACTGGTTCGACAACCTTGGTTTCATACTGAGGGAAACTTGCCGCTGAACTGCATCATACCTTCCTCTTGGGTCTCCCAACGGACGTGTACTGCATGACAAGCAGATCACTACGCTAATAAATATGGCAGAAAAAAAGTTCCAGAACCTAAAGTCTCATGACTGCCACGTGCTTATGACTCAATTGCTTCCGGTTGCATTGCGGGGGCTTCTACCGGAAAATGTTCGACTACCCATTGTTAAGCTATGTGCGTTCCTGAATGCAATTTCGCAGAAGGTAATCGATCTAGCCATTCTACCAAGGCTACAGAAGGATGTGGTTAAATGTCTCATTAGTTTTGAGTTGGTGTTCCCACCATCCTTCTTCAATATTATGACACATCTCTGATAGCCCTCAAAGGCGTAGGTTGACGAGGGAATTAGTTGCTGTGCTTCTAACTCCCCGGCAACAGCGCCAGAAAATATGTGATGGCGTAGGTTGAGACCCCAATAGCAGAGTGTGTAGTACGGGCAAGACAATTTTCCCCACGAAGGTGACTCGAGGGTTTATATCGAACTCTCGGGGAATCAGTAGTGGAAGCTTTACCTCCTTATCCTTCCCTTGGAAACCTGCAAACAAAGATAAATTGTTTTGTGCTCAACCTCACCAAGTGGTTGTCAAGCACAAGGTGTGAGTAAGTTATGAATACAAAACAATAATAAAAATGCAATGGTGATAAATAAATATGCAAGGATGATGGAAACAATGATAAATGATATTTTTGGGTTTTATATGATGAATGAAAGATGCAAAAGTATTTTTGTATTTTCGGATTTAATTATGGCTGAAAATAAAAGTGGTGAAAGTTGTTGGAAAGGTGTTTCTTATGATTAAAAATGGACCGGGGTTCATGGTTTCACAAATGCACTCTCTCTTTAATGATGTGGTGGACAATGGAACACAAAAGTTAACATATGAGATTGCAACAAAGTTTCATGACAAGTTATAATCATATGGGCATCACGTCCTAACATAGAGATCTTTTGGTTATTAATCTCTCTTATACTCCACTAAGATGCGAACTAAATCATAACACCTTAGTATTAAGATAAATCAGAGCATAGCAATAAGTTTCATGACATGAAGTTGAAATAAGAACATGCTAGATCTAGTCATGGAGTAGTGGCATGGTCACACCCACATCTCCGGTAGCAAGGTATTTCTTTTTATCCCTAGTGAGGCAACAAAGTAAGGTAAAATACCCAAGTGGATCGCGGAACTTTCTCTCACGTTCACCGCACTAGCCACCCCCCGTTACTCCATCTAATGCACACGTTCCCCCTCACACGCTCTCATAAACATGCTTGATCATAACAAGTAAACAAGAACGGGGTACATAATATGCATCTACTTTCATAACTGAAGTAAAACAATTGCAATCTCACACATATATTAACTCATAAAGATCCACCACAAAGGTATTACATAGATGACCGTAATCATGTTCGGCAGCTCATACGGTGCTAATTAGTGAAGCACAAGAGAGAGAGATACATAAGTTACTTCCACAAACCCATAGTCCAGGGGTGGACTACTCCCTCTTCATCATGGAGTCGATGGAGATGTCGTTGGAGGAGGTGGAGACCTCTCCGGCAGCGCCCCGCCGGAGTTTTCCCCCTCCAATCTGCAGCTCCTGATCTCTGTTTCGGTGTTTCTGTGTTTCTGCGGCGCTCCTTCCGAAACGCCGGGGACTTTTTTATAGGCGTTTTAGGTCAAGACGGAGTCGGTGGACGAAAGATCGACGGCAACGGAGCCACGAGGGCCAAAAGAGTGGGCCCACGCGGCCACAGTACCTGGCCGCGTGGGCCACCCCCTTTTGCCTCGGGCTCCGTTTGCTTGCTTCCTTCGCTCCTAGGTCTTCCCTTCCAAAATATGACGCCTGTATTTTTCCATAATTTTTGGACGTCGTTTGGGTCCCTGAAACATTAAAAGGAAAGAAATAGGGTTTTCTGCCTGCGCAGGGTTAATTCCATAAAAATAGGGGAACTTGTGAATTATTCCCAAAATCATTATAAATCAATATATAACCCTTATATGATGCAAATATGATGGGAATATGAATAAAATAATGCAAAGTTCATGTATGCATTTTACATGCATCAGCATCCCCAAGCTTAACCCATGCTCGTCCTCGAGTATGAAGGTGATAAAACTAACATGGACTTTGCATTTCAATACTATCAATGGATATCAAAGATGATTACTATTGCTACATAGAGTCAAATGGTTCATTCTTAATAAGATGTAACAATATGCAAGATAGTTTATGAAGTGATATCAAATATTCAATGTAAGGATGTTCAATGATAATTCACAAAGTGTAACATAAATGAAAAAGTACTATGGACTTCAAGTATGCATAATGATAAGTAAGAACATCCTATAATGGTCATAGAGTGTAGATGGAAATCTGAATATAAAAGGTGGACACTTTGGAAAGATATATATGAGTAGAGGTAAACATGAATAAGTTTCATCTAACTTCTGAACTTCTCTACTTAAGTTAATGATTGTAATATGGTACTCATTGCCCCTATCATAGCATCTTGAATGATTAAGTTTAAAGTGAAAGCAAATATGAGTAATGTGCTTGACAAAGTATGGTTGAAAGTCTCATGCCCCTTGAATACGAGTACCTACACCATGTGCTACTCAACTCGGGAAACAAAGCAAGTTCAATTTAAATATCATTGTAAGTAAAATAGTATCATCAAGAGCGTCAACTGGGGTACCTCTTGTCCCAGGATATGGAACAAGCCCATATCAAAAACAAGACAAACAACAATGAACAATCTCAACACTCTTTTATTTACCATTGTGTAGCTTTTTATTGTGATGTGCATCACTGAAGGTTCACTATACGCTGTAAATTTCCACCATGAATTGCATGGCTTAGATTAGCGGCCCAGGCGTCTCTCTAACCATTATACAAACTCATTTAAACCTACTCATTTCCACTTTATTTCACCATGATAAGCATCCATAAACAAAAGTGCATGACATCAACTAAATAATGAAGTGCAATGTTGAAAGCGTTCCATGTGATACACATTTGCTAACTCTCAACCAAAGACATTTGTCAAGCTCATAACATCATAATTTTAATCACAATGGGTCATGTTTATTAAGTGCAATAAAATAAAGTGTGCATCAAGTTCGTGAGAGCTATATAACCAACTTTTCCCATAACAATCAACAACATAAGCATTTTAATTCAGAGGTATAAATGATACAAAATAACATGGTAAACATACTCGGAATAGCATAAAGCTAATAGGTAGATATGGTGGACTCACTGGAAAAACTTTGGTTGAAGGTGTTGGAAACAAGTTTTTACTTGTTGGAATTTTTGGGCTAGCAAGAGGGAGAAAGTTGACCGTCTAAAAGCATGCATGAGTGTCCATAGAACTAACTAATTCATGTTAAACAAAGTAAAGTAACATTCAGCATCAAAACATGAATAAAAGATAGCTCTTGATAAAACACTAACAAATTATTACTCATTAACAAGCTCATGAATCATGCAACTATATGTATCTTTTAAAATCAACTCAAACATCCCTTTTCCCAATCTTATAATGCATCCAACATATTTCAACCCATATTTCCAGTAGCTCTCTCATATATAAATGATAATGTGGTGGTCTCAAAAATAAAAATAAAAAAAAAAAAAAAAAAGACGCTCCAAGTTTATGCGATAAAGTGCATTGATCGAAAAACAGAAGTTAGACGTGTGCAAACCGAGAGTGTGTAGGTCCAGTGGGTTGTCTTCACATCCCCAAGCTTATGGTTTTCACCATCCTTGATAACTCTTGGTGCATCTCCTCTAATCCCTGTGAAAAAACTTCAAAACACCGTTTCTCCCATTTCTTTTCTGTGGGGTGACATTAGTAGTGATAAACAAATAGGTTTCTTGCTGCATATAATCCTTAGACAAAAATTATATGAATGTCCAGAAAGTGTATATGTTGTATGCCTACTCATAAACTCAATTGGATCAAAAAGATTCAAGTTAAAAGTTCTAAGCATGCATCAAACAAAATGGGACAGAATCTGTCCAGAAAAACAGCAGCAGCAAAACGTATTTTTCTACCCTACTTAACTTTGTCAAAAATTCTGAAAAAATTCATGCATACAGAGGATGAAAAGTTGCTTCTACAGTTAAATATCAGCTCATTCGGAGTTACAGAATAGAATTAAAAATCATACCGTGCACAGATTCGTGCTGGAATAATATCTCCGAATGCTATAAGCAACTTTTTCAAACCAAAATGGTAAAACTTGGCACTTTATTAAAAATTCCAGAAACAAAACTATAAACAAAGTCTCTTGTTACAGCAAGAGGACACAAAGAAAATCAAAATAAAAACAACCGGGTTGCCTCCCGTAAAGCGCTTTCTTTATAGCCATATAGCTAGGCTTCTTACTTGATAGTTATAGTGGACGAAGCTCATGAGGGAGCTTGAACTTTGGTGTGCCCTCTTCCTTGGGAAGTGTTCCATGCATTTCTTGTGTGGAAACTGAAACTTCACATTCCCTTCTTTTGAATCAATGATAGCACCTGTGGTACGAAGAAAAGGTCTTCCAAGAATAATTGGACTAGAGGTTTTATTCCCCATATCCATGATTAGAAAATCAACAGGCACAAAAGTCATATGTAACTCTACCATAACATCACTTACTTTCCTATAGCATGTTTAATGGAATCATCAGCAAGTGCAAGTTCAATAGAGCATTTTTCAAGATTCTTTAATTCAAGTACTTCATATAGTTCTTTAGATAAAACTGAGACACTAGATCCTAGATCTAATATAGCATGGTGTGTCTCTTTTCCAATGGTTACAAGTACTTTGGGAATCCATACATCCCCAAGCTTAGGTGGTATCATAGCTTCTTGTTGTACCTAGCAATCTTTTCTTTTAAGACATGATTAGCAATATAAGAACCAAAACCAGCTTGGTTAGCATTAATAGAAGGATCACTTGCAAATTTTTGTAAGATAGATATTAATTCATGCAAGCTACAATTTCTAAGTCAAGCAATGGTTCCTTGACTTCACTAAGCATTTTAACTTCTTCAACTTTCTTTTCTTCATTACCATAATAGTTTCCTTAGCAATTCTCTCTTGCTCATGAATATGTTCCCAAGATTTATTTATAACCTCTTGGCAATATTTAATTGTTTCCTCATGTTTTTGAGCTATAATGGTGTTCTTTAATGAGGAAACTTCCTTAGTGAGCTGATCTACCCTTTCAAACAAAGAGTTTTGTTTTTCAAACTTAGATATAAATTCCTTGTTAAGCTCCTTTTGAGTAGATATAAATGATCTAATGGTGTTTTCCAAATCACTAGAAACATTACCACTAGTAGCATATTTATTTGGAACATATGGGGGTTTATTATAAGCATTATAATTGTTATTACCATACCCATTATTACCATAGTTCCTAATGAAGTTGACATCAATATTTTCAGAATTATTACCAACTAGTTCTTGCAAAGGCACATTTTCCATATTTTGTTTATTAATGAAAGCAAGAATAGTGTCCATTTTAGATGACAAATCATTTGTTTCTTCTATGGAGTTTACTTTCTTAGATGAAGTAGGTGCTCTATCAGTGTGCCATTGGCTATAGTTTTGCAAAATGCTCTCCAATATGTTTTTAGCTTCACCTACAGTTTTTCCCATAAACGCACCTCCAGCAGCAGAATCAAGAATATTTCTAGACATGTAGTTTAACCATTGTAAAAGAGTGTAGTATGGTCCATTCATTAACCCCATGTGATGGACAAGTTCTAAGCATAAGTTTAATCCTATCCCAAGCCATGGCAACATGTTCATTTTCATTTTGCCTAAAAGAAAGATATTGTTTCTATTTTGCAAAATTTTAACAGGAGGATAGTATTTCTTAATGAAAGCTTCTTTTAGATCATTCCAAGTTTTAATGCTATCAATAGGTAATGAATGCAACCATTCTTTAGCTTTTCCTCTAAGTGAGAAAGGAAATAATTTCAGTTTTAGAACATCACTTTCCACATTTTTAAATTTTTGCATGTCACATATTTCAACAAAATCATGAAGATGCATAGAGGCATCCTCCATAGCACTACCGCCAAATTGTTCCCTAGTTATCAAGTTCAACAAACTAGGACTTACTTCATAGCTATCAGCTTGTATCTCAGGTGTGGCAATGGGCCTAGCAATAAATTGATCATTTGGAGTGTTTGTGTAGTCACACAACTTAGTTCTGTCTCCCATTTTCCAAGTTTTTATGTATTTTTTAATTTTTTATGCAAAACTGAAAATAAAATATGCAACACAAAATGCAAGACAATAACAAAACAAAATAAAATGGTTTGCAAGTAAGGATGGATAAGATGGTGCTCACGTAGGTGCAACCTCCCAAGCTTAGGTGTTTGCACAACTTGGTGATGAAGTTGACTTGTTGTGAGATACCCTTGGATAAAACTTTCAGCAATGATTCCCCGGCAACGGCGCCAGAAAATATGTCTTGATAGCCCTCAAAGGCGTAGGTTGACGAGGGAATTAGTTGCTGTGCTTCTAACTCCCCGGCAACAGCGCCAGAAAATATGTGATGGCGTAGGTTGAGACCCCAATAGCAGAGTGTGTAGTACGGGCCAGACAATTTTCCCCACGAAGGTGACTCGAGGGTTTATATCGAACTCTCGGGGAATCAGTAGTGGAAGCTTTACCTCCTTATCCTTCCCTTGGAAACCTGCAAACAAAGATAAATTGTTTTGTGCCCTCAACCTCACCAAGTGGTTGTCAAGCACAAGGTGTGAGTAAGTTATGAATACAAAACAATTAATAAAAAATGCAATGGTGAAAAATAAATATGCAAGGATGATGGAAACAATGATAAATGATATTTTTGGGTTTTATATGATGAATGAAAGATGCAAAAGTATTTTTGTATTTTCGGATTTAATTATGGCTGAAAATAAAAAGTGGGTGAAAGTTGTTGGAAAGGTGTTTCTTATGATTAAAAATGGACCGGGATTCATGGTTTCACAAATGCACTCTCTCTTTAATGATGTGGTGGACAATGGAACACAAAAGTTAACATATGAGATTGCAACAAAGTTTCATGACAAGTTATTAATCATATGGGCATCACGTCCTAACATAGAGATCTTTTGGTTATTAATCTCTCTTATACTCCACTAAGATGCGAACTAAATCATAACACCTTAATATTAAGATAAATCAGAGCATAGCAATAAGTTTCATGACATGAAGTTGAAATAAGAACATGCTAGATCTAGTCATGGAGTAGTGGCATGGTCACACCCACATCTCCGGTAGCAAGGTATTTCTTTTTATCCCTAGTGAGGCAACAAAGTAAGGTAAAATACCCAAGTGGATCGCGGAACTTTCTCTCACGTTCACCGCACTAGCCACCCCCCCCCCCCCGTTACTCCATCTAATGCACACGTTCCCCCTCACACGCTCTCATAAACATGCTTGATCATAACAAGTAAACAAGAACGGGGTACATAATATGCATCTACTTTCATAACTGAAGTAAAACAATTGCAATCTCACACATATATTAACTCATAAAGATCCACCACAAAGGTATTACATAGGTGACCGTAATCATGTTCGGCAGCTCATACGGTGCTAATTAGTGAAGCACAAGAGAGAGAGAGAGATACATAAGTTACTTCCACAAACCCATAGTCCAGGGGTGGACTACTCCCTCTTCATCATGGAGTCGATGGAGATGTCGTTGGAGGAGGTGGAGACCTCTCCGGCAGCGCCCCGCCGGAGTTTTCCCCCTCCAATCTGCAGCTCCTGATCTCTGTTTCTGTGTTTCTGCGGCGCTCCCTTCTCGAAACGCCAAGGGACCTTTTTTATAGGCGTTTTTAGGTCAAGACGGAGTCGGTGGACGAAAGATCGACGGCAGCGGAGCCACGAGGGCCAAAAGAGTGGGCCCCACGCGGCCACAATACCTGGCCGCGTGGGCCACCCCCTTTCTGCCTTCTGGGCTCCGTTTGCTTGCTTCCTTCGCTCCTAGGTCTTCCTCCTTCCAAAATACTGACGCCTGTATTTTTCCATAATTTCTGGACGTCGTTTGGGTCCCTGAAACTTAAAAGGAAAGAAATAGGGTTTTCTGCCTGCGCAGGGTTAATTCCATAAAAATAGGGGAACTTCTGAATTATTCCCAAAATCATTATAAATCAATAATATAACCCTTATATGATGCAAATATGATGGGAATATGAATAAAATAATGCAAAGTTCACGTATGCATTTTACATGCATCAATCTCCTAGTACACCTGGTCGACGAGATTGCCATTCTGGGTCCTGTATTTTTACACAATATGTTCCCCTTTGAGAGGTTCATGGGAGTCTTGAAGAAGTATGTTCATAACCGTGCTAGGCCAGAAGGAAGTATCTCCAAAGGCTATGGAACAGAGGAGGCATTGAGTTTTGTGTTGACTTTATTCCTGGCATTAAGCCGATTGGTCTTCCTGAATCGCGACATGAGGGGAGACTGAGTGGAAAACGCACTCTAGGAAGGAAATCAATAATATGTAGGGACGGGCATTCTTTCACACAAGAACACTACACAGTTCTACATAATTCCAGTTTGGTGGCTCCGTATATCCAGAAGCACAAGAATATTGTACGCTCCGAGAACCCGGGGATGGATGACTCCTTCATTACAAAGGAACACATGGAGAATTTTGGCGGTTGGTTGCACACACATCTCAACAATGACGACACTATCTCAGATGAGCTGTACTTGTTGTCTAGGGGACCATCTTCGACTATTTCGACTTTCCAAGGGTACGAGATAAATGCGAATACATTTTACACGATCGCACAAGATCAAAAGAGCACCAACCAAAACAGTGGTGTCCGCTTTGATGATTCAACAGACAACAGTGGGCAAAAGGTCACATATTATGGTAACATAGAGTAGATATGGGAACTTGACTATGGACCTTCTTTTAAGGTCCCTTTGTTCTGGTGCAAATGGTTCAACCTGAAAGGCGGCGGGGTAAAGGTAGACCCATTGTACGGAATGACTATAGTGGATCTCAAGAATCTTGCGTACGACACCGAACCATTCGTTCTAGCCAATGATGTGGCTCAGGTTTTCTATGTGAAGGACATGTCTACCAAACCGAAAAAAAGAAAAGATAAGCAAGCGAATACATCAGCCGATAAGTCAAAGCGCCACATAGTTCTTTCAGGGAAAAGAAACATCGTGGGAGTGGAGGACAAGACAGACATGTCAGAAGATTACAACAAGTTTCATGAAATTCCGCCCTTCAAAGTGAACATTGACCCAAGCATCAAGTTAAATGATGAAGATTGTCCATGGTTTCGGCGCAATCAGAAGAAAGGGACACACACGAAGAAAACGTGAAGACTAGATAGGGATGTTGTTGGTGATGTGTAATAATGTATTCAACTTTTATGTAACTGTGTTCTGAAAACTCAGAAGAGAACTGTAAACACTGATATTTGGTTCTAAAAATCCAACGGCTTACAAGCGCTGGAAAAATCCAACGGCTTACAAGCCCTCAAAAGAAACACACCCCTGATCCAACGGCTCACAGGCGCTTGAAAGAAACACACGATCCGTGTGATTCTTTAGTCCCGGTTGGTACACTAACCGGGACTAAAGGCTGGTCAGTCACGTGTCCTCCCCCAGTGCTGCCCTGGCCACGTGTCCAACCCCAGCACTGCCCTGGTCACCTACGTGTCCTACCCCAGCATTGCCCTGGTCACGTGTCCTCCCCCAGCGCTGCTGTGGAGATGTATATGTAGTATTGTCGCCGACGGGGTAAACCCTAAGCCACGAAGACATCGTATCCACGAGATGGATCTGCCACGCCCGCCGCAGCGCCTTCTGGACGAGGTCGAGCATGCTCGGCAGAGCGCGCTTGGGCGCTACCGCAGGAGCCTATCCCGTCGTATGCCCACGAGCCCGGCGTGGAGAGGAATGCCCAGCTACCGGCCTCCTGCTCCGGTGCCTGAGGAGGTGCGGAGGCCGTACGAGCGCGCGTGGTCCGGCGGCCCCGACCCCGATGAGGATGCGTACGCCACAGGGGTGGCGTGGGGATCCGCGGCCGCACCTCCACCAGCCACCGCCGTCCCTCCCGACGAGGAGGAGGACAACGACGACGACTTCGACTGGAGCGACCATGGGGAAGAGGGCGGCGGGCCACAGATGCAGGAGGCCATTGAAGCCTCCTTGCAGTCCGTCCGCGACGACCGTGTTCAGCGAGCCAGGACTGCCTGCCAGCTCAAGGCGAAGGAGGCTTCCCAGCTGGCTTGGGCATTGAAAGACTCATCCTCCATGGCTCGTGCCCTCCGCCGCAAACGTGCGCGCGAGAACCAGGCGGCCACGAACGGGGCTGGCTCCTCCCGCCGTTCCCCCTAATGCTACGACCTCTGAGCAACAAGTCTGTTTATGTAGTAATGTAACTGTTAGTGATGTGTAATAATGTACTAAACGTTTTATGTCACTCTATGGGATGTTGTTAAGGACGTATTCAACTTCAAACACTTTTCATGTGTAATAATGTATTCAACTTTTATGTAACCGTGTTCTAAAAACTCAGAAGAGAACTGTAAACTCAGAAGTATCACACATACATCTTTATTTAATCCAGTTACATAGCCCGGGTCCATTTTTATTTAACCATAATACATCATGAATAATATCACTAACTTTTGCCGGGTCCTAAGCCACGGGGTGCTGAGCGGCCGGCGCTGTGCACCCAAAGAGCAGGAACCATCACAGGGGCAATACTCACGTGAGAAGGATCCCTATGAAGAACCATCCATCTACTGTTATACACCGCTGGCGTATCCAACATAAACACATAGCGATTGACGTGCTCGTCCTCCTCCCTGATACGGCGACGTACCACCTCCCCGGGGCCCGGCTCCCTCTGGAACGAGTGTGGCCCACGCGACTTCCACCAAACAAGATCCGGGTCGACGACGTCACCCGGATTCCTCACCAAGCGACGCGTCCCGGAAGATACCACCTCCCAGTGCCAGCCCGGCGGAGCCTAGTCCCGGACATCGCCCCTCGCATCCAACAAGCCGGAAATCGTCGCCGAGATCTGAAAAAACGAGTGGGGAATTTGATCAAACACCTAGGTAGGGGAGGGAGAGGGCAGCACCTTGGGGAGGGGACGGAGGGTGGTGTGGAGCCTCCTTATATATAAGCAAAAGTTAAAAGAAAAAAACTGACCAAAACACACGGTTTCCCCGTCATACAGCCCAACGGTGCCTCGTGAGTGACTGCATATCAAATGCACCGTTGGGCTGTATGACGGGAATCCGAATGCTTTGTATACGACGGCCACTCTGACCGGCAAATCGGCAAATCATCGCGTGGTCGTGAGACGGCAAATCGGCCTTCGATACAGACAGCGGCAAGACGTCGCTGATGATCTACAACCGTCCGAACAAGTGTTGGGGATGTCGCTAATCATCAGAGATCCTTGCCGCTGCTTGGATCCGACCGAGGGGAGGGTTCACCTTCAGCCTCCGCTCTAGGAACTCCTGCCTCTCAAAAATCTTGCTCTCTGCTACCCGTGAACTACAATGAGTGCCGTGAGTGCCCGGGAGGGGGGCTATATATAGGGTCATGTGGCTCACGAAGAAACACACGGTTCTAAAAATCCAACGGCTCATAAGCCCTCAAAAGAAGCACACCCCTGATCCAACGGCTCACAAGCGTTTGAAAGAAACACACGATCCGTGTGATTCTTTAGTCCCGGTTGGTGTTACCAACCGGGACTAAAGGCGGGTCAGTCACGTGTCCTCCCCCAGCGTTGCCTATATTAGTAAATGCATTTTTAATTCAAACAATATTAGTAAATGTATTTTCAATTCAAACTATATTAGTAAATGCATTTTCAATTCAAACTATATTAGTTAATGAATTTTTAATTCAAACTATATTAGTTAATGCATTTTTAATTCAAACTATATTAGTAAATGCATTTTTAATTCAAACTATATTAGTAAATGCATTTTCAATTCAAACTATATTAGTTAACGCATTTTTAATTCAAACTATATTAGTAAATGTCTTTTTAATTCAAACTATATTAGTAAACAGAAAATGGTTTTGACTTATTTTAGAAAACAGAAAATGGTTTTGAATTACTTATTCAAATTAAAACACTTTTCATGTTGAACTTGTTGTCAGATTCAAAAGTATGTAGAAATTATACAAATTCATATCAAATACATTTCAAACAATTGCGCGCAAAAATTCAAAGTGTGGTGCGGGAGAGCCAAAAAAAGGACCTCTAGTACCGGGTGGTGGCTCCACCCGGTACTAGAGGTCTATTTGAGCGCGCAGGTGGGCGGCGTGGGCGAAAAACCTCTAGTACCGGGTGGTGCCATGGCCCGGTACTAGAGGGTGACCTCTAGTACCGGGTGGTGCCACGGCCCGGTACTAGAGGCCCTGGCCTATAAATACTGGTCTTCCACACCGGGCCGAGCCACGACCCGGGAGAACTTCTATTTGCCTCACGAAGCGCTGCCAAATTTTGCCCTCGCCGCCGCCGCCGTCTCGCGCCCTCCTCCTCCGCCGCCGGCCCACGCCCTCCTCACTGCCGGCGCCCTCCTCCGCGGCCGGCCCGCGCCCTCCTCCGCGGCCACACCTCGCCTCACTCCTCTCTCTCTTTCTCTCTCCTCTGCGCCCAAACCCTAGCTCGTCGGGCCGCCGCCGTTCGCCGTCAATTTCGGCCACCCCAAGAATTTCTGAGTTTCTGGGGAGGTTCGCCGTGGATCCTCTGTGCTTCAGGTCAAGTAGTGGGTTCTGAAAAACCCAGGAGCTGCCGTATTGCTCCGTCTTCTTCAACTCCGGCCGTCGGCTTTCGTGGATGATTTCATCGTCGTCCGACCACGCCGTGCGTCGCCGAGCCTTCCTTCGAGCTCGTGGTGAGCCTGCGCACCTCCCTGTGCAGCTAATTTGCTCGAATTCATCGAATCCGTGCTCGAATTTGAGATGAACTTAATTGCTGACGTCATGCTGACGTCAGCCTACCAATCAGATTTTTTCCTGGAGATTTTCCTGGATATGAACTTAAAAAATGAAATCTCTACTTAATAAATTTGATCAATATTTTTCTTATCATGAATACTTGGATTAATTTTGTGTTATAGACTTATTTATTTAAGACAATATTCTAAAACTTAGAAATGAAACATAAAATGATGTTACTTTATTTCTTTTCCTTTAGGGTTAGAAATTTAAATTTAGTGTTAGAAATTTAAATTTAGGGTTAGAAATTTAGGGTTAGAGATTTAAATTTGCTATGTATTTGTTGTTTTTTAGTGTTAGTAATTTAGGGTTAGAAATTTAGGGTTAGAAATGTAGGGTAAATTTGCTATGTATAGATTTAAATTTAAATTTAGGGTTAGAAATTTAAATTTAGGGTTAGAAATTTAGGGTTAGAGATTTAAATTTGCTATGTATTAGTGATACTTTTTGCAAATTTCTAAGTGTAGATTTAAATTTGCTATGTATTTTTTTTAGTGTTAGAAATTTAGGGTTAAAAATTTAATGTAAATTTGCTAAGTGTAGATTTAAATTTCCATGTATTAGTGATACTTTTTGCAAATTTCTTTTGTATAACTTTTGTATTCTGCTAATTAATGCTAACATTGTTTTATATTTCTTTTGTATTAGTTAAGCCCAATGGATAACTTCAACAGCAGACACCTTGAAAATGAGGTGTTCGACATTATACGTGAACCCGTGGGGGGAGCAGAAGCCGGTGGAACAGAAGATGGCTCCAAATTTTTGAACGACTCCGGTCCGGGAATGGAGGAGGAACAAAGAGACGAAGCGCAAACGAGCATCGAGTGCAATGACGAATCGCTAATTTGTGCACCTCCGCAGTCTGGCGAGGTATATTAAGCCTCTGTTGATCAGATGGAATAATTGATTACTATATGTATGTATTAACACATATTTTTTTAATTTTTAGACCTCCGCATCGGCCCAATCTGGAACTAAACGAGGCCATGCCAAAGGGTTGGCCGCAGATGCGCATCTCATAATTGAGGCCGTCGCTGCAGATGGCAAACCTACGGAGCCCAAGGCGAACGCATCTAAGTTTGTGCATCAATGCGGAGTTGTTGTTAGGGACAATGTTCCGATCAGCATTCAGGAATGGAATGAGCCAAAAAACTTAGAGGGCGCCATGAAACCTAGTTGGGTCAGTGACAGAAGTAAAGATGTGCTTTGGACCAAGCTCATAGCAAAGTTCACCCTACCGGTGTTGGATAGTACCGAAAGGACACAAGCCATGACGAAAAAAGTCAAGCATTGGGCTCTGAAGAAGATGGCTGAACAGTTCAACAATTACAAGAACAGATTATACCGTGAATGGCAATCGAAATGGAAAGCTCCAGATTTCACTGGACACTAGAGAGGCAGCGGCCTCACTGGAAGGCATTTCTGGAATACAAGGGATCAGAAGTAGCTAAGGAAAGATCGAAAAAGAATAAGGAAAATGCAGCGAAAAAGATATATCACCATAAGATGGGGGCAGGTGGCTACATAAGTGCCGAGCCTAAGTGGGGTAAGATTGAGGCTGAGCTGCGCAATAAAGGGATCACTCCAATTACAGATAACTGGCCCCGTAGATGCAGAAATTGGATTCTTGGGCATGGGGCGGAGTATGACATGGAAACAGGGGATCTAATAGTTGATGAAAAGAAAGAAACTCCTATACCCCGGCAGCAAATTCTTGATGCAATCGCCGATGCTAAAGAGGGAAGGTTTATTCCCGACCGAGAGAACGACGAGCTCAAAGGTTTGTTATAACTATATATTTGTTTCGTTTCGTGTTTATGACAATCATGCCGACCAACTTGACATAGATATATTTTTATCTAGGCCCTCGGTAATAAAAAAAAGGAGGACGAGTACGAGGCTTGGGAGCTTCTGTGACGTGGGATCAAGGGTTTCCCGAGGACCGTGAATCTTATAGAAGCCGAGCAAGAGCAAAGAAGAGGAAGGAGCAGGAGGAATCAGACCGGTTGCAAACTAGAAAGTATGGTGAGCCACCTTCATCAGCAAGTAGATGAAATGCGCGAGCATGGGGCAACTCGTCAGCTGCAGGAAGGTGCTCCAACAGGTGGTCCATCTCAACTGAGAAGCAGCGTGGCTTCCACGGGGGTTGGTGCTGATGAGCCATCGAACAAGGAAACCTACCCCGTGGATTATATCACTGAGAAGACAACTTGTGAGCTACATGGGGCTATGAGCAACTTATCAGTGAAGGCGGCGGAGGGCTATGCTTTACCTTGTGAATCTACAGCACTGTATTTGGGCAATGAGATTCCAGATGGCTTTGCTCGTGTCGGCGTGGATCAAGTTCACCCCGGATTTGAATCACTCGAACTTCAAATCCCTGGAGGTGATGATGAGAGGACACTGGGAGATGTCCAGGGTGGACTCATTCTATGGCCCAAGAAATACATCGTGATTCCAGGTTGGACGGCGCCAAGGCCACCATCGCCTCCAAGTCCACATGATGACGACTTGGACGACCACCACAACACGAGTCCATCTCGATCTTCGCCGCCGTCATCAGACTCCTCAGCCGTCTCCTCCGCCGCTGCCTCAGCAGACACCTCAGCCGTCTCCTCCGCCGCCTCCGCCCACTAGGAGCAACCAGTCGACGAAGACCGTCGTTTCGGCACTAATGGGTTTCCGTCGCGACCGATCGCCGGTACCCCGACAAGAGCCCCTCCCAAAAGTACCGAAGGTTCCTCCCCCGAGACCTTGGGAAAGGACTGTAGAGGAAAACGCGGCGGCCGTGGCAGCCGACGTTAAAAGACAGATGGCACCGAAAAAGCCCCCGCCGAAGCAAGTATATACGGAGATCAAAAAAAGTGGGCTACGGATTTCTTAATCATCCATCGCAAGTCGAGATAAATAGGAAAGATGACTATGCACGCTGTCTGGGTAGAATTAGCTCCAGCAAGACGACAAGTACTAGTGACAGCGGGAAAAGAAAAAGAGACGTTGCCCAGCTCGGAGCACAGTCAAAACAGTCGATCTCCCCGCTTAAGGTGACCACTGATAAGGGCTCCGCACGCGCGGCGAACACTGATGAATTAGCCTACCGCGCGAAATTTGCTGCAGAAGCTGGTATGTCACTTTCTCAACTGGATGCAGACGAGCTCCCCCCTTTTGCATGTTGATAAATGGACCTGGAAATACGGGAAGTCTCTAGTGCCACGGGACCAGATCGAGTTTCTACCAACACAAATGCGAAGACTGCATGACTGGTACATGGATGTCACAAAGGAAGGTCGATTAGTGCTCGTTGTGCAAGTTACAGAAGAACATTACATAGGTAAAGACGAGATAAATGTTTATCTTGAAGAACTCTATCAGTTATACCAGCTTGACTCCCTGGACTTGAGTATCGTCAGTACCTATTGTCTGTAAGTGATTCAATTCATTTAATTATTTCTAAAATAAAGTCTATAGCTCAGCTCGGTCATTGCTTGTTCTAATTATGCTCACTACGCTATTATGCAGAATGAAGAGTGATGAATGTGACAAATAGAATATTTGACTTTGGGTTCGTTGACCCGGTCCGAGTTAATGAAAAATTGCTACGGGATTACCCCAGGAAACGAAGGCCAACTTGTTTAGGTTCATACATAGGCAAAATTATAAAAGGAAGATATTGTTTCCTTACCACTTCAGGTAATTAAGAGTGTTACTGTCTTGTACACATTAATTTTTGCTTACTCGATGTTAAGTGTAACTGATTAGTTACTGACATATATAAACGTGCGCAGCGACCATTACATTCTGCTAATCATTCAAGTTGATGATGCAAGAGTTGACATCCTCGACTCATTGCATTGGCCCAAGAGAGGTACCAACCAATTATGGATGTCCTCCAAAGGTATTTTCTATCGTACTATATCGGTCTCTTTAATTTGTTCAATTCCTGAGATATCAAGTAACTAATTAATAACTCATTTATTCATTTGTTTGCCGGGCAGCATTTGGAAAGAATTCAGAGCGAGGACAGCAGGTGAATTTAAAGAGGAGCTTAGTTTTTATCCTGACAAGGTAAGTAGTACGAGCTAGGTTCGCGCATCTTTTTAATTCAAATTTCAATACCATCATACCATGCTTGATTACTATTTGATTGAAATCTATTCTCGTAAAGAACTGTGAGAGGCAGCCACCGGGGACCAATTTGTGTGGATACTTCTGATGCTTGTATGGTGGTGAATCACACACTCGTCGGGAGACCCCAAGAGGAAGGTATGATGTAATTTAGCAGCAAGTCTTCCCTCAGTATGAAACCAAGGTTATCGAACCAGTAGGAGCAACAACTCTTCTGAAGGTTGTCAACGGCGAAATATGATGCGGCGCAACACCAGGGATTCCGGCGCTGACGTGGACCTGCACACAACACAATCACAATACTTTGCCCCAACGAAACAGTGAGGTTGTCAATCTCACCGGCTTGCTGAAAACAAAGGATTAAACGTCTCGTGTGGAAAATGAGTATTAAATGCAGAGAATGTAAAAAGAACAGTTTGCAGTTTGTGGTTTAATCAATGTAAAAGAATTGGACTGGGGTCCACAGTTCACTAGTGGTGTCTCTCCAATAAAAGATAACTAACATGCTGGGTGAACAAATTACAGCTGGGCAATTGACAAATAGTGAGCGCATGACAATGCAAATACATGGCATGATGATTACTATGGTATTTAATTTGGGCATTACGACAAGATACATAGACCGTTATCCAACAGCATCTATGACTAATAATCCACCGCCGGGTTGTCATCCGAGTCCCCCGTTGGTATTAAGTTGCAAGCAACGGATAATTGCATTAAGTAAAGCGCGTAATGTAAACAAACACATATGCCCGTGGACATAGCATCGTTAGGTTACCCCTAGTGGCAACAGCACATCCACAACCTTAGAACTTTATGTCACTATCCCAGATTAAATGGAGGCATGAACCCACTATCTAGCATAAATACTCCCTCTTGGAGTTACAAGCATCTACTTGGCTAAAGCATCTACTAGCAACGGAGAGCCTGCAAGATCATAAATAACATAGGGCATAGATTGATAATCAACTTGACATAATATTCAATATTCATCGGATCCCAGCAAACACAACATGTAGCATTACAATAATATGATCTTGATCATGTAGGGCAGCTCACAAGATCTAAACATGATGGCACAAATAGGAGAGACAACCATCTAGCTACTGCTATGGACCCGTAGTCCAAGATGAACTACTCACGCATCACTTCGGAGGCAGGCATGGCGATGTAGAAGCCTCCGGTGACGATTCCCCTCTCCGGCAGGGTGCCGGGAAGAGGTTCTGGACCCTCCCGAGCTAGGGTTGACGGCGCGGCGTCTCTAGAACTTTTCGTGGATTTTGGCTCAGGCTCCTCGGGTTATTTTCTCGGGGGGATTAAGTAGGCGAAAGGGCGGCGGCTGACGAGCCCCGAGGGGCCCACACCACCCTAGGGCGCGGCCAAGGTGCCAGGCGCGCCCTAGGTGCGTGTGGGGCCCATGTGGGTCCTCTCCGTTGCTTCTTTGCTCCATCTGGTGTCTTCTGGTAAAATAGGGACCCCCGTGTAGTTTCGTCTAATTCCGAGAATATTTCCATACTAGCTTTTTTGGAATACAAAAACAGCAGAAAACAGGAACTGGCACTTCGGCATCTTGTTAATAGGTTAGTCCCAGAAAATGTATAAAAGTGACATAAAGTGGATGCAAAACATGTAGCAATAGGTATAAAACAAGCATGGAACATCAAAAATTATAGATACGTTTGAGACGTATCAACTTTGTGTGCCAGTGGATTCGCCGGGAGGTCTCTGAGCGGAACCCACAGAAATTTCTAGACGTAAGTGAACAAAATATATTCACAGTTTTATTTTATTACCATCAATTGTGTTGAATGTCTAATTTCTGTTATGATGATTGATATTCGCATTCTTCTCCTTCTTTTATAGATAGATAGCATGCGGAGGAAACTGGAACTAAAGGACAGCTTTCGACCAATTCAAGAGGAAATTGCGGGATTTTTGGTCGACTATGTTATTAACGCAAAGGGAAAATACAATGCCGTCAACGGGTCCAGGAAATGATCTCCATGTAATCGAACATACGGGTTCTAGTCCCGGTCGACCTCTATGTAATTACTACACGGGCTCGAGTCCCGGTTGTAATTAATCGAATAGACGGGCTCTATTCCCGGTTGCAATCGAATAGACGGGATCTAGTCCCGGTTGTAATGGAATAGACGGGCTCTAGTCCCGGTCGATTTCTCATAAATATTTCTTTTATGAATATTTTGATATGCTATATTTATTTTTCTGATTTGTAATTAATTAACTTTATATTTTGTAAGATTAATCGTAGTTTTTATATTCAATAAGCTGGAGAAACAAAAAAGGCAGAGGCCGCCACGTGGGTACCCTCTTGTCCCGGGTCGTATTACGGCCCGTTACAAGAAGTCCACAGCCAGGCGCTCTGCCACGGCCCCCGCGTGGACCTCTCTTGTACCGGGCCGTAAGCCAACCGGTACTAGAGGGGGGAGCCTCTAGTCCCAATTGCCGCGTGCCGGGTTGCCAACCGGTACCAAAGGTCCTTACCACCCGGGACGAGAGGCCTTGTTTCCACTAGTGTCACGTGCCAGTAACCTGTTCCTTGTCTACCCGTATAATAGAAATAATAACTCATATCAATCTCTCAAAATTCTCTCTTGAAAAAAATGGCAATCTGAGAGAAGTACGAAATCTCTCGATCTACCATTCCCATCTTTTGTACTATCTAACTAATACGGTAAGCACGGACTCAGACTACGAGCAGAGGTCACGAGCTGCGAAGCTGCATATAGGCAATTGGCGGATTTTGCACGTTGGAGTTCATGGTGTCCGACGTGCTCGAAGAGGTCATGCTCGGGAAATGAATTGCCCTGTACGCAAGCAGCAAAGTAAGTTAACTATAGTAATAAACATAATTCAATACAGACATAGGTTCGTAGCATCAGAAATCTTGGAGTGTACAAATAATCATACCATCTCGATATCTTTGGGTTCGTCCACGACATCATTTGGGGTTTTCGACAGTCTCAGTTACGGGTTCTGGAGATGCCAAGGCAGGATGATGCATGCATACAAGAACTAATTCATTTTAGTTTCAGAATAAAAAGAACTGATTCATTTTGGTGATGTGGGCGTTGAGCCGTTGAGCTACGGAATTATTGTACCGCTAGAAAATCAACAGAATCAGATGGTACTTGCCTTGAAATGAGTAAATGGCATTTGTATCTTACCTCCTGCACAATGCTGCCAATATGTCTTGAAATTTTCCTAGAGTAATCTCATGTTGTGAAGCTCCTTAAGCATCGCCTGATCGATGGCTGCATAAAGAACAAGGACGATGGATCTGAGTTTTCGAAGTTCCAGAGACAATTCGAAAGCTATGAACATCTTAACATAACAACCTGCTTATTTGATGTCTTGCGTCTAAAACTCAGCCTTTGGGCTTCCGGGGCGTGTCGTGAAGCTCTGTTTTCTGTTGAAACTATGTGACATGACGACGCTTGTGATTTGCATGGTGTTGGACTGAGGCGGATCATGTCGATATTGTTATAGGAATTCCTGTATTGGTGGATGCGAACTGTTGGATGCGATAAAGACATGGCTTCACAGGCCGTGTTGTGCAAACATGGCTGCAGGACGAAATTCATGTCTGAACCGCATATGTGCCTGAGCTTATTGATTGGTGCTTTGCAGCTGTGGACTTGGTGGGGACAGTCTCACTCGGAATTTCAGTTTTGATGGTGCCCTTTGGGTGTCCACTCTCGATATTCAGGGTGAAACTCGTAGGTCTGGGCTTAATTGGTTGTATAGTTGAAGTCATTGTCTTCGAATTTTCTCCTGGGTGTAAACCTGCCATCTTTTATTGTAGTCCTGGGTACTGTATGTATTGATAATTTGGATCCGGCTGCTATGAGTGATTAATCACTGTGGTGGGGGCATTTTTTTCTTTTTAATTGTGTGGATCCTGAATGTCTCGAATAGTTCTTAAGATTCTGTCGATGCAAAAGACTGTATGGAGTTGTTACTTTTATAGTATATTATATACCTTTGTCGAAAAATCTAAAGTCAGGATCTCAATAATCTCATCCTTCACCATCAGAGATTTCTTAAGGTAACAACGTTTTCTTTTCACCCAATAGCTCGTAGTTTCTTTTCACCCAATAGCTCGTAGATGACCGTGTACCGGCAAGCGCTTCAATGGGTGGGTGCAACGCGACCGGCTGTAGGTCCTTGCCCGTTATACCCGTATTCCCTCTTGACGGGAATGTCTATCCTTATTCCGGCTTATCGCCTCGTGGTAGAAGCTCTGCGCCACACGGATTTGCTCGACCTAGAGTTGGCTCTTCCTGGGATAGGGCATGCCGGAAGAACAAGCCGCCGCGGTTTACGGTTTAGGCACAAACACGCACGTCAGGCCAGCAGATGAACACATGACTTTGATTTAGCGATGTCACCAAGAGAGAGAAATCAAACATATGTTTCAAGAAAAGACTGACTTTGTTTACTCTTTAATAAATAGAGTATAAGTGGTACATATACTGTCTATGGACCACATATTTTTGATACAGCTAGCCTGTAGCCACACAATGATAATAAATAAGTACATCTTTGATCAACTAAGGCTACCCATAATGGGAGTAACTAATTTTAACGTGGTAACATAAATGCCACCTAGTAAAAAGATAACGTGGCTATCATTTAAAGAGCAGAGAGAGTAGCTAGTTACCATCACATAGCGCTTGCCATTGCAATATGAGTGTACAGAGTAATAAATACACCCTTCTATGAGCAGTGTTTATAAAAATGAGAAGATTAGACTCCTTAATATTATAGACACTTTGGATTTAAAAGCAGAAAATGCACCTCTAAATGCATCCGAAAGGGAAGCTATGAGAGATGCCAACGATAAAGTAGCAAAGCTTAAAAGAGATGAGGAATCTAAGTGGGCGCAAAAAGCTAAAGTAAAGCACGTTCAGGAAGACGGAAACAATACAAAGTATTTCCACCTCATCGCGAATGGGAAACATAGACGTAAAATGATTTTCCAGCTCGAACAAGATGAAGGAATTATAGTGGGTCATGAAAACATTAAGAATTACATCACGGCATATTATAGGGGCTCTTTGGGGCTCCGGCTGAAAACTTTTTCTCTTAATTAGTAGAGACAAACACACAAGATATTCCTCAGATTTCAGCTGAAGAAAACACTATCCTTACAGCCGACTTCACAGAATCTGATTTAATGAAACTGTTTGCGAAATTCCAACAAGGGGATTTAACACTGTTTCATTTAAACTACGGAAACATAGTTTTGCTTCCAAAAAAAGAAAATGCCATTCAGATTCAACAATACTGTCCTATTTGTTTGCTTAATGTAAGCTTCAATTTTTTTACCAAAGTCGGGACTAACCGGGTTACAGAGGTAGCTCAAAAGGTAGTAAGTCCCACACAGACGGCTTTCATGCCGGGAAGGCACAGCCTAGAGGGGGTGCTGATCCTTCATGAGACCATACATGAGCTTCATAGGAAGAAAATGAATGGTGTCCTCTTAAAAATAGATTTTGAAAAGGCTTACGATAAAGTTCAATGGTCTTTTTTACAACAAGTTTTACGGATGAAAGGTTTTGATCCAAAATGGTGCCATTGGATAGAACAATTTGTTAGTCGTGGGAGTGTTGGTATAAAAGTCAATGAGGACTTAGTTAGATATTTCCAGACTAAGAAAGGGTTGAGACAAGGGGATCCGTTATCCCTATACTCTTCAATATTATAGCGGACATGTTAGCTATTATGATTGCGAGAGCGAAAGAGGATGGTCAAGTGGCTGGACTCATACCTCATTTAGTAGAGGGAGGGGTATCAATCCTCTAGTATGCCGATGATACAATTATCTTTATGGAGCATGACTTGGAGAAAGCTCTGAATATGAAACTTATACTATGCATTTTCGAGCAGCTTTCAGGTTTAAAAATAAATTTTCATGAGAGTGAGCTGTTTTGTTTTGGGCAAGCAAAAGAGGTAGAAGATCAGTATCGAAATCTCTTTGCTTGTGCCTCAGGATCATACCCGTTCAGATATTTGGGTATTCCGATACACTTTAGAAAGCTAAAAAATGGCGAGTGGAAACTGGTAGAGGACCGTTTTGAGAGGAAGCTCGCTAGTTGGGCAGGCAAACTTCTTTCTTATGGAGACCGCCTCATCCTAATCAATTCGGTCTTAACGAGCTTACCCATGTTCATGCTCTCTTTCTTTGAAATACCAAAAAGGGTACGGAAAAGATTGGACTTTTTTCGTTCAAGATTTTTTTGGCAAAGTGATGGACATAAATTTAAGTATAGACTTACTAAATGGAACATTATTTGTAGACCAAAGGTTCAGGGTGGCCTCGGGGTAGAAGTTCTGGAGTTAAACAACAAAAGTCTTCTATGCAAATGGCTTTTCAAAATTTTAAACGAGAATGGGGTGTGGCATGAGTTAATCCAAAACAAGTACCTACATTCCAAGTCTTTGTCACAAGTTACGGCAAAGCCTTTTGACTCTCCTTTTTGGAAGGGTCTTATGAAAGTTAAAGAGGATTTTTTCAAGAGAGGCTCTTTCAATATTGGTAATGGAGAGAGTGCCCGGTTTTGGGAGGATGTTTGGTTAGGAACCAGTCCTTTAGCTGAACAATATCCATCCTTGTACAATATAGCTCAACGAAAACAAGCTTCAGTAGCTAATGTATTGTCACAAGCGCCACCACTAAACATAGGTTTTAGGTGGGCTTTAACCGGGGATAGATGGACTTCATGGCTTCATTTAGTTAATCGACTGATGGATGTTCAGCTTTCCACTCAGCCTGATACTTTTAAATGGAATTTGACTAAATCTAGAAAGTTTACAGTCAAATCTCTTTATCTAGATTTAATGAATGGACATACACGATATCTAAGAAAATACATTTGGAAAATGAAAGTGCCACTAAAAATTAAGATTTTTATGTGGTTTCTTCACAGGAAAGTACTTCTCACCAAGGAGAACCTAGTGAAACGTAATTGGAATGGTTGTAAAAAATGCTGTTTTTGTGACCAAGATGAAACAATAGAGCATTTATTTATAACATGTCCTTTTGCCAAAATGGTTTGGTGTATTGTTCATATGGCCTTAAACTTAACACCTCCTAGTAATATTTCACACTTGTTTGGGAATTGGTTGCGGGGTGTCTCCAAGCAGGATAAAGTACCGATCCGAGTTGGAGTATGCGCTTTACTTTGGGCCATATGGAACATAAGAAATGATTATATTTTTAACAGTGCAAAATCTTATTTATTTATGCAGGTTATACCAATGGCTACGCACTGGATCCATATGTGGTCTTACCTACAATCAACGGAGAAGCGTCCCGCGATGGTTTCTGGGTGCAACCGACTGGATATGGTTGCACGGGACTTGTACAGCCAGTTCAGCTGGCGTTCTGATTTTAGGATAACATGTTGATGCAGCGTCATTCATGTTCTTCTTTTCTGTTTAGATGGCTCATTCATGTTTCGACTTTGTGTGATCCTTGAACTTTTGTAATGAATGATTCTTAATAAATGAATAAAAGCCGCATGCATCATTTCGATGCAGAGGTTGGGGCTTCCCCTTTTCTAAAAAAATGTTACTCCCTCCGTCCGCGAATAAGTGTACTTCTACCTTTTTGGGTAAGTCAAACCTATTAAATTTTGGCAAACTTTATTGAAAAAAGTATCCGCATTTATGACAGTAAATTAGTATCACTAGATTCATTTTGAAATGAAGTTTTCAAAATATACCAATGTTATGTCATATATGTTGCTATTTGTCTCTATAAATTTGGTCAAAATTTAATTTTTTTGACTATGTACTAAACCTAGAAGTACAGTTATTCAAGGACGGAGTAGTATCACATACTCCCTCCGTCCGCGAATAAGTGTATTTCTACCTTTTGTGGTAAGTCAAACCTATTAAATTTTGACCAACTTTATTGAAAAAAGTATCCGCATTTATGACAGTAATTTAGTATCACTAGATTCATTTTGAAATGAAGTTTCAAAATATACCAATGTTATGTCATAGATGTTGCTATTTTTTTCTGTAAATTTGGTCAAAATTTAAAATTTTGACTACGTACTAAACCTAGAAGTACACTTATTCAAGAACGGAGTAGTATATGTTATTTTGCACTATGAAGCTAGTAAGATCGAGTAGTAAAGTCGGCATGTTACTATTCTAAATTACTCCCCACTGTGTCTCTATGAGCAGCCTAACAAGTATGTCAGTATGATATACCCCTCTTGCCCATGTTTAGATGACATCTTTGTTTTGCAGGCTACTCATTCTGTTCATAAAAACAATGTAAAAGTCGACCTAGTTTATTAAAACAATATTGCATTTACAATGTCAATTCGGCATCATTAAATATGTAATAAAATGTATTTTACATTATAACCACATAATACTTCTTCTGTTTTTATTTACCCTGTGCCATTTCTAAGTCAAACTTCTAAAGTTTGACCAAGTAGTTACCAAAAAATATACACTTATAATATCAAACATATATATTTTGAGTATATATATATATTATAACGATTTTAGTAGTATTAAATTTATGTTATGGATGTTCATATTTTTTCATATATATTTGGTCAAATTTATAAACTTTAATTTTGACTAAAACCATAACACAAAGTAATTATAAATGGAGGGAGTATTATAGTTGTCATACAAGATTGGTCAAATTTTACAATGATTGACTTATCAAAAACAATTATAGTTCTTGTTTTCAGGGACTTGATCGAGGTAGAACTTTGGTCAATAATACATCAGAATTATTTTGAGCCTGAAAAGGCAAAGGCTCTGTCAAAATCTTTTGAGGCCACGTCACTCCCAAAGCTTCGAATGGATCCCCATTCCCCTTCCTGACAAAACCAAATGTGCAGCCCATCACCGACGCCGGCGCCGCAGTGGACAGCTCCGTCGACCCCTCACCGGGAGCAGGGCGCAAAGCACGGGAAAATGGAAGGAACCGATTGGTCGTTCGGTTCCAAATCCAGCAGCCGTCGACCATGTCAGGACCCCGATGGATCCCTGACGGTAAATCGATGAAGAGGAGGAAATTTGGAGCACTCGGGGCTCAGATCTACCAAACAACTAAGGAAAAACAGATAAATTGCAGGATAAAATTAGGGATTTCATTTCTTCATTGTTGCTTCCACAGGATACAAGCTACACTTAAAAAGACACAGCCAGCTACAGGGTGACACCAAAGGCGAAATACCTAAACTACCCTCACACAACTACTAAGCCTAATAACCCCATATTACCTACTAATACTAGTCCCTGACAGACCACCGCCGACTGCTCGGCTGCGGCCGCCTCCGGTGCTCCGCTCTCAGGGCCTCGGTGGCCGCCGGTGCTCGTCGCGGGCGACCCCACATGGTAATGCTGAGCCCAGTCTGTCGTTTACTGATTTCTGATAACTCGCTTCCGCACCTGATTAATGGATGGCGTGGTGGTTTGATGGTGCAGTGCGAAGGCCCAAGTGGAAATTGATTACTTCCTTCGTGTACGGATTAGCATTCAGTTAAGCGTCGTCATTCATATACCTTCAACTGGCTTCTGCACATGATCAGATTGCTTTTATTCTTTGATCAGGTTGGTGAGTTGCTGCAGACAGAAATATTGTAGGCGTTCATGGCGAGTTGGCTACGTACTAATGTACCTTTGGCATTGCTCTGCAGTCTGCACTAAGGTGCGTTTCTTTAATCTGGACTCTGTATTTTTGTAGGATATCTCTTGGCTTTTCGTGTTTTAAGTAGCCATTTGCCATCATTCTTATGAATTGTGCTGCAAGATAAACAATTGTGGTATCCTCTACTTTATCATGTCATCCACCAAACTGAAAATCACAAAACAAATGAAAAAAATGCATTTTGCAGAAGGAGGAATAGCAATGCAGCACATTGTATTTTGTTTTGTGAAGCAGAGTTGCCTGTTCTGCTCGCTACTGATGAAGTTTATTTCAGTGTATGCACTTAATATCCTCCCTATGTATGACAGGGTCAGGGGCACTACTACACTATACCTAAGTAGTTTTGTCATGCTTTTGCCAATGCAGCTGTCCTGACTACAACAATTGTAGTTCTTTTGCCAATGCAGCTGTCAGGGGTACTACTACACTATACCTAAGTAGTTTTGTCTTTTTTTTGCCAATGAAGCTATCCTGACTACAACAAGTGTAGTTCTCTCTTTTCCTTTTGAGTTAGTAGGCATGAGTTGATTCGAGGAATACAATTGTTTTTCCAGGCCAAAAGTTTCTTTTTCCTGGCTTCTCCGCCTCCTAGGACGCCCAGTAAAGAATAACCACCATGGAGTTTTTCATGGAGATGGAGGGCAACCGGTTTTTCAGCTTTAAAGGTACAAGACAATGAGACACAACTTTACTTAATAATCAAACATATAAATATTGTCTGGGATGTTCGTTATTGAAATTCTAAACATACTTCCAAGTTTAAAAGTACAAATATAATATGATAAAAAAAAGCCAAAGTGCATACTTTGAATTTCTTCTGCTCATCACCCACATGTTTCACCTTGGGCCAGATAATATGGATGCTTGAGATAGAGCTTAATATTTTGCCGGATTATCTTGAACAAACATTAGTGAATTTCCATCAAAAGTTTCTATGCTAATCGCACCTTGCAATACATTGATCACTATTGACATTGAAGGCCTTTGAACGCTGTCATGGTTCAGGCACCATATTGCGAGCTTCATCATTTGAACCACTTCCTCGTGGTGTGAGACCATGTCATCACTATGCTTGTCAATCAGGTCAATTAATTCATTGTTTTGAGCTTTTTCTCGTAATAGATTTATGAGCTGAACATTCTCCTCTGGCTGAGAGTTGTCAATATTTTTTCGTCCACTTATTATTTCCATGATGACAACTCCAAAGCTGTAGACGTCAACTTTTTCAGTGATTCGTGATGTCAACCATTCAGGTGCCAAATACCCAGGTGTTCCTCTCATCATAGTCATTACCTTGCTTTGATCCCTATCTATTAGCTTGCATAGTCCGAAATCAGCCACTTTGGCATTAAAGTTGTCATCCAAGAGGATGTTTTGTGGTTTGATATCCAAATGAGCAATCTTCCTGCTACAGTCCTCATGAAGATAGCACAAGCCTTTCGCGACATCAAGAATGATCCTACACCGGGTGCGCCAATCAAGAGGGGCATTGTTATGGCAGTAATAGATCCACCTATCAAGCGACCCTCTCGACATGTACTCATATACCAGAAGCCTCTCAGACTTCTCTGCACAGAAGCCAATCAGCCTGACAAGATTGTTGTGTTCAATGGTACCAATAGTCTCGACCTCTGCCAAAAACTCTTTCTTTCCTTGTTTAGCACCTTCCAAACGTTTCACTGCAACTTTGTTTTCACCTAACTTCCCTTCAAAAACTGATCCAAACCCACCTTCTCCGAGCTTCTTACTGAACCCTTCAGTGCATTCACTCAACATTTTAAAAGAATACCTCGTTGGCGTTCCAGGCAATTGAACCAAATCAAATTCATCTTTCTCTTCATACTTTCTCCTCCTTTGTAGATAAAGAGTTGCAAGAATGACAAGCAATACAAGAGTAGCAATAGCTCCAAGTGTAGCAACTAACATCACCTTCTTTCTGTTTGCATTAGGCGGGGGGCTAAGTTGCACCTTGAGGTAAGCAGAGGAGTCGTAACCAGCATTTTCAGGTTGTACTGCGTGCAAGGAGAAGATGTTCGTCACCAAAACACATTCTCCAGCTCTGAACTCAACGGCCCTGCAGGAGCAGTTATTCAAACAAGCTTGCTTACAGGCAAGTTCATTTGTTGCATTCAGAACCATTTGGTTGCCATGAAAATATGCAATATCGGTAAGGCTAAAGAGCTGGTGGTGTTGCATTTTATGACAAGAGATTGGAGTTACTGGTATGCAGCCAAGATTTAGCTCCTGCTCATTCCCTGGCTTGAAATAGCTGGAACTAGAATTTTTTTGGATTGGACAAGTGCATTGCCCCTTGGTGCATAAGCCGTATTCGCCGCAGGCTGTTGGGTAAGCACAGTCATCCATACCCATCGACGCCAGCACATCAGACACCACTGTCCAACTCTCAGGAGACCATGACCATTCATACAGCCTCAGGCGTCCATCTGAATCTAATCTCATCTATTGAGCTGCCGGTAATGTGATATTATCGCTCATATCTGGCCGCAAAATGAAGCTAAGGCTTCCATTCATTAACGTGGCTCTTGTTGGATCATTTCCTATCTTGCCTATTTTCGTCTGGTACGAAAAGTAGAGTTGTGGTGGTGTGAATTCAGCATAATAAGCATTTAACCCATCGGGGCGTACAGTGATATAAAACTGGCCCCCAATCGTATTGGTTGCCGAGGTATTGGCCGTGAGGCTCATACCTTCCACAAGTGACTGCCCGGGGATCAATGTATCAGTAGGATGATCAAATGACTGCCACACTGCTGCATTGCTATGATCAAATAACACCAGATTACCAAACTCGGTGATCCCCATTCCAGCTGCAGGCCTGCCAGAGTTACTACTGGTCCAGACTTGGCTACCATCAGCATCACGGAGGACTAAATTCCCACCTGTAGTAAACTCAAGGGTGGCATTCTCCCTAACAGGGCGATCTCGGTTGGCAGACCAGATCACCTGCGGATCACTCTCGAGCCAGTTTGGGTTGACGTTGATAATGAAGACGGCAAACAGGTACCTGTCACATGTGGGGGTGGAGGTACATAAGAACCCTGTGTTAAAGTAAAATCCATCGTTGTAATAATAATCTCCTCCGGTAATGGGACGCATGGCTGAATTGTTGAACATAGCGTTGATGTTAATCCAAATTGTAGGCGGTGTGCCCATGTAATAATAGCCCCATCTCTGCGCTGCGGAGAGCGGCGGTGCTGCAGCTGCTATCATGAGCAAGAGGAGAATTGCCACACCCATAGCGCTCGTACGAGAACAAGACTGTAATCTGGAATAATAATCAGTTCTTGGATTATGATTAGCGAGGATGATACTGAGGAACTCGGATGAAGTAGCAGAGTAGAAACAAGATCACACCTGATGACACTGAGCCGACGGAGAAGATGAGATCGCCAGGAGAAGGGGGTGCCTGAACTGGAGAAGATGCGATTGCCGGAGAGACGGGGTGTGCCGGGACTGGGAATAGTGTGTTTTGGGATTTCGGAAATGGATCGGTGTTTCTGACTAGTCCCATAGCGTCAATGACTGGCTACTTGTGCTGACCCAAGATTTCCACGCTCGTCTCCGTCAGGCAGGAAATAGTGTGCTTGGGTAAACAAAAACTTCGAAGATTCTGATCATAAAACGCCCCTTCATGACTAGTCAGATTAGTCACACAAGGAGCACTTCTGCCTGACTTGGATGTGCGCTTTGTGTGCCGGCCACAAACGAATTAACATGCTAGTGGGAGTGCACGTCGTCAACAAGTCTCAGTGGGTATATGCCAACAACGTCCATGATATTCCAAAGAAAATTCCCACGGAACAAAATTACAAAAATTAATATAAATTCTATTTTCGACTGGTAAACGCACTAAGGGGTGAACATGAAAGAACTCACGTGCCAGCAACCTGTTCCTTGTCTACCCGATAATAGAAATAATAACTCGTATCAATCTCCCCAAATTCTCTCTTGAAAAAAATGACAATCTGTGAGAAGTACTAAATCTCTCGATCTACCATTCCCATATTTTGTACTATCTAACTACAGTAATACGGTAAGCACGGACTCAGTCTACGAGCAGAGGTCACGAGCTGCGAAGCTGCATATAGGCAATTGGCGGATTTTGCACGTTGGAGTTCATGGTGTCCGACGTGCTTGAAGAGGTCATGCTCGGGAAATGAATTGCCCTGTACGCAAGCAGCAAAGTAAGTTAACTATAGTAATAAACATAATTCAATACAGACATAGGTTCGTAGCATCAGATATCTTGGAGTGTACAACTAATCATACCATCTCGATATCTTTGGGTTCGTCCACGACATCATTTGGGGTTTTCGGCAGTCTCAGTTACGGGTTCTGGAGATGCCAAGGCAGGATGATGCATGCATACAAGAACTAATTCATTTTAGTTTCAGAATAAAAAGAACTGATTCATTTTGGTGATGTGGGCCGGCGTTGAGCCGTTGAGCTACGGAATTATTGTACCGCTAGAAAATCAACAGAATCAGATGGTACTTGCCTTGAAATGAGTAAATGGCATTTGTATCTTACCTCCTGCACAATGCTGCCAATATGTCTTGAAATTTTCCTAGAGCAATATCATGTTGTGAAGCTCCTTAAGCATCGCCTGATGGCTGCATAAAGAACAAGGACGATGGATCTGAGTTTTCGAAGTTCCAGAGACAATTCGAAAGCTATGAACATCTTAACATAACAACCTGCTTATTTCATGTCTTGCGTCTAAAAGTCAGCCTTTGGGCTTCCGGGGCGTGTTGTGAAGCTCTGTTTTCTGTTGAAACTATGTGACATGACGACGCTTGTGATTTGCATGGTGTTGGACTGAGGCGGATCATGTCGATATCGTTATAGGAATTCCTGTATTGGTGGATGCGAACTGTTGGATGCGGTAAAGACATGGCTTAACAGGCCGTGTTGTGCAGACATGGCTGCAGGACGAAATTCATGTCCGAACCGCATATGTGCCTGAGCTTATTGATTGGTGCTTTGCAGCTGCGGACTTGGTGGGGACAGTCTCACTCGGGAATTTCAGTTTTGATGGTGCCCTTTGAGTGTCCACTCTCGATATTCAGGGTGAAACTCGCAGGTCTGGGCTTAATTGGTTGTATAGTTGAAGTCATTGTCTGAAGAGTTCGAATTTTCTCCTGGGTGTAAACCTGCCATCTTTTATTGTAGTCCTGGGTGCTGTATTGATAATTTGGATCCGGCTGATATGAGTGATTAATCATTGTGGTGGGGGCATTTTTTTCTTTTTAATTGTGTGGATCCTGAATGTCTCGAATAGTTCTTAAGATTATGTCGGTGCAGAGACTGTATGGAATTGTTACTTTTATAGTATATTATAATACCTTTGTCGAAAAATCTAAAGTCAGGATCTCAATAATCTCATCCTTCACCTTCAGAGATTTCTTAAGGTAACAACGTTTTCTTTTCACCCAACAGCTAGTAGATGACCGTGTACCGGCAAGCGCCTCAATGGGTGGGTGCAACGCGACCGGCTGTAGGTCCTTGTCCGTTATACCCGTCTTCCCTCTTGACGGGAACGGCTATCCTTATTCCGGCTTATCGCCTCGTGGGAGAAGCTCTGCGCCACACGGATTTGCTCGACCTAGAGTTGGCTCTTCCTGGGATAGGGCATGCCGGAAGAACAAGCCGCCGCGGTTTATGGTTTAGGCACAAACATGCACGTTGGGCCAGCAGATGAACACATGACTCTAATTTAGCGATGTCACCAAGAGAGAGAAATCAAACATATGTGTAGACTGACTTTGTGTGCTCTTTAATAAATAGAGTATAAGTGGTACTTATACTGTGTATGGACCACATATTTTTGATACAGCGTGTGGCCACACAATGATAATAAATAAGTACATCTTTGATCAACTAAGGCTACCCATAGTGGGAGTAACTGATTATAAGTTGGTAACATAGAAGCCACCTAGTAAAAAGATAACGTGGCTATCATTTAAAGAGGAAAGAGAGTATTGGATTAACATATAGTTAGTTACCATCACATAGCGCTTCCCAATGCAATATGAGTGTACAGAGTAATAAATACACCCTTCTATGTTATCACATATATGTTATTTTGCACTATGAAGCTAGTAAGATCAAGTAGTAAAGTCAGCATGTTACTATTCTAAATTACTCCCCACTGTGTCTCTATGAGCAGCCTAACAAGTATGTCAGTATGATATACCCCTCTTGCCCATGTTTAGATGACATCTTTGTTTTGCAGGCTACTCATTCTGTTCATAAAAACAACTTAAAAGTCGACCTAGTTTATTAAAACAATATTGCATTTACAATGTCAATTCGGCATCATTAATATGTAATAAAATGCATTTTACATTATAACCACATAATACTTCTTCTGTTTTTATTTACCCTGCGCCTTTTCAAAGTCAAACTTCTAAAGTTTGACCAAGTAGTTACCAAAAAATATACACTTATAATATCAAACGTATATATTTCAAGTATATATATGTCATAACGATTTTAGTAGTATTAAATTATGTTATGGATGTTCATATTTTTTTTCATATATATTTGGTCAAATTTATGAACTTTAATTTTGACTAAAACCATAACACAAAGTAACTATAAATGGAGGGAGTATTATAGTTGTCATACAAGATTGGTCAAATTTTACAATGATTGACTTATCAAAAACAATTATAGTTCTTGTTTTCAGGGACTTGATCGAGGTAGTAGTATAACTTTGGTCAATAATACATCAGAATTATTTTGAGGCTGAAAGACCAAAGGCTCTGTCAAAATCTTTTGAGGCCACGTCACTCCTAAAGCTTCTGATGGAGCCCCTTCCCCTTCATGACAAATCCAAATGCGCTGCCCATGACCGACGCCGGCGCCGCCGTGGATAGCTCCATCGACCCCTCACCGGGAGCAGGGCGCAAGAGCACATGAAAAATGAAGGAACAGCTCGGTCGTTTCGTGCCCAAATCCAGCAGCCGTCGACCACCGCCGACTGCTTGGCCGCGGCCGCCTCCGGTGCTCCGCTCTCCTGGCCGCCGTTCGCGGTGTTCCCGTTGCGGCCGACCCCTCCTTAGTCGTTATTGGTACCGCTGAGCCCAGTCGATCTGTTTCCTGACTTCTGAAAGACAGCTTCCGCACCTGATTAATTGATGGCGTGGTGGTTGGATTAGCCTAGTTAAAAAGTGTCGTTATTCAGAGAGCTTCAACTGGTTTCTGTACATCTTGAGCATTCATAGCTCTTTTCAGTTCAGTCAATACAGTTTTCATTGGAGTGCTCTCCATTTCAGATGTCTAGTTTGCGCCCATCATCTGTTCAAATCCCATGTGCTATTATTCTGTTAACAATTTAAGAAATCACAATATTCATAGGTATGAATCTTCCGTCAATGGTTAAGGTTGAAGGCATGCCTAATAATTTTGCTCTGGTATTGAGAAAGAAACATAATTCTAGACGTAATTCCAAACTCAGATAGTATAGGATACAATTCTGAGTCAATGCTTGTAAGACGGTCAGCTCAAAGGAATGCTTCTTCGGCTTACAATTCTGAGTCAACGGGCTGCCTGTGTGCTTACTAATATTTACTTACCTTAATGGTGCGCTAACTTCAGAACGAGGATTTGCCGTGCAGCGTACGTGCTTGGGCCTGACACAAACTGATCATCTTATTTAGCTTGGCATACGTCAGAATTATTTTATTCTTTGATCACTAGGTTGGTTAGGTTCTGCAGACGAAAGTGTTGTAGGCGTTCATGGCTACGTACTAATGTACTCCCTCCGTTCGGAAAAGGATGTCACAAAAATGGTTCATTTTTGTGACATCCTTTTCCGAACGGAGGGAGTACATTTATCATTGCTCTGCACTAAGGTGCATTTCTTTAATCTGGACTCTGAATTTTTGTAGGATATATGATGTCCATCATTCTTATGAATTGTGCTGCAAGACAAACAATGCTGTTGTCCTCAACTTTATCATGTCATCCACCAAACAGAAAATGACAAACAGATGAAAGCCATATGCATGTTGCAGAAGGAAGAAAGCAATAAAGCACAATTTGTAGTTTGTCTTGTGTAGCAGAGTGACCTATTCTGCTCGCTATTGACTAAGTTTATTTTATTGTATATATTTACCCATCCTTCCTATGTATGACAGGGTCACAGGGTACTACTACACTATACCTAGGTAGTTTTTCTTGCTTTTGCCTATGCTCCTGACTTGAGTAGAAATATCGCATTTTTTTCCCTTTTGAGTTAGTAGGCATGAGTTTAGGCAAGGAATAGACCTGCTCCGAGGCTAAAAGTTTCTTTCTCGTGGCCCTCCTAGGAAGGTCCGGTGAAGAACAAACCACCATGGTGCTCTTCATGGAGGGCAAGCAGTTTTTCAGCATTGAATATACAAGACCATGAGGTACAACTTCACCGAACAAATCAAACATACCTATGTTGGCTGGGAAGTTCTTTTGTTGCAATTCTAGACATAATTCCAAACTCAAATATTATAGGATACAAAAGCAAAGTGTATACTTTGATTTTCTTCTGCACATTACCCATATGTCTCACCTTGGGCCAGATAATATGGATGCTTGAGATGGAACTGAATATGTTGACGGAGTATCTTGAACAAACATGAGTGAATTTGTATCAAAATTTCTACGCTTATCGCACCTTCCAATACCTTAATCACAGTTGACATGGAAGGTCTTTGAATGCTGTCATGTTGCAAGCACCATATTGCGAGCTTTATCATTTGAACCACTTCCTCCTGGTGTGAGACCATGTCGTCACCATGCTTATCAATTAGATCAATCAATTGGTTGTTTTGAGCTTTTTCTCGCAATAGCTTTATGAGCTCAACATTCTCCTCGGGCTGAGAGCTGTCAATATTTTTTCTTCCACTTATTATTTCCATGATGACAACTCCAAAACTGTAGACATCAACTTTTTCAGTGATCCGGGAGGTCAACCATTCAGGTGCCAGGTATCCAGGCGTTCCTCTCATCACGGTGACTACCTTGCTTTGATCCCTATTTATTAACTTACATAGTCCGAAATCAGCCACTTTGGCATTGAAGTTTTCATCCAAAAGAATATTTTGTGGTTTGATATCCAAATGAGCAATTTTCCACCTACACTCCTCGTGAAGATAGCATAGGCCCTTTGCAATATCCAGAATGATACTACAACGGGTGCCCATTCAAGAGGGGCATTATTATGTCGGTAATAGATCCACCTGTCAAGCGACCCTTTTGACATATATTCGTATATCAGAATCCTCTCAGACTTCTCGACACAAAAGCCAATCACCCTGACAAGATTTATGTGTTCCATGCTGCCAATGGTCTGGACCTCTGCCAAGAATTCTTTCTTTCCTTGTCTAGCACCTTCTAGGCGTTTCACTGCAACTCTACTTTCGCCTAATTTTCCTTCATAAACCGACCCAAACCCACCTTCTCCGAGCTTCTTACTGAATCCTTCAGTGCATTCGCTCAATTTTTCAAGAGAATACCTCGTCGGCATTCCAGGCAATTGATCAAAATCAAATTCGTCATCTTTCTCTACATACTTTCTCTTCCTTTGTAGATAAAGGGCGATAACAGTGACAAGCAATACAAGAGTCGTGACAGCACCAAGTGTAGCACCTAACATCACCTTCATTTTGTTTTCATTGGAGGGGTTGAGCTGCACCTTCTTTTTTTTTCGTGGGTGGGGCTAAGTTGCACCTTGAGGTAAGCAGAGGAGCTGTAACTAATAGTTTCAGTTTGCATTGATCGCAAGGAGAAGACCTTCGTCTCCCACACACATTCCCTACCATTGAACAAAACGAGCATGCATGAGCAGTTTTTCAAGCAGGCTTGCTTACAGTCATCAATGCTTGTTACATTGACAGCCGTGGGGCTGTAGTCAAAGTAAGAAATGTTAGGAATGGTCAAGAGCCGATGATGTTGTATTTCTTGACAACTGATTGGAGTTATTGGTGTGCATCCAAGGTTTGGCTTCCGTTCATCCACAAGCTTGAAGTAGCTTGAACTTGAATTACTTTCAAGTGGGCAGCCGCATTGCCCCTCTGTGCATATGCCATACTCCCCGCAAACTGTTGGGTAATCACAATCATCCATCCACATTGGCGTCATTACATCGTACGCTGCAGTCCATCGATCACCAGACCATCCGTACAGCCTCAGATGTCCATCAGACTCTAAACTCATGAACTGGATGGATTTAGCTGTTGGCAATGAGATATTACTAGCATGATCTGGCCGTCTTGGCTGCCCAAAGGTGGTGAGGCTTCCGTTCATGAATGTCACCTTTGTTGGATAATTTCCTGTCTTGTTTTGTTCCATGAGATTTGAAAAGTAGCATTGTGGTGGTGTGGATTCGACGTAAGCATGTAATCCAGCATAAAATCCTTTTTTGGTGGGGAATCCATTATATAATACAGTTGTTTGTATGGTGATGTAGAAAGTATTTGTTGCAGAAGTATTTGATGTGAGCCTCGTACCTTCGACAAGTGATTGCCCAAGGACCAATGTGTCCGTAGGATGATCAAATGACTGCCAGACAGTTGCATTCCGGTGATCAAACAAGACCAAATTGCCAATCTCTGTGATCACCATGCCAACTACAGATCGGCCCGTGCTGTTGCTTGACCATATGTGGCTACCATCAGCATCCCGAGGACCAAGTTTCCATCTGTGGTGAATTCAAGGGTGGCATTCTCCCTGACAGGGCGATCTCGGTTCGCTGACCAGACAATCTGTTGAGTGTCGATATTACCAATGGTTACCGCAAAGAGGAACTCGTTGCATGGGGACATAGAGGTTGCACAGTAGAACCCTGCGCCAATGTCAAGTTCCAGGTTGGAGTTAGTCACAACAGTGCTGAGGCTGACATTTTCGAAAACAATGTTGTCGTTGATCCAAATTCTCGGTGGTTTGGCCTGGAATAATAATCCAAGGTCTGCGCCGCCAAGAGCGGCGTTGCTGAAGCTGCAAGCACGAGGAAGAAGAGAACTGCAGGACCCATGGCGCTTTAGTGGAAACTGCAATTGCTTAAAAAAATCAGAAAGAAACTGGCGGTGAGCTTGCAGTTAAGGAACAGATCAACAGATGACACGGTCATCGTACCTGATGATACTGAGCCGCAGGTGGAGAAGATGTGATTGCCGGATAGATGGCCGGACTTGGAGTAGCTCTGAGATTTTCGGAGATTGGCTTGTACGCTTAGTCCCAAAGCGCCACTGACTGAGTTGGCTGTGCACTTGTGCCGGCCCAAAGGTATTAACATGTTAGTTACTAGACCGTGGAGTGTACGCCGTCAACTAGTCTCAGTGGGTTGGTCATTTTGGTTAAACGTCCATTCCTGTTGAGTGGATTTGTATGCTTAGTCCCAAAGCGCCACTGAAATTTTTTTAGATAAAGAGTGTATATTAATATCGCGAAGATACAAATTACACCCAGCCTCTGCAACAACGCAATAACCAGAGCCATTACGGATGCACACAGCCGAAAGACAATAATAAGAAGAAATAAAAGGAAAAGTCCCGCTATGAAGTTACAGTCCTTGCGGCAGCCGCACAACCACCACCAAAACAACACCTGATGTCCAATTCTTCAAAAGCAACGCCTTCAAGAAGAACAGTGCCAGGCACAACCAATTAAGGCCAGACCTTGGGTTTTCACCCTGAAGATAGTCCTCACTCTCAAAACAATGTCTCCAACAAGACCACTGTCAGACACAACCACTTAAGGCCAGACCTTTGATTTTCACCCTGAAAGGTAGGACTTTGGACTTCACGTATGTTGTCGCCCCCACTTACATGCCGCTGCTCCAAGTCATGAAACACCAAGCCAATTCCTCATCGCCAGAAAGATTCGAACCACCATCGCCACTCCTCAGATCTCGCCTTCCATGTCATTCTCCGCCAGCACCATGGAACGAGAAAGCGTGCTCCATGATATTAACAGCCAACAGAGCTTCGAAGCGCTCTCTCTGAAACCAAACGGTCAGAGAAAAAACACGGGTGCGCACGATCGAATATCATCAAATCCAGCAATCTCCAGGCATGAGTCGCCCAGTGGAGTTCGCCGGCGGAGCCTTCCGAAACACGACCGTCCAGCCAGATCGATGAGGACCAACATCCGGTAGATCTTCATCTCGCCGCGAATAAGAACCAAGGACCACCGCCATTATTCTTCAGTCTCGCAAGCCCCGACGCCGCAAGGCCACTCCCAGCAGAAACGGCAGCAACGGAGGAAGTCAACCAACGCACAGCTAATCGGCGTGGCCAAAGCCACCGCCAGATCGCCGGCCCGAGTTGGATCCCGCAGCCCAGATTGGATCTGGGACCAAGATCAGAACGCCCGATCCCTTCCGCCAAGACGGAGGAGAGGCACCGACAGCGCCCCACCGCCTCGACGCCGCCGCGCCGCCAAGAGAACTCAGGCGCCGGCCGGACGACCGCGCCGCACCGTGCCCGCCGCCTGCGCCTCACCGCCTCCGTGACCCGTCGCCGCGAGACACCTCTTCTGCCCACCGTCAAGGACGGGATGGACGCCGCCACCGCCGCCAGGGCCGGCAGCAGCGGCGGCAGGGGGCTGGGATGGTGGGTGGCTGCTAGGGTTTGGGGGCGGTCGCCTCCGGAGCCGCCTAGAGGGAGGCGACCTGGGAGGAAAGTCAGATCCTTCAAAGAGAGCCTGGAAGCCCGCCACATATAATAAGCCTGGAAGCGCCACTGAAATGGAGGCATGATGTGCTGCATTAACAAAAATATTCATAGGTGTTGAGTGGATTTGTATACTTAGATTTAACGTGCATGCTAGTTGCTGGACCGTGGAGTGTACGCCGTCAACTAGTCTCAGTGGGTTGGTCATGTTGGTTAAACGTCCATTCCTGTTGAGTGGATTTGTATGCTTAGTCCCAAAGCGCCACTGAAATTTTTTTAGATAAAGAGTGTATATTAATATCGCGGAGATACAAATTACACCTAGCCTCTGCAACAACGCAATAACCAGAGCCATTACGGATGCACACAGCCGAAAGACAATAAGAAGAAGAAATAAAAGGAAAAGTCCCGCTATGAAGTTACAGTCCTTGCGGCAGCCGCACAACCACCACCAAAACAACACCTGATGTCCAATTCTTCAAAAGCAACGTCTTCAAGAAGAACAGTGCCAGGCACAACCAATTAAGGCCAGACCTTGGGTTTTCACCCTGAAGATAGTCCTCACTCTCAAAACAATGTCTCCAACAAGACCACTGTCAGGCACAACCACTTAAGGCCAGACCTTTGATTTTCACCCTGAAAGGTAGGACTTCACGTATGTTGTCGCCCCCACTTACATGCCGCTGCTCCAAGTCATGAAACACCAAGCCAATTCCTCATCGCCAGAAAGATTCGAACCACCATCGCCACTCCTCAGATCTCGCCTTCCATGTCATTCTCCGCCAGCACCATGGAACGAGAAAGCGTGCTCCATGATATTAACAGCCAACAGAGCTTCGAAGCGCTCCCTCTGAAACCAAACGGTCAGAGAAAAAACACAGGTGCGCACGATCGAATACCATCCGATCCAGCAATCTCCAGGCATGAGTCGCCCAGTGGAGTTCGCCGGCGGAGCCTTCCGAAACACGACCGTCCAGCCAGATCGATGAGGACCAACATCCGGTAGATCTTCATCTCGCCGCGAATAAGAACCAAGGACCACCGCCATTATTCTTCAGTCTCGCAAGCCCCGACGCCGCAAGGCCACTCCCAGCAGAAACGGCAGCAACGGAGGAAGTCAAGCAACGCACAGCTAATCGGCGTGGCCAAAGCCACCGCCAGATCGCCGGCCCGAGTTGGATCCCGCAGCCCAGATTGGATCTGGGACCAAGATCAGAACGCCCGATCCCTTCCGCCAAGACGGAGGAGAGGCACCGGCAGCGCCCACCACCTCGACGCCGCCGCGCCGCCAAGAGAACTCAGGCGCCGGCCGGACGACCGCGCCGCACCGTGCCCGCCGCCTGCGCCTCACCGCCTCCGTGAGCCGTCGCCGCGAGACACCTCTTCTGCCCACCGTCAAGGACGGGATGGACGCCTGGGTGGCTGCTAGGGTTTGGGGGCGGTCGCCTCCGGAGCCGCCTAGAGGGAGGCGACCCGGGAGGAAAGTCAGATCCTTCAAAGAGAGCCTGGAAGCCCGCCACATATAATAAGCCTGGAAGCGCCACTGAAATGGAGGCATGATGTGCTGCATTAACAAAAATATTCATAGGTGTTGAGTGGATTTGTATACTTAGATTTAACATGCATGCTAGTTGCTGGACCGTGGAGTGTACGCCGTCAACTATTCTCAGTGGGTTGGTCATTTGGTTTACCACTCAATCGTGCTAGACAGAAGGATGAAGTGTTGCATTTAGCTAATACTCCCTCCGTTTGGATTTAATCTACATTTTGAAAAAAATCAGATAAATTAGGCTAACATTTATTAGTACTACTTTTTTGCATCACAATTATAGTCTCAGAAGAAATAAAACTTTAATTAATGCAATCCATGCAAAATGTACACAAAAACTACTACCGATTGGTCTTTTAGTGCTATGGAAAATGTGCATGGTTTGCATATTCTCTCCCATCTTAATTACTGAGTTGGGACCCATCCATAATGTAGACTAATTTCGAATAAATTTTGGTGCTACAATGTCGACTAACTCAGAACAGATATCCATATGAATTGAGTGGATTGGACATGCCAAGACTTCACTATGGTACACTACTAGAAAACGATATTATGCCGACATTTCAGGCATCTGTCAAGCGTCAAAACACGGACACACGACAAATAATCTCTATACCGAGTATTTTAAGAACGCACTCGGAAAACGACTCTTTTAGCCGAGTGTCTACAAAAGACAGTCTGACATAGATGAAAGAGTCAGCAATAGCAGCGATATGCACTCGGCAAACATACATACTAGGCAAAAGACACACCGCGTGGTCTTTGTCACCAGGGCTAACAGCTCCGTGACGGAACTCGAATAAACCGTGATGCCTGCGAGATTATTATTTTTTTGGATATTGCCGCCATTTTCTGAAATGTTTGCCGAGCATCCAAATGGATGACACGTGGCAAACGTTACGCACGATTGTTTTTTGGATATTGCCACCATTTTCTGAAATGTTTGCCGAGTTTCTTGACCAATGATACTCGGCACACGTTACATCCCAGACTTCTCCATGGCGTTCGAGCACCGGAAAAAGTCCAAAATCAACCTTCAACTCGTAGTCTCTGGCGATTTTGAACCTCGAACTCGTAATCCCCGTAATCGACACACTCAACTCTGAAATCCCGGTCTAATATCAACCCTGAGATCGTTCCCAAGATTTCCGACGAGAGCAGGTTTGATGTTTTTTTTAAGCGAGGGAGGGCAGCTGTCGGGGATGTAATCCCAGGTACCCCAGAGTTGCTGGTTTTGTTGTGTTAATAAGAAAGAGTGCACCAATAAAGAATAAAGGAAAAGACAGAAAAAAACACACTGGACCGAATCACCCAGCTAATGCCTCGGATGGGCCGAGTTTGCTTATCCCCGGATGAACCGAATTTCAGCTATCCCGGATTGTACCAAGCCGAAGCTCCAGTTTCGGTAAATCAAGTCACTGCTCCAGCCCCGGAGTAGGCCACCACCTTGAACAGGCCGAATTAACCCCCTGAGTCCCGGACTGGGCCTTGACTCGGCTGACCGGATCAAAGCAGGCCTCGGGTGGGCCGTGCCATCTTTCCTCAGCTGATGCGTCGCCACCATGAGCAGACAGTGGAGCGAACCGAATCTTCTTTAACTCGGGCTGACCGAATCACCGTATCTCAGGTGGGCCGAGATGGCCGCTCCCCAGGTCGGGCCCTCCTCCAGCTTCGGCTGCTCTTGGACCGAATCTCCCCAGGCCAAGCTGCCCAGGAGGCTGAGGTAAGCCAGGCCGACATCACGGGCTGGGCCGAGTATGCATCACCCGGCTGGACCGGATCGCCATCCCGGATGGGCTGCTTCCTCTGACCGGGATGGGCTGCTTCCTCTCCCGGTGTTGGGCCAGTCTCTTAACTCGGACGGGCCAGCTGCACGTCCCGGATCGGTACGAGGTAATTTGTATATCGGAGGAAACCGAATCATCGTGCCACCTCGGCTGGGCCTTGCTCGGACGGGACCAAGAGGGGCCAGCAGCACTACTTCCTCATACGATGCTTCAACCGAATTAACCTGTCCGGGTCTCACATGACCGGATCATCCCCACCGACGTTGCTCCAACCGGACCATCATCAACTGGATTATCTGCTTCTTCCTCGACACTCAAGTCAACCTTGACCGGGTCATCTTCAACCGGGTCATCTCCAGCCGGGTCACCACAAATATCTTCCTCGTCCAGTACAAGATTCCCCGGTAACCCGCCGTGGATTCCGGGAGACAGGAGCTAGAAGACAAAGACAAGGGGCGTGGCTACAGTGCCCTGATGTGACAAGAGTACAACCGGATGACGTGTGCTACAGTGCGGACAAGACCCCAGTAGTCAAATCATGAACAGTGTGCGTGTGCAGTGTTTCTTGTCTCCTTGTCCCCTGGGCTCTCCCTATATAAGGAGCACCAGGGGAGAGCTCTCCTCAGCCCTGCGCGGACGCCCAGAGACACCCACGGGCTCATTTTCCCCTTAGCTCTCTCCTAGCTCTCTTCTCCATGGATGAGACATACAGCTCGAGGAGCACTTGTACAGACCACAAATATGAGATGAGAATACACCAAAGTAGGATAGATGCTGCAGTAGGGGTTTTATCTCTCACGAGAGCCCCGAAGCAGGGTAAATCTTGTGTTTGCAGTGTTCTTCGTGTGCGAGTTCATCGCGCAATCCCTCCCCGAATCCTCAAGCACCCATTCGGCCCCAGAATAAGCCTACCATAGGCATCTGCGTGATTCCCACCACGACAGTTGGCGCCCACCGTGGGGCTGATAGTGGCGCTTGCTGGATCAATTCGGACGGGACCTTCTTCAGCAACGCGGGGACTCGACATCGCCATCGTCCTCCGCGCTCCAGCTTGCCACTGTGAGCAGAGGCTAGAGCTGCCTCCACCAACGGGCATCATCGGCAGATCCCGGATGAGAAAAGTGACTCGGGGACTCAACTCCGGCATCGTCCCCGTGTATTAACTCATTTCTGAGTTGGCTGCAGTGCAAGCCCGAGGTATGCTGGAAATCTGAGTTACCCTGGTAATCCGAGTTATGCTGTTATCCGGATCATGCTGTTATCCGAGTTATGTTGTTATCCGGATTATGCTGTTATCTGGGTCATGCTGTTATCCGAGTTATGCTGTTATCCGGATCATGCTGTTATCCGAGTTATGCTATTATCCGGATCATGCTGTTATCCGAGTTATGCTGTTATCCGGATTATGCTGTTGTCTGGGTCATGCTGTTATCCGGATCATGCTGTTATCTGGATCATGCTGTTATCTGGGTCATGCTGTTATCCGGGTCATGCTGTTATCCGGGTTATGCTGTTATCCGGGTCATGCTGTTATCTGGGTCATGCTGTTATCTGGGTCATGCTGTTATCTGGGTCATGCTGTTATCTGGGTTATGCTGTTATCCGGGTCATGCTGTTATCCGGGTTATGCTGTTATCTGGGTTATGCTGTTATCCGGGTCATGCTGTTATCCGGGTTATGCTGAAATCTGGGTCATGCTGAAATCTGGGTCATGCTGAATTCTGGGTCATGCTGAAATCCGGGTCATGCTGTAATCCGGGTCATCCTGGAAATCCGGGTCATATTGGAAATCCGGGTCATATTGGAATACGGGTTATCCTGACAATCCGGGTCATCCTGAAAATCTGAGTTAAGCTGGGAAACCCAACATATTGATCAGATCTGACATACAGGTGATTCAAATTGAGATATTGATGTTCCGGCCGGCATAAGCGTCTTCTTCTACAGCTACAGCAACAATGCCTTGTGAGTGTCATTTATATGTCTGCATCACACTTTTAGATAGTCTCGAACAATACTCGGGGACTGCCCCTTTTATGTCTTGCTTAGTTGTTTTTCCCCGGGAGTGAGATGTCTTAACCCGGGGACTGGCTGCACAGTCAGTTCTATTTTTTCTCCTATATCTGTAAAGTTACTCGGGGACTCGGTTGAAACCGAGTCTGTTTCCTGTTGCTAACTTTGTTGCTAGACTTAGTTTTTGCCTGTTAATTAGAATTGTAGTTTCCATTAAAATATTTGTTATATATATATGCTTGAACTAACATTGAAAGGTGATATTGGTTTTACCGAGAGGATATTCATTTCCGGGATCATGGTTTTTATTGGTTGTCTTGAGTTGCCCAGATTATTAAAGCATTGTTGGTATTCTCCAGATTGCCGTTTATTTCGGTCGGAAGTTATATCTCGATATCATGGCATATCACCAGATCATCATCTATGTCGGTTTAACACAATATCGCTGTATCACCCCCAATCTCCAGATCACCGTTTATTTCGGCTTGCCAAAATATCATGGCTTCATGCAGTATCTCCAGATCACCGTTTATGTCGGTTCACCAGTGTATCATGACTGTATCGGTATTTTCCGGATTGCCGTTTATTTCGGTCTGTCAACATATCATGGCATCATTCTATATCCCCGATTATCATTTAAGTTGGTTGGCCAAAGGCAACCCCTGAGATATGTCTATGCAGGTTTTATGTCAGTCCAGCCGTGGCTGGAGACATCTATGTCGGTAAACGCCCAGAGTGGCTAAAACCGGCATTCGAGATATGCTTATGTCAAACCAGCAGTGGCTGGAGACATCTATGTCGGTAAACGCCCAGAGTGGCTAAAACCGGCATTCGAGATATGCTTATGTCAAACCAGCAGTGGCTGGAGACATTCATGTCGGTAAACGCCCAGAGTGGCTAAAACCGGCATTCGAGACATGTATGATGTGCCCAAGGTGGCCGAGGTATCGAGACATATGTGATGTGCCCAGAGTGGCCGAGGTATCGAGACATGTGTGATGTGCCCAGAGTGGCCGAGGTATCAAAACATAAGTGATGTGCCCAGAGTGGCCGAGGTATCGAGACATGTGTGATGTGCCCAGAGTGGCCGAGGTATCGAAACATATGTGATGTGCCCAAGGTGGCCGAGGTATCGAGACGTATGTGATGTGCCCAGAGTGGCCGAGGTATCGAGACATATGTGATGTGCCCAAGGTGGCCGAGGTATCGAGACATGTGTGATGTGCCCAGAGTGGCCGAGGTATTTGAGTTATGTCTGTGCAAACATATTCTCCGAAACATTTGCCCAGAGAGGCTAAACTGTTATATGAAACATGCCCATGTGTTCAACACATTTCCAGTGCAAATTGTCCATCTCGTTGTTGATCCGGGTGAGCTCGGTCAACCGGATGTAGCTTTTGGCCTGGAGGGCATGGCTAGACGACCGGCTCACAAATGCCCATGCGGGCAGCTTGAAATTATTTTTTGGTAATTGACATCAACTCTGTGATACTTTGTTTCGGGAAGTCTGTGCGCGACTCTGCGAATCCCCCACAGCCTCGGGGACTAATGTCGGGGATGTAATCCCGGGTACCCCAGAGTTGCTGGTTTTGTTGTGTTAATAAGAAAGAGTGCACCAATAAAGAATAAAGGAAAAGACAGAAAAAAAAACACTGGACCGAATCACCCAGCTAATGCCTCGGATGGGCCGAGTTTGCTTATCCCCGGATGAACCGAATTTCAGCTATCCCGGATTGTACCAAGCCGAAGCTCCAGTTTCGGTAAATCAAGTCACTGCTCCAGCCCCGGAGTAGGCCACCACCTTGAACAGGCCGAATTAACCCCCTGGGTCCCGGCCTGGGCCTTGACTCGGTTGACCGGATCAAAGCAGGCCTCGGGTGGGCCGTGCCATCTTTCCTCAGCTGATGCGTCGCCACCATGAGCAGACAGTGGAGCGAACCGAATCTTCTTTAACTCGGGCTAACCGAATCACCGTATCTCAGGTGGGCCGAGATGGCCGCTCCCCAGGTCGGGCCCTCCTCCAGCTTCGGCTGCTCTTGGACCGAATCTCCCAGGCCAAGCTGCCCAGGAGGCTGAGGTAAGCCAGGCCGACATCACGGGCTGGGCCGAGTATGCATCACCCCGGCTAGACCGGATCGCCATCCCGGATGGGCTGCTTCCTCTGACCGGGATGGGCTGCTTCCTCTCCCGGTGTTGGGCCAGTCTCTTAACTCGGACGGGCCAGCTGCACGTCCCGGATCGGTACGAGGTAATTTGTATATCGGAGGAAACCGAATCATCGTGCCACCTCGGCTGGGCCTTGCTCGGACGGGACCAAGAGGGGCCAGCAGCACTACTTCCTCATACGATGCTTCAACCGAATTAACCTGTCCGGGTCTCACATGACCGGATCATCCCCACCGACGTTGCTCCAACCGGACCATCATCAACTGGATTATCTGCTTCTTCCTCGACACTCAAGTCAACCTTGACCGGGTCATCTTCAACCGGGTCATCTCCAGCCGGGTCACCACAAATATCTTCCTTGTCCAGTACAAGATTCCCGGTAACCCGCCGTGGATTCCGGGAGACAGGAGCTAGAAGACAAAGACAAGGGGCGTGGCTACAGTGCCCTGATGTGACAAGAGTACAACCAGATGACGTGTGCTACAGTGCGGACAAGACCCCAGTAGTAAAATCATGAACAGTGTGCGTGTGCAGTGTTTCTTGTCTCCTTGTCCCCTGGGCTCTCCCTATATAAGGAGCACCAGGGGAGAGCTCTCCTCAGCCCTGCGCGGACGCCCAGAGACACCCACGGGCTCATTTTCCCCTTAACTCTCTCCTAGCTCTCTTCTCCATGGATGAGACATACAGCTCGAGGAGCACTTGTACAGACCACAAATATGAGATGAGAATACACCAAAGTAGGATAGATGCTGCAGTAGGGGTTTTATCTCTCACGAGAGCCCCGAAGCAGGGTAAATCTTGTGTTTGCAGTGTTCTTCGTGTGCGAGTTCATCGCGCAATCCCTCCCCGAATCCTCAAGCACCCATTCGGCCCCAGAATAAGCCTACCCATAGGCATCTGCGTGATTCCCACCACGACAGCAGCAGAGGCCGGTTCGGCGATAGAAATACTTGGGCCTGGCCCAGTAAAGAGGCATATGTGCTCGTACTGAGCAGTTTTCGTCCTGTCCAACGTAGTGGTCGAGGAGGCCGTCCCTTTGCCTTTTTCCTCTGCTCCCGCGGCGGCAATGGCGACGGCGAGGTGATCGACTGCAGCGGCGACGATCTTTACGGTTGGACGGCAACTGACGGCGAAGGTATGTCTCCAACATCATTCTCGTCCAGTGGTAGTACTTTCACATCTAGCAGTAGGGCTTAGGTTAGGGTCTTGTGTGAGTCGATCGTAGATTTCAGAGTTAGGTTGATTTTGGACTTTTTCAACAGTTGATTTGGTCCTGTTTTTTCCTGCATGGCAGTACTTTCACATCTAACAGTTGATTAGGTTAGGTTCCGATCGTAGACTCTGGCGATTTTCATCACCATGGATCCGACAGTTGATTTGGTCCTGTTTATTGCAGTTTTCATCACCATGGATCCGACAGATATTTTGTCTGTCCGATTCCATTTGGGAGGCGAGTTCATCGGCAATGGCCCGAATTTGCAGTATGTTGGAGGTGACGAGGAGATGTCAGACATTGAGAGGGACAAGCTTTCTTTGCAGGAGGTCAAAGGGTTTTTGCAAGATCATATGCCGTTGAAGGAATCCATGAAATTTTATTTTCTGATTCCTGGGAAAACACTAGTTCATCGGCAATGGCCCGAATTTTATTTTCTGATTCCTCAAAAATTATATTGTTTTATCGTTTACCTACTCGAGGACGACCAGGAACTAAGCTTGGGGATGCTGATACGTCTCAAACGTATCTATAATTTTTTATGTTCCATGCTGATATTATACCAATTGTTACATGTTTTGCATCCACTTTATGTCACTTTTATATATTTTTTGGGACTAACCTATTAACAAGATGCCACAGTGCCAGTTCCTGTTTTCTGCTGTTTTTGTATTCCAGAAAAGCTAGTCAGGAAATATTCTCGGAATTGGACGAAAATTTACGGAGGCACCTATTTTATCAGAAGACACATGGAGTCCAAAGGAGCGATGAAGAGGAGCCAGGAGGGCCCCACACGCACCCTGGGCGCGGGTCCCCCTCCTGCCGCGCCCTAGGGGCGTGTGGGCCCCTCGGGGCTCTCCAGCCGTCGCCCTTTCGCCTACTTATTCCCCCGACGCGAAAACCCTAAATACCCGAGTCATATTCCACGAAAAGTTCCAGAGGCGCCGCCGTCGTCAACCCTATCTCGGGAGGGTCCAGAACCTCTTCCCGGCACTCTGCCGGAGAGGGGAATCATCACCGGAGGGCTCTACATCACCATGCCTGCCTCCGGAGTGATGCGTGAGTAGTTCATCCTTGAACTACGGGTCCATAGCAATAGCTAGATAGTTGTCTCTCCACTTTGTGCCATCATGTTTAGATCTTGTGAGCTGCCTAACATGATCAAGATCATCTTATTGTAATGCTGCATGTTGTGTTTGCTGGGATCCGATGAATATTGAATACTATGATCAAGTTGTTTATTAATCTATGATACATGTTATTTATGATCTTGTATGCTTTCCGTTACTAGTAGATGTTTTGGCCAAGTAGATGCTTGTAACTTCAAGAGGGAGTATTTATGCTAGATAGTGGGTTCAGTCTCCAGTAATCTGGGCGAGTGACATCAACGCCTAAGGTTGTGGATGTGCTGTTGCTACTAGGGGTAACCTAACAATGCTATGTCCACGGTCATATGTATTTGTTTACTTTACGCACATTGCTTAATGCGATTATCCGTTGCTTGCAACTTAATACCGATGGGGAACACGGATGTCAACCTGAAGGTGGATTATTAGTCATAGATGCGGTTGGATAACGGTCTATGTATTTTGTCGTAATGCCCAATTAAATATCATGGTAGCCAATTTGTCATATATGTATGCCTTGTCATGCGCTCAATATTTTGTCAATTGCCCAGCTGTAATTTGTTTACCCAACGCGTCGTTTATATTTATGGAGAGACACCACTAGCGAACTGTGGACCCCGGTCCATTCTTTTACACTGATTAAACCACCAACTGCAAACAATTGTTCTCTTTTACTTTCTGCAATTAAATGCTGTTTTCCACACCATACGTTTAATCCTTTGTTTTCAGCAAGCCGGTGAGATTGACAACCTCACTGTTTCGTTGGGGCAAAGTAGTTTGATTGTGTTGTGTGCAGGTTCCACGTCAGTGCCGGATTCCCTGGTGTTGCGCCGCATCATATTTCGCCGTTCACAACCTTCTGAAGTGCTACTGCTCCTACTGGTTCAATGACCTTGGTTTCATACTGAGGGAAAACTTGCTGCTGAACTACATCATACCTTCGTCTTAGGGTGTCCCAACGGAAATATCATTGGGCAATGGCTTTTTTTCCAGTGGGTTCCTACTGTGAATCTGTGGATAACAATTTGTGTTAGTCCTTTAATCATGCAATTGTCGAAGCAAGGTTTTATCCTTTAATTTCCATGCAGGAAAAAATAAGGAAAAAGATATTTGCTAGAATACAGGAGCAAAGCAGAGAATTTTCATGGAAAAATATGTCCAAGCATATTTAAGAAACTGAAGGCAAGTATTGCAAGGACCTAGTTCATGGAGGTTCTTTGGAACGACAAGGATGGCTTCGAAGTGAAGCTGCTAACTGGGAGGAAAAGACAGTATACAGTTAGCCTCGACAATAGAACCTGTTCTTGCGGCTACTTCCAGCTATCAGGCCTACCATGCTCGCATGCTATCACAGCAATATACAAGTGTGGGAGAGTCGTTGAGGACTACATCGCTCCTTGTTACTCAGTTGAAGCGTTCAAACAAATTTATGAGCACTGCTTACAGCCAGTCGAAGGAGAGGAGATGTGGCCAATTTCTGACAAACCAAGGCCTCAAGCTCCAGGTTATGTGAGAATGCCAGGCAGGCCTAAGAAGAATGCCAGAAAGAGAGAAGAGCATGAGAAATCTAAGCCTAGCAATAAAATGACCATACATAGCACTATCATTAAGTGTGGTCTGTGTGGTGGTCAAGGGCACAATAGGTTAGGCTGCCCTAAGAATCCAAATAAACGAAAGAAAAAGAATGCTCACGTTCAGAAGACTAGCAAGAAACAATCAGAGGTACAAATTATTTAGACTGAATTAATTTGCTTACTTGCTTTAACCTGCATTTAACTTACTTGCTTTACAAGTAGCAACCTGCACAATCTTCACAAGCTTCTCAACCTTCTCAACATGCTGCTTCTGTTCCACCAAGAGCTCCAGCTGCTTCTGTTCCACCAAGAGCTCCAACTGCTTCTGTTGCATCAAGAGCACCAATTGCCAGATCCTCTGCTGCACCAACTTCTGGCTCAGCTAGACCTGCTTCAAGGTTTAAGCAACCCAGAAAAGCATCTGCAAATGAACAAGATGGACCATCTACTGCAAGTGGTGCAACAAAGAAGAGGAAAACACCCCCTGCATCATCTATTCCTAGCTACAAGTACTTTACTGCTAGTGGAAATGTGTAGTATTGTCCAGCTTATGGTGTTGCAAATCTGATTGTGTTGCAAGTTTGTTTTGGTTTTCCTTTTTCGAACAAGTCTGTTGCAAGTTTGTTTTGGTGTCAAGACTATGTGTGTATGGATTCATGTCTGTGTTGCAAACATGAAGTTAAATATTGTTGTTCTATATTCATGTTGTTGTTCTTCATTCATGTTTATGTTCTATATTGTGTATTAATTTTAATGTTGTTGCTGTATTTTGATGTTGCCAGAACACATATCATAATGGAATAATTCATAGATAATTCAAAAGAAACATGTCTCATACATAATTCAAAACTAAAATTTTCCCTAGCACTAAACCTACCACAAATACAACGAACATAAGCACAACAGTCCTATATTTGCCCTTTGTTGCATCTAATTCTGCATTCTTCTGCTTCAACTGTTCTAGCAGCAAAGAAACATCAACACTGTCAGTTCTTGCTTGTTGTTGATGCTCATCTTCAGTCCGAGGCAAATTCCCTCCTCCCCTGAGCCTCCACACTTCATTTCTTAAATCGCCAATCAAAGCAGAACAGAACTTCGGGAGTGGATCATCATGCCATTCAACGTACCCACATCCACCATGCTATTCAATAGTATAACAGAAATCAATCAGAGCCAATGTGAGAAGAAATGAACAGAAATGAAAAAGCAAAAACAGAAGAACAATTTCAACTCACCATTGCATCTACGCAGGCCTAGTACGGAACAGTGGATTGCAGCGGCAGTGGCAGTACTTGGCCGGCTCGTACTCCATTGCTCCCTCCCGGTACGGAATAGGCGACTCGATTCGCCGTCTCTCCGGCCGCTAGCTCGACGGAAGCCCGGAGATGAAGATGCGCCAGGAGCATCCCCTGCACCAAGCTCGCGTAATACAGCTCCCACCCCATGTCGCTCAGCACGTCGAGCTCGAACGGCGAAGATGACTCCTCGGCGCGCGAGGACGAGGACTCACGAGGACTCCTCGTCGTCGGTGAGCGGGGAGGAGGGCGTCGACGACGACCACGTGCCGTACATCGCGTCCTCCTGCTCGCCCAGCGCCTCGCGGCGCAGGCCGCTGCCGCCGCCGCGCCCAGCTGAGAAATCGCCTCCCTGTTGCCTCTTCCGCAGCTAACCCTAATCCCCAAATTTCCCAATCCGTCTGCGCCAACGGCAACAGAACGAGCCCGTGGTCAACACTCCCGCTAGGGGCCCCACCAGTCAGAAGAATCCTGGTTGACTCTGTCAATGTTATGCGGAACGATGTCCTCGTTGGAGGGCTCGGGTACGCGTTTATAGGGATCGGGAATAGCCCCCGATGTGGCGTTTACAGAGTTCGGTCCGGATACGATTGGTGTACTACACCATATCGACACCGACCCATATTACATACGCTAACACCCCCCCTTAATCTTAACCTGGACAAAGGTTGAGATTACGTCTAAATTCAGCTAATGCTTTTACAGGTAAAGTTTTAGTAAAGCCATCCGGTACTTGGTCTTTGTTGGAGATGAACTTGATGTCAAGGGACTTGTCAGCAACTCTTTCGCGAACAAAATGATAATCAATCTCAATATGCTTGGTCCTGGCATGGAAAACTGGGTTTGCAGATAAATAAGTGGCGCCAAGATTGTCACACCACAAGCAAGGACGTTTTGTGAGAGAAACGCCAAGTTCTCGAAGCAATGCTTCCACCCAAATTAATTCAGCCGTAGCATTAGCAATAGCCTTATATTCTGCTTCTGTGCTTGATCGGGACACATTAGCCTGTTTCCTGGCACTCCACGATATTAAATTAGGTCCAAAAAATATTGCAAACCCTCCTGTGGAACGTCTATCATCAAGACAGCCTGCCCAGTCAGCATCTGAAAAAGCACTGAGAAGAGTCGAGGAAGAGTGCTGAAATGTAAGACCAAGTTTGATTGTACCATGAACATATCGAAGAATCCTCTTAGCAGCTGTCCAATGTGCAGAAGTTGGTGCATGAAGAAACTGACAAACTTTGTTGACCGAAAAAGATATATCAGGACGAGTGAGCGTCAAATACTGTAAAGCGCCAACAATACTTCTATAATTTGTACTATCATCAGGACCAAGAGCATGGCCTTCATTCAGAGATAAGGGATCTTTCAGCGAGAGAGGTGTTGGAGCCGGTTTACAGTCTCTCAAACCAACCTTAGCAATAAGATCACGTGCATATTTTTCCTGTGTGAGCACAAGACCCGAAGTGTTTCTGGAAACTTCTATACCCAAGAAATAATGTAAGTCGCCAAGGTCTTTGAGAGCAAAATCCTTTCGCAAATCATTAAGCAAAGCCGAAACAGCCTCTCCAGAAGAACTTGTCACAATGATGTCATCAACATATATCAATATAAATATCGTGATACCTGACTGACCCGAGATGAACAAAGAAGTGTCAGCTTTTGAGGGTGTAAAACCGAGAGACTGAAGCTTCGAGCTTAAACGAGAAAACCATGCCCGTGGCGCTTGTTTTAGTCCATAAAGTGCTTTGTCAAGTCTGCAAATGTGATGAGGAGCACGAGGATCTTCAAAACCAGGAGGTTGTTTCATATATACTTCCTCTTCCAGAACACCATGAAGAAACACGTTCTTTACGTCTAGCTGGCGAAGGGTCCATCCCCTGGAGACAGAAATAGCAAGAACAAGTCTAATAGTGGCAGCTTTAACGACGGGACTAAAAGTATCTTCATAGTCAATACCATATCGTTGTTTGAATCCTTTAGCAACGAGCCTAGCTTTATATCTGTCAATAGTGCCATCCGCACGCCTTTTGATACGATATACCCACTTGCAATCAATTAAATTTTTGTTGGAACTGTGAGGAACAAGATGCCATGTTTTATTTTTCATAAGCGCATCATATTCCTCCTCCATAGCTGCCCTCCAGTTGGAATCATGAAGTGCCTCCTTTGTATTTTGTGGTTCACCTGTAGAAGTTAGCATACCATATCGAACTGTGCCATCCGTAAATTTTCGAGGTTGCCGAATACCTTTTTGAAGCCTTGTACGCGGCTCAGAAACAGGAGGAGGCACAGGAGCAGTGGGCGCAGAAGATCCATCCGACGTGTCACCTGCCGCAGAAGTATCAGCAGGAGCAGAGGATCCCGTGGAGCTACGCGAAGAAGGAGTCGGCACAGAGGATCCCGGAGAAGCTGTCGGAGACGCATAGCCTGGAGATGCTGTCGGTGACGCGGCACCGCGCGAGTGGCCAGACGCGTCGGATGGTGCAGGTGTGTCACGGTGGCAGGCCCAAGTAATGCAGAGGAGCCAAGCCCAGTAACGGAAAGTGGCCCATGACGGTGTAACCATCTGGCTGCGTCCAGCTAAGGCCAATCAGGCTATGTAACGACGTGGTGGGCAGGCCCTCCACCCATCGATGATCAGTGAGTTGAGCTCAATTCTCCTCCTCTCTATGAACTCTCTCTTCCTCCTCAGATTCTCTGGATTGTAATCCATACTGAACTACGTGTATCTGAGTGATTATCCCCGAATTCCTATTTGGTGTGCTGCCATTAGGTTAGGGATCGTTACAATTGGTATCACAAGCCAGACGATCTTCGGATCTTATCCCATATACACAGAAAATTCGACCAAAAAAATAGCCAGAAATTTTTCAGTAGTACGGCGGCGTTCTTCGATTTGTGCTGAGATCTGGGTTGGGTTCTCCTCTAAAATCCCTCGATCCTCTCACTTATCGCGGCGGCCGTGTGCGGCTGCATCCGATTTCGGCAGCGCGGGTGGTGGATTGAATTGGCGGCGGTGTCGTTCGGCTGCGGGCTTGGCGTCACGAGAAGGTTGTTGTTGCTTCCCTTGCAACATCAGTAAAATCCCTGTCTCGCGACTGAGTCGGCGCAGTAGGAGGCGTGTGGACCGGTTGCAGAGAAAGCGGTTTTCCCTCAGTACTCGCCGGTCCCGGCGGCGGTAGAACGGAGTTAGCATCACGGCGCGTGGAGCTCCCAGCCTCACGGCAAGGATGGCTGCCGTTGAGACCCAACAAGGTGCGACGCAGGCCACCGTGACAGATCTAGAGGCACGCCTGAATACTGTGCTGTCCAGCCTCACCGCGACGGCGGAGGCGACCTTACAAGTTCAGACTACAGCAGTGCAGAACGCTTCTGCCTGTCAAGAGTTGCCTCTCACGGCGGATCGTATCCTAAAATCACAAGAGTGCGTGATTCGTGTGGTGAACAATTTGGAGACAAGAGTCGAAGGATTGGGTGCACGATTGACCACACTAGAAGGATCAGCACCTGGCACGAGGCCTTTCACTCCCAATCCATCTGGGCAAACTGATGATGAGCATCCAGACACTACCCGTGAGAATGGTATGACACATGGTACATCTCAAAATTCCTTACCACTTGTGAATGTTCATCATCCTGAGAATCAAATAGCTCGCACCGATGGGTACCCTGAATCTCGCCATGGTAGATCATATCGTGAGAATGCTCCTCAAGTTCGTATGCCTTGGACCAATTTTCCTAAATTTGATGGTACCAATCCTAAAATGTGGAAGGAAAAGGCTGAGAAATATTTTCACATGTTCAATATACCAGTAGATTACATGGTTGATTATGCTACGATTCATTTTTCTGGTTCGGCTGCTTTATGGCTGCAAACATATGAGGCGCAGCATGATGTTATTAGTTGGGCACAGCTGTGTATGGCTATTTGTCAGAAGTTTGGCAAGGATTTATACTTCAAACACATGAATGATACTCTGGATATAAAGCAGACAAGTGATGTTGAGTCATATTACAAGGAATTCGAGTTGTTAATGCATCAGTTGTTAACCCATAATCATACACTGGATGAAACATTCTTTGTTGCAAAATTCATCAAAGGGTTAAGAAATGATGTTCGAGCTACGATTGTTCTACATCAGCCTCGGACAGTCGACGCTGCTGTATCTCTAGCGCTGTTGCAAGAAGCTGAATTAGCTAATGTTAAGGCTATTGTTTATGTTCCAAAGAGATGGCATAACCAAGCTGGACAGGGTAAGTTAGGACCACATCCAGCTGAAAATGCAACCACAAGTACAGCCACAGTTACAGCTGCCATTACACCTGATGAAGGAAATAATTTGGCTAAATTAGCTGCTCTCAAAGCTCAAAGAAGATTGAAGGGTGAATGTTTCAAATGTGGTGGGAAGTATAGTCCAAGCCACAAGTGTCCGAAGCAAGTTTCTCTGGCAGTCATGGAAGAATTGTGTGCTGCTTTACCTCTGGACAGTGCTTCTGATGAAGAAGATGGTGACACAGCTTCTGAAACTTCGGGAACTGAAAATGAAAATCTCCATTGCTTGTCTACTGCTGCTGTTACTGGTACAGTGAACAAGAAGACAATGCGTTTATTGGGTTTTGTGGGCACCCAGCAAATGTTGATACTAGTAGACTCTGGCAGTTCAGCGAATTTCATTAGTTCTACCATGGTGGAGCAACTTAACTGCAATGTTACTAAAGCACCTGTGGTCCAAGTGACAATTGCAAATGGCACGAAAATGACAAGTGATAGACAGATAACATCGTTCCAATGGGGCTGTCAGAATATACAATTCACCACACATGTCCGTGTACTTGATTTACCATGCTATGACATGATTTTAGGTATGGAATGGTTGACAGAGTTCAGTCCCATGTGGGTGGATTGGCAGATTAAAAAGATGAGAATTGTTGTGAATGGAAAAAGAGTGACTCTCAGAGGCATCAAGGACAATACAACTCATTGTCCTCTAGTGACAACAAAGGAGTTGAATAAACTACTAGCTACTGGAGCTGTAGCGCAATTAGTTCAGTTATCTTTGTCCTCTGCTGATGTTAATGAAGAGCCTGTTGTCGACACGTTACCACCCAGCATATAGAAGATACTTGTGGAACATGTTGAAGTGTTTCAAGAACCTACTCGCTTACCACCAGAGCGATCTTTTGATCACAAGATACCTTTGGTGCCTGGAGCAATACCAGTTCATCGAAAGCCGCACAGATAGACACCCAGTCAGAAAGATGAAATAGAGAAGCAAGTCTCTGAGATGTTAAAAAACGGTATAGTTCATCCAAGCAACAGTCCATATGCTTCGCCAGTTCTTTTGGTCAAGAAAAAAGATGGAGGTTGGCGAATGTGTGTGGATTATAGGCACCTAAATGCTATTACTGTTAAAAATAAGTATCCACTGCCAATTGTTGATGAACTCTTTGATGAATTGCATGGTTCTATGTTTTTCACCAAGTTGGATCTGCGCAGTGGTTATCATCAGATAAGATTGTTGATTGGAGAGGAATTCAAAACGGCATTTCGAACTCATCATGGTCATTGGGAGTTCAAAGTAATGCCATTCGGCTTGTGTAATGCACCAGCAACATTTCAGGAGGCTATGAATGTGTTGTTTGCTCCTCTTCTGCGAAAAGGTGTTCTCATCTTCATGGATGATATATTGGTCTATTCTGCAACTTTGCAAGACCATGCTTCCTTACTTGCTCAGGTATTCAAGATTTTACAACAAAATCAGTTGTATGTCAAGATGTCAAAGTGTACATTTGCACAACAGTCTCTCGAGTACCTTGGTCATATCATCAGTCGGGAAGGTGTAGCGACTGATCCGGCTAAAATTCTTGCTATCAAGAATTGGCCAACTCCCAAAAATGTGAAGCAAGTGAGAACCATTTTGGGCATGGCTGGTTACTATAGAAAGTTCATTGAAAACTATGGGGTTATAAGCAAGCCATTAACTGAGTTACTTAAGAAGAATAACCCATTTATCTGGTCACCTACAATTAACACAGCCTTCCTTACACTGAAGCAAGCCTTGATGTCAGCTCCTGTATTGGCTTTGCCCAATTTTCAACTACCGTTTTGTCTTCACACAGATGCATCTGGGCTGGGTATTGGTGCAGTTCTTTCTCAGCAGGGACATCCGATTACATATCTCAGCAAAGCCCTCAGTCCTCGAGCTCAAACATTATCAACCTATGAAAAAGAGTGTCTGGCATTAATCTTGGCAGTGGAAAAATGGAAGTCTTATCTTCAACACAAGGAATTCATTATCTATACTGATCACAAAAGTTTTATTCACTTGCATGCACAGCAACTATCTAATGATATCCAACACAAAGCATTTTGCAAATTGTTGGGGCTGCAGTATATCATCAAGTATAAGCAAGGGATTGCAAATGGAGCAGCGGACGCTTTGTCTCGCTGTGTATCTCCGTCTGAGTTACAAGCAATATCTGTTAGCAAGCCTAAGTGGTTGGAAATGGTGATTGAAAGCTATCAACATGATGATACTGCAAAACAAATGCTCACAGAATTGAGTTTGAGCAGCCCGAATCCTCAGGGATACTCTTTGCATGAAGGAGTGATCAAATATCATGATAGGATATGGTTGGGCAATTATCAAGAAGCAAAACAGGCAGTCTTGCTTGCATTGCATTCTAGTGGAATTGGTGGTCACAGTGGAATTACTGCAACCTATAATAAGATCAAGGCACTGTTTGCATGGCCAAACATGAAACAGGATGTTCAGGTGTATGTCTCTCACTGCACAGTGTGTCAGCAGGCTAAGGCTGAGCACACTAAACAGCCAGGTCTCTTACAACCACTACCTATACCTGACAAACCTTGGGATATCATCAGTTTGGATTTCATTGAAGGCCTACCGAAATCATGCAAATATGATTGCATTCTGGTTATTGTTGACAAATTTACTAAATATGGGCACTTCATACCCTTGTCTCATCCTTATACAGCAATGACAGTGGCCACTACCTTTGTGGACAATATATATAAGTTACATGGTTTGCCAAAGGTAATCATATCTGATAGGGACAAAGTATTCACGAGTGCTCTATGGCAGCAATTGTTCCAGCTCACAGATACCACTTTAAACATGAGTTCAAGCTATCATCCTCAGACGGATGGTCAAACAGAGCGCCTTAACCAATGTCTTGAGACATATTTGAGATGTATGACACAATCGTGTCCTTCTAAGTGGTCTAAATGGCTTGCCCTCGCACAGTATTGGTACAATACTACCTGGCATTCAGCTCTGGGGAAAACACCATTTGAAGTCCTCTATGGGTATAAACCAAAGCATTTCAGTCTTCAAGATGGAATGGCTGACACTGTCCCAGACTTAGACCAATGGTTGAAAGAAAAAGAAGACATGACACATTTGATCCAGCAACAACTAATCAGGGCTCAACAGAGAATGAAAGCCCAGGCTGATAAGCATCGAGTGGAAAGGGTATTCGATGTGGGTGACAGTGTTTATCTGAAACTGCAACCTTATGTGCAGACATCATTTGCCCGCCGATCAAATCAGAAGCTGGGATATAAGTTTTTCGGACCATTCACTATCCTTCAACGTGTTGGTGCTGTCGCTTACAAGCTCGACTTACCAGCTCATAGTCAAATTCATCCGGTGGTTCATGTTTCCTTGCTCAAGAAAGCTCTCCCAGCGAACACGGTTTCTCAGCCGGATTTGCCTTCTGCTTGTGTTACTGCCGACTCAGGTATCGTGCCATTATTTGTACTTGATACAAAGCAAGTTGTCACAGGTACCAAGAGCATGGAGTTGGTGCAAATCCAGTGGTCCTCGTTGCCATCTGCATGGACTACCTGGGAGAACAAGAATCGTCTGAAGCAAGAATTTCCTAATGCGCCTGCTTGGGGACAAGCAGTCCTTCGAGACCCGGGGAATGTCACGGTGGCAGGCCCAAGTAATGCAGAGGAGCCAAGCCCAGTAACGGAAAGTGGCCCATGACGGTGTAACCATCTGGCTGCGTCCAGCTAAGGCCAATCAGGCTATGTAACGACGTGGTGGGCAGGCCCTCCACCCATCGATGATCAGTGAGCTAAGCTCAATTCTCCTCCTCCCTATGAACTCTCTCTTCCTCCTCAGATTCTCTGGATTGTAATCCATACTGAACTACATGTATCTGAGTGATTATCCCCGAATTCCTATTTGGTGTGCTGCCATTAGGTTAGGGATCGTTACAAGGTGATGATGGCGGGGTTGAGGTAGCGGACTGCGACGGGCCCGTCTTGTGCTGCTGCTGCTGCGAAGCTCCGCTCGAGGCGGATGTCGTCGTGTGATCCGACGCCGATGGCGTTAGGAAATCTGTTCCAGGATCAGTGCTGGAAGCGTCCGCACTGTTTTCCTCAGGTTCGTCATTTTCTGTGTCATTTTATGTAGCATTTTCTGTGTCGTTTGCACTGTCCAGGGTACCATCTTGTCCAGAATTTCGAGGAGAATTAGCACCATCATTCAGCGGCACCTGCGGAGGGTTAGTTATTGGTACAACAAACATATGATCATGAGTATGCAACCCCTCATTAGTGGAAGCCGAAGGAGACAAATGTTTAGGTAACAAAAGGAGTTCTTCGCGAAGGCGAGACCCTGCATTGGGGTGGAGTGTTGAGAAGGGAAAAACACCTTCGTCAAAAACCACATCTCGTGATATATAGACGCGACCGGTGGAAACGTCAAGACATTTGACACCTTTATGAAGAGGACTATAGCCGAGAAAAACACACCGTTTTGAGCGAAAAGCAAGTTTTTGTTTATTATAGGGACGAAGATTCGGCCAACAAGCACATCCAAAGATTCGAAGGGAATCATAGTTAGGTTTGATACCTAGGAGCTTTTCAGTGGGTGTCGCAAGATTAAGAACTTTGGAGGGAAGCATGTTGATTAGAAAGGTGGCTGTGAGAAAAGCTTCATCCCAAAATTTTAATGGCATAGATGCATTGGCTAGAAGTGAAAGACCAACTTCAACAATGTGACGATGTTTTCTCTCGGCGGAACCATTTTGTTGGTGTGCATGTGGACAAGAAACATGATGGGTGATACCAACTTTTTGAAAGAAACCATTAACTTTTTCATATTCACCACCCCAATCAGTTTGCATGGTAATGATTTTGCGACCAAATTTACGCTCAACAAGTTGCTGGAAATTAAGAAACACTTGATAAACATCGGAGCGGTTCTTAAGCAAATAAATCCAAGTAAATTTACTATAATCATCGATGAAGCTTACATAGTAGAGATATTTGCCAACAGAGGCAGGAGCCGGCACCCACACATCAGAAAATATTTGTTCCAAAGGAACGGTGGATACACTAGTGGAGACAGGATAAGGTAATTGATGGCTCTTTGCTTGTTGACAAGGATCACACACGTAAGGATTTATTTCTGGAGTATACGAAATATTATTTTTCCTAAGCACTTGTTGAACGATAAATGAAGACGAATGTCCTAGACGACGATGCCATGTGGATGAAGTGGGCTTGATGGTGATGAAGGCGTGCTTGTGAGACCCCGCGGGAACAGGTACAAGAGGATAAAGTCCACCATGACATGGACCTCTAAACATGATTCGCTTCGTGACCTGATCCTTGATCAAAAAGAAAAACGGGTGAAACTCAATAAAGGCATTGTTGTCTAGGGCAATTTTATGAGCTGATAGGAGATTTTTGGAAGCACTAGGAACATGCAATATATTACTAAGATGGATGGAACTATGAGGGGTGTGCAATGTCGAATGACCAACATGTTTTATCTTCATACCTTTACCATTGGCAGTGTAGACTTGATCATGGCCCTTGTAGTAGTCTCGGTTGTGTAGCTTGTTGAGCTCGCCCGTGATGTGATCAGTAGCGCCGGTATCCACGTACCAGTTAGTGTCAACACCATAGGCACCTCGTTCTTCCGTTGGAGAGTCATCATCGTCATCACCATCGGCATAGCGCCACCAACACTCGCTTGCCGGATGACCAAATTTCTTACAGATTTGACATGTCACATCCTGGAAGGTGGAGGGTGCATGTCCGCGGCCACGACCGCGCCCACCACCGTTGCCACGGCCTCTTCTGTAAGGCGGACGACCGCGCCCCTGAAACTGGCGCTGCTCCTGCCCGTAGTTGCCATAGTTCTGGCGCTGCTCCTGCCCATAGTTTCCATGAGGGGAACGACCACGCCCCCTGCTTTGGCCGCCGCCACGATAGTTGCCGCGGCGAGAGGCAGCATTAGCCGAAAAGGAGCCACCAAGCTGCCCCGTTTCAGCAAGCATCTTCTGGCGGTAGTCGAAAGCGGTGATCTGAGAGCACATGTCAAGGAGGGTGGTGCTAGGAACAGCGTTGATGGAGGCCACCAGGGGATTGTACTCGCCATCAAGGCCGTTGAGGATGTAACCTTTGAGCTCGTCATCATCAATGGATTTTCCTGCCGCTGCAAGTTCGCTGGCAAAGCCCTTCATCTTGGCGATGAACTTGTCGACGGTCATGTCGTTCTTCTTGATGTTTGCAAGAGCACCACGCAGCATGCCAATACGGGCCATGGATTGAGAGGAAAACAGGGCAAGAATAGCGCCCCATAAATCAGCGGCATGATCCAGGCCAAGCAATTGAGCGTGTACCTCAGGCGTGATGGATTTCACAAGGAACCCAAGCACTTGCTGATCGCGCGTGAGCCAGGCTGAGTACGCCGGGTTCGGCACGATCTTCTTTTTCTTCTCCTCATCGTCGACCTCGATGTTCTTTGCTGGCGCTGCGTCGAGGCCATCCAGCAGCCCCATGACATCAGCACCACGAAGAGAAGGCATGATCTGAGCCTTCCAGTACAGGTAATTCTCCCGAGTCAGCTTGTCCGTGGGCAGCAGACCGAGTGCAGCCGCCACCGAGGGAACGGAGGAAGAAGAAGCCATCGGGTTTGAGGGGAGGGACGGAGAGTTTGGGTGCTACGATCTTGAAGATCGGCTGTGGTTTCTGATGCTACGATCTGGAGATCGGCGATTTGTAGATTGTATCGAAAACGAGAGCTAGACGATGGAAGAGCCTCGCTCTGATACCATGTCAATGTTATGCGGAACGATGCCCTCGTTGGAGGGCTCGGGTACGCGTTTATAGGGATCGGGAATAGCCCCCGATGTGGCGTTTACAGAGTTCGGTCCGGGTACGATTGGTGTACTACACCATATCGACACCGACCCATATTACATACGCTAACAGACTCCTCTGAAACGCTGTCAAACCGTCTCAGGGTTGGAATTAGACCGGGATTTTAGAGTTGAGTGTGTCGATTACGGGGATTATGAGTTCGAGGTTCAAAATCGCCAGAGTCTACAAGTTCAAGGTTGATTTTGGACTTGGCGGCCGCGCGGTCACAGATGAGCTGCAGATAAATCTCAGCCTTTCCGACGAGCAAATGGAGGCGTCACGGGTGACACTGCACCGGTTCGGAAACACGTCTAGTAGCTCGCTTTGGTTCGAGCTGGCCTACATCGAGGCTTAAGGACGGATGCGCAAGGGCGATCGCATTTGGATGATTGGCCACAGCGCGGCGTGGGACAAAATGCATGTCCTTGGAATTGTATGTATCAAAATTCTTTCACTCCTACATAAATAGACCGGTGACTGTAAGAATCACATTATTAAACAAGAGTAAAATGCTCGTGCGGTCACGAAGTTGCCATGCATGAGCGTATTGGTTACCAACTCAGAAAATGCTAACTATTGGTCAGCAAGTTGTGAGGATGTTACAGGTTAGTCGTTCCGTCATGACTGCCGTTAACATGCTGACGTGGACAATGGTTTTTTGCAAAATACACCGAACATTTTAATTTCTTCTCATCTATTCGTCCCTAAATGAAAGTCTCTGCCGGACATTTCATCAAACAGGTGACATGTATGCTGAAACTCCTCGTCGTCTCCCCATGGTGTACCCCGCGGTCCATCACCACTGCGGTCGTGGTTGTGTGGACACCCAAGCAGGCAGATGGGACGAAGGCCCCATGGTCAGGCCCCAATAGGGACTTGTCCCGCGTCCAACGGCCACCAGACGTATGGCAATGCCGTCGAGTAGCTTGAGGGGGCGTCAGGAAGAATCAGCACGTCGCAACAAAGCTCCAGTAGACGAGCACTCTATCGGAACCTTCCCGGATGAGGAGATCGGCGCGGCGAAGGTTGGTGCCGGAGTCGGAAAAGACGACCTGCACGAAGGTGATTGGAGAAGAGCTGGCTCGATTGCTTATGATTAGAATAACAGGGCGGCGAGGCGTAGCTCGTGGACATGGCATAGGACCTCGGCGAGGCCCGTGTCAACAGGGAGAACGGAAATGCCAATGTCGGCGTGCTCCGAATGTCGCTCGCGTTCTCGATGCGCACAGCTCTGACCGCAGCGCCAGGCACAGTCGGGTGCCACGCGGCAGACCGGAACACGCGCACCTCCCGCTCACTCGCCGCGTCGTGTACCCGCAGCACCTTCTGCCCACCACGGCCACACCCGGGGCGTGCGCCACCAAGCTCGGCGGACGCGAGCAGTGACGGTGCGCACCACGCGGCGGAGATAGAACCACGCCTGGTCTGGGGAGTTGGAGAAATTCATGGCCTTGACACACCCATGCAGAAAAGGCAGCAGAGCAGCAGCATCGCGCGCTCCAACCTGCTCGCGAGGGCCACACCGTACAATGCCGGCGGCAACCTAAGCGATCGGGCCGCGAGAAGAAGCACGCGAGCTTCACGTTGGCGTACACGATCTCACGCTCCCGCAAGTACTGGACCATCTACTCATGGGGCGGTGATGTAAGAGGCTCGGAGGCTCTTCCCGTGGCGAGGTGGTGTGCGTTTGATTAAATGTCTTAGAGAATTTCACCTTCAGGGACTAATAGATGAGAAGAAACAAAATTGAGGGGTGTGTCATGCAAAAAACGGCTAGCCACGTCAGCATATTAACGGACGTTATGACGGATTGACGAATTTGCAGCATTGGCACAACTTCTTGACTGATAGTTAGCAATTTTTGAGTTGGTGACCAATACACTCATGCGGGGCAACTTCGTAGACCACGGGGGCGTTTTACTCATTAAACAATAAAGCTCTTATGTTTAAGTGTCGAGGGGCTACCCCGAGATAGGGTCATGATAAGGTATAAACAGTGTCCAAGAGTGGACCAAGATATCGAACAACCGAGACAGCACGGCCTAGAAGAGGCCGAGGTACGTTGCTGGAGTAAACCGGCATAACAAGGCCCAGACGGGCCCGAAGTATGGTTTTAACCATGTCACTTACCTCATTGAGCTGGTTGTGTGGCTCCCTGACCGAGATACGGTACTGGTGTATGCCGGGATAGCCAGGCCCAGAAGGGGCCGGGATATGCTAACCGAGATATTCTGACCGACATGTTAATGTCGGTATCTCCTTGTGTTCTCTTGTGTGCAGGGAAGAATCCGACATGCCCAAGCCGAATTAAAGAGAAGAGGCACTCAAACATTCCGACATATCCAAGTCGAGGTAAAGAAAAGAGGTGTAAAGTCAATGCCTCTGTCACATCCCGCCTGACACGGGAGTGTGGCAGAGGATAGGGTGCAGAGACGAAGTGACCGGCATGCTTATCTCTGGCGCCAGGGGAGCAGACAGTGAGGTAACACTGGGCTCGAGACAGTGCGGGGCTCAAGGCAGGGCAGGTCATGTCCTATCCCTGCAGAGACGCAGTGATGACCAAGAGGATGACAGAGGTGTACGTGTGCGTGGCAGAGGCGCCATCATGAGCACACGGCTGACACGGATATGACGGCTACAGTGCCGAGTTTTTGGACCGTAGTGTTTGGATATCTCAGTTTGGGCCTATAAATAGGCCTCCACCCCCTCCTGCGTGAGGGACGACCACGGTGACCACGGCATACGACTGAGATACTTTACACCCCATAGTTTCACCTTCTAGCTAGTGCTTATCCACCATTGTTGGATCATACAGCTCAAAGAGCACTGTTGTATTTCGGTACCCAGAGTTATATTCGAGATAGACAGGCAGGAGTAGGGGTTTTACCTCCTCACGAGGGCCCTGAACCTGGGTAGATCTTGTGTGTGCTTCACCATCTTTGTGTGCGCTCCTTAGCGCGCTAGCCCTCCCCGGTATCACCAGCGTCCATCGGCCCCAACTTAAGCCATCCTATGGCATCTGCCGTGATCACACCACGACAGTTGGCGCCCACCGTGGGGCCAGCAGCGGCGCTGGCTGGTGTGTTCATCCGGACGGGTTCCATCATCGCCTCGGGCGAGCGCGTGGTCAGTGGCCTTGTCCACAGACTCGGCTCGCTGAGCTTCATCAGTGACAACGCGGGCTGCTTCGGCAGCAGGCCGCTCCCGAGGAACGGCTGTCTCGTCAACTTCGGCACGTTCGAGGTCTACATCGCCACTGAGTTCGTCTGCAAGTACCCCGAGCAGGTGCCTGTAGCAGAAGATCCCCCTACAGTCTGTGCGGCTCGCGGCCGGCATATCGCTTGCCTCGGGAGCTGCGCAGAGGTCATGATGACAGGACCCGTGGGTGGTGCTGGCAGAGGCAATGCCGGCGATCCTGCCGACAAAACCACCAGGTCGGCGAAAGTGCCGCTGGAGAGGGATGAGAACCTCCGAGAAAAGGCCGGTGCATCCCATGTGCCGGTCAGACCAGCTCCGCTGGAAGATATCATAGAGAAGCTGGCTGTGCCGGTAACTACCGGGATAGATGCTGTTCTGACAGCTGCCGAGTTAGAGGTGCAGCGTCAAAAGCTGCATCAGGAGGCCCTTGAGATGTCCGAGATAAGGAGAGAGTTCCGGATGACTCTCCGTGAGTATAACAAAGCTCATGGTTTTACTCCGATAGCTGCTCGTCCTAGTCGCATAGAGGAGGTGCGCCAAAGAGGCAAGGGACTCAATGCCGAGATTGATAGAGATGGTAGATCGAGTTCTGGTAGAACTCCCAGCCGTGTGTCGGCTGAAAAGCCCATGTATAGTTCTCCTGCTAAGACTCTTAGAGCTGCCGAGGCAGCAAGAGCCGAGTTATCTGGTTTATCCGGAGAAGCTCTCCGTAGGCAGCAAGATCGAGTTAATGAGCTGCTAGGTATTGCAGTGCGGCAAAACGAGACCTACCTCAAGGATAACACGGCTGCAGGTGGGTCCGGGGTAGTTCACTCGGCCAAAGGGGCGAGTAAAGGGTCCAAGGGACAAGCTTCATCACCGCATGTCGGTGGAAGTCGTGACCAGAGTGTAAACTCTGGTAAAAACAAGCAGATGCAGACGTATGACCTGGCACAGGCCGGAAAGCAGTTAGTTGTGCAAGGCAGTGTCGGCCGGGGTAAGAGTAATCCCGGTCCGGGCAATCTCGGTGCTGGAAGAGGTAACTCGGCTGGCCGAGATTATCCACCTCGCTATCCAAGGCAGTGTCAGCCTCGGCAGCAGCAGAGTGTGGGGCACTTGCAGCAGCCACAAGATGTTGGCCATGCGGCCAACCGTTATGATGATGGTTACTTGGCTATGGAGAGAACCGGGTATCAGAGATATGAGAGTGCACTTGGGTCTCGGTTGGGACCTCGCCAGCTGTCAGTAAATGATGCGCGTTACAAGCTGGACAGGATTCATATGTCCGAGATGCTGGAAGAGCAAGGACCACCTGGTCCTGCATGCTTTGGACTTCGGATCATGAGGGAGCCACCGGTGCACCACTTTCAGTTGAACCGGGGCGCAAAGAAATATGACGGCAGCACTAAGCCAGAAGATTGGCTGACAGATTATGTGTCGGCAGTGCACATAGCGGGGGGAAACCGACGTTGGGCGGTGAGGTACATTCCGCAAATTTTGGAAGGGCCAGCTCGGATCTGGCTGAACAACTTGCGAGAGAACAGCATTGATTGCTGGCTCGACTTTGAAGAAGCCTTTGTTAGTAATTTCTCCAGCACATACAAGAGGTCGAATCGTCCTCAGCAGCTTGCCATGTGCAAGCAGAGGAACGATGAGAATGACCGAGATTACTTGACTCGGTGGAGTACTATTCGCAATTCCTGTGAAGGAGTTGTTGAAGCGCAAGCCATTTCATGGTTTGCACAGGGGTGCCGACACGGCTCCATGCTCTGGCAGAAGCTGCAGAGAGAAATGCCAGCCACCTTGGCTGAAACAATCCGGATTGCGGATAGCTATGCATTAGGAGATCCGATGCAGCCCATGCTGAACTCGGTGGAACCGAGTAGAAGATATTCTGGCAACAATGGACCTGGACCATCCAGGCGAGGTGACCACCAAGATTACGGGGTCAAGAGAAGAGAGGACCGGCCGGATCATCGGTATGGTTCGAATCAAGTTGATGCTGTTAATCAAGAGCAGCCAGATGCCGGTAACAGTCAGCGCCAGAAGAATAATGGCCCTGCTTGGGGCCAAAACCAAGATGGGAAGAGGCAATTTGGGGGACAACAGAAGCCTTGGGAGGATAAGCCGAGGTTAACCTATGAGGCAATGTTGGATGGGCCCTGCAGCTACCACACGCATGATCCTCGCAGGCCTGCTAACCACTCAACTCGGCAATGCAGCTGGTATCAGCGCACGCTGAAAGAAGGGGGAGGATCCGGAGTAAATCAGCAGATGGGGGCACCTCAGAGACCTCCTGCATAGAGGCCTGTACCGCTCACCGGGGCAAACACTATTCCTGTGAATGCACCTCCTCCGAGGCCTGCAGCTCCGAGACCTGTTAACCAAGTGAATGTCGGAGGAAACAGTGGCAATGCCGGTCCCAGCCGCCAGGCAGAATATCGCCAGGGTGAGTTCAGAGAGGCTCATCAGAGCTATGTGGTCTTTATTACCGAGCCAACTGATAAGCAGAGCTTGCATCGGCGTACAATGGAGGTAAACGCCGTTATGCCGGTTGTGCCGAAGTACATGTACTGGGCTGATCAAAAGGTCAGTTGGAGCATAGATGATCATCCTCGGATCATGCCAAGCCCGGGATGTTATGCTCTAGTTGTGGATCCGACATTCATCGGGCCCACCATCAATGTCAGGTTCTCCCGAGTTCTCATTGATAATGGGAGCAGCATTAACATCATGAACCGAGACACCATGGTGAAGATGGGCATCTCGGCGAACATGTTGCAGCCGAGTCATACAACCTTCCACGGCATAGTACCAGGTGTGTCATGTGCACCTATGGGCAAGATTTGGGTTGATGTGTTGTTCGGTACCAAGGATAACTGCAGAACTGAGAGCATTGAGTTCGAGGTAGTGGACCTCGAAAGTCCATACCATGCTTTGCTCGGAAGGCCAGCATTGGCTAAGTTCATGATATCCACCCATGTGGGTTACCTCAAGATGAAGTTGCCCGGTCCTAATGGTATTATCACCATCTCGGGGAACTACAAACGCTCTATGGAGTGTGCCTCGGCTGGTTCATGCTTGGCCGAGTCATTGATCATTGCTGCGGAGAAGAAAAGAATACATGAGGTGGTGGCGCTGGCCCAGTCAGCGCAACTCGGTATGCCGGGTGTGGCTAACCCGGAGCAGAATGCGGCATTCCAGGTGCCAAAAGAGACAAAGAAGCTCAATGTTGACCCGGCGTTCCCGGAGCACAATGTCGTCATTGGAACCGGGTTAACTGAGAAATAGGAAGGCGAGCTCAGTCACTTCCTCCGTGAGAATCGGGATATCTTTGCATGGTCAAATCATGACCTGCCAGGTGTTCCGAGGGAGTTGGCTGAGCACTCTTTGTTTGTTAGACCGGATATGAAACCGGTGAAGCAACCAATGCGACGTTGGGCGGATGAAAGGAGAAAGGTAATAGGCGATGAACTGGCCAAATTACTCGCAGCTGGGTTTATCATGGAAGTGCTGCATCCGGACTGGTTGGCTAACCCGGTCCTGGTAGAGAAGAAAAAGGATGAGCCTTTAGTGGTCAAGGTGTGGCGCATGTGTATTGATTTCACGAACTTAAACAAGGCATATCCCAAGGATCCATTCCCGCTGCCTCGAATTGATCAAGTGATCGATTCCACAGCCGGGTGTGAGCTGTTATCCTTTCTAGATGCTTATTCTGGTTTTCACCAGATACCTCTGAACCCGTTGATCAATTGAAAACCGCTTTTATTACCCCGTACGGGGCTTATTGCTTTCGTGTTATGACATTTGGTTTGAGAAATGCTGGTGCTACTTACCAGAGATGTATGCAAAAGTGCTTGCATGATCAGATAGGCAAAAATGCGCAAGTATATGTCGATGATATCGTCATCAAAACTAAAGAAAAAGCCACGCTAATTGATGATCTTAGCGAAACATTTGCGAACCTGAGGAAATTCCGGTTGAAACTTAACCCGGACAAGTGCACCTTTGGTGTACCAGCAGGCAAATTACTCGGTTTCCTTGTGTCAAGCCGAGGTATCGAGGTAAATCCGACAAAGATCCGTGCTATTGAAAGCATGAGATTACCGAAATGTCTCAAAGATGTGCAAAAGTTTACAGGTTGCTTGGCTTCCATAAGTCGGTTTGTTAGCAGGTTGGGAGAAAAGGCATTGCCTTTATACCAGCTAATGAAGAAAAGTGATAACTTCATATGGACCCCGCAAGCGGACACGGCGTTCACCGAGTTAAAAAAGATGTTGGCAACTGCACCGATACTGGCCTCTCCATTACCCAAAGAGCCGATGTTGCTCTACATTGCAGCCACAAACCGAGTTGTTAGTGCTGTAGTGGTGGTGGAGAGAGAAGAAAATGGTAAAACCGTGCAGAGGCCGGTATATTATCTGACGAGGTGATCTCGCTGTCCAAGCAAAATTATGCTCACTACCAGAAGATGACCTATGGTGTTTACATGGCAGCCAAGAAGTTGAAGCATTATTTCCAAGAGCATTCAATTACAGTGGTGTGTGAGGCTCCTATCTCGGAGATCATCAACTGTAAAGATGCAAGCGGCCGAGTATCCAAATGGGTCATAGAAGTGTCCCCTTACACACCACATTATGAGAGAAGAGATACCATCAAGTCTCAGGCACTGCCGGATTTCTTGGTGGATTGGGCCGAGATGCAATATGAACCACCACTGCCTGACTCCAATTATTGGAGAATGCATTTTGATGGTTCCAAGACAAAGATTGGTTTGGGTGCCGGGGTAGTCATTACCTCGCCAAAGCGAGACCAGCTGAGATATGTGTTGCAAATTCATTTTGCGGCATCTAACAATGTGGCCGAGTATGAGGCACTTGTTCATGGGCTCAATGTGGCCAAAGAAATTGGTATTCGCCGGATAGAATGCTTCGGCGACTCGGATCTTGTGGTGCAGCAAGCCTCGGGAAATTGGGACGCTTTGGATGCCAATATGGCGTTATATCGGTTTCATGTGCAGAAGATCTCGGGTTCTTTGAAGGTTGCGAGTTCAAGCATGTACCTCGGACAGAAAATGAAGCTGCCGACATACTGTCAAAGCTAGGTTCATCTCGGGATCCAATTCCACCCGGCATATCCTTGGAGCATCTCAGGAAACCTTCAATCAAACCCTCGCCAGAATCCGAGTCAATCTTTTTCCCGGCAAAACCGGAATCTGGAGCTGTTCCCATGGACATTGATGTTGGGTGCGTCTGGGAAAACCCGGGGACTGATTGGCGGATCTCGGGGACTGGTTGCATAATGTCGGAGGAGGCAATGTCGGTTTATTTCATGGATGTGGATGACCCGTTGTTTCCTGTGCATCCTGTGCCGGAATGGGCACAACCTATAATGGCGTATATGACGGATGGAAGTTTGCCGAGTAATGAAGTTGAGGCCAGGCAAATACAAAGAAGATCTAAGGCATATACCATCATCAACCATGAGTTATACAAGAGAAGTGTGACCGGGGTGCTGCAACGCTGTGTTGAGCTGCAGGAAGGGCAAGAAATGCTCCTGGAAATTCATCAGGGAGAATGTGGCCATCATGCTTCATCAAGAGCTTTGGTGGCTAAAGTATTCCGGCATGGGTTTTATTGCCCAATGCTCTGAATCAGGTGGAGGACATCGTCAGAAAGTGTGAGGGATGTCAGAGATTTGCTAAGAAGATCCACCTGCCAGCTTCGGCACTCAAAACAATCCCAATCACTTGGCCCTTTGCTGTTTGGTGCCTAGATATGGTGGGAGAATTCAGGCCAGCCCGAGGTAACATGACTCATATGCTGGTAATGGTGGACAAGTTCACCAAGTGGATCGAGGTGAAGCCAATCAGGAAATGTGATGGCCACACTGTTGTGACCTTTTTGAAGGACATCATTCTGAGATATGGTTACCCCCATAGCATTATTTCGGATAATGGCACAAACTTTGATGTGGGAGAATTTGCTCGGTTTTGTGCTGATAAAGGAATTCGGTTGGACATAGCCTCGGTGGCGCACCCAGAGGCAAATGGGCAAGTGGAAAGAGCAAATGCATTGGTGTTGGCCGGCATAAAAGCTCGGTTAATTGAGCCACTGTTGCGAACTCCGGGATGCTGGATAGAGGAGATACCAGCAGTATTGTGGGGTCTAAGGACCACACCGAATCGTTCAACTGGCTATACGCCATTTTTTCTGGTCTATGGAGCAAAAGCAGTCTTGCCGACCGACATAGAATATGACGCGCCAAGAGTGGCGTTGTACACTGAAACCGAGGCAGAAGAAGCTCGGGAAAACGGTGTTGATTTGCTCGAAGAAGCAAGAGAGCTGACCTTGTCTCGGTCAGCAATATATCAGCAGAATCTCCGACGCTATCATAGCCGGAAGATCAGCCCTCGGGTGTTCCAAGAAGGGGACATGGTGCTCAGGCTGGTGCAGCGTTCTGCAGGCCGACATAAATTGTCACCTCCATGGGAGGGACCATTCATTGTGAGCAAGGCTCAGCACAATGATTCATACTATCTTATAGATGCGCAGAAACCCATGAAGCACAGGAGGGACAAATCCGGAGAGGAAACCAAACGTCCCTGGAATGTAGCTCTACTACGACCCTTTTACTCATAAGGGCGCAATGTATGTATCTCGATTTTCTTTGAATAAAGTGTTGGCACTCCGAAGCGTAACTCGGGGACTGCCTTTTGTGTATATGCTTGTGTTTTATCTTTGTTTTATCTGTGTTGTTTGTATGTCGGATGATTTTTGACTCTGTTTCAAAGCTTAAGTAATGTATGCTATATGGTTATGATCTTGTGACTCGACTGACAAACGCCAAAATGGCAGTCAAGAGCAGAGGTTATGGTATGTGGTAAACATGAAAACAAACTCGGGGACTTGGTTCAAAAATGATTCGACATATGTTGTTTACTAACCCGGTTTTTGCATGTCGGATGACTCTGAATCTTACCCCAAAATTTACAAGTACTGTATGCTATAATTTTGATCTTGTGACTCGACTGTCGAACGCCAAAATGGTAGACAAGAGCAAAGATTACTAAGTATAGTAAACAAGAAAATAAACTCGGGGACTTGATGCAAAGTGATTCGGCATTAAGCCGTTTTCAATAAGAGTACCGAGTTAAAAGTAGCACTGCGAAATACTTAAAGTATATTTACATCTGCACCCGGCATTCCGGGGATTTAATGTTTCAAATTTTGACGAGCTCAAGCAGCTGTGTGGGAAGAGCTCGGATCAGTTGGAGTAGTCTCGGTGGTGGGATTGGCGGCCGAGGTGTCGGTGATGTCGGTTGTTGGCTGCTCAGTTGTGCCGGCCGCTTCGACATTAGCTGTGTTGGGAGGTTCAACCTCGGTCTCCTCATCAGATTCTGTTGCTTCGTCATCATCCTCTTCATCTTCACCGTCGGAGTAGACGGGGCCAGCAATGAAGTACTGGGTCTGAGCATAGTTGGCCATGAATGAGGCTGCGTCCTTGCGCCTCTGTATCAGTGCTGAATCCGACGTCCATTTCGAGTCGGAGCGCAGGAGTCGCAGTATATTGAGGTCAATGGCCTCGTACCAAGAGAGCACAAATGTCAGAGCTTGATCCGCTCCGGCGCGGGCTGAGGAGGATCTCCATTCGCGGAGCCTTGCCTCGGCTGTCAGCAGGCACTTGGAAAACTCGGCAACAGAGGCTGGAGCCGCGGACTCTGGCCATAGAGCGTTGTAAACCCGAATAACAGCGGTGAGGAGCTCGGTTCCAATGGTCTTCAGTGGAGATATGCGAGCGTCCAGGGCTGTCAGATGGTCCTCCATGTCCTATTCATCCGAGATTGGGCCAGTCTTTGCTCTCTGGTCTCGTGCCCTGCGGACGGTATTTGCTGCTGCGGCCTGGGAGTGGGAGAATTGCTCTGAAGAAAGAAAAGCTGTTACCGAGTTAAACTATATATCGGTATATTTCTAATGTCGGCAGAAACAAAGCGAGTAAGGAGAAAGGATATAGGAAACTCACTCTCCATCTCATTGTTGATCCTAGTGACCTTGGCTAGCCACCGGTCGCACTTAGCCTTGAGGGCGTCAAGTTCTTGTTGAGCCGAGGTGGCGCGAGCCTCGGTCTGGTCCAGGAGCTCTTTTTGCTTCGAAGCTACTTCTTCCCGCTGCTTCAGAGTGTTCTCCAGCTCGGACTTCTCGTTCTGGACTCGCTCAAGCTCCTTCTGGAGCCGAGACACCTCGGTCTTCTCCTTCTCAAGCGCAGAGTTGTGCGCATTATCCTTGTGCCTCATCTCATCCTGCAGCTGCTTGTAGGAGCTCTTGAGCTTGTTGTGGTCCAGGAGCAGCCTTTTGAATATTGCAGTCCGAGCATTAGTGCAGTCCTGAAAAAAGCAGTGTTAGTATGATTCGTTGAAGATTCGTGCCGAGTAAAGCTTGACCCGAGTCTCGGGGACTGGATGTCGGATTTTTTTGGAGCTGGTGAAAATTTTGTGAAGATTCGCACCGAGTGATCTTTACTCGATGGAGTGTCAATCACTCGATCCGAATCTCGGGGACTGGGGATTATATATGTTGTTGTAAAGAAAAGAGATGTGCCCGAGGAAAATTTACCTCGGCAACCTGACTGGCTCGAAGAGTCGCAACTTGCAAGCTGTGCATGGACTGAGCAATCGCGCTTGGTCCAGCTGGATGTCGGTTAGCTGGGTTTGCAGAAGAGACCTCGCCAGTGTCGGCGGCGTTCCAGTCCATATAATACAGCCCCTCCGAGCCCATGCTATGTCCGCTCTGAGTTCGAAGCTGAGGAAAACCCCAGCTGCCAGTGGAAACTTTGGCGACAGAGGCAGTAAGAGCTTGGTGGGCCGCTGTTGTAGTTGGAGTCAGCACTACGGATTTGGCCGGGTTAACAAGCTGTTTTCCGGCGGCCGCTTGATCCTGTGCCGATTTGCTCGGTGAAGTGGATTTCCGAGTTGACAACTCGGTGGATTCCGTAGTGGACTTCGGCGGTGGCGGCTTGGCGGTGGTCTGTTTCTGCTTCGGCTGCTGCTTCGGCTGCTTTTGTGGTTGCTGTTGTTGCTGCTGCTGGTGCTGCGGTTGTTGCTGCGGTGGCTTCTACTTTTGTGGCGGTGGAGGTGGCTGCTGATCCGGTGCTGGCGGAGTCTCGGTCCGTGCAGCCTCGGAGTGCACTGTTTGGGCACCCAAATCAGTGTCTCGGTCAAGGGCCGAGGCTTCTGGGGCTGCTTGGCCTTCTCCAGATGCTGCCTCAGAGGCCGGCAGCAGTATGACGGATGGAGTTGTATGTGCCGGAGCTGAGCTGGCAGCTCCAGTGTCGGTTGGTGGCGGAATAGGTGAGCGCATGTTGGATGCACTCTGGTTTACTTCAAGGGGGCCCTGCGTCAAAAAAGGGAAAATGTTACCTCGGTTGAAAGAGGAAAGGGAAGTGGTTTATGTCGGCAGAGATTATCTTACCCTTCTGTGACTGGTGGCATCTTCTTGCTCCGAGGCTTGTCACCCGGCTTCTTCCGCATCTTCTGTTTCTTGGCGGCAGGAGCTGGGGGTGTGGAAGTCTCGGTATCCGAGGTACCGGTGCCGGCGCGTTTGCGAGACACGCCGGGGTTGCTCGTGGCAGCAGGGCCCGAACTCGGAGCTTGGCCTGCCGGATCAGTGATAACCCACAAGTATAGGGGATCGCAACAGTCTTCGAGGGAAGTAAAACCCAAATTTATTGATTCGACACAAGGGGAGCCAAAGAATATTTATAAGCCTTGACAGATGATTTGTCAGTTCAGCTGCACCTGGAAGTAGACTTGCTCGACACAGTTTATCAGTAGCAACAGTTTTATGACAGTAGCAGTAGTGAAATAATAGCAGCAGTAAAATAAAGACAGCAGTAATAATTGCAGTAGACAGCAGGATTAAAATACTGTAGGCATAGGGATGGATGAACGGGCGCTGCATGGATGAGATAATTCATGAAATAGTCATACATAGGGCAATTGCAGATAAATATAATAAGGTATCCAAGTAATAATCAATCATAGCATGTGTTCCGTATTTAGTCGTACGTGCTCGCAATGAGAAACTTGCACAACATCTTTTGTCCTACCAGCCCGTTTGCAGCGGGGCCTCAAGGGAAACTACTGGTAATTAAGGTGCTCCTTTTAATAAAGCACCGGAGCAAAGCATTAACACTCCGTGAACACATGTGATCCTCACGTCGCAACCATCCCCTCCGGTTATCCCAATTTCTGTCACTTTGGGGCCTCGGGTTCCGGACAGTGACGTGTGTATACAACTTATAGATATGATCCAAAACAATAATTATCATCATGATTCAATAACATGTTCAGATCTGAGATCATGGCACTCGGGCCCTAAGTGACAAGCATTAAGCATAATAAGTTGCAACAATGACATAAAGTACTACCGATGGATACTAGGCACCATGCCCTAACAAATCTCACAACTATTACATGAATGATCTCATCCAATCCCTACCATCCCCTCAGCCTACAGCGGGGAATTACTCACACATGGATGGGGGAGTCATGGATGGTCGATGGAGAGGTGGCGGTGATGATGATGGCGATGATCTCCTCCAATTCCCCGTCCCGGCAGGGTGCCAGAACGGAGTTTCTGATCCCCGAAATAGGGTTTTCGATGGCGGCGGAGCTCTGGAAGTTTTCTGGAAAAAGCGTCGATCCCCCCGAAGTTTTTAGGTCAGAGGCTTTAAGTAGTCCAAAGGGGAGCGTCGGGGGCCACACAGGGTGGCCACACCACCCCTGGGCGCGGCCAAGGGCCCCGCGCCCTGGGTGCGTGTGGTGCCCCTGTGCACCCTCTTCGCTTCGTCTTCTGGCTCCGTGGGTCTTCTGGAAAAATAGAATTTCTGGAATTTTTCTGGAATTTTCCTGAAACTTTGACTTTCTGCACAAAAACAAGACACCAAGGCAATTCTGCTGAAAACAGCGTTAGTCCGTGTTAGTTGCATTCAAATCACACAAATTAGAGGAAAAACAATAGCAAAAGTGTTCGGAAAAGTAGATACGTTTTGGACGTATCAACTCCCCCCAAGCTTAGCTTATTGCTTGTCCTCAAGCAATTCAGTTAACAACTGAGTGCGATAAAAGAAACTTTTACGAACACATTTGCTTCATATGATGTATACATACCTACTATATGATCAATACTTAAATTCATAATAGGAACCATGCAAATAATGACACCTAGTAGTTATGCAAATCATGAAAAGATACCAAAGTACTAAGAATGAATAACATAGCATACATCTATCCACAAGAATTGCAATGTTCGTAAAAAGATATGACAAAGTGGTATCTCGCTTGCCTTTGTTTGAAGGGCAAAACATAAATGCCAAGGCACCTCTGAAGTTCAAGTGAAGACTAGATATAAAGATATCAAAGATAAGAGTATCATAGTTATGCCTCAATTAATCGTATCTGGGACAAGCACATTACACTAAGAACGACAGTTATGCTCTCGAAGAGTGCTCAAAGAAAGGATGGTGACTCAACATAAAAATAAAAGATTGGCCCTTCGCAGAGGGAAGCAGGGATTAACACGTGCTAGAGCTTTTTATTTTAAAAAGAGGTAAAAATGTTTTGAGAGGTGTTTGTTAATTGTCAACGAATGGTAGCGGGTGAGAACAGTATTCTACCTGTCAAACGGACTTTTAAGAGCGGCTCCCATGAAGGACGTTATTTCTACCAGCAAGGCAGATCATCCCTCTTTCTCTTTGGTTTACACACATGCAGGTATTTCACTGTTTGTCATTGCTTACTGATGAATCAGGGCAAAAGTGTGAAGAGAATTAAGCGGTTAAAGTTGTAATTAATTGGGACTGGGCACCCCGTTGCCAGCTCTTTTTGCAAAATTAGGATAAGCGGATGTATATGCCGCTAGTCCAGGTGTAAAAGTCCATTTGACAAATAGAATAAAGAATAACCACACTAATTCCTCATGAGCTAGTAAACATTGACACAAAAAGGGAAATATTTTGAAGTTTTAAAGGTAGCACATGCAAATTTACTTGGAATGGCTTGAAATACCATGCATAGGAATTTTTGGTGGACTCTTTGGGATAACTTGGTTTAAAGGATTTGGATGCACGAGCAGCATTCCCGCTCAGTACAAGTGAAGGCTAGCAATAGACTGGGAAGCGACAACCACGAGAGCGATAACGGTCATAATCATGCTTGCGACAAAATAAAATTAACGGAGGCATAAAGATGATACTAAAACTCTGAGGCAAAATAGATCATCAAGGCTTAATTGACTTTTATTTTTCAGTCATAACATGTGTGAGCATGTGCCAAGTCGAATCAAGTGAATTATTCAGAGGAGGATACCATCCTGCCATACCGTTTTACGAATAGAACAATGCATGTAATATCTATATGACATGTTATTCACTATTAGCAATTTGGTACTGACCATAAGAAGACATGAACTACTAAGCAATCATTAAATAACATAACCACTACCATGATAGCTAAGCATGTTCACATGAGTAGGTATATTTACAAAAATGAAAAACAAATAGAGTTCATACCAGCCTTTTACCACATCCGATTGTCGTAGATCGTCATTATTGCTTTTCACTTGTGTGGCTTGAATGATGTGAAATGATAACCAAGCCCAAGTGGAACCACGGAAATTTTTGAACTCCTGAAACAACTATACAAAACAGCAGAAGAACAACAAATATTTTTGGGTTTTCGAATTTAAAGCAAACAAAGCAAAATCTTTTTGGATTTTTGAATAACAAACCGAAATGAAAAATAAAGTAAACTAGCACTACAAATTCAAAAGCAAGAGAAATAAAGGAAATATTTTTGGTCTTTTGGTGTTTTGCGAAAATAAAATGGATACAAGAAACAAAAGAAAAGAAAAGAAACAAACTAAAACATGGATATACAAAGTACCGACATGATATGAATATGATAAAATGAGTGAACTTGTCGGCATACCTCCCCCCAAGCTTAGGCTTTTGGCCTAAGTGGGAGACAATCATCCCATGGCCCAGAACTCCATCCAGGGGATCATACCTAGCGTGATCATAATCAGGATCCTGTGAAGAAGAAGGGCCTGAAGCTCCATAATCAGGATACTGGTATGAAGAGCTCGTAGTGTCGAAGGGCTGAATGAAGTCCTCCTCAGGACCCTTCCCTCACTATCCGCATGAAGGCCATGCTCCTCCATATATGCATCAAGGTCCCCTCCGAGAATGACCATCCTTGCCTGACATCAAGGTTAAACAAAAGAGGCGCAGGCAAACAGACTATGCGTTCATAGTTTTAGTTCTCCACCTGTCTTCTTAACAAAAACCAATTCATAGGATAGATTATCAATGGTGGACCAGCGGAAACAAATTGGTGGCTAATCATAGAGTTAAGATCAAGTCTTTCAATGGGAAGCTGAATATCAAAATGATGTGGTCCTACACCATGCATGGCTAATAAACGAGAAGCAATGAGACCACCACAAACCCCTCCTTTTTCACGGTTAGTGGAGAGACGAAATGCAATCATAGCTCCCAAGTTATAAGTTCTATCACATTTAAGGCAGCAGAAAGAAATGCCAAATCATAAACAGATAATTTACTTGCATTCTTCCTAGCTAGAACACATTTGCTAATGTAGTAGGCAAAATATCGAATAGATGGGAGTTGGATGTTTCGAATTTTACCATCCTCGGCTGTAAAATCTCTCCCTTGGCAAATCTCTGAGTAAGGTCTTGTAAATACTTTGGTTGACCTCTAATCCTCTCATGAGATCCCCAATGTGGTACCTTAATAGCTGCACAAAAATCATGAAGAGACAAATCTACAGCTTTATTGTAGATATTATAATGAACCATGGGAGTAGGCAAATTCCAACTAAATCTAAAACTTTGAACCACCGACATAGTCAGCTTTACATATTGATGTGGTTCATCAGCAACAAAGTATTCCAACCCTGCATTAGAGATTAGAGTGTTGAAATCTTGCAAGATTCCTGCAGCATTCATAAACTCATGGCATGGATAAATAGAGGGAAACACAGAGTCTTCACGGTTGACTCCCATGACCTCTGATACTTCCAATTCTTCATAATTAAGTTGGTTTCCATCCATCTTCCTTTTCTGAAATTTTAAACAAACCTCATAAAAAATGATTTTGGAGTGATTAATTCAAGGGAAACACTAGGGAGACTTGCTAGAGGACTAAACATGCATCAAAACTAGTTAATCTAAACAAGAACAAGCATGCAAGCTCTAATAACATGTCACCTACAGTACCAAAATGCCAAAGATATACAACTAAACAAAATTCTATTTGGATAATCGGAGGAGTCACATACCGGAGAGCAATTGATCCAAATTTCAGCAGCAAAGATGGGCTGAGCAAGTAGATCGAAAAATCTCGAGCAAGAGCAGCAAGAACACGAGTTTGAGCAATGGTGGTGTGTTTGGTCGGGAGAGAGAAAGGAGTGGGAGAGAGAGTAGTGGAGGGCCAGGTGGACCCCACACCAGGGCAGGGCGCGGCCTGCCCTCCACCGCGCCGTGGTGGCGTGTGGTGGCCTGGTGGGTCCCCCTGGTCATCCTCTGGTACTCCCACGTTCCTCTTTAAAAACTAGGACTTGTAGAATTTTTTCAGAATTTTTTGAAAACTTTTATTTCTGACATTTTCTGGGTTTTAAACAATGAAAACTAGACAAAATGAATTTATGTAAAGACCAAGCATTACTTAACTTTGCAAATTACAGTAGCAAAACAGTAGGTAAAAACAAAGGTGAGAAAGAAAAATGTTGTTTAGCAATTTTATGCATGTAAAACATATTTGTTAACAAGGTTGATCAAGTCTTGCCACCAAATACATTTTATATGACATAAAAGAATTAAACCACATTGAACAATCATGTTACCTTAAATGTATAGCTATAGATCCAATCATAAGATATTGAAGTTCTTCATGAGGTTCATATATAGGGCAATCAATACTTCCCACTTTGATACTTTTAATATTGGTAATTGTATTAACTCCAAATATCTTGTCCAGCTTCTTGGGAAAATAAACAGTATGCTCTTTGTCATTAACATGGAAAGTTACTTTTCCTTTGTTGCAATCAATAACAGCCCCTGCAGTGTTAAGAAAAGGTCTTCCAAGAATAATAGACATATTATCATCTTCAGGCATTTCAAGCACAACAAAATCAGTTAATATCAAGCAATTATTAGCCACTTGAACAGGAACATCTTCACATATACCAACAGGAACAGCAGTAGATTTATCAGCCATTTGCAAAGATATATCAGTTGGTATCAATTTTTCCAAGTAAAGTCTCTTGTAAAGAGAAAAAGGCATAACACTCACCCCTGCACCTAAATCACATAAGGCAGTTCTAACATAGTTATTTTTATTGAGCAAGGAATAGTTGGTATACCTGGATCTCCAAGCTTCTTTGGAACCTTACCATTGAAAGAATAATTAGCAAGCATGGTAGAAATCTCTTCATTAGGAATCTTTCTCTTGTTAGAGACAATATCTTTCATGTACTTTGAATAGGAGGTAACTTAATAGCATCAGTCAAAGGAATTTGCAAAAACAAAGGTTTCATCCATTCACAAAATTTGTTATAATGTTCTTCTTCCTTAGATTTGAGTTTCTTAGTAGGAAAAGGCATTTGTTTTTGCACCCAAGGTTCTCTTTCATTACCATGTTTCTTAGCAAGAAAATCTTCTTTAGTGTACTTTTTGTTTTTAGAATGCTTTTCAGGTTCCTCTTCACTTTCCTCTTTATCAGAATCATTCTTATCTTTATCATTAGCATGTTCATTACCACTCTCAGTTTCAGCATCAGAGATAGATATACTATTTGGATTATTAACATGCTCATTGTCTTTAATAGGTTCAGGAGATTCCTCAACATGTTTATGTTTCTTCTTCTTCTTTTTCTTAGAAGGAGTAGTAGTTTCATTAACTAGTTGAGAATCTTGCTCAATTCTTTTAGGATGTCCCTCAGGATACAAAGGATCCTGAGTGGAAGCACCACCTCTAGTTGCTATACCAAAAGCATGTTTATCATTTTCTCTAGAAGCATTATTAGCAAATCTTTTTGCACTTTAGTCAATTGCTCAATTTGAGTTTGAACCATACGAAAATGTTTAATGAGTATTTTAACATCATTAGAAGTTCTTTCCAAAACATCATGCAAATGATTAATGACATGAGAATTCTTTATGAAGCTATTTTCTATTCTCCTATTGAAATTGTTTTGCTTAACAATGAAATTATCAAACTCATCTAAGCATTGATCAGGAGGTTTAGAATAAGGGATATCTCTATCATCAAAGCGTTGGAGAGAGTGTACCTCAACTGTAGATGAGTGAGGAATTGGCTTACACAATTCTTCTATAGGTGGAAGATTTTTCACATCTTCAGATTTAATACCTTTCTCCTTAAGAGATTTCTTGGCTTCTCTCATTTCTTCATCATTCAATTCAATTACTCCTCTTTTCCTCGGCGTAGGTACCGGAGTTGGTTCAGGCAGGGTCCAATCATCATGATTTTGGCTTATCTTAGCCAATAATTCCTCGGCTTCATCTGGAGTTCTTTTCCTGAAAACACAACCAGCACAACTATCCAGGTATGTCCTAGATTCAACAGTTAGTCCATTATAAAATATATCAAGAAGTTCATTTTTAGCTAGTTGATGTCCAGGCCGAGCTCTAAGTAAAGAACAAAACCTTGCCCAAGATTCAGGCATTTTCTCTCCCTCATTTTGCTTAAAGTTAAAGATTTTCTGTAAAGCAGCATGTTGAGCACTAGCAGGAAAATATTTCTGAAAGAAAGCATTGACTAAACCCATCGGGCTCTCAATAGATCCAGGAGATAAATCATTAAACCAAGTTTTAGCTTCATCTTTCAATGAGAAAGGGAAAATTTTAGTAACAAAGTAACTGCGTTTCTTAATATCATCAGAAAACAAACTACTCAGAGTAGAGAGAGTGTTCATATGTTCTACAGCACTTTCATTTTCAGTTCCTCGAAAAGGTTCTTTCTCAGCAATAGTTATAAAAGACAAGTCCACAGAGAAATCATAATCTTTATCTTTTATATTTATGGGAGATGTAGCGAATTTAGCATCAGGAGAAAGTTTATAGTTGACAGCACGTCTTTGAAGAAGATTTTTAATAGCATTAACATCTTTAGAGGTATCACAATTCATGCATTCATCAATAAAGTCATCATCAAGTTCAACATAAGTTTCCTCAAGATCATCACTAGTAGTTTCTCTCGTTTCAGGTGAATAAGCAGGTGTAACAGGAGTTTCATTAGGTGTTTCAGTATTTTCAAGTTGTTTAGATTTAGCAATTGTAGCATCTAGAAAAGGACCTAGTGAACCTCTTTCATCAAGCACAGTAGAAGCATCATCAAATTCATCAGAAACATTCTCAGATTCAGCAGAAGTAGCAGCACGTGAAGCATGTGCATGTGGTGGTGTGACAAGTTGACTTATAACAGACGGTGAATCAAGAGCAGCAGAAGTGTTCAGAGTTGTACCTCTCCTTGTAGTGGATGGCAATATGCGAACCTTATCATCACGAGGTTTACCCATGATGAATGAATTGCAGCGAGCAGTATGACTCCCTGGTGAGCTTATAAATAGAGCTATGCTCCCCGGCAACGGCGCCAGAAAATAGTCTTGATGACCCACAAGTATAGGGGATCGCAACAGTCTTCGAGGGAAGTAAAACCCAAATTTATTGATTCGACACAAGGGGAGCCAAAGAATATTTATAAGCCTTGACAGATGATTTGTCAGTTCAGCTGCACCTGGAAGTAGACTTGCTCGACACAGTTTATCAGTAGCAACAGTTTTATGACAGTAGCAGTAGTGAAATAATAGCAGCAGTAAAATAAAGACAGCAGTAATAATTGCAGTAGACAGCAGGATTAAAATACTGTAGGCATAGGGATGGATGAACGGGCGCTGCATGGATGAGATAATTCATGAAATAGTCATACATAGGGCAATTGCAGATAAATATAATAAGGTATCCAAGTAATAATCAATCATAGGCATGTGTTCCGTATTTAGTCGTACGTGCTCGCAATGAGAAACTTGCACAACATCTTTTGTCCTACCAGCCCGTTTGCAGCGGGGCCTCAAGGGAAACTACTGGTAATTAAGGTGCTCCTTTTAATAAAGCACCGGAGCAAAGCATTAACACTCCGTGAACACATGTGATCCTCACGTCGCAACCATCCCCTCCGGTTATCCCAATTTCTGTCACTTTGGGGCCTCGGGTTCCGGACAGTGACGTGTGTATACAACTTATAGATATGATCCAAAACAATAATTATCATCATGATTCAATAACATGTTCAGATCTGAGATCATGGCACTCGGGCCCTAAGTGACAAGCATTAAGCATAATAAGTTGCAACAATGACATAAAGTACTACCGATGGATACTAGGCACCATGCCCTAACAAATCTCACAACTATTACATGAATGATCTCATCCAATCCCTACCATCCCCTCAGCCTACAGCGGGGAATTACTCACACATGGATGGGGGAGTCATGGATGGTCGATGGAGAGGTGGCGGTGATGATGATGGCGATGATCTCCTCCAATTCCCCGTCCCGGCAGGGTGCCAGAACGGAGTTTCTGATCCCCGAAATAGGGTTTTCGATGGCGGCGGAGCTCTGGAAGTTTTCTGGAAAAAGCGTCGATCCCCCCGAAGTTTTTAGGTCAGAGGCTTTAAGTAGTCCAAAGGGGAGCGTCGGGGGCCACACAGGGTGGCCACACCACCCCTGGGCGCGGCCAAGGGCCCCGCGCCCTGGGTGCGTGTGGTGCCCCTGTGCACCCTCTTCGCTTCGTCTTCTGGCTCCGTGGGTCTTCTGGAAAAATAGAATTTCTGGAATTTTTCTGGAATTTTCTGAACTTTGACTTTCTGCACAAAAACAAGACACAAGGCAATTCTGCTGAAAACAGCGTTAGTCCGTGTTAGTTGCATTCAAATCACACAAATTAGAGGAAAACAATAGCAAAAGTGTTCGGAAAAGTGGATACGTTTTGGACGTATCAATCAGCTGTGGTCGAGGGTATGGGGTGAGCAAATGCGAGAGGACGAGCATCAAGTACCTCTAGAATTTCACAATCATCGTCATCGTCTTCATTACCCGGGGCAGCAGCCGGAATCGGCATGTGGTCTTCATCATCCGGGTCTTCTATCTCGGAGACGGCCGGGGCGGGCAAATCTCGGCCCCATCTGGCAGAAGGATCGGCTCCATCCTCCTTGGCTTGTCGAGCAAAAGTTGCAAAGCAGTTGCAACGAAACCGGGTTATTCCAGAAGCAGAATATACTGCCGACATAAAAATTGTGTCGGCAGACAAGTTATGTCGGTCAAGATTGTGTGTTACTTACTTCCTCTGGAAGCCGAGTTCTGTCGTGGGGTTCTTTACCCCATACCCATTTCTCGGGCATCTGCGTCTTGGCGATGGCCTTGACGCGTCTCCTAATCTCGGCCTTGCTCAATCCATGAGTGTTGTGCCGAGTGGGGTCGTATCGGCCACTCATGTGGCAGATCTTATGAACTCGGCGTTGAAGCGGGGAAACTCGGCGGCTAATGAAAGTCCGCGGGAGATCATCTGCCACCAGCCCTTCTCCTTGGAACGAGATAACGTACTTATGAATATGGTTGATCTCGAGGTTCGTCTCCCTAGGGTTGAAGGTCCAGTTGTGTTGTTCTGCGGGAGTGCCGAGTATGAATTGAGGCAAGTTGAGCAGATCGACATCCCCTGGGCTCTTCACGTAGAAGAAGGTCCGTTGCCACTTGCGGCAGGACTCCAGGCCTTGGATCCGAGGAAAGCTGGAGGATCTCCGAGGAATGATGGTAGCAGCTCCGCACGGGGTCATCTCCTTCGGGCGGGTCTTGTTATCCTTGTCCGGGACACTCTGTTTCCGGAGCTGGAAATACTTGGCCCAGAGTTCAACTGTGGGCCAGAGACCGAGGTAAGCCTCGGAGAATGCGGCATAAGCCGAGAGTGTGGTGATGGCATTGGCAGGAAGGTGGTGAGGTTGAAGATGGAACTTGTTCAGAAAAGCTCGGAAGAAGGGGCTCGCCGGGAGTCCAAAGCCGCGCTCAAAGTGCGCGACGAAGACCACGCGTTCGCCGGGTTGTAAACTCGGCTCGGCCTCATCGCCTGGAACCCGGCATATCACCTCGGCAGGGATACGCCGAGTCCGGACCAGCCAGTCTATCTCCGCTTGTGTAACGTCGGAGCCCTCCCATCCTACGCGCTCTCCCTCTTATGCGCCTGTGTCGGCGGGATCCGGGATGTTGCTGGAAGACATCTCGGAAGATTTCTGAAAAGAAGTAGAGGTTCGACCGAGTTAAGTATCTCGGAAAAACCGAGTAGCAAAGGGGAAAAAGAGTTTTGGTGGGAAACATGAATCCGCAACTAAGTGCGTTGCGGGAAGATCTACGGGGAAAGAAAAAACAGAAGATAAATGCAAGATTTACGAGTTGAATCTAAAGAGGCATGATGAGGAACTAGTGCAAGATAATAAAGAGCATGGTGAAGAAGATCTAAACTAGATCTAGTTTGGAGGAATTAAAGGTAACCGCAAAGACGGTGAGCAGGTGAAAGGATACGTATGGCCACCTAGAGGGGGGGTGAATAGGTGCTACTCAATTTTTAGTTCTTTTTCGAGTTTAGGCTTGATACAAAGGTAAATTCTCCAGATATGCAACTAAGTTGAATTTACCTATATGTCAAGTTAACACTATACTAGGCACGATACAAGTAAGAGCTAGCGAGAAGGAGTAACCGAGCGGGAAGCACGCGGAGACAAAGAGTTATTCCGAGTTCCTCCTTTTTAGGGGAGTACGTCTCGTTGAAGGGGTGTGAGTATCAAACTCAAGACGCCACAAATGGCCTCACCCTATTCTCCGATGAACCTTGCCCAAAAGCTCGGTTCACCTTCCTTATCAGAGTCCTTCAAGGCGGAATCCGGAGCCCTTACAACAACTTGAGGCTCAACCCACAAAAGGATTGGGGGCTCCCAAGCACAACAACACCTGCTACACAAAAGTAACAAGCAAGTGAGAACAACAAGATGCCTAGGTTTTCCTAGTGGAAACCCTAGGCTCAAATCCCTCAAGTGAATGAGGGGGAAATGAAGAACGCTTCGGTGTAGTTGTAGATCCGGGCCTTCTCCTTCAATCCTCCAAGTATGAGTGAGTTTGGGTGGAGGGATTGGGAGATCTAATGATTCTTGACCTTGCAACAATGGTGTTCTTCTCTTTTTGGCGAGCTACCAAGCTGGAGGTAGGTGGAGGGCATTATATAGGCCTCACAAAAATCTGGCCGTTGAGACCTTTTTCCCGAGCCAGCGGTAGTACCGCTGCGCCGGGCGGTACTACCGCTGGCGCCTTCTGCGCCTCGGTCAAACAGCGTGCGCTGACTGCGTCGCAAAACCTCATGAGCGGTACTACCGCCCGAAGTGCCGGTAGTACCGCACATGGCCTTCAGAACCTTCTTTCGGCGGTACCGCGAGCGGTACTGCCGCTGAGCTGGTCAACACCAGCGCTGACCAACTAGAGCCAGCGGTACTACCGCCCGTAGTACCGCTGGTACTTCCGCACATGGTCGCCAGACCCTCCTTTGGGCGGTACCGCGAGCGGTACTGCCGCCTGCCTTTTGGCACAAAGTACCCAGCGGTACTACCGCCCTAAGGGGCGGTACTATCGCCCGAATACAGAAACCACTCCTTCTCTTCCTTTTTTCGATGCGAGGACAACGGAGATGATTACAAAACCTGATCACACTTAGACAAGGAGTTAGGAGCACATGTTGTATTGTCAACATCACCAAAATATGAGTAAGAGCAAATTATGCTCTTTCAATCTCCCCCTTTTTGGTGGATGATGACAATACAACAATTTGCCACAAACAATTTGTAAAATTTAGACGGAGCTCCCCTATATGTGTGCATATTCAAGGATAGCTTTTGAATGCTCAAATGCACAACAAATAGGATCAACACTCCCCCTAGATTTTACAAACCGTGCAAGATAAAATATAGAGCATATTACAACAAAAGCATGGGAATAGAAGTTTAGAGTTTAACATGTCTTACACCATGCATAACAAACGAAGTTCACAACAAAAAAAACGACAAACCAAGTTCACAAGCTCATAAAACAACCAAGAAACGCAAAGCTTGTGACTTCCCATGCAAAACCCTTCGAAAGCCTAATAGATGTTTCTCCCCCTTTGGCATCAAGACACCAAAAAGGAGAGAAACCGATGCTAACGTCCCAGGTTCACTCGGCGCTTGATGGGCGAGGGCGACGACGAGAGGACACTTCTTCTTCAACATCTTCATAGTCCGACCAAGTGAAGATTTCGCCTTGGGAGTTCTTCGCTTGCCATTCTTCATAAGTTGGAATGTTCTTCTCCGAGCCGGAAGCAACTTGTTCACCTTGGTCACGGCGACGTTGAATGTCGAGTTGACGAGCACGCTTATCTTTCTCTTCACGTTCCCACGAGCGCTTCTCAAGAGCCTTGGACAAACCAAACACTTTCTTCATTTGACGAGCCATCCAAGTGAAGCCACTCTCCTTGGCAGCCCGAGAGGGGCCTTCATCACCTACAACTCCCTTATCCTTGCCTCTAGCAGTTTTGGTACCCTTGACCTTCTCGGTATGATCTTTGACACGGAGTTGCTTGGGCTTGTGGATGATCCAAGTGTTGGGGTCACTAAGTCCCACAGCGGGAAGCTCTTTGCCCCACTTCCAAAGGATAATCTTCATGATGAGAGGGCCGAAGCAAGCATTCTTCTTGAATATGGTGACGTTCCATATCTCATTCCAAAGGTAATCCGTAACATCCAGTTTCTTCCCTTTGGATCTCAATTGATGAGTCAAGACCATCAAGGTAACAAGGTAGCTGTGAATTTGATCAAAGTTTCCAACCTTGGGGTTGATGGTTTCCCGGTAAATGCGATGCATGATCTCATAAGGAGGGTAAAGACCCTCCGAGTTGCCAACGGTATACCTCTTCCAAAAATAGAGAGGAGTAAGGTCATCCTTGGGCTTGGGCTTTGGATCAATGTGAACCCGAAAGTACTTCTCGTCGAGGGCATCGGTCCAATGAGGACCAAAATCTTCATACCCAAGCATAGAGCCAATATCACTCCAAAGAGCGGTGAGCTTCCTGTCTTTAGTCATCCAAGTGATGTAGCGTGGCTCCTCGGTGCCAAAATAGACTGTGGCAAGGAATTGGCAAACTAGAGCTTCATCATAATTTTGTTGGAGGGTGATGAAAGGAACAATCCCAAACTCATGGCACATAGTCAAAGCTTCTCCAAAATATTCTGGCTTTCTCTCCATGTGAGGGATATCAATGTACCTCAGCTCTAGCACATTGTCATTGGGCTTGCGGTAAAGTATCTCATTGTAGCACTCCTCTTGGAAGCGGGTATAGAAGAAAGGATTGTTGCCCGAAACTGAGGTGTCAAATTCTCTCGATCAACTGCATATGGATCTCTTTTCCTCAAAGAAGTGTAATCTTTGTCAGACATTTCACTAGCTGTCAAGATCTTGCTCTTGCTTCCTGCAGCTTTCTTCTTCTTCGGAGCAGCCTTCTTGCTCTTGGTGACCGGTGGACCATACACCTCTTCCATAGTGGGATCAAACTCCTCGTCCATCTCGTCAACCCTAGGTTTCTTGCCCCGAGACCTAGAACCACTCGAACCACCTGTGAATAGCAAGGGGTTGGAAAGCATGGAGATGAGTAACACACAAATATTTCATGAATAGGAAACCAAGAACACGAGTGAACATAACTTGGAGGAAACAAATGCTAGGTGGGAGTACAACATCTAGGAAGGTTGGATTTGACACAAGATGGTGATACATTCAAAGAGGAACATGAAAAACATCCATAGTCATATCCAACAATTCTAGATGGAGAACTACAAAACTAGCCAAAGATTCTTCACAAGATTCATACACAGGGTTCTAGACATCCTAGATTGCATCTCTACCGCACCAATTTGTCAAGAACACCAAGAGGGAAGCAATCTAGTCATCTCCATCCATCAACTAGATGAGAGAGAGGGAGAGAGCTTACCGGTGCTCATGGCAGAGGATCAAGGGAGGGAGAGATGCCCGAGAGGTCCCGGAGCCGGGGGTGCAAGATCCACGGCCGGGGAGCTCGGTCCCGGCGTTGAGGATGGCCGGCGGCGGTTTTCACGAGAGGAGAGAGGGGCGGATGGGGAAAGTGAAAGATTTGACTTTCTCCCCGTTCGATCCAGCGGTAGTACCGCCCCCGATTCCTGCGCGGCCCGGGCAGCGGTCCCACGCGCTGGCAAGGGGCAGAGGCACCCGAGCCAGCGGTAGTACCGCTCCAGGGGCCGGTAGTACCGGTGCCAGGGGGCAAAAACTTTTTATGGCTCAAATCGAAGCCGTAAAAAGGATTTGTCACCGGTTCCGACCAACAACTTTGCCGAGAGCAAGAAATAAAAGGTATTTGAGACGGAGTGGCTTAGGATTGGGTTATGGCTTAGGATAGAACTCGAAACAGGAGAGAGAGAGTTTGCCCAAAAATGCAAGAATCGACACGAAAGGCCAAATTTGAGCACTCTCCCAAAGCGAAAGGTCTAAAACACCCAAATAAGAGCCAAATAAGATCAACTCCTCATAAGGAGGAGGGCGGTGGCCTAGGCCACCATGTAAGAGTGTATGTGGCATGACACCGCGAAGATGTATCTTGGGTTCACAACCAACACTCGTCATTTAAGCTCACATTTCAAGAATTGAAAAATAGAAAAGCAAATGAAATCTTACTATCGGCATAATGGGGGAGGGATGGTCCAATGTATTAGGACCGCACTCCCCCTATGTCCATGCCTACACCTAAACACAATAGATAGTTAAGACATAGGTGTGTATGCAAAATAGTCAAGCCACGCTCCTTGAATCCACGATATTTAGCTCATTCCTCAAATAAGTGAATCTTGCTTCATCAAGAGGCTTCGTGAAAATATCGGCAAGTTGGTCTTGTGTAGAAACATGGCTTAGCTCAATATCACCACGGGTAACATGATCTCGAATAAAGTGATGACGAATCTCAATATGCTTGGTTCTTGAATGTTGCACCGGGTTGTGGGCAATATTGATAGCACTTGTATTGTCACATAAAAGAGGCACTTTGTCACAAATGACACCGTATTCCTTTAAAGTTTGCCTCATCCATAACAATTGGGTGCAAGCACTTGCGGCGGCTGTTGGGGATATACCTACTAGGGGTATCACCAGCATGGATCAATCCGGCTAGTCCAGGGTGGCCCGCAGTGGTGGTGAAGGCTTTGCCTACCGGGCGGCCCAGATAGCTGACGACCAAGGAAGGCGGATGCCGGCAAGGAGGAGGCCCAAGACTGAAGCCCATGAAGCCACCAAGACCAAGACGGAAGGCGGCATACTTGCCGGCTAGGTTTAGGACTCCGTATACTTGCTGGATACGTATTCACCTTGTAACCCTAGGTCCAGCCGCCTATATAAGCTGGACCTCGGGACGCCTTTAGGGCAACTTTGATAGACAACCAACTCATTGTAACCTGTTCACGGCGATATTGCCTTATAGTGAGTTATAGCAGCACGTAGGGCACCGCCACCGCCGTGGTGCCTGAAGCTGGGTAAACCGCCGTGTACAATCCCGACCTTGACGACGTCCACCTTCTTGCCCTACGTTCACCCTCGGCTAGCAGGACCCCGTCTCCTATCCAAGATGCCGATACGACGACAGTTGGCGCCCACCGTGGGGCCTAAGGCGTCAGGCGTCACGTTCCAGGCGGGAACTCTTGGCGGCATCGGCGAAACAATCGCCGTCGGCCGCGCTGTTCGCTACGGCGACAATCACTACATCAGCTGCGACGAGTCCTACATCCCCGCAGACGACTACATTGTCGGATGCGGAGTTGTGCCGTTTGGCGGCGTCGATGTGTTCATCGGCTACACTTCTGAGGCGTATGGGTTGCCGCGAATTTATTCGCCATCCCACCCGCCCTACAATCAAGACGGATCTGAGTTTGCCTCCTCTGAGGAGTCCGCAGATTCAGATCTACACTTTGTCGGCATGACGGGACTGGGATCAGACTCCCAGCCCAACAGTCAAGATCCCGAATCTATTCTTCCTGCACTCCAGGATGATGTGATGTCGGATGCCGGATCCAGATCTACCGTTCACGTCAACGTAGACTCTGATTCCGAAGAAGATTCTGCCAGCATGTTTGAGCAACGGGTCAAGAAGTGTTTTATTACACCTGATCCTCCGCCATCTGAGGCGGCTACGGGCTCTTCCGTCAACATGCAGCAGATCTTTGTGGCGGATGTCACCGGCGCAGCTTCAGAGAAGGCGGCAACTGACGCCGCCAACCTGGGGACCCCGGCAACCGATCCACAGTTTCCAGAGCCTCCTGGGGCTCCAAAGAAGAAAATCTGGAGAAGGGCGAGCCCAGCAAGATAGGAAGCATGGCGGCTCTGGCGGAAGTTCTTCACACGCCGGTAAACGACAAAACCAATCCGGCTGATTTGGAGAAACTTCGGAACACCTTGGTGGAGCAAACTGAGTACCTCAAAAGCAAGCAAGCAGAGGTCCAGAGCCTCCTCGACGAAGCCAAGGAGGAAAACGCCAAGATAACTGCCAAGTGCGACCCCAAGCGTAATCTTTTCACCACCACCCCATTGCCCAAGCCGGCAGGACAAGTGGCGGAGAAGAGAGGTAGGAAAGGCAGGGATCATGACACCTTCAAATCCCCTGCCCAAAAGCTTGGTTTCGAGTGGGCTACAGCGCCGCAGCGTAAGGACAAGAACGGGGACGTCATCCTCGCAACACCTGTCCTCAACACTGCGGCCGCCTTGGACATCCTCAACAATGATGACTATGACAAGGACGAGAAGATCTACTACGCATCGATCCTTGCTCGCAAAGCTCTAGAGCAGCAGGCCCGTGCTGATTCTCGCGCCGACATGGCGGACGCAAGGGGAGGAAAGTTGGAATCAAAATCCAACGCTTGCAAAGCTGCGGCCGGTGGCAACCCAGAAGATCCGTCCGGTTCCAGTAGCCACGGAAAAGGGAAGGACAAGGAGAAAGACCCACGCAAATCACCACCTCCAAAAAGGCAGCGTGATGAGGCATCCAGGACCGGCAACAGGCGCAAGGCCTCACCTCCTCCGCCTAGGCGGGATGAAGGCGGAAGCAGGGGCAGCAAGCAGCCGCCAAGGGTGGCGGCAACCGCGACGATGCCCCGCCGCCAAGAAGAAGCAGGGACCGCACACAGTCCCCACCACCAGTGCCCAGGCACGAAGGCGGAAGCCGGGGACACAACAATGAGCCTAGGCACAGCCGGGCAGCGCAGGACGAGCCACATGCTGATAGATCTGGCAAACAGCTCAGTCCGCAAGACGCGAGACATCGTCTCAATGACATCAAGGCTGGAAAGCAAGATGCCTATCTAGGACCTGAGTGCTTTGGCCCAGCCATCCGCAACGTTCAAGTACCCAGAGACATGACGTCAGTGTCAAAAACTCATCAAAGGTACAATGGAGCGGACAAGCCAAACTCATGGTTGTCGGACTACGCGCTGGCAGTTGAAATTGCTGGAGGCAATGGCCTCGTCGCGCACGCTTCCTTCCCCTCATGTTGGAGGGGACAGCCCGAAGCTGGATCGAAAACTTGCCGGAGAAAAGCATTCATAGCTGGCATGACATGGAAAAGGTGTTCACGCAGCACTTCCAAGGCACGTACAAGCGACCCAATACATACACAGATTTGGTTCGTTGCGTGCAAAAGCCAGATGAAACAGCTACAAGCTTCTTGGCAAGGTGGATTCAAACAAAGGCAAGCTGCGAGAACGTAGACGACAATCAAGCAATCCATGCCTTCACCACGGGCCTCCTGAAGGGCTCAAGTCTCAGACATAAGCTCGTACGCATGCAAGTCAAGGATCTCGGAGTCATGCTCGAAGTAGCAGCCATGTACGCACAGGCGGATGACGATGCACGCGATGGAGATGGCGCACATGATATGGCGCCAAACAGGCGAGCAAGTCACAAACGCAAGGCTCCCCAGGATGACAAAGCCGGACCATCAAACGAGGTCGCCGCCGCCTTCGAAGGCAAAGGCAGCAACCGCAAGTGGAAAGGAAAGGGTAAAGATGGCGGCTCCAGCAAGCAGCGCCTGACGTATGATCAGGCGAAAGCCTTGCCTTGCCCAATCCACGCGTCCTTAGGCAAAGTCAACCACACATTAGGGGAATGCCGGTTCATGGAGGACTTCAAGAAAGACCCCGAGGTTGGCTGGAAATCAAAAAAGAGCAAAAAGGCTGAGAAGACAAAGAAGGAAGACGATGATGGGGCTATGTCCATGTCAGAGGATGAGGAACCCAAGCTGATGCGTAAAGAAAGGAAATATCCCAAGGTACATGGCCAATTGGTGTGCTTCCTGGGCACTCCTTCGGCAAAAGAAGAAAAGGCGGAGATGCGCGAGCTAAACGCCACAGTACCAGACGTTCCCCAGTATCTAGACTGGTCAGAGGAGCCAATAACCTGGGATAGAGATGATCATCCAGATCACGTTCCTCACCCCGGCAAATACGCCCTTGTCGTCGACCCTATTGTCGATAACTTCAGGCTCACCAAGGTGTTGATGGATGGCGGCAGTAGCCTCAACATCATCTACGCGGACACTCTGAAGCGCATGAACTTGTCGGAAAGCCAGCTTGACTATAGCAAAGTCAAGTTTCATGGCATTGTTCCGGGAAAGCAAGGCAAGTCAATGGGAAGCATCAGATTGGAGGTTACTTTTGGGCCTGAGACAAACTACCGCTCGGAGTATCTCAGGTTCGAAGTAGTCCCCTTCAAAAGTGCCTACCACGCCATTTTTGGACGGCCAGCTTTCGCCAAATTCATGGCTCGCCCGTGTTACATATACAGCAAGCTGAAGATGCCGGGACCCAATGGTACAATTACCATCAGTGGCAACTTCAAGAAAGCAAAGGAGTGTGAGCGTGGCAATGCCGCCTTCGCTGAGGCAGTCCTCCACGCAGAGGAGTTAGCCATGTTGAAGAAAGAGCTCGATACATCACAGTTGCCGGAGCATGTAAAGACCGCTGAGCAAAAGAACACTTTCAAGGCGTCCGAAGACACAAAGAAGGCGGATCTGGTCCCAGGTGACAGCTCCAAGCAAGTCACCATAGGGGCTGGCTTGGACGACAAATAGGAAAGCGCGCTCGTCAGGTTCCTCCGTGAGAATCAGGACATCTTTGCATGGTCGTCAGCCGACATGCCAGGTGTCCCGAGGGAACTTGCCGAGCATTCTCTTAACGTCTACGAAGGAGCCAAACCAGTGAAGCAAGGAATAAGACGCTACGGTGAGAAGAAGCGGACAGCAATAGGCAAGGAGATCATCAAGTTGCAAGAAGCCAAGTTCATTAGGGAGGTAGTACACACTGATTGGTTGGCAAATCCTGTAATGGTTCCAAAACCTAATAAGGAAATGAGAATGTGCATTGATTATACCGGTTTGAACAAGTGCTGTCCTAAGGACCACTTTGCTTTGCCTCGTATAGATCAGGTCATAGACTCCACAGCCGGCTCCGAGCTGCTGTGCTTTTTGGATGCGTACTCCGGGTACCACCAAATCAAAATGCGAGAATCCGACCAAATCAAAACAGCGTTCACTACACCCTATGGGACCTTCTGCTACATCACGATGCCCTTCGGTCTAAAAAATGCCGGCGCAACGTATCAGCGGTGTATGCAAAGATGCCTTCACGAGCAAATTGGCCGCAATGTTCACGTCTATGTTGACGACATTGCCGTCATGTCAAGAAAGAAGGCAGATTTGCTTGATGATTTGAGAGAAACCTTTGATAGCCTCCGGGTATACAGGATGAAACTCAACCCGAAAAAATGCGTCTTCGGGGTTCCTGCCGGCAAATTGCTTGGCTTTATCGTTTCCGAACGAGGGATAGAGGTGAATCCAGAAAAAATCAAAGCGATCCTCAACATATCCAGGCCCAAGGACCTGAAGGACGTGCAGCGACTTGCCGGATCGGCGGCTGCCGTCAGTCGTTTCATTAGCCGTCTTGGTGAGAAGGCGCTGCCTCTCTACCGGCTTCTGAAGAAATCCGACAACTTCGAGTGGACAGACGAAGCAGACGCCGCCTTGCAGCAACTCAAGGACGCGTTAACGTCTGCTCCAATTTTGGCAGCTCCTCGTTCGCAGGAACCAATGCTGCTCTATATTGCCGCAACTAACTTAGTTGTTAGTGTGGTACTGGTTGTGGAACGCAAGACGGAAATTTCAGACTTGCCGGAACAACGTCCGGTTTACTTCATCAGTGAAGTATTTTCCGCCTCAAAACAGCGTTATCCGCATTACCAGAAATTGGTCTACGGTGTTTTTTACGCCGCCAGGAAGTTAAGGCACTACTTCCAGGAACATTCAATAACCGTGGTGAGCAAGGCACCTCTGGGGGATATCATCAATAATACAGATGCAACAGGCCGCGTTGCCAAATGGGGCATTGAACTTGCCGCCTTCGACATCTCGTATAAGCCCAGAACGGCCATTAAGTCTCAAGCCTTAGCAGATTTCGTAGCTGATTGGACGGAGGCCATGGACGAAGTACCTCTCCCTGAAGATGCATACTGGATCATGCACTTTGATGGATCAAAAATGCTCCAGGGCTCGGGGGCTGGCATTGTTTTAAGAAACCCTCAAGGAGACAAGCTTAGTTATGTGTTACAAATACACTTCAAGGCAACTAATAATGTTGCTGAGTACGAAGCTCTCCTTCATGGTTTACACATTGCCAAGGAACTTGGCGTCCAACGTGTCCTCTGCTACGGAGATTCAGATTTGGTGGCGCAACAGATACGTGGTACTTGGGACACAAAGAGCGAAACAATGGCGGCATATCGAGCTACCGTTGACGAATTCGCCAAGTGTTTTCTAGGCTACGAGGTCCGCCATATCCCAAGAACTCAAAATGAGGCGGCAGATACACTTGCCAGAATGGGTCTGAACGCAAAAAGGTACCAAAAGATGTTTTCCTGGAACACCTACACAAGCCGTCAATTAAAGGAGCAGACCTCCTTGACCCAGAGTCGGCAGAACCAGTTGATAGTGCTAGCTATGCCGTCTACTTGGTAAAGCCGGATTGGACGACGCCATATTTGGACTTCCTGATCAATCAGGAGTTACCGGATGATGAGGTTTTGAAAAGGCAAATAATAAGAAGAGCCAAGGCATTTACAATAATCAAAGGTGAATTGTACAAGCGTAGCACCACTGGTGTTTACCAACGCTGCATTTCGCCCGAAGAAGGCAGAGAATTGTTGGATGAGATACATGCCGGCGTATGTGGACATCATGCTTCTTCACGCGCCCTTGTTTCAAAAGCCTTCCGACAAGGTTTCTATTGGTTGACAGCCAAGCAAGATGCAGAAGACATTGTTAAAAGGTGCAGGGGCTGCCAACTTTATGCCAGACAATCACATATGCCGGCTCAAGAGCTTAAAACAATACCCATCACGTGGCCTTTCGCAGTCTGGGGCTTGGACATGGTTGGTCCGTTTAAAACGGCGCCTGGTGGCTACACACATTTACTTGTGGCTGTAGACAAGTTTACCAAATGGGTTGAAGCTAAGCCTATCAAAAAGCTAGACGGCGCCACAGCCGCAAACTTTCTGTGGGGAATAATCTCTCGGTTCGGGGTGCCTCATAGCATTATCACCGACAATGGCACTAACTTGTCGCAAGGCGAAGTCGAGGAATACTGTTATAAGCATGGTATCCGCCTAGATCTAGCCTCCGTCGCGCATCCGCAAGCAAACGGTCAAGTAGAGCGTACAAATGGTTTAGTCCTACAAGGAATCAAACCACGTCTCGAAGTACCATTGCACAGAGCGGCTGGGGCTTGGGTGGATGAATTGCAGTCTGTCCTTTGGAGTTTACGCACAACTCCAAACAGATCAACCAAGTTTACTCCTTTCTTCTTAGTCTATGGCGCAGAAGCAGTGTTGCCAACCGACATGATGTACGATTCTCCCAGAATCCAAGCCTACGTCCAGGAGGACGCAGAAGATGCAAGACAGGATGGCCTTGACCTACTTGATGAAGAACGAGATGTTGCCCTTGCGCGATCCGCCATCTATCAGCAAAGTTTGAGGCGTTATCACAGCAGAAGGGTGAGGCAAAGAAGTTTTAGAGTGGGTGACCTGGTTCTCCGCCTAATCCAAGATAGAAAGGGCTTGCATAAGTTATCCCCGCCTTGGGAAGGACCTTTTGTGGTCAGTAAGGTGTTGCTCAATGGTTCTTATTACTTGGTCGATGCACGTGACGGATACAAGAAGAAGCGAGGTCGCAAGCGCAAAAGGAAGGTTGACGACAAGTACGAAGAAACCAAGCGACCCTGGAACATTGAGCAGCTACGTCCTTTTTACACTTAGCAATTTCCACATTGTAATAAGTACTATATGATTATGAAATAAAAGTCTGTGGTTTGCTCATTCAGTTTTGGGATCATGCCATCTTTTGTCTTTTCTCGCAATCATATATCTGTTGTCATAAAAGTTACCAAATAAAATAAGTTTTGCTCCGTGCTAAGGTCCAAACTTTTTTGACATTTGCCGTCTGCCGGCTAAAAACGCAAACAATCTTTGCACCGCCTAATATGCTTATCTGTCTGTTTGTATGTGGGTCGCCTAGTAGTATGTCGTTGGCACCAACATGCTGGCTTTGGTCTCTGAGTCTAAATTAGTTGGTATTGCACCTGGTTGGCTCAGCTAAAGTAACTAAGATGAGGTTCCGCCAACATATGAAAAAGCTAAACATGCAGGCGAGATACATATTAAGGCGGGCCACTTAAGTAAGCCTACCGCCAAGTGTAGCATAAAAGTTGGCCCATAAATATTTACAACCCAAAATAAAGTTTTATGCGTTAACAGATTAACGCAGTGTTTTGTGCTGCCTTTGCAGGAGGAAGTCTAAGGGATTGCCGCCTTCGTAGAGCTGGTGGAGAGATCCTGGGGGCTAACGCCGGCATTCTTGGGGCTGGCTCCGCCATCCTTGGGGCTGCGCTTGTCGGTTCCGGCTTCGCCTTCTTCGCCGCGGGAAGCTTCAGGATCTGCCAAGGAGGGATCAGCAACGGCAACATGCGGGTCCGGGTGTTCCTTGTAGAACTTGCGGATGTCAACCATGTTGGCAACCCGGGTCGCATAGCCGCGAACAGACCGCAGCACGTCCTGCATCACGATGGCTTGGCTGTTTTCGTCTTCGGTGGGGAAGTACTCGGTGACTTGATGAATATCAGCCTCCGGGTACCACGCCGCCGTCATCGCCAATGCCAACTTGGCACCGCCTCGTGCTGCTGAGCGTAGTGTGTTGTCGTGTTCAGCTGTCGCCTTCTCCAGCAACTCCGGCAGAGCATCGAAGATGACGGGATCGCCGTCTTCCCCAGGGTAGAACTTGGCGGCAAATGATTTGCCGGCGCCGACAATCTGGTTGACGATTTCGCCAATTTTCAAGATCCGAGCAAGGCGCGGCGTTGTGGCCAGGTCATCTCCCAGCTAGCCGGCACTGCACAAACACAAAGTTACACACTGCAGCTTCAAGTATCAAGAAAGCAAGGTGACAAAAATGAAGGACTGGAGGCATACCCAAGACATGGTCGTGGATGGCGTTGACCTCATCCAGATGGTTCTCAAGCGTTTCTTGGGCTAGCTGGACCGCCTTTGACAGTTGGTCCTGCTGCTCCTTGGCGTTCTTGTTCACCTGGTCAAGGTTGTTGCTCATGGCCTCAAGTTGTCCAGTCAACTTGCTAACTTCGGCAGCATGAGCCAACGCACGATCATCCAGCTCCTTGGCGTGATCCGCCTTCAGCTTGGTCACCAGCCCGGCAAGATCTGCAGCTTCGTTCATCAAAGCTTGCATGTCAGTGGAGTTCTTGAGAATATCTTGCGCAGTGTTTAATAATTCTACAAATAAAAAGAAAAGACGACTAAAATACTTGTCGGAAAAGGAAAAGAAGTCGGACGAAAAGAAGGCAAAGAAAGCTTTGTCACCTTCATCCTTCTTGCGAGCTTCTTCCAAACTCGCAATTTGGGCGTTCTTCAACTCCACGTCCTGCTGCAGTTCCTCGCATTCCTTCTTCTTCATCTCTTGAGCACGAAATAGCTCAAGATTGGAAGCAAGAACGGCCTGCATGCACGAAAGCAACATTATGGTTAGCGCTATTTAGTCAACGAGACCACTTTGCCGGCTAAATTTTTCAGCCGCCAAAGTGCTCGGGGGCTGGGACCATAGGCTATTTTACCTCAAGTTGTCCGTGCAGGGTGTCGTGGAGTTCGTCCATGTGTGCGTACCAGTTGCGGGTACCGTCACGCATGGTCTTCAGTGTTTGCCGGGGGTCTTGCAACCCTTTGCCAGGTTGGGAGCCAGGATGAGTGGACGATCCGCCTTGTTCGGCCGCCATCTGGTCATCCATCTCCTGCTTCATGGCGATAAATCGAGCGGCATCACTAGCCGAAGCTTCAGCCGTCTTGGAAAAAGTTATGCCGGCAACTGATTTCTTGCCCGCCATCTTCTCTGTAGCCGCCTCTGCGGTACCGGCAGCTGTGTACGTTCCCTGGCACACAACCACGGGAACGCCAACTGTGGGCGTTGTCGGCGCAGCAGCTGGAGAAGAACGTGGTGGCTTGCCCCTGCCGGCAGCAATCTTCAAGTTGGAGCGGAGTTTGGGCATGGTAGGCTTGCCTCTGTAAGCAGAAACATGCAAGTTTGTCAGCACAAACATATTAAAATATCCAAGTCAGGGAAGCCAAAGTTTGCTAACCGCTTCAAGGGAACGTTCCCCACGGTCTCATCCTCTGCGTCGGCAGAGGTGGCCGCCTTCTTCCTCTTCTCCAAATCCTTGGTGGAGGAGCTCAGCTTGCGCTTCTTCGACTTGCTGGCACCTGTATCATACCAGTTTGGGGCCAGCTCGTCCTCTCCCAAGGTTTGTAGCTGAAAAGGAAGCAAGACAATATTAATTCAGTACCTAGTGGGCAAGGATGTTAGTGAAATAACAAAGTAGCTTTCACTTACCGCTGGGGCTGGGTTGTTATGAGTGAACATGGCGACGCCTTCAGCCGCCTTCACCGACAGAGGCTTGATAAGCTCTCTAAGCCGGTACTCCAAGGCATCCTGATCAAGGGTGCTGTTGCCGGCGTCGTCCGCCTTGTACTCGCACATCTTCAGTGGGCGATGGCGGAGAGGCATAATCTTCCTCGACACCCAGCAGATGACGGTGTCAACTCCGTCAAGTCGTGGAGCCAACATCGTCTTCGTCAAGAATTCGATCCGCCTAACGGCAACTCGAAGTTCTTCCGGCAAGCTGCTGAGCGGCACTTTTGCTGTCCAGCAAGCCTTGTGGGTTGGCGGACCGTTGACGAAGGCTGGCATCCCTTGCGTGCTGCCAGGTGTCGGGATGTCCTTGCAGTAAAAGAAAGTGCTGGTCCAGTGCTTCACCGACTCGATGTATGGTATTTTTGGGTACCAGTCGGGTTGGCGGCAGTTGAACGTAACACTACCGCAGGTTGCTAGGTGGCCGCCTGGTATGGTTTGCCGGCGGCACAGGAAGCAGTACTTAAACAGCTCTATGGACGCAGCTATGCCTAAGTACCCTTCGCACAAAGCCTGGAAGCCGGCTAGCACTAGAATACTGTTGGGCGCTATGTTGTGTGGCTGCAGCCCATAAAAACTAAGCACCGCCAAGAAGAAGGCGGAAAGCGGCAGAGACATACCGCGAAGGCTATGCGAAGCCAACATGACACGCTCGCCGTCTTGGGGGTCAGGCACCGCCTCGTCGCCTGGAACCCTCCAGGAGCATTCCGTCTTTGGCGGAATGTATCCGCCTTCCTCCAGTTCCTTCAGATATGCTGACGTCATAACTGACGGCAGCCAGTACCTGGAACCCAGGTCTCCAGCCTCTTCCTCTTCCTCGACGTCGTCATCCTCGTCGGCGGCAGATTCCGCCGCGGCCTCTGAGCTGGTAGCCGCGAGGGATGGGAGGGGAAAGTTGGAGCGGCGGTGCAGGCGCCGTCGGAGCTGGGGAAGAAGTAGAAACCCCGCCCGTGGCCACGGTGGCCGCGGGAGAGGTCATCGATGCGCCTGCGGCACCGCCGCCGCCGCTGGAACAGATCCAGATCCGGCGGGGGTCGAAGAGCCGCAGCCAGTGCCGCCGTCGCCGCCGCATCCTGCTGAGTGCTCGCCATTTGGGGAGAGGGCGCTGCTCGTGCTCGCCGGAGTTGAGTTCGAGGAGGAGTTGAGCTCGGGAAGGTGAGGAGGCCACGGTGGGTGTGCGAATGAGGAAGAAGTGCATCGATGTGCCCTTTGGGGTATTTATCCCCACGCGCCAAGATCCGTGCCTAAAATTAGGGGGACGCGAGATTTCCGCCACGTGCCCACGATTTGCACGTCGTGGCAACGGCGTCTGCGGCCTCGCTCCGATTTCTGTGCGTGGTGGAGAAACCATCATGACGCATGCCCAAGTCCAAACTGTCGTGGACTGCATGGCGTCATCCGTCAACATTTGACGAGCCTAGTCAATTGACAAGACTGGTGCCAGGAAGATTCCTGACAATGGTCAGGCCGTCTTTCCCATGATGGCGGCAAGTTGTCCGACTACTTTAGGCGGACCGCCGCTTACTTTCAACTATGGAATGCTTCAAGCTCTTCAGACGCTTACAAGACAAGGCGGACGTTGCCGACAAAGAAGACGGCGCCTGAAGAACTCGAACCCTCCCAGGGGCTAATGTTGGGGATATACCTACTAGGGGTATCACCAGCATGGATCAATCCGGCTAGTCCAGGGTGGCCCGCAGTGGTGGTGAAGGCTTTGCCTACCGGGCGGCCCAGATAGCTGACGACCAAGGAAGGCGGATGCCGGCAAGGAGGAGGCCCAAGACTGAAGCCCATGAAGCCACCAAGACCAAGACGGAAGGCGGCATACTTGCCGGCTAGGTTTAGGACTCCGTATACTTGCTGGATACGTATTCACCTTGTAACCCTAGGTCCAGCCGCCTATATAAGCTGGACCTCGGGACGCCTTTAGGGCAATCTTTGATAGACAACCAACTCATTGTAACCTGTTCACGGCGATATTGCCTTATAGTGAGTTATAGCAGCACGTAGGGCACCGCCACCGCCGTGGTGCCTGAAGCTGGGTAAACCGCCGTGTACAATCCCGACCTTGACGACGTCCACCTTCTTGCCCTACGTTCACCCTCGGCTAGCAGGACCCCGTCTCCTATCCAAAATGCCGATACGACGACAGCGGCCACATACTCGGCTTCGGCGGTGGAGAGAGATATACAATTTTGCTTCTTGGAAGACCAACTCACCAAGGAACCACCAAGAAATTGGCAAGCCCCGGAAGTGGACTTCCTATCATCATGATCACCGGCCCAATCCGAGTCTGTGTACCCACAAAGAGAGAAAACCTTGTCCTTAGGATACCACAAACCAAACTTTGGGGTATGAGCCAAATATCGGAGGATTCTTTTGACCGCCATCTCATGGCTTTCTTTAGGAGCGGCTTGGTACCTTGCACACACCCCTACACTCAACACAATATCGGGTCTAGATGCACAAAGATAGAGCAAAGAACCAATCATGGAACGGTATACCTTTTGGTCGACATCAAGACCATCTGGGTTGAGTTTAAGATGAACCTTTGTGTCCATTGGAGTGCGCTTCTCCTTAACACCAACCATATCAAATTTCTTGAGCATGTCTTGGATATATTTAGCTTGAGAGATGAAAGTCCCTCCCCTCAATTGCTTGATCTCAAAACCAAGGAAGAACTTCAACTCTCCCATCATAGACATCTCAAACCTATCAGTCATAAGCTTTGAAAATTCATCATTGAAAGCTTTGTTAGATGAGCCAAAGATAATATCGTCCACATAGACTTGGCATATGAAAAGCTCCCCTTTTACTATCTTGGTAAAGAGAGTGGGATCGATTTGCCCAACCTCAAATCCACGGTCTACTAGAAGCTCTCTAAGGTGCTCATACCACGCATGTGGGGCTTGTTTAAGGCCATAGAGTGCCTTATCGAGCTTGTAGACATGGTTAGGGAGTTTGGGATCCTCAAACCCCGGAGGTTGCTTAACATATACTAATTCTTTGAGTGGACCATTAAGAAAAGCACTTTTCACATCCATTTGTTGCAAGATAAAATTATGATGAGAAGCATATGCAAGGAGGATACGGATGGACTCAAGGCGAGCCACGGGAGCATAAGTCTCTCCAAAATCAATGCCTTCAACTTGAGAGAACCCTTGTGCCACCAATCATGCCTTGTTCCTCACCACCATGCCATGTTCATCTTGCTTGTTCTTGAATATCCATTTAGTGCCAATAACATTGCGGCGCTCTTTTGGCTTCTCAACTAGCTTCCACACCTTGTTGCGCTTGAAGTTATTGAGCTCTTCATGCATAGCATCCAACCAATCCGGATCTTCAATAGCTTCAAAGACTTTCTTTGGTTCTACTAAGGATATGTGAGCTTGATGGGCACTAAAGTTTGCGCATTGCCTTCTAGTCACAACCTTGCCCTTCCAATCACCAATAATATTATCCAATAAATGTTGTCTTCTCAACAAGGTCTTGACATTTCTTGCACGACGACGGGTGTTGATGTCCTCACGAGAGCTTGGAGGAAATTCTTGATCATCTTGTTCATCTTGATCATCTTGATCATTTGTGTCCCCGTTTTGACCGGAATGATGACCTTGGTCTTCAATATGCACACCTTCACCACTTGAAGGGGAAGATGGACCTTGGTCTTGATCATGGCTAGCACCAATAATTGGAGAACTTGGTTCTTGCGTAGCAACTTGATCAACTTGAGGAGGGTCTTGAACTTGTTGTTGGCTTGGTGCTACATTTGCTCCATCGGATGGTGCGGTGTCCACTTGTGATGATGATTGCTCCACATGGGTGGAGCTTGGTCCTTCGTGAGGCGCCTCATGAGAAATCTCGATTGGGCGAAAGAATCCCACGCCCATTCGCCTTATAGCATCTTGAGGTTCCTCATCATCTACATCACGAACATGAAATTGCGCCACTTGGGAGCCGTCATTCTCATCGAACTCCACACTACAAGATTCTACAATAGTCCCGAAGGTCTTGTCGTAGATTCTATAAGGGTGTGTTCGGTTCGAGAACCAAACGGAATGGAATGTCATGGTTCCATTTTTGAGAATGGGTTGGTTCCATTCCTATGTTCGGTTGGTGCAAAAAAGGGAATGAGTTGATTCTAATCCTGTGTTCGGTTGGAGAGTAGGAATGAGAAGAATGTGTTTCAGCTCACCCTTTTCATATGAATGGTGAGATTACCTCCCATATGCATCTGATGCAAAACGTACACAGGTTTAGCTCCATTCATTTGGACAACATATAATTTGATTTTTGGCAGCATTTCCTTTGTATTTTCAACAAAAACAATTCACCATATACAACAACAAACATATACAGATATGAGATCACAAATAAGACAAATTTCAACCGAAATATCATAAGGTAGCAACAGTACAACATAGTTCATCTAAAAGCGATAAAGTTCAACCATGTTCAACCATGTTCATTACAGTCCATACAAGTCAAGTTCACATACTAGGCATCCAAAAGCAGACCAAAGTTCAACCATGTTCATTACAGTCCATACAAGTCAAGTTCACATACTAGGCATCCAAAAGCAACTTGAACTTCATAGCATCAGTTCAGATTATAGACCACACCAAAGGTCTTCTCCGCATACCTACTCAACCAAACCAACTTGTTCTCAAGTTTTAGCGTCATGAACGCTTTTGCAGTCTTCGGATTTTCAACAAGATAAGCATAGTAGTGAGCAATATGCTCCTCATCGAATCCCTTGATTGCAACCAAAACATCCCACAAGTTATCAGGTATAGCATCATCATCTCCACCAGATTTTGCAAGAGCTTCAGCTACAAGTTTGAACCCATCTTTGAGAGTGGTAACTAGCGCATCATCTTCAAGTTGCACTACCTTGGCCTTCTTTTTTGCTGGTGCTTTGGAACTAGATGACTCGCCAACATTTGGCGACACGTTCACCTCACTATTGTCCTCCTCATCTACGTCAATGGAGAGGGGATCATTCCCGGACCTAGCATGCTTACCCGTAGCAGTAGTTGTCCCAAACATGGTGTTCATGGCATGATAATATTCAATGGGAGTGTTCAAGTAGTTGACATCAGATTTGTGGTCCTACACAAAAACATGCAAATGATTACATAATGTACACAAAACGTGGCATGCTAGTGTTGATAACAAGATTACCTTGCAATGACCTGCATAGTGTTCATCGCTTAGCCTAATAATGCAATTATCTTCATCCCATAGAGCTCCACTCAAATTCTTCAAGTGGACTATCCTCCCCCAAATTTTCCTCCACTTCTTAAGATGGTTGCTAACTTGCTCCCCTGTGATAGCTAGCTTGAAATGTTCATTCAAAGCTGTAGCAACTTCATTGAAATGAACCTTCTTGAATCCGGACGAAGTTCTCCTCCCACTAGCAACCATGTCACACAAAAGGCCCAACATCTTGTTGGTCATGGAGGTAGTCCACACTGCCTGCCCACTTTTACCGGTGCTGCCACTTGGAGCGGTGACTTCGTCATTGTCCATTTCTGTCCAGCAATACAAAATGATGCAACAAATGGATAAGAACATCACAAACACATAGTTTCGAATTATAAAATGGCACAATCTGTCCAGCCAATCAAAAGGTTGCGTAAAATAGATTAGAACATCACAAATACATGGTTTTGAATTATAAAATGGCACAATCTGTCCAGCCAATCAAAAGGTTGCATAAAATGCATTACAACATCACAAATACATGGTTTTGAATTATAAAATGGTACACAAATACATGGTTCCACATGAAGTATGCCACAATCATCAATTTCCATACATGGCTTGCCTATCTTGCCACATTTGTTCGGCAATTTGTTCACTTTTAGTTATCATGGCCCTTTGGTCTGTTGCTTGTTGCCTTGATGTACGAATTGGATGGGTGGTCCATGTTACCTCCGGTATGATGAACTCATCAATCCCTTGGGATAGTGCATAATTATGAAGGATGCAACAAGCTACAACTATGTCAACTTGCACCGGAAAGGTAAAGAATGGTTTTGCATCATCTAAAATTTTGAAACGTCTCTTGAGAGAACCAAATGCTCGCTCTACCGTCACCCGTAGAGATGAGTGCCTAAGGTTGAATAGCTCCTTTGCATTCTGGACTGGATTGCTACCCCACTCGTTCAGATGGTATCTCACACGACGAAAAGGCGGCATGAAACCAGTCTTTGCTCCGTAACCGGCATCAACTAGGTAGTATTTTCCTACGAAATGAAAACAAAAATTGGTGAAAAAGGTTTGCACTAGTACACGGACAATTCTATCTAACGAAACTATTTACCTTGTGGTACTTGTAGGCCTCTCTCACGCCCTAATGCATCAGCTAGAACGGTTGCATCATGAGCCGACCCTTCCCAACCAGCCATCACATATGTGAACTTCAGGTCGAAATCAACCGCTGCCATCACATTTTGAGTAGTAAAAGGCTTTCTACCACGGAAAGCATGTTCCACATCTTTGGTAACATATGCTCGCACATGTGTACCATCGATAGCTCCAACACAATCCTATATAGGTGAACATATTAATTTTCATGTTCTAAAGTCTAGATGCTAAGATATAGTGGCCTGATGTTTGAAATTACCTTAAAATATGGGTCAAATCGATGATTTCCTGCAATTTTTGTTGGTATCTCCAATGATGGTGGCCTGATATAATCATTACGCAACTCTCCTATGGCATGAAGGACTGCTCTAAAATAGATGCTTGTTGTGCTGAATGCTCTACCAAAGTTTGTTGCAACTACCCTATTCCGAAGGTTATGCCCAATTGTATGCAAAAACATCGCCACTTGTTGCTCCACGGTTAGATGAATACTATGCTGTAACAACTTACGCTCCCTCAATATGTCACACAATCGAAAGAAAGGAGCTCTATCAAACCTTAACATATTTCTACATGTGACATCACATTGCCAAAATTTTTGGTTCAAATAATCAAATCTGATCCTATCTCGTTCATGCATTGGGCCATAGGTAATACGGGGTCTTCTTCTCTTCCTCATGATAGCACGAACAAGTACAGCCACTGCAGCCAGGGTCATAAAAACAGCAGCTCCCCTAATCATCCTCTTCCTTTTACTCATGCTCTTGACCATCTACAATGCAAGTTTTCTATCACAACAACAAACAGCAACAAAAAGGAAGATGCTCTACAATAACCTAGCTAGATAGGCAGCAAAAAAATGAGCAAACATGCCTACATTCAGCAACAAAAAGGATCTACAATTCTTGGCCACGAATCCAATAGCTACAACCTAAACCCTAGCATGTTCATATGTTAAATTGAGCAAAGTGGAGAATAAACGGCAGCTTGATTGACCCCTAATTCCAAAAGTTGTGCATAAATTCGCATGCTTAAACCTGAACCACACGGGAAACTACAATAGTGAACTATGCATACAGTGGGTTGCAGAACTGATTTCGTTTCATTAGATGTGGGATTCAATGATAGGTAAGACGTAGGCAGTAGTGTACAAATGATAGTTTGCACGCACCATTGTCTCTTTATTATGTTTGTCCAGGTACAGGTAAAATGCTCCTTCACCAGAAAGAATTTTAGCTCCAAATCCATGCTGATTAACATTCGAGCATAGCATCCGGCCACTCCAGAGCACTAGACAATCTACCATTCCCTCTAAATCTCCAGAGCACATGGACGCAAACTCTAAACCCCATAAACCGCCGGATTCCTGCGGCCAAATCGAACCTCGCAACTCCGGCCACTCCGGGGGACGGCGCGGCGGTGTGATGAACAACCGAAGTGGAGGTGGAACCGGGTGGGATTGGGGGGTGGAGGAGAGGTCGCGGAGGAATCGAGGACTCACCGAATCGCGGAGGCGAGGAGGAGGAGTCGCGCGGGGGTAGGCGCCGCCGCACCGTCGAGCTGCTCCGCCTGGTCGCCGCCGCACCGTCGAGCTGCTCCGCCAGCTCCTGCCCCACCGCCGCCGCCCCGCCTGCTCCTGCCTACCGCCGTGCCGCTCCAATCGCCGGAGGAGAGGGCGCCGGTGCAGCCGAGAGAGAGGGACGAACCGAGCGCCGCCAGAGAGAGAAGCCAGGGGAGGCACGAGCGTGGGGTGAGGAATGAGGATAGGGTTCGGGACGGGTGAGGAGGTGAGATTCGTTTTGTTTTTTTTCGTTAGCTCGCCTCGGAACGGAGTGATTCCACCGATTCGGAGGTATCGCTCGATTCCGCATCTACCTCGAATATTCGTTTTCCATGGATCGCTCGGTTCTGGTTCCAGTTACAACCGAACACAGGTATCTGGTCTGGGTGCAGGTCCAACCCATTACGTCCCATGCGGTGACACAAACCGAACACACCCTAAGTGTGGGATTCGGCACTGTAACCAACAAAAGTACCCTCAAAAGCTTTAGACTCAAATTTAGTTAAGCGATAACCTTTAATCTTATAGAAACACTTACAACCGAACACCCGGTAGTAGGAAATATTTGGCTTGTTGCCGGTAAGCATTTCATATGGAGTGAACTTCTTGCCCGAGCGGAAGTAGAGGCGGTTAGATGAATGACATGCCGTGGAGATGGCCTCGGCCCACAAGAAAAGTGGGGTTTTGAACTCCGCCAACATAGATCTTGCCATATCCATAAGGGTCCGGTTCTTCCTCTCGGCTACACCATTTTGTTGAGGGGTATATGCAGCGGAATATTGATGACGAATTCCCTCTTCACTAAGAAACTCATTTAGGGTGTAGTTCTTGAACTCGGAGCCATTGTCACTTCTAATGGCCAACATAGGAACATTGTGTTGACGTTGCACTTCATTGGAGAAATCAATGACGGCTTGTTGGGTCTCACTCTTCAACTTGAAGAAATAAACCCATGTAAATCTTGAATAGTCATCGACAATCACCAAGCAATACTTCTTCCCACCAAGACTTGGTTGAGGCACGGCACCAAAAAGATCAACATGAAGAAGTTCCAATATCCTCGTTGATGAAATGATGGTCTTGTGTGGGTGGGGAGAATCATGCATCTTTCCTTCAACACAAGCCCTACAAAGACGGTCTCTAGAAAAAGAAACATTCTCTTTTAGTCCAAGGATGTGGCCACCCTTGTGAAGACTTTGCAAAGTTCTCATATTGACATGGGATAAGCGGCGATGCCACAACCACCCCACGTCGGCCTTTCCGAATAGGCACATCGTTTGAGAGTTGGTTGACTCCGAAAAGTCTACCACAAACAACTCATTTTCGACATACCCAACGTAAGCGACCTTTAGAGTCTTGCTCCACATGAGTACCACAATATCAAGATCAAAATGGACGGCAAAACCCATCTTATTAACGGCACGAACGGACATTAAATTATAACCAAGGGACTCAACAAGCATGACATTTACAAGGGTGATATCCCTTGCAACTACCACCTTGCCGAGGCCCGATACCTTTCCTTTTGATTTATCTCCATAAGTGACGGTTGCTTGATTTATGCTTGTTCTCAACTCCGTCACGATCTCCTTACTTCCGGTCATATGACTAGTGCATCCACTATCAATCACCCATTTCGACCCACCGGAAGCATAGTCCTCGGTGGCCTTGGCCATGAGACACTTGGCGGATTGAATTGGAACATTCTCATTGGGAGATTCGAAGAGGGATGAAGGTGTTGATGAAGCAATAGCAATAGCGGCCACTTCACTTGTGGGTTCTTCTTCATCACTCTCACCCCCGGACATGTACTCCTCCCTTGTCACCAATACCATTCTTGGAGGAGGCCTCTTCTTCTTGAAGAAAGGTTTCTTGCTAGGGATGAAGACGATAAAGTCTTCTTCAGAACGAGCCTTCCTCCATGATCTTCACGGTTCTCATAGGGGCACATGGAAACATAGTGAAATCTATCTTGGCAATTGAAACAAGTCTTCAACTTTGGGTTGCCATCCTTGAAGCCACTAGATTTGGCCTTTTCTTCCATTTGGGCTTTGGCTTTGGATGGATTCTTCCAAAAAGTCCTTGCCGCAAGAGCCACATAGTCCCTATGAGAGCTCTTGAGTTCTTGGGGGTCCATGGAGGACACATCTTCACAATCTTGATCTTCATTGTGTTCAACCACCTTGGCCTTCAACGCAAGAGAGGCTCCTTGTTGCATTCCAATAGCTCGGGCACGAGAGTCTTGAGCAATCTTGGCTTGAACCTTGAAAGCTTGTATCTCTTGCATGACTTCGTTGGAGGTCATTTGAGGATAGTTGAGCCTCCCTTGAAGACTCTTCAAGTCGGCCCCTTCAAAAGGCAAGAGAGCATTCACATACTTCCTTTTTACCCAAGCATCATCCACATGAGTCCCACCAAGGGCTTTGTATGCATTGGCAAGAGACTTGAGTCTTCGGAACATTTGCTCATGGTCTTCTCCATCTTCCATGAAGAATCCTTCGGCCTTGTTGCTCATTTCCTCAAACCGGTTTCTCTTCATGCTTTCATTTCCAACATACACCTCAACAAGGCACGCCCATGCTTCTTTGGCGGTGGTGCAATGCTCGATGTGAGACATATCATCTTCTCCCACGGCATCACGGATCAAGTCAAGAGCGGTGGCATTTAGTTGACAATCAACTACTTCTCTTCTTGTCTTGTTGGATTCATCCACGGCTTGATACCCTTGCTCAATGATCCTCCAAAGCTCGATAGAAGCACTGTTCACATAAGATCTCATAGAAGATTGCCATTTAGTAAACAAAGATGCATTTAGCTTAGGTGGGTTTCCCCTTAGATGAATAGGAGGATGAGGGATAATAGGGTCGGGAGAGTATGGGAACGGAACGGCACCATACACTCCCGAACCATTAGGTGGTGTTTTAATTGGGTTGTCAATTTTATCTTGATCACCCTCCTTTTTCTTCCCATCACCCACATCCTTCTCTGGTTTGTCAACCTCCGACGAACGGGGGTGGGTGGAGTTGAGATACCCTTCGCTTCCATTAGTTGCATGATCATCTCTTGCAACTTGTCCATTTTGGTTTCCATATTGGACTTCAAGGAATTGAAGTCCTCCACGGAAACCGAAGTGGGCACGATAGGAAGCTCGAGTATCTCATTTCCATGCTCATCAAGGGCCATACTACTCTTAGGCGGTTAAGCCCGAATAAGAGAACCAAGCTCTGATACCAATTGAAAGGATACGTATGGCCACCTATAGGGGGGGGGTGAATAGGTGCTACTCAATTTTTAGTTCTTTTTCGAGTTTAGGCTTGATACAAAGGTAAATTCTCTAGATATGCAACTAAGTTGAATTTACCTATATGTCAAGTTAACACTATACTAGGCACGATACAAGTAAGAGCTAGCGAGAAGGAGTAACCGAACGGGAAGCACGCGGAGACAAAGAGTTATTCCCGAGTTCCTCCTTTTTAGGGGAGTACGTCTCGTTGAAGGGGTGTGAGTATCAAACTCAAGACGCCACAAATGGCCTCACCCTATTCTCCGATGAACCTTGCCCAAAAGCTCGGTTCACCTTCCTTATCGGAGTCCTTCAAGGCGGAATCCGGAGCCCTTACAACAACTTGAGGCTCAACCCACAAAAGGATTGGGGGCTCCCAAGCACAACAACACCTGCTACACAAAAGTAACAAGCAAGTGAGAACAACAAGATGCCTAGGTTTTCCTAGTGGAAACCCTAGGCTCAAATCCCTCAAGTGAATGAGGGGAAATGAAGAACGCTTCGGTGTAGTTGTAGATCCGGGCCTTCTCCTTCAATCCTCCAAGTATGAGTGAGTTTGGGTGGAGGGATTGGGAGATCTAATGATTCTTGAGCTTGCAACAATGGTGTTCTTCTCTTTTTGGCGAGCTACCAAGCTGGAGGTAGGTGGAGGGCATTATATAGGCCTCACAAAAATCTGGCCGTTGAGACCTTTTTCCCGAGCCAGCGGTAGTACCGCTGCGCCGGGCGGTACTACCGCTGGCGCCTTCTGCGCCTCGGTCAAACAGCGTGCGCTGACTGCGTCGCAAAACCTCATGAGCGGTACTACCGCCCGAAGTGCCGGTAGTACCGCACATGGCCTTCAGAACCTTCTTTCGGCGGTACCGCGAGCGGTACTGCCGCTGAGCTGGTCAACACCAGCGCTGACCAACTAGAGCCAGCGGTACTACCGCCCGTAGTACCGCTGGTACTTCCGCACATGGTCGCCAGACCCTCCTTTGGGCGGTACCGCGAGCGGTACTGCCGCCTGCCTTTTGGCACAAAGTACCCAGCGGTACTACCGCCCTAAGGGCGGTACTACCGCCCGAATACAGAAACCACTCCTTCTCTTCCTTTTTTCGATGCGAGGACAACAGAGATGATTACAAAACCTGATCACACTTAGACAAGGAGTTAGGAGCACATGTTGTATTGTCAACATCACCAAAATATGAGTAAGAGCAAATTATGCTCTTTCAGCAGGTTCATCAAGAAGATGAACAAGTTCATCGGAGGAGATGAACACGTCCATCGCGGAGGATGAACGCGTTCATGGGCAATGCTAGCGGCAAGGATCTTACCAGAGAGGGGCGGGGTGCGTCGTTGGAGAGTTAAAGTACGGCGGCGGCGCTGCGTCGGCGTGAGGAACTCCGGTGGAACCGTGCTCTATGCGCGGTGAGCTCTGTGCGGCGGCGGCAATGGCGCGGAGCAGTGCGAGGAGGAGGAAGGAGGAAATGGAGAAGGTAAAGAGAAGGGGTCCCCCGCTCCCCTATTTATAAGCAAGGGAAGGTGTGCGGTTTGCGAGTTAACCGCGCACGATCTCCGGGGCTATCGCGCGGATTTATTGCGCATAATTACCGCGTGGCACGGTGAAAACGGCCACACGATCGGCCGCGTGGTGGGCCACGGGGCGGTAACTGCACGGGCATGGGTAGTGGAGCAGTAACTGGCGCGGGAATCCAGGAGCCGCGCCGTATTACGTGCGCTGACGTGGTCAAAGCACTCGAGTGCTCTGTGAACGTGACAGCTCAGGGGCTCTGGTGACGTGGCTAGCATGCAGGCAGTGGCATGTCTGTCCGCGCACTGTAACCCAGGCGACGCGCAGAGTGAGGCTGCCACGTGCTATTGCAAGATCTTGGAGAAGATTTGAGGGAATCTTCTTGTGTCGGAGTGACCGACATAAGAATGAATGTCGAAAATGATCCGAGGTGAGATTCTTGACGATGGGAACGGACCGACATGTTTATGTCGGGCAAGTGATCATGGTGGTTGGGTTTTGTAAACCTGGTGTGGTCCTCCATCCGAGTTTGTAGGACCGCACCAGCTTCGGGGACTAATGTCGGGGGGCTACCCCGAGGTAGGGTCATGATAAGGTATAAACAGTGTCCAAGAGTGGACCGAGATATCGAACAACCGAGACAGCACGGCCTAGAAGAGGCCGAGGTACGTTGCTGGAGTAAACCGGCATAACAAGGCCCAGAAGGGCCCGAAGTATGGTCTTAACCATGTCACTTACCTCATTGAGCTGGTTGTGTGGCTCCCTGACCGAGATACGGTACTGGTGTATGCCGGGATAGCCAGGCCCAGAAGGGGCCGGGATATGCTAACCGAGATATTCTGACCGACATGTTAATGTCGGTATCTCCTTGTGTTCTCTTGTGTGCAGGGAAGAATCCGACATGCCCAAGCCGAATTAAAGAGAAGAGGCACTCAAACATTCCGACATATCCAAGCCGAGGTAAAGAAAAGAGGTGTAAAGTCAATGCCTCTGTCACATCCCGCCTGACACGGGAGTGTGGCAGAGGATAGGGTGCAGAGACGAAGTGACCGGCATGCTTATCTCTGGCGCCAGGGGAGCAGACAGCGAGGTAACACTGGGCTCGAGACAGCGCGGGGCTCAAGGCAGGGCAGGTCATGTCCTGTCCCTGCAGAGACGCAGTGATGACCAAGAGGATGACAGAGGTGTACGTGTGCGTGGCAGAGGCGCCATCATGAGCACGTGGCTGACACGGATATGACGGCTACAGTGCCGAGTTTTTGGACCGTAGTGTTTGGATATCTTGGTTTGGGCCTATAAATAGGCCTCCACCCCCTCCTGCGTGAGGGACGACCACGGTGACCACGGCATACGGCTGAGATACTTTACACCCCCATAGTTTCACCTTCTAGCTAGTGCTTATCCACCATTGTTGGATCATACAGCTCAAGGAGCACTGTTGTATTTCGGTACCCAGAGTTATATTCGAGATAGACAGGCAGGAGTAGGGGTTTTACCTCCTCACGAGGGCCCTGAACCTGGGTAGATCTTGTGTGTGCTTCACCATCTTTGTGTGCGCTCCTTAGCGCGCTAGCCCTCCCCGGTATCACCAGCGTCCATCGGCCCCAACTTAAGCCATCCTATGGCATCTGCCGTGATCACACCACGACATTAAGTCAAAACAGAGTACAACCCAAGGAAAATAGTAGCGTGCACACGTCTGCATGTACAATTTTTTCTTTGAAATGGTTGGCTATTCCTAGCCTCTGCATCGACATATGGGCTGCATATACACTTGTACCCATGACTTTTCTATGCTCCTATTAGTGGACGACCGGTTGTAATCTAAAGGTGTCATGAATTTTACAACAACAATAACATAGCCTTTTCTTTTGGAAAGGCGCATCTTTTCATTGATTAAGAAAGAAAGAAATTTGAGGTTTGTGATATCGAGGTCATTGTTTTGAATGAGGATGATCGTGTCATCAGCATACTGGAGGTGAGTTACTCGCCCTTCAATGAGGTGGGGAACCACTCCATGAATATGACCAGCAGCTCTTACTGAGTCAACCATAGCCACTAGGGCATCTGCCATGAAATTATAAAGAACAGGGGAGCTGGGATCACCTTGCCTAACTCCCCTTTTGTTCCTAAAGAAGGGTCCCACTTCTTCGTTGATGAAGATAGCCGCCTAGCCTTCTGATATCAACTGCATCAACCAATGGATAAAGCAAGATGGAAGCCCTCCTTGGATAGTACTTCCCTAAGGAAATGCCAGCTAACTCTCTCCCAGGCCTTCCCAAAATCGAGCTTAAGAATCACAACCGGTTGTTGCCTTGTTTTTAGTTCATGAATTATCTCATGAAGAGAAAGGGCACCGTCATGAATTAGCCGTCCTTTAAGAAAGGCAGACCGGAACCACCAACGATGAGGTCACGAGATTTACATTAGCCGTCCTTTGAAACTAATGTTATTGACGAAGAACACGTTTAATTAGCATACTATTCTCTTTCTGTGGGAAATCCTGTAGCTTTTTTTATGTAACTAGATTTACATGTTTAATTACGTGCAACACATTTTTATTTGATAAATTGTTAGGGTCGATAACAAGTACCCTGAATAAGAGCATATCGAATAATTAAATATACATATGCTAACATTATGGAATCCACACCATTTTATTTTCAGTGGTGATTACTCTAAACAATGTAGTTTCAATACCAAGTAGAGAGGCTGCACATTTTGTTAAATTGTGACTTTCTGGGCTGTCTTGATCACGCCAAATTAGATTCATTTGTTAGTTTGTATTCTGAAGTCTCTATTAATATACTTACTTAATCATGTCCTAGAAACCGCTATCTAAGTATTTGCTATATTGTATTCTTCATAGATCTTACCATAAAATATATAAACAATATAGATTATGCATTGTAGAAAAAATGGTTCGAGAACTGACTATTATTATTATAAAATAGTTTAATATCTTTCAATGATATACAGTACAAAAGCAAACCAACTAATATTCAGTAATATTGCGAGTTATCTGGCTAAACTATGCAAATAAATAGATAATTATTATTGTAATACCGTAATTTTCTGAAAAATTAGATGCAAAAAGTATAAAGGTTTAATATAAATGGTATTTATTCGATTCGCGCGGAACGCAAATTGGTGTCGTGGAGGTAACGGAAGCAAGAAGAAGCAGAGAAGCTGGAGCCTTTCCCCAAAAAAAGGCTCACCGGATTCCTTTCTCCTCCCCGAGCAATCAGAAGAGCGAAGATGACGAGGGTAGGCTCTCCCGAAGGTGCTCTGACCCTGGGCAACAAGCGCGCCACCGCCGCACCATGACTAGGGAAGGGAAATGAGGTCCTGATCCCCGTCGCCGGCCTGCCCTCCGCCACCTACACCGCACGTGGTTCCTTCGTCGGTTTCATGTGTTTTAATATAATTAGACGATTAAATCATGAAAATAGTTTCTATTGGCATGACAAAATCCCCCTAATTAGGTGATAAAATCGTAAAGGATGAACACAACATTCAATAATCTGAAAACCAATATTAGAAGTATCGGGCACATCACATTGCAAAATATTACATGCTACACAATCAGTCCATCATATATAAAAGTAGCACAATTATTTATACTATTACAATATATCAGTTCTATGATGTGCCATCATAGAACTGACACAGTATGGGGCTTTCCCTACTGTATTTGTGTAAAAAAAAAAAACACTGCATAAAGCACTTACAACCAGAAAACTTAACAATCACATTTGCACCTACTTGTAGACATGAGCCTTGATAGCACCGACGCATTTGTCAACCATTAATCACTCATGTAGTCATGTGGATGTAGAGGTTGTCTTCAGTGTTCTGGCCGTGTGGCCGAACTCGGGCAGCTCCAAGCCAATGTTATGTTGATCGTAACAAGTAGAGGGAGGGCTCGGTGGCAGTGTGGCACCCGGCCAGGACACCTCTTCAAGGTGAGGGCCAAGGCGCTGACGAATGGCTGATGAGGAGCGTGCAGGTATGTCTTCAATCTAGTCGCTCACGAACTGGCGGAATATGGGAAGTGCATGCCGGCATCAGCGCCGCTGACGCCACGAGCTCCTCACCCGGCACGAGCCGGCGGAGCTTGGCGATGGCGGAACTCGGCCACCGCCCTCGCGCGGACGCTCCTCGTCCAGCCGGCCGGCGGAGACGGCGGCATACTGCGGCAGCGTGAGCCGACGTCGTTGTTGTCGGACACTCTGTCCCGCGCGAGCCGGCAGAGCTCGGCGCCGACGGACTTGGTCACCGCCCTCACGCGGACGCTCCTCGTCCCGGCAGGCCGGCTGAGGACGGCGGTGTACTGCGGCAGCGCGTACTGTGTTTGTGGCTCGTGCCGCTGGGGAAGGCCGGACGCGCGGCGCGAAGAGTTTGTTGAGGTCCTGGCCGCAGCGGGACGAGATACAGAGCAGGGGAGTTGCTGCGACCCTTGCGACGGGAGCGCCGGATGCCGAGATGGCCAGAGAACGGACGACGAGGGGAGTCCGGATCTTTCCCCTCTACATTTTAGCAGCCCGTTGAGAAAACCCTCCCGGGCCGCCAGCGCGAGGGCGGCTCCGGAGGCGACCCTCACCACCGAAGAGAAGCGCCGCCCGTCCTCTCCCTCCGGCCGCTGCCGCCAGCGCCGGCGCAGGCGGTGGCGGCCACGCCTGTCCTTCGACGCGGCGGGCGGGGTGGCGCGGCCCATCGTGCTCCCTTCGCGCGGGGGGCCGACTCTAGGCAGCGCAGGTGGAGACCAGGCGGCTGGGCGGCGGCGTCCGCCATGGGCGGCGCTTGCCGGCAAGCTGCAGGGAGGCGGAGGCGCGAGGCCAGGGCAGGCGCGGTCCAGGGGCGGCGGGTTTGCTGCTTCCTGATCGCCGCTCGATCTGGGGGCCTACCGTGGCTCGATTTGAGCCGGAGTTGACCCACTCGTTCTGATCGCCAGGAGCCGGCTGGCGGCGTGGGGGCTGTGGGCTCGGAGCAAGGTGAATAAAGGTGGTGGTCCTAGGGATCCAAATCGCGTGAAGACGAAGATCTGCCTGACGCCGGTACCTTGATCTGGCGAGAGTGTCGAGTTTCGAAAGGCTCCGCCGGTGATCTTTCATGGGATAATTCCTAGGGATTGCTGGAGCGGAGGGATTCGGTGTGAAGCTCTGCTTCTGTGCCATCATGCGCAAATCCATGGTGTAGTCAGATGCGGAGAATGTCATGAAAGCTGAGATTAAAGGACTAGCAAATGGCGATTGGAGGCTCTGCGGCGATGAGGAACTTGCTTGGAGTTGCAGGAGGCGGAGCAGCGGCATGTTAGTGGGGGCAACATCACAGGTGAAGTTCAAAGTCCTACCTTTCAGAGTGAAAATCCAATGCCTGGCCTTAATTGGTTGTGCCTGGCAATGCTCTTGCTGAAGACATTGTTTTGAGAGCGGGGACTATTATCTTCAGGGTGAAAACCCAAGGTCTGGCCTTAATTGGTTGTGCCTGTCACTGTTCTTCTTGAAGGCTTTGCTTTTGAAGATTTGGACATCAGGTGGTGTCTTGGTGGTGGTTGTGCGACTGCTGCAAGGACTGTAACTCTATAGCGGGACTTTCTTTTTATTTCTTTTTCTTATTGTCTTTCGGCTGTGTGCATCCGTAATGGCTTTGGCTATTGCGTTGTTGCAGAGGCTGGGTGTAAATTTATATCTCCGCAATATTAATATACACTCTTTATCTAAAAAAGGGCGGCGGCGTGCCGTCCCCATGGTCGCGAGGACTTGGAAAAGATTTGTGTACAGATAACTTTTTTTTTTAGTACTTGTGTACAGATAACTAGTTGGGTTTAACTGGGACAGATGGTAGCCCATTAGTATGTGCGTTAAAAATGGATACGAAGTGAAAGCCCGATTAAAATGAACGGGCACAGGTGGGTAATTGGTGGGCCGCCTTGAGCTCACCCACCTACAGCCTGAGTGTGGACCTGAGCTCAAGAATCCGGATGATTTGTGTTGGTCGACGAAGTAAATTGAAAACTAGTTATAGTGAATGCTTAAATAGAGCTGAGACAAAACACCCGATTTCTCCTAACTACAGCTCCACTGTGATTCCCTTTGCATTCACCGTGGAACATAGCTAGGGAAGCTGAATGTTTTGTATTTGTACAAGAACGAGTGACGAAGTTGGTTGAGATGTGGCCATCGTTAGGGCTGAGTCAAAGCCGTAATCCCTAGCTGCTACTCCGCTTGTTGCTCATTCTGCTTTCCTTCAGCAGTAGACCTCGCTGTTGTTGACATGGTCGGTTGGTCCTCGTCCTGCCGCACGGCCGAGAGCAAAGATCGATGAAGCATACCCGCACTCCTGCTACTCTCACTCTCCTTCCGTCGCCGCCTCCAGTTCCGCCGTTGCTGCTTCACCAGCAGCAGGAATCTATTCCCCTTGGTGTTGGCTGTGCAGTCCTTCGCGAGCCCCTCGCTGTCGCCGCACCGCCCGATTAGAGGTCCACGCGTGGATGCGTAACCCGGACACCGCGGCGAATGCATCCACGCGCTCCTCGTTGTCGGCGTGTTGAACATCGGCGGTTAGGACGAGGGCGACGGCGGTCAAGGGCCGTGATCCCTCCGTGCACGGCAATGGTGTGGACGTCGCCGCAAGCTTCTTCCGCGTCCGGAGCGTGTGCCGGCGTGGCAGGAGGCTCCGGTGTCGCCCACCTACCTTGCCGTGTGTGCTCCATGTCATCTCCATGTACGGCTCCCACAACCGCGGGGTCCTCAACGAAGAAGGCAGATGCCTCGCCCGCCTGCGACAACAACGAGTACGCACCGGCCACGGCGGCGCCTGCGACAACAACAACGACGGCACGGTCTATTTTTTGAACAAATCTGGCGTCATTATGGCGCCCAGCATTCAGCGTATCTTGTTGAGGCAGTACTAGTCCGCGGTGACTTGCCGTCCCGTCGGCGGCGTCGCCGTGGTCTACCCGGACGGACGGGGTCGTGGCGCGCCACATGGTCGCCGAGCTACCGCGCGCGGAGCCTACCCGTGCACTTGCAGTACTTGATTCACGTCCGTGTCGTACCCGTGCACTTTACATCAGTACTTGATTCCAGCTTGCAGTTCGCCGGCGGTGCGTGGCTGCAGGTGGCGCTCGATCATGCCACCGGACGCGTTGGGTAAATTCAAAGCTATACTGCAGTTCGATTCAGTAAGACCTCAACGGCCTGACTCGAATCTGTCCAGTTTGTTCCAGATTCGAGTCCGGGGACTCGAGTTTGATTGAATGCTAGTATGGTTTTGCCCAAATGGTAGTTAACTGGCCCCGATCCGTCGTGTGTGCCGGGCCTGCTAAGCTAATATCCCTTGACTGTCATAAGCAAAAAGTCATAGTCGATGAAACACTCGACATAGCCAACATGTGCTATTTCATACAGGAATTCCAAATTATATGATACAAATGCAAAGAAAATAACGTGCACAGATGTATGAGTCCATGCCCGACTCTTCGAATCAGACAAGTACTCGGGGGCTACTGACATGGGTATGCCTATCGGGTACCCTACTATGAGGGTACCTGGTGCACGTATCGACTAGGCCCAACTATCAGAGCCTACATGAAGCCCATGAAGGAAGGCCCAAGAAGATGGATTATCCTCCAAGTTTGGCGAAGTCATAGTCGGTTTAGACTTTCCTTGTATGTAAATCGAGTCAGTTATGAACACCCGAGACCCAGCCAACTATTTAAGGACTGGGAGGGCCATCGAACCAGACCACGGAATACCAGAGCCACCAAACCCTTGCGAGATTGACATCTCGCCGGGATCCATTGTAACCACCATATTCGCAAATCAATAACAGACAGGCAGGACGTAGGGGTGTTACCTCCACACGAGGGCCCTGAACCTGGGTAAAATCTTTGCCCTGCTTGTCAGCCGACGATTCTTCCAGCTCTACCACGTTCTCTCCCCCATATTCACAACCCAGGGACCTTAACCATGGGTCTTGATGAGTCTACCCTCGTCAGCTCGCGTTGCCGCCGTCGCGTCCTGGTGGCCAGCACCTCCCTCACCGGCGTCCAACACCGCACTCCCTCTGCCATGCGCGCGACGGAGGCAGGCGAGTTCGACGGAGCGCCGCGCATCGTGCGACCGATGCACGCGCCCTCGGCGAACAAGCCATCCGCGCCGCCATGGCTCCGTCGCTGTGGGCGCCGCCTCTCTCACCAGCGAGGCTGGGGCGGCGGCAGACGATCTGATACAGGAGCGCGAATGGGAGGGGCTGGGAGCGGGGAGAGAAGGGGCCTGCAGGTGGGAGGACGTGCCGGGGCTGAGGGGGGCGAGGCGGTGGTGAAGGGAAGCGCCGACGAGGAGAGGAGAGAAGTGGCGGTGGCGGCATGGATTTGAGTCTGGAGCGAGCGAGAGAGAATGAGAAGGGATTCATCCCTAATTGTGACCGGCCCAGGTGGGCCGTGTCGGGTGACAAAACGGGCTGCAGTCCAAGATTTCCTATTAATGCAAACTACTCCGATTTCCCTCCAAAACCACGATGAGACCTTGGAAACGCCCTGGGATGTTCTCAAAAAAAAAAAGGAAACGCCCTGGGAAAAAACCTAAATAATTCTCTTATGACCGGTAAAATATTTTCCACCTCCAGTTATTAAAGACCAAAGGACAAATACGATGAGGAGGCCAGTGAGGGGGCTGCGCTACACGGGGTTGGGGGCGCCCGATGTGGACCTCTCGTGAGCCGCACAAGGTCAAATACATGGCGAGGACCGAGCTTGGAGATGAAAGGAGACATGAGCTCGACGACGAGTGTGCTTGCTAGATGGAGGAGTGGAGAGAGGAGGCTAAGGGAATTCAGGATCTGGTATTGCCGGAGGATGAGGTGGCCGTAGCAAGGAGATCCACCACCCTGTGATCCTGCTCAAAAGCTATTTGCCATGAATGATGAAGTAGTGGGCATTTTGCCTTTTTGCCTGACGGGCGGGCATCTCTTGTTATGCAAGCGGCATATCGACGATGCATTCGACTGGAGCTAGGTCCGTCTCAATGTCTCATGCAGGGTTTTTTTTCTCGGATGTGTCACTGACGCGTGCATGTTTCATCCTCTCGCCTCCGTCACTCATAGTTGATGTCCCTCTCTATCATTTGTAGGCCTTGTTGGCTGACTCGTTGTGTAGCTGTCGAGGCTAGTGCGACCATGTTTAGCTGTTGACTGTGTCGGGCACACGACGGAAGAACCCTAGTTTAGTTATTGCCTACCGATCGATCCGACTGAGGACATATGGGGGTGCATGACCGCTCTGTCCCGTGCCATGGTTATCTCTACTACTATTAAATAAGCAAACATATTCATCCCTATGGTCACCCCACCTAGCGTACACACAGCCACGCAAAGCAATTGAAGCCGTACGATTAGGCCCAGTAATTCGGATCTGGCCGTGAAGATAACAACTAAACCTAACCATGTGTACGTTTAGCAATTTGAGGGGCAGATGAAAACTCTGCCGCGGACGAAACGTACGCCCGTAGCGTCCCCCTCACGAGTAAAAATAGGAAAAAGTTACGGCCGCTACTACGGAGGACCTGACGCCGCCTCTGCCTCCTCTCCTACTCGCGAAGCAGATCAAACACCGCAGTTCCGCTCCTTCCGACCCCCCATCCATTGCGAGATCCGCCACACCACTCCTCATGCGGACACATTGGCCTGGAATCGATGCCGCTACCGCCCGATTTCTCGCGCTCTGGTATGCTGCCGCCGCGCTTGTACGGCTAGAGGCTACTCGCGATCTGGATGGAGCCCTTACTCGCGATCTGGATGGAGCCCTTTGCCTCGCACCATCGCTGCTTGCCAATGGAGGCCGCCGCCGTGGCCTATCATAGTAGCCGCGTCCGGATGGAGAGCCGCCGCCGAGGCATGCTGTCGTAGCCGCGTCCTGATCGAGAGCCGCCTACATCTTTGTTGCTTGGGCATTTGCGCAGGTACACCCATTCTCATAGCTCGGGCCTCCCAGTGTAAATTGATTCCAGAACTAGGCATTCTGCTCTCTTGTACAGTATTTGTCTGGAGTAGCTCTTGGGATGTGTCATTCTGACAAAGAGAATAAGCAATTACAAGATGCCATGTCAAATTGTGATTGAAACTAACCATTAGCAAGTTACAGTTTTATGCTTAATGGCTTGATGCAGGGCTGCCTATAAAAATGTCAGGATTTTAATAATTGGTTTTAACAACCATTGTACTACTCCCGCCACACCCCTCTTCAAGGCAATGACGCTGACACAGTGCCACCTACACAATCCTCACCGGGGCGAGTTTGGAGCAGCTTTCGGTGCAACAAGCAGCGCTCCTCATAACCTCATTGCGATGTGCCCGCTGCTGTCAGGCGACGTGACGACCGCCATCCACAACGCAATGCCCTTCAAGTACTTTTACCTCCTCCCCAGTCCTCCTCTACGATAAGATATGTCTGTCAGATTGTTGTGCAATATTCTCATATTGGACCTTGGTATTGACAAGCTGCAGTTGTATATATGTATTTGAGTATTTCATTTTGACCAGCATTTTTTCAGGAGCGGTCACCACCACCCTCTCGGCTCCCATTGACGGTGCAGCACCTCACTCCAGCTCGATGCAGACGCAGTTGAGGTATGCGCGCAACGTAGACATGCCGACAGGGCGGCCTGCATGCCGTCGCCGCTTGTCACATCCTCTTCCCAGTGGCACATCCCGCAAGGCCGGAACCCCGAGTTACCATGGCCACATATATATACCATCCGGCGTCTCAACCAATGCAAGGGGCTGGCTAACGAGGCTTCAGTTTAACACTGTAACTTCGCAACCCGGGTGACGAGGGCTATACAGAGGTACATTCGTGCATTATGAACTTGAAGATAATATGTTAAGCTGTTACAATGAGATGTGAGTACGTGATATGATCATATTTCAGAGAATTAGTGAGCCGTGAAGTTAGTGATAAATTGGTGTTTCGACGTGCAGTATGATTGTTTCAGAAGTACAAGTGAATGGAAGGCTGGAGGAGGATTTAGAAATGGCAAAGGTGTCGACTAGTACATGCGGTAAGAGGTTAGCATTCTTCTGTGTGTTTCCATGTGTGATTCTATCATACTGTATTATTGAAACGGAGCAATTGGCATAAAACAAATCAATGCTTTGATATAACTCAGTACTGATCTCACGGTGCAAGGCTGTACAATCAAAACAGTTCTCACAATTGCAGGTCCCAAGGTGTTCTCGGACGCGGCGTGGAAAACAGGAAAAACTCCAGGAACAACGAGAACAGAAGTTACGGGCATTGGTGTCTACTGTCAGTTTCAGCAGGAACAACACAACACACATATACTCATTCAGGCTTCATCACAAGCAGTCCACTCTCCTTTGAAAGCAGAGGCATCTGCCCTTCTTTTGGCAGTAAGAGTGGTAGATCTTTTTAAACTGCATCAGGTGACTTTCTTAACGGACAATCTGTCCCTTGCCAAATCAGTGGCTGCTGGCGCCACTTCAAACCCATAGGTACTTTGGGAGATCAGACAGCAGGTTGCTCAGTTCAAGCAGGATACCCACCATCTTTCACCCAAGGTGTACCATATAGGTAGAGACCTTAATGGTGTGGCGCATAATTCTGCACAACAGGCTGTTAGACAAAACACGTCTAAGCCTATTTTTAGCTGTAGTAATTCAGCTCATGTAAATAGGCTCTGCTCGACAGCTTTATGTCTGAAAAACTTAGAATTTCAGGGCATTGTACTCCATGCTGTAATTTGTTAGTGAGCTGAATAAAAGTTGGAGCCTTTGGTGCCTCTCCTTGTTCAAAAAAAAAAAAAAAACTCAGTACTGCATTATCGTCTCTAATGTCTATGCCTAGATGGCATTTATAAGATGTACGAAGATGCAACATTGACAATAAAATGGCAAAATAAATCTTTCATTTTGTTTGTTTGGATCTGGAGATCTATGACAATGTACCAAGTTTATAAGATGTACTGAATTAACCAATGTACCAAGTTTAGAAATAGCCAGGTGTCTCTAATAAGCCAACACAGTACCAAATTTAGATGTTTAATAGTTTCCTCAATTTCAGTCTGGTGACGATGCAGATAATGACAGATCCAATAAGGTATCTTCGCAGAGGGTATATAAGGAGTTCAACAATAAGGATATATGCGCGGATATTCACAACGGGTAGTAGGTGCAGATGCACCTACTACCCAAAAACATTTTTCAAAATGTCAAAAAATTCAAAATAAAAATTTCGCATGTAGTTCAAGACGTATTATGTTAGCACGAAAAGTTACGGGAAGAATTTTTTTTTTGCAACCTGTGCAAAAAAAAGGCAAATTCGGACGAACGAAAATGTCTTTATACGTGTCAGATTTTTGTCTTTTTTGTACAGCTCACACAAATATTTTTTCACCATGCCATTTTTTGTGCTAACACATAATGTTCTAATGTACATCCGGATTTTTTTCTGGATTTTTTTTGACATTTTGAAAAAAAACTAATATTTTTTTACATAATGGGTGCATGTAGACCCTAGAGCCAAATCGCCGCACATGTATGCGGCCCGTACTTGTTTATCTCGGTTTCCCTCAAACACTCATTGTTTTACGGTGTTGTCTTAAACTCGACGATTTATAGCCATACTATTGACATGCTTCTAGGAAATTTTGTTTTCGTAAGTTGTGTTAATTTTATATTGAGCATGACGACTTATAACCCAAAATAGAAGGTGAGAACCCGGGCATGTTAGTGATAAGCTTTGCAGTTGATGCGATGAGCACTGTCCACGACAGTTCATTGGTAGTTTTTAATTTGTTTTTCAGGTTTTCTCTGAAGTCTGAATTATGTGCAAATGTATAAATCAATGAGAGGTGCCAAGATACGTTCTAATTATGTGTAGATATGCGTTCTCTCTCTGCTTCATAACATATTTCTTTTTTCATTTTGTTTGGCTGAGCGACAAATTTGAAAGTTGTCATCTGCTAAAATGGTCTATTCATTGCTACATGATGTGAAGGGAGATATCCTAATGTCATATGAAGAAGAAGGTTAAAAAGTTCGAGATGGAAGCTGTCGTGCACACTGGGGGAGGGAAGCATGTGTGAAATGTGGCTATTTATGAATTCTAAAGATGGGTTCCATAATAGCACTTTGCACGCGACGAATGCTTTTGTGAATGATTTAAAATTGGTTCAATAAAACATTGTATATACACGTATATTTTGGTGCATTTTGTGGAGACGTGCACGTGACGTGCACGCTAACTACTAGTACATACATAATGGCTAATAGGTTGATCGCCGCCGTCTCAACTACTAGTACATCTGATCTAGCTACGTGCAACTCACATCACATGCATGCGTGTCTCAATTTTGATTTTGGGTACACGCGCGGGAAACCCGCCTCCCGCGGATCGCCCAACAGGCGACGATCTGAGCCGTCCGCACCCACATCGATCCAACGCCCCAAAACGCACCTCACCTACCCTAAACAACAAACGCCACCGCCTCTCATCCAGTTTCTCCGCCGCCGCCGCCGCCTCCCCCAAACCCTTCCCATACCAATGGCAGCTTCCTCGCTCGATCTGGGCTCGTTCGCCGGCGCCGGCGTGCGTCGTTGTCCCGTCTCGAACGCGTCGCCGGGAAATCTCTGGAGTCTCGTCGTCCTCCGGCGGCGCAGCCGCGTGCCGACGTCGCTGGCGCCCGCGACGGCGGAGAGGAGACGCAGGTGATGAACGTGCACTGGCTGTTCCACTGCGTCACCTCCTCGGCGTTGCCCACACCGCCACCGGCCCGCTTGCCGTGCAGGTGAGGACACCCCGTTCCCGTTCCCGTCACCTGCCAAGAGCTGGGGCTCCGATTTGGGGAATTTCTCTCCCTGCCCTGTCTGCTACTAGGGCATCTCCATATGTACCAGAGAGAGATCTGTAGCGAATTTTAGGTCTTTCGGTGTTCCTCTTCTTCTGCATCTGAAATCCAGAGAGCTACGTAAATGCCTCTAAATGATTCGTCATGTGCAAAACTACCTCGAGCTGGTCACCGTATTGACTATTCCTAAACATTTCGTTTCCATTGCCGATTTTAGTTCAGCTTTGTGGAAAATTTTGCAGCCATCGTGCTGAGTTTAATTTAGGCATGTAAGAAAACTCACAACTTTAAATAGTACAATCTAGGCATGTAACAAGTCTGCCCTTATACAATAGTAATATGAGTAAAATTTCCTAGTACCATTTTGTTCAGCATAGCATTTGCTCTTCTTTTTACACTACTTGGTTGCCTCTCTCTTGTACACTAGGCATCCTGCTGCTGTCTTGTCGCCCCAGAGAGACGACCTTGAGCACCAGGCCCTGCTTGTTTGGTGATACAATTCTAGACTAGTGTTCCTAGTTTTCCACGAACTTAGCCCAAGTTTAAAAAAACAACAACTTGCGAGTAATCTTGCACATGTAATTAATATCTTTCTTGCACTTTTGAAAACCATGTGCTATAATCCTCAGCTATTTGAGTTCCTGTTTTGCAACAAAAATACCTAACCAGTTGTTCCACTATAGGTCACATGCGCACGTGAAGACCTTGCCTTAAAAAATGGTCTGATGGATGATGATGGTATGTGGTGCTACTACATCTTATATTAACCCTGATTCTGCTATGCACAACACAATCAAGATAGAGTCCAAAAATGGTAGTAATGTACTTGCTGTCCCTGAGTATAATTTTTATTGTCGCCGTCACCCACCGGTTGGGCTATATACTTAATCCAACCCTTCTGATTCCTCTGGTTGAAAGCTAAACTTGGTGTATGCTACTTGCGGATACTTGTTCTCCCTCTAGTCTAGACTTTGAAGGCGACTCACTACGTAGTCTAGAATTTGATGGTTTAAACCGCTGATTTGATATTCCTGCCGTAAGGCGATGGATGAATAGGTTATGCATTTAGTATTATCTTAGGATGCAGCATGCATCGGTAGACTGTTGGATGCATGGTTGCTTACTAGCCCAAATTCATTCTTCTGGCATGCACGAGAGGAATGCCAAATAGTCTCGCTTTTGCTGATGCTTTTGTTGCTTTAATTGCTCGCAGGGAGAGTGCTCTGTTCGCCTTTGTTCTAGGCACTTATTGGGGCAAGGGGTTGTTTGGTCGCTCCAGCTATAAGATGAAAGGAAGACTTGTTTAATGGCTAGGTAATGTGGTGCTCTTTTTTTTTATTCTGGCTGCTTGCGTCTCTTATGAGGAAGATATTATGGTAGCGTATTCATCTCTAGTCTTGCTATGGCTACTCAATTCGTTTCAATTGCTGATTTGAGTTCAATTTTGTGGATTACATGTTTAAGAGTTTTATATGAATCTGATGATACCTATTTTGTTCCAATCGGTAAATGCTAGTAGTCTGTTTACTATTTTTTATTCTAATAATATGTTCTTGATGGTTCTGTAGGCCAGGTGGGGTGCGTCCATGTCTTGCAAGTACCTTGCACCCAAGGTTCACCGCCTTGACCTTGATGCCGCCGTTCAGGAGCTCATCAAAGTTGCTGTCTACTGGGAGGTTCACAGAGCTGGTTCTGCCATTGAGAGGTACAAATCCCTCATGTCAAGTTGTTTTTTTGTGAGTTCCAAGTCTTCTTCTGGCAAAACACCTGAGATGCAACCTGGGAGTCATCTTGTTGATTCACCATGTATAAGTAGTATTACATCAGCTCATTTCACTGTCTACTAGCTGGTTGTACCTGGCTGTTATAATTGACTGTTGGAGTAGTGTCAGCCATCTGGTTGGGAACTAGAACAGACTGTAGTGTATAAAGGTTGAACTTGACTTTGCATTTTGGGCAGTGGCGTATGAAAGGTTGCGTTTGACTTTGTTTCTCCTGTTAGGAGGAACGAGTGCACCTTATACATAAGCATCTTGCAAGCATTAATTAACTGGAATCCCTAATTTGTCATACTGTTCTTCTTGATTAAAATAGTCGCATGGTAATACAATATAAATGGCGAATTATCTTTCTTAAGTTAATTAATTAATTTATTTCATTGTTTGTCTTTGACTAATTTAAAGGGTAATTATTAAATTTTCTGCCATGTGAAATACATGTGGAATTTGAACTATGAGGGCACAGTTGACCCTTGGTTAGCAGCTGTGTTTGTTTCTTTACTTCCTTCACGTCTCTTATTCACCTGACAATATTTTATCTGTCCTCATATCTTTTCTAAACTTGGTAAAATAGTGCATGTTCATATATGGTTGATGGTGTATCATATGACCCAATTTTGTAATTTCAGTCTACGTCTCTGTTAGTACATATGCAGATCCATTTTATTGTCTACAGTTTGATCTACTATTGATATTGGAGAGTGATGGCTTCAGTTTGCCTGATTTTTGATTTTTTCATGTGAAACAGAACAGAAGTGAACAACAACGGCAGTACTTCCGGACACATTGCAATACAAGCCTAGACCGATGTCACGAGTTTGCAGCATGGCAACCGGCTGGACCACGCAGAGCGGATGTAGCCGTCCAACAAGTTGCGAATCTGGGACCCTCATCGATGCCGGCGCCTGCACCATGGCAAGCGCATCCGGGCGCCTCTTGGCTCCAGCTCCGGCCTGTCCTTCTCGTTCCCGTAGCTCGGCGACGGGTGGCGACTACCACCATGTGCCCTAATCTCGAGCCTCCTCGCCACCTGGACCAATAGCCGACAGGCCCCATCCTAGCTGACGACCCGAGATTGTTGCTACAGTTGCTCTGGCTGTGCCATTGAGTGGTATAAATCCCTCTATGTCAAATGTCCTTTTATGTGTTCCAACTCTTGTTTTGGCAAAGCAGTAAGCACATAATGAATCATATCCTAATGGAGTACTACTGGAGCCACAAGTGTTTTGTTTGGAGTAGTTGATGCAACATGGGCGTTGTCTTGTTGATTCATTATGTTCAAGTAGTACTACGGCAGCCTGATTTCACTATCTACTAGCTCTGGATGATGCTCCTACTGTATCATGCTTTGTCAATTGTCCTTGTCCATACATTAGATAACAGTGCACTTAGTTATGACCATTTCAATGTTCTGTGGGTAATTATGGCTGTAAATACAATATTTGTCAGTCTTTCTTTTAAGAAATATTTGTCATGTTGCATGTGTAAATCTCACTACCTGTTCCAAGTGGTTCTCTATTTGATTAATATTCAGTTGTTGCAGCACTGAACTACCGAGAGCTATTCAATTTTCAAAGTTCAAAGTATCACTTTTAAAACCAACGAAATCAACAACCCAAAACAGAGTTTCAGTTAGTTCTCATGCAAACCCTTATCTGTTTGACTCCACTCAGTTTGCTATTTCCGTTATTGTGTTTCAGATTTCTGTTATGAGTATCAGTATCCAAAAACCAGTGAATTAATCTCAAAGTTGTGTGTCTGGCGAAAGCAATTTTAAATGTGTGACTGCTGTTGTGAATTGTTTCTTTCAGGTTAGTTCATTAGGCGTTGATGACCTCCTCAACTTGGATGAAGAACAAGTTCTTATTGACGGCCCAAGGTTGCTGCTACAGCTGCTCTGGTTCTGCCATTGATAGGTATAAAACTATAAAACCTCATGTCAAGTGTTTTTCTATGCGTTCCAATTCTTGCTTTGGCAAAGCACTAATGGATCCTATGTTGATGGAGTACTACATCAGCCACAAACCTTGGTTTCACCATGTATTGTTTGGTGTAGTTGATGCCGTCGTCTTGCTGACTTCAGCAATAGTTTAACTAGTACAAGTTGTACAACAGCTGGGTTCAGTATATGCTCCTCCCTGTTCTACTATCCTTCGTCTATTGTCCTTGTCCATTCTAATAGATAAAAATGCACTAAGTTATGACTATTTTCAGTTTTTACTTATGAATAACATGTTAAATAAGTAAGTAAATAAATAAATATATTCGGGTGTTTTTGATTATAGAAACTGAATTGGCATGCTATCCTGTTTGAGGTATAACAAGTCTGGAACATTAAGATGGTGCTCATTATTTTGAATTGCAGTAGTACAATGCTGATGATAAGTTTTGAACGGTTTCAGTGTTACTAATTAAGCAAATTAATGACATTCAGATCGTGCTATCTAATAACTTGTGATAGCTATTTGGGTTCTAGATCTTTTTACTGCTCGCTAGACTGTCGCCACTACTGTCTTCCTATGTTCCATGGTTAGCTTGGAGTAGTGAGTAAACCATATCCAACAACAGGAGAACTTAACTAGATCTGTGCTCAGCAGCCTTATACACAAAGAGCACACATGTGGGGTCCTGGCGTGCCGCAACCAAGCCGGTGGCTGCCCGGGATAGCGCCACCCACCAACTTCTCCACGTGCCGAGGAGGTCTGCAGCCGCACCACACCCAAATGCCGCCGCCCTGGCATCCTCTTTCCCGCCGGCATCGCCCCCACATGAACAGACTACCAACATCATCAAGTAGAGGCCGACACAAATAGGTAAATATAATTCAGAGATTTCCCGTTTGAATGCAAAAATAAATATCAATCATCATCAGCACATGAACTTTCTGTTGCATGAACCATGAGTGCTATCTGGACCAGGGTCTCCAGTTTTTCTCTCATAGGCATGTATGTATTTATGTATGTACAATTGCTTCTTATCTGTGTGGTGTTCAGCTTTGTGGAAAATATTGCAGCCTCGTGCTGAGTTAATTTAGGCATGTAAGAAAACTCACAACTTCAATTACAATCTTGGCATGCAAGAAGTCTGCCCTTGCAATAGTAATAACAGTAAAATTTCCTAGGACCATTTTGTTCAGCATTTACTCCTCCTTTTACACTACTAGGTTGCCACTTTTGTACAGTAGGCATGCTGCTGCTGCTGTCTTATCGCCCTGAGAGACGACCTTGAGCACCAGGCCCTGCTGGTTTGGTGCTACAATTCTTGCCTAGTGTTGCTAGTTGTCCTGGTACTTAGCCCAAGTTAAAAAAACATCAACTTGAGAGTGATCTTGCACTTGTATATAAATATCTATCTTGCACTTTTGAAAACCATCTGCTGTAAACCTCGGCTATTTGAGTTTATGTTTTGCACAAATATACCTAACAAGATGTTCCACTATAGGTCATACTCCCTCCGTTCTAAAATAGATGACTTCCATTTGTCAAGATACGGATGTATCTAGACTTCTTACACATTTAGATACATCCGCATGTAGACAAATGGAAGTCATCTAATTTAGAACGGAGGGAGTATGTGATAAGGTTGGATTTTCAGTACGTGATGCCTTCAAAGATGGTATGATGGATGACGATGATCTGGTCTGTGATGCTACTACATCTTATATTAACCCTGATTCTTCTATGCACAAAACTGGAAAGATAAAGTCCAAAATTGGTAGTAATGTGGAGGTTATGCCGAACGGGTATACCTGCCACGGTGGATAAAGCCAGGCCCACCGAGGAGGCCCATCAGCTAAAGCCGGAGGGCTTAGTGGGGATGGCCTCATGGGCTTAGGCGCAAGAACAAGCCTGGCCGGCTTAGTGAAGTCCAAGACGAAGGCCTGCCGTGTTCGCCTTAGGGAGCAAGTTAGGGTTTGTTACCGTGTTAGTCTAGGACTCATGATCTAGGTCGGTTAAGGCTTTCCTTGTAGGGGAAGGCTTGGCGCCTTTATAAGCCAGCCTTCCAGCAGCCTTAGGGCACGCATACAATCTCATTGTAACCTGTACACATATTCTCCTTGAGTGAATTATAGCAGCACGTAGGATCTCCCACCGTCGTGAGATCCGAAGCTGGGTAAGATCGTGTGTGCAATCCCGTCACTGGAACCCTCTACGTTCTTCCCCACCTCCTCTACGGTACGTATGAATCCATAGTAGTTCCGCGTTACCAATACCTCGACAGTTGGCGCCCACCGTGGGGCCCAAGGCGTCGGGAGTTTTGTTTCAGGCGGGAGCATTGGGCGAGATCGGCAAGACTATGGCGGTTGGTCGCGCCCGCATCATCAACAACTTTGGGTGCATCGAAGACGACGGTCCTACGTCCCAGCAAACGACGCACTGGTGTCAAGCTTCGTCGTCCCCTTCGGCACCATCAACATCTTCATGGGTTTTACGGCTGAGGCGTATGGATTCCCCAGGGGATCCGCCGCCTTTTGGCCCACCCACCACCCCATCGATTATGCAATCGAGCAACAACACAGATCGGATCAGGCCTTTGTCTATCGCGATCTGAGTGACTCTGATACCCAAAGCGATTCTGACTCCAGCTCTTATGAGCTTATGGAGCCCGCCTCTCGCTTTGTCGGTGTCATTGACGCATCTGGCCCTAAGCCGGCCGAATCTGACCCTGAGTCAATATTACCTGCCTTACAGACAGGAGCAGACTCAGAAGCCGGATCTGATGGCACCGCTCCAATGGCGGAAGATTCAGATCTCGATGAGCATAAGGAGGAAGACTTTGCAGCACAGGTTGCCGCGCGAGGCTATGGCTCATCCGATCCAAACGAAGTCTTAATGACTTTCCCGGCACAGATAGCTATGGAGGATGGTGGGCCGCGGCTAAGCCAGACGAGGCTGAAGTTTCCTCTAGCATCAAACACATTGGTGACAAGGCGGAAAAGCCAGAGGATGTGCTGGACCCTAAAGGCCTCCCCGGCTACGCCTATTGAAGAAGACCTGGAGCGGTCAAAGGAGGAACACATGCGCGCATTGGAGCTCTCAAAACACCTTTGGGACCAAATCCAACCGCGGTTGAACTTGAGGAAAGACGGAAAGCGCTCCTGGCTGAGACTGAAGTCAACATCAAGTATAAGTTGTCCCTCCTGAACAAGGAAAAAGAGTTAATCCTAGTTGGAAAGGCTCTAGAAGAGGAAGAGTACCAGCGTGAGCGCGATGTTGAGAAATTCCGCAAAATACGAAGTATACGTGACCCTCTTCTGCATCGGGATCTGCAGGGAAACTTCGAGAAGACTTCTGCCCAAAAGCCTTTAAAGCCTTGGCAGAAATACTCTTTCAGAGTTAACCCTGATGGAGTCATATTCTTCTCCACCCCGGCCAAAAACCTAGAGGCGGCCAGGGAAATCATGGGAGACGAAGCAGTCCCAATTGAAGAGCGCCACCATTATTCTAAAATGCTCATCGAAAAGGCGGTAGAGCAGCAGGCTAAGGCGGACTCAAACTCAAAACTGGCGGACGACACGCGTCGCAAGCGTCTTTGCAAGACGCCGTTGCCGGCGGTGGGATCCAGAGGAACCAGCTGGTTCCAGTAGCCATGGCAATAAGGGTAAGGAACCCAGGAAGGACAAAGTTCCTGACAAGCACAGGGATGAGTCAAAGACTGGGTCCAATCGCCATAGTGACAAAGGCAAGGACGACCACCGGCAAAAGGATAACACACGCCATAAGAAGAATGATCCGCCTCGCCGTGAAAGAGATCAAGACAAGGGGAAGGACGCACGGCGTGGGAGTGACCGGCTTAACATGCCACCTCCGCCCGCAGCACGGGCAAGAGACGAAGGAAATAGGGGCAACAGAGATCCGCCTCAAAGGCGATCTCGCTCCCGCTCCCCTCATCGCCAAAGCCGTCAGGAGGAGCCAAGGCGTAGCCAATCCAACAAAGGGCCAGCCAGGGAAAACACTCATATCTCAGACGCCCGCATCCGTCTCGATGAGATTAAAGCGGCCAAAGAGGAGTCTTACCTGGGCCCTGTGTGCTTTGGACCGGCGATTCGCAAGGTGCAACTCCCATCCTCGCTAGGCAATGTCAAGAAAATTGTGGACAAGTACAATGGCATTGACAAACCGGACATATGGCTGCCTGATTACATCCACGCCGTTGGTATTAATGACGGTGATTACAATGCAGCTGTACGTTTTCTTCCACTCATGTTGGAGGGAACGGCCCGGTTGTGGATCGACACTTTGCCAGAAAAGAGTATCCACAATTGGCAAGACATGCAGAAAACATTCATGCAACACTTCTCATGCACATACAAACGTCCAAAGGCTTACTCAGATCTACTAAAGTGCGCTCAAGTGGAGGGGGAGTCAAGCAGAGCTTTCATAGCTCGATGGACAGAGACAAAGAATGCATGTGAAGACGTTTCTGAGATCCAGGCCATACATGCTTTTATGAACAGCCTGAAGAAAGGCAACATGATGAGATATATGTTAGCCAGCCAAAACATCAAACACCTCGGCGAGCTCTTAGACAGCGCGAACAATTACGCTGCAGCAGAAGACGACGCTCGAGCTGACGACGGCGATCTGCGCATGGACATAGCTGTTAACCCGGAAAAGCGAAACAACAATCAAAGCCGGAAAAAGAAGGAAGCCAACGATGCGCCAGGACCATCAAAGGAGGTAGCCTTTGCCAATAAGAAGGGTGGCCAGAGCGGGGCTAGCAGATGGCAGAAGAAGGCGATGACAGTCAAGGGTCAAGACCCATTAAAATCACCTATGACGACATCAAAGATGAACCTTGTGCCCATCATAGCAAGCTTGGCAAATGCACCCATACCAACAGGCAGTGCCGCCTTAACGATGATATCAAGAAGGATCCGACGCTGGCTTCAAGGCAAAACAGTTCAAGCGCAAGAACCGTAAAGACAAGAAAGAGCAGAAGGACAACGAGGAAAGTGCTTCGGAGCCGGAAGATCAGGAGCCAAAGCACAAGAGGAGCAACAAGTTTCCAAGGGTCGAAACAAGCCTTGTTACTTTCCTTGCCACTCCTTCGGCCAAAAAGGAAAAGGCAGCCTGGAGGGAACTCAATGCCACTATGCCAGCGGTTCCCCAGTATCTCAACTGGTCCGAGCACCCCATTACATGGGACCGCAACGATCATCCTGATCATATTCCACAGAACCCAGGGAATTACGCGCTCGTTGTAAACCCAATTGTGCAGCAATGCAGGCTTTCTAAGGTGCTTATGGATGGAGGGAGTAGCATCAACATCCTCTATCTTGAAACCTTAAAGCGCATGCGCCTTTCTGAGACACAGCTAAAACATAGCACAGTCAAGTTTCACGGCATAGTGCCAGGCAGGCAGGCCAGTTCTATGGGAACAATCGTCTTAGACGTCACCTTCGGTGACGAAACAAACTATAGGACTGAGGAAGTTGCCTTTGAGGTGGTGGAATTCAAAAGTGCGTATCACGCAATCTTTGGCCGCCCAGCCTTTGCCAAATTCATGGCACGCCCGTGTTACATCTACAGCAAGCTCAAAATACCTGGACCAAACGGCGTCATCACGGTCAATGGCGACTTCAAGAAGGCGAAGGAATGCGAAGCAGGAAACGCCGTCTTAGCAGAAGCAGTCATCAGCAAGGAAGAGCTGGAGCAGTACAAGAAAGAAGTTAACACCAATGAAATGCCGGATGGTAAGAAGCCTCCTTGCGCCTCGGATGTCACTTTCAAGGCCAGCTCAAACTCGAAGAAGATCGTGCTGGACAACGCCGATGCAAGCAAGACGACGAACATAGGCGCGGACCTCAGTGACGCATAGGAAGGCGCGCTCGTCAAGTTCCTCCGTGAGCAACGGGATATTTTTGCATGGTCACCATCAGACATGCCAGGAGTACCCCGGGAACTTGCCGAGCACAGCCTTAATGTCGCCAAAGGTGCCAAGCCAGTAAAACAAGGTCTTCGTCGCTTCGGTCCAGAGAAGAAGAAAGCAATAGGAAAAGAGGTAGCTCGGCTTAGTGCCGCTAATTTCATTAGAGAGGTTATCCACACAGATTGGCTAGCAAATCCTGTATTAGTACCTAAGAAGGACGTGAAAGACTTGCGCATGTGCATAGATTTCACCGGCTTAAACAAAGCCTGTCCTAAAGACCCCTTCGCATTGCCGCGAATTGATCAGGTCGTAGATGCTGTATCAGGTTCTGAATTACTATGCTTTTTGGACGCTTACTCTGGCTACCACCAAATTAAGATGAAGGAGTCTGACCAAATTAAGACTTCCTTCATCACACCTTTCGGAACGTTTTGCTACATAACTATGCCTTTCGGGCTTAAAAACGCTGGCTCAACGTACCAACGGTGCATACAACGTTGCCTACACGATCAAATAGGCCGCAATGTTCACGCTTATGTCGATGACATTGCCGTTATGTCGCGAAAACGCGGCGATCTCATCGTTGACCTTCAAGAAACCTTTGATAACTTAAGAAAATATAACATGAAGCTAAATCCGGGAAAATGCTTTTTTGGCGTCCCAGCAGGAAAACTTTTAGGCTTCATTGTTTCAGAAAGAGGTCTTGAGGTTAACCCAGAAAAGATTCGAGCTATCATGGACATCAAAAAGCCTACTTGTCTTAAAGATGTCCAAAGGCTCACAGGATCTGCAGCAGCTGTAAGCCGATTTATTAGTAGGCTTGGGGATAAAGCTTTACCCCTATACAGGTTGTTGAAGAAAACTAAGACGTTCGTCTGGACTGAAGAGGCAGATGCAGCCTTAGCACAGTTAAAAGACGCCTTAGTTTCAGCACCAATATTAGCGTCTCCTCTACCACAAGAGCCGATGCTACTTTACATGGCGGCTACCAACCTAGTTATTAGTGCAGTGGTTGTTGTTGAACGAAAGGGAAGGAAAGGAGCTACCGGAACAAAGGCCGGTATATTATATCAGCGAAGTCTTCTCCGAATCCAAACAACGATACCCTCACTATCAGAAGCTGGCTTATGGAGTTTTCTTCGCAGCCAGAAAATTACGCCATTATTTCCAAGAGCACCCAATCACGGTAGTCAGTAAGGCGCCATTGGGTGACATTATAAACAACACGATGCCACTGGACGTGTGGCTAAGTGGGGAATTGAATTGGCAGCCTTCGATATCCAGTACAAGCCACGTACAGCCATCAAATCCCAGTCTTAGCTGATTTCATCGCAGACTGGACGAAGCAATGGATGAACTTCCCCTCCCTGACGAAGAATATTGGGTTATGCACTTTGACGGCTCCAAAATGTTGCAGGGATCGGGAGCTGGCGTGGTACTGAAGAACCCTAAAGGAGACAAGATGTGCTATGTCTTGCAGATACACTTCAATGCCACTAATAATGTTGCAGAATACGAGGCTCTGTTGCATGGATTGCACGTCGCAAAGGATTTGGGCATTAGCCGTCTTTTGTGCTATGGCGATTCAGACCTCGTTGTTCAACATTAGAAGGGGCATGGGACGCGAAGAGCCCTACAATGGCTGAATACCGACGCACGGTAGACGAGTTTGGTCGGTGTTTTATCGGCTTAGAAGTCAAGCATATCAAAAGGGAGGAAAATGAAGCAGCGGACGCCTTAGCCAGAATGGGCTCGAAAAGATCGAAGGTGCCCTCCGATATATTTTTGGAGCACCTGTACGTGCCGTCTATTAAAGGCGGAGATGAGGATGACCCCATGGCTTCGCAGTCTGTTTCCGTCATGCTGGTGAAGCCAGATTGGACACAGCCCTACATAAATTTCCTCCTTAACAAGGAAGAGCCAGAGGATGAAGTATTAAGGCGGCAAGTTGTGCGCAGAGCTAAGGCATACACAATAATAAATGGAGAGCTATACAAGCGGAGTACCACAGGTGTATATCAACGATGCGTTTCGCCGGAAGAAGGACAGGAGATACTAGAAGAGATCCATGGTGGATGTTGCGGTCATCATGCCTCTGCCCGAGCAATTGTCGCCAAAGCTTTTAGACATGGATTCTACTGGCTCACAGCAAAGCAAGACGCAGAAGAACTCGTCAAGAAATGCGTTGGATGCCAAAAGTATGCAAGACAGCCAAAGATGCCAGCCCAGGATTGCGCACCATTCCAATCACGTGGCCATTTGCGGTCTGGGGACTGGACATGGTAGGTCCATTCAGGACTGCGCGAGGCGGCGTCAAACATCTCTTAGTTGCGGTGGATAAATACACCAAGTGGGTTGAAGCTAAGCCCATAAAAAAGCTTGATGGGGCAACAGCCAAGAAGTTCGTCATTGAGGTTATAACGAGATTTGGCGTCCCCCACAGTATCATTACGGACAATGGGACAAACTTCGCCGTAGGAGAACTGGCAAAGTACTGTGGTGAAGTTGGTATTCGTTTGGACTTAGCATCTGTGGCTCATCCACAATCGAATGGCCAAGTTGAGCGAACCAACAGTATAATTCTACAGGGAATAAAGCCAAGATTAGAGGTGCCTTTGCATAGAGCAGCTGGAGCATGGGTAGAAGAATTACCTGCTGTCTTATGGAGCATACGCACAACTCCAAGCAGCGCAACAGGCTATACCCCTTTCTTTCTCATATATGGCGCTGAAGCGGTACTCCCAACAGATGTCCTGCACGACACACCTCGTGTAACAGCCTACGTCGAAGCAGACGCAGAAGAAGCCGACAGGACGGCTTAGACCTTCTCGAAGAAGAGCGTGAGATAGCGCTTCAGCGCTCCGCCATTTATCAGCAGAACATGCGGCGTTACCACAGTCGCAAGGTAAGACGGAGATCGTTTCGAGAAGGCGATTTGGTGCTTCGCCTTGTTCAGCAAAAGGAGCACAAACTATCTCCCATATGGGAAGGACCCTTCGTTATCAGCAAAGCGCTTAAGAACGGGGCATATTATCTTGTGGACCTCCGTGATATCGAGAAGAAGAAGAAAAGAGGCCGCAAAAGGAAAAGGAACGAAGAAGCAGTGCTCAAGGAGACGAAACGTCCTTGGAACATTGAGCAGCTACGTCCTTTTTACACTTAGCAATTCTATTGTAATCACACCATATATGATTATGAAATAAAAGTCTTTGGTTCCCTCAATTATTTTTATGCATGAGTTCTCGCCGTCTTTTATTTCCATTTGATCATATATTTCGATAAAAATATCAATGTTAACCCGAATTGGCTCGTGCTTGTGGTTACTCACATGATGCTTTTGCCTTAAGGCCTTACAAAAATTAAAATTGCATCCGTCTAAGAGTATTTATCTGATCGCGTATATGCTGGCTTGTCTTAGTAGATGCTTTACGCACCAAAAGCCGGCGCCGTTTCTGTGTTTAAACAGTTTGGTTACTAACCCTGTTGCCAGCGAAGTGTTCCGTGCCTTAGGTTCTGCCAGCATACGAAAAGGCTAAAGCATATAAGCCAGAAAACTTAAAGACGGATAAGGAGCATAGTTTGCAAGCCTTTTAAAAATAAGTGCATGCGTCGCAAAACAAACATGTTCAACAGATAAAAAGGCTCCTGCCATTACAAAACATAAACAAGTCTTTTGTGCCATCTTTCATGACACGCTTAATGCAAAGTTTTTCCTGCATCTTATGCAGGGGACTGAGGAGGCGAAGACGCAGGGGACTTGGATGGATCCAGCGTAGCTTCAGACTCGCCTTCTTCTTCTTCTTCTTCATTTCCGTCTTCTGACTCATCGCCATTGCCAGTGGTGGGTGCTTCGGCTTCGTCATCAGACACGTCGTCAGGACGGGGAGGCACAGGCTTCTTGGAGAAGAAGATAGACAAGTCTACCATCTCGCAACGGCTGAGGCAAAGCCAGAGACAGAGGCATAGACCTTTTCTTTGACGAGCTCGTTGCCGTCTCTGTCCTTGGCTGGGAAACACTTGATAACGCGCCACATGTTGACTTCGGGGTAGTGGCCGCGAACAAGTCCTAGAGCAAGTTTTGCTCCGCCTCTAGCTGCTGAGCGAAGACGCTCCACCACCTCTGGGACGCAGTTCTGAAGAAGTGGCAGCAAGTTGCTGGTGTTTGTCACTTGGGGCAGCTGTTTTGGGAAGATGTTGGCGACAACGTCTCTTCCCGCAGCATACAGCCCTGACACAATTTCGCCACACTCCAAGATAAGCTCCAGGCGCGTCTCAGAGGTAAGCCTTTCCCCAAACCCAGCTGGAACTGTGGAAAGGAGGAATGGAAAAAAGTTAAGGCGTACTGAAGTGTTGGAATAAAGGCGAAAAGTGACAGAAAGGCGAAAGTAAAAGAAGAGAGGCTTACTTAGCAGTTTCTCGTCAATGGCGGTGCTCTCATCAGCTTGGCGTTCAAGACGACCTTGTAAGCTCTGGATTAGGAGCCCATCCTTTTCAGCCTGTCGCTGCAGTTTCAGAAGTTCTGCCTTCAGTTTGTCTTGCTCTTCAGCGGCGCTGTCTTGGACGGCTTTAAGATTGGCCTCGGCCGTCTTTCGGTTCTCCTCCAGTTGCTTAAACAAGGCGGCATTTTCCCGCCTCACAACTTCTATATCGCCAGTCTCGCTGACGATCTGTTTCGCCTTCGCCACAACAGCTGTGCAAAACACATTGCATGTGTTGAGCATCTTATGCCTTAAAATGAACTAAAGTCACAATGCATGTGAAAGAACAACATTTACCTTTGTTCGCCTTATTTTCGGCGACGGCTTGCTTGAGCACTTGCCTTTGGTTACTCAGTGAGTACCATAGATCGCATGTAAGTTGCTCGCTGCTCTGCTAAGGCAAGGGTAGTAGTAAGTAAAAAGGTAAAGACATAAGGTATAGCTACAATGGGCTTGGGGACTGAGTCTTTATCAACATTAAAGAAAGGCCATTACGTCGGCTTAGTCAAAGCACAACGTAATGCCCGGGGACTAGTATGTACATAAAGACGGAATATTTACCTGCATCATGGCCTTCAAGGCTTTGTAGCTCTTCTTCATTGTGACGTACAGCTCGTCACAATTGTCTTCCAGATTCAAGATGGTCAATGTTGGCCAACTGGCCTTAGCTTCGGAGGCGGCTCGTTGCGCTCCTTCTCATCGGCAAGCATGGCGGCGATGTTGGGTAAGATGTACCCCTCGTCGTCAAAGAGCTCTTGCTTCACCATGTTGCGGATAGCCTCACGAGTGATGGGCTCGTTCGGCCTTCTGACTGAATTACCGCCGCCTTCCCAGCAGCGGCAGCCCTGGCCAACTTTTCAGTTTCCGTCTTATCAGGTAAGACGGCTGAGTCCAGATCTATATGATCTCAGATGGGCCTGGGGCTGTCTCTTGTTGAACGGAGGGAGTGGGGGGAGCGATGGCGGAGAAGGCTCAGTCTTCTTTGCCTGGAAGAAATTACTTTCTTCCTCTTGAGAGGCGCAGTTGGTTTGATCCTGCAAATCACATACAAAATAAGATAACATTCATAGACATTGTTCGCCTTACTAAAGAAATTGAGGTTCGGCTTACTTCTGTACTGGAGCATTGAAGGCCGCATCTTCATCGTCCTCAATGTCGAGCACTTCGGCGTTAACAGGGATGGCTTTCTCACGCTTCCGCCTTTCTGCTGCTGAAGTTGCTGCAGTAGCTCCTGAAGCCTTTCGTTTCCGAGTCTTTGGGGGCTCGGGTGCCGCTTCAGGCACGTAAAACAAAGGAGCCAGCAGATTATCCGGCAAAAGGGCGAGCTGAAATCAAAAGTGGTGTTAGTAAGGCAAACATCGTGGAAGTATAAAAACAGTGACGGTAAATGCCTTACCTTGGGAGCCGGTTGGCGGCTGTGTACATAGGACGCTGCTCTGCGAGCTGGATCCTTTCCTTGGCAATCCTCTTAAAGCGATACATAAGGGCATCGTGCGTGAGGTCGCTCTCACTAACACGGAGAGGATCCTTCTTCTGGTCCGTGTAGTGGCATAAGAGGCCCTTGCGGTCCTTCAAAGGCCGATTTCAGGTGGGCTAGGCAGCCAGACGCTTTTCATCAGGAAATTCTTCTGCAAGTCAATTTCTACTTGTGTTGAGACGGACCAGATGCTATTCATTTTATCGACACGGGGGAGAAATACAACATGAAATCCCAAACAATGAGCAAGACATGGAGGGATATTGATTTCTTTGAGTCAATGTGGATCTTTTCTACAGAGCTTGTGGTTTAGTAGTATTTTTTAACATAGGTTCAATAGTATTTGTAACGATTTAGAAAAATATCATATGTAACAATAGGCGATTGGTTAAAGTACCCACGGGATATTTTCTCCAGATCAGTTGGTCCCGCCAAGACGCCCTGTTGGTTTTGGTGCATTAAGATTGCAATACAATCTCAGAACAAGACGCCACAAATTCCTCCTTTTTTATCAAGGAGTATTCCTCCTTAGTTTTGAAAGATACTATGCAATATAACGTTGAATTGTAAAAAAAAACATAGTTATGCAAAGTTCAACTGTAAAACCAAAAGAGGTTACTCAAAGTTGTAACCTACACTGCCAAGTGGCCACGTCAAAATAGAAAGAAACTACTATCATGTGGCATAAAAAGAAAGAGAAGATTGAGAGCGATGCATGCATCAGCAAGTGAGAACCATGATGCATCAACGTCATTGTTTTCACTATGCAGAATCATTGTTTCCATTATACAAGATACTAAACTCCAGTCTAAGTTGCGACTGGCGAGTACCATATATTTTGTAGTTTTTTTAAACAAGACACATGACTTGTCATTTTTTATTAATAAAGCAGCAATACATAGTTTGACTGGTTTATTAGCGGGAAACCGGCCGAAAACCGGGACAAGCACCCTTGGCGATCGTCATGGAACATGACCGTCGCGAGGGCGCACACAGCCACCCTAGTTACCCACAGAATCTGCACACACACCATTGAAGCGAGGTCGTCACCGAGGTTGTCCACCGATGTCATCGTCATCACTCTGCAGCGACTCCGACTTCACCGAAGAAACCACCACATAGGAAGACCTCGCCGTAACCGCATCGCGAAGCTCATGTCGGCCTATGCCAGACCGATGACTCTTCGCGCAGCGGCAGGAAGCTCTGATTCTAATAACGAGCTCCGAAGAGGAGATTTGCCAAACCCGCGCCGAAGAAGATATTCACCACCGTACCGCCCATTACAGGTCATCGTACCCCGCTCAAGAATAGACACTCAATAGAACATAGCAGATCCAACTTCACAACAAGACAATACCAACACGAAGAGAATCAGACACATCTGAACGGAGCCGACTAAAAAGGTCTTGTCGCGACCAAACAATTGTCTTCAACATTGTCGTTGCCACGCTAGCCGCCACACGGAAAACTCGCATCTCCGGTTGACCTCCTGCCAACCTGGATGCCGACTTTGAAACTGAAAGGACAGGAAAAGAGGCAACAACAAATAGGGCAGGTTTAGCTCGCAAGTGGGCAAAATGCTGCTAATTCTAGAAGCTAGATTGCCTCCTCGTGAACTATCAAAGAAAAGACCTTGAAGCAATTGACAACAAGTGGAAGGACATTTTGCTCCTAAGTGTATTTCGGTGTTTATTGACATCACTAGGACATCTAACCGTTTGCTTAGTTTCCCGTACTATAAAGAGGGATGCATAGAGGATATGTAGGTGGAATCAAATCGATAAATCTCCCATACGCCCACCATAATATTCCTATGCCTTCTCGCTGTGGAAGAAATCTTCCGTTATGTGCGTTTTGGAGAATTCAGGTAAACCAAAGAGTCCTAGCAAGAGAAAAAAACCCTCTCGCTTAGGGTTCCCTGCTCCAGCGGCGGCGCTCGCGACGCCCTGTGAGATTTCTACCCGGATTCGAGTCGATCTTCGACTCAATCTCGGCCTCCCGGCTTTATCTCTCGCTCGCGACGTCCTGTTGGTTCTCTTTCTCGGCTTTGCGCGTGGTTCTCGGAAGGTTTTTGGCGCTCTCGCGGTTGCTGCCTCCAATCATGGCGGATCCATCTGGACCCTCGTCTTCGGCTGCGGATGATGCTGATCATGAGCTGGGGGACATGCTCTCCACCTGGAGCTGAACGAGGACGAACTTGACGATGTGGTTATTGGCGTCGAGGAGGCGAAGGAGTATCACGACGCCGCCGTTGGCTGGCGATCGGTCGGGTTCTGACAAATCGAAACTTCAGCGCGGATGCGCTCTTCGAGAAGATGAGAAGCATCTGGAATCTCTCACGTGATCCAATCTTTCGGGAAGCTGGAGAAAATCTATTCATCTTCTAGATGCACTGCCTAGGAGACTGGAAAAAGGTTGTTCATGCGGGTCCTTGGATCTTTCGTGGCTCTGGTCTGATGGTGGAAGATTACGATGGACTTGGTGCCCCGGAGGATTTCGTTTTCGATGGATTGTTCATGTGGGCTCAGATCCATGGCATACCGGAGCTGTACCGCAAGACTGAGATTGTTGATGTCATGGCTCGCAAGATTGGCTAGGTTAAAGAAGTACAACTAAACCCTAAATTGTTCTTCGAAGGCAACTATGTGCGTATCCGGGTTAGGGTTGAAGTTCGTAAACCCCTCATGAGGTTACAGTTCCGGAGGGGAGGAAGAGGCTATTGGTTAAATATGAGAAGGTCCCTTTCTTCTGCAAACGTTGTGGCTTCCTTGGGCATGATCATGAGGAGTGTGGTGATGGTGTGTGGGATGATAAACAGCTCCAGTTTGGTACATGGATGCTAGCTGTTCGGAGAGCTGCCCAGCCAACCGCAGCCCCTCGCCGGTTCACGCCTAAAACCCCTGTCCGTGGTGGCTTCGCAGGGAGAGGTGGTTCACACTCGGTTTTATCGAGGAAGCGATCATCGGAGGATGCGCTATTGGATGAAGATGCTGACCTGCGTGATACTGGTACGAGTCCAATGAAAACCAGTCCACCGGATGCCCGGTCGACAGAAGATGGAGGAGGAACAGAGGGTATATCTTCGGCTAGCAGGAAGCTTGATCTTAATGGCTCGGCTAAGACCACAGTGGACGAAAATATGTCAGAGGCTAGGGAGCAGGCTACTGAATCCGAACTTGCTGATGTGGTGCCTCCACCACCCCCTGTCTATGTGGATCCGCGTGATCGCTCGAAGTTACGGAAAACTGTTGATAACACTAATGACTTGGCAACATCGGCGGCCTCCCACGGGGAGGACCGCCGGGCCCAATGACGACATTAGGCTAGAACGGTCGTGGCTTGGGGCAGCATGCGACCGTTCAAGAATTAATCTGCCTAGTGCAGACTTACAAGCCCAGCTTAGTTTTCATCTGTGAGACTAGGCAAAGCAAGGAGCGTGTGGAAAATCTGAGGTTTAGGCTCGGGATGAAGAAGTGTTTCCATGTTAAGGGGGAAGGTACTGGAGGTGGTATTGCGTTATACTGGTCTGAGGAGGTGACGGTGGACTTGCAGTCATGTAGCACTCGACACATCGATGCTCATATCAGTGGAGGGCCCTATGATCATATGTGGAGAGGCACTTTTGTGTACGGAGAACCAAAATCGTGTGATCGTCATAAGATGTGGACTACACTGCGAAACCTTAAACCTCGGTTTGATAAACCGTGGCTAATGATGGGAGACTTTAACAAGGCGATGTGGCAAGAGGAACACTTCTCTCGCACAAAAAGGTCGGAGAGGCTAATGCTTGATTTTCCTGAAATATTATCGCATTGCGATTTGCATGACTTAGGCTTCATCGGGACACCATGGACTTTTGACAACAAGCAAAGGGGTGATCGCAATGTCAAAGTCCGGCTAGACCGCGCAGTTGCTTCTCCTGCTTGGTCCGCTTTATATCCAGACCATTGCCTTCGACACCTGGTTTCATCACGTTCAGATCATAGTCCGATACTGCTGTCAGCTGATAGCAACCCCAGTACCCGAAGAGACCGACCTATTCGGCGCTATGAAATTGTATGGGAAAGGGAACCGTCTCTCTCTGCAGCGGTGGAGGAGTCTTGGTCCAGAAGAATACCGGGATCGGATCTAGGAGATGTCGCTACGTCCCTAAGCTCGGTAATGACTAGTCTTTATTCTTGGAAAAAGAAGCACTTTAATTCGATTCCGAGGGAGATAGAAAAGAAGAGAACTGAGCTCGAGACCCTCCAAATTGCCAATGACGATGCTACGTTAGCGGCACGGGCTGGCCTCGAGAAGGAGATGGATGAACTCCTGTACCGAGAGGAAATTATGTGGCTGCAGCGTTCCAGAATTGCATGGCTAAGAGAAGGTGATCGGAACACTAAATATTTTCATCGGCGAGCCTCGTCGCGTAGGAAAAAGAATACAATTCGTAAGTTTCTGCGGCCTGATGGCACTTGGACATGCGATAATGAGGAGATGGAGGAGATGGCAACCGGATTTTTCCAGACGCTATTTACTCGGGATGAGTCTGTGAATCCGAGCATCGTCACTGACCTGCTACAACCAGTCGTTGATGACGAGATGAACGGCAATTTATGTGCTCCGTTTTCAGAGAAGGAGATCAGCGACGCTCTTTTTCAAATCGGTCCTCTCAAGGCGCCGGGCCCAGACGGGTTTCCAGCTCGTTTTTTACAAAGAAACTGGGATCTTCTAAAAACAGAAGTGGTTCATGCGGTTCAGAATTTTTTTGAAGATGGATTAATGCCGGAGGGTGTCAATGAAACAACGATTGTGCTAATTCCTAAGAAAGATGAACCAGCCGAACTGAAGGATTTCAGGCCCATAAGCCTGTGCAACGTCATTTTCAAGGTTGTTTCAAAGTGCCTGGTAAATCGTTTACGACCTCTTTTACAAGACATCATTGCCCCTATGCAAAGTGCTTTTATCCTGGCCGTTTAATTACGGATAATGCTTTAATTGCTTTTGAGTGTACACATGCAATACAAACGGGGTCGGCTGCTCGTAGAAAGTTTTGTGCGTACAAGTTGGACATGGCCAAGGCGTATGATCGCGTGGATTGGCGTTTTCTTGAGGGAGTTTTAGCGAAGTTGGGCTTTCATAGTCAATGGGTGCAATGGGTGATGGCTTGCGTCACCACTGTACGCTACTCGGTTCGCTTTAACGGTCATATGTTGGACTCCTTCTCGCCTACTCGTGGAATTCGCCAAGGTGATCCTCTTTCACCATATCTCTTCCTATTTGTTGCTGATGGTTTATCTTGCCTAATCAGAAAAGAAATTGAGAATAACTCCTCCGTGAGTTTCATATTTGCCGGCGTGCTCCTGGTATCTCTCATCTTCTATTTGCGGACGACAGCTTGTTGTTCTTTGAGGCGTCTGTGGAAGAAGCTTCGGTGGTGAAATCTATCCTGGACCGTTATGAGGAAAGTACGGGGTAGCTGGTAAGCCTGGGCAAGTGTTCAATTATGTATGGTGATCAGTGTGCTGCTAATACTCAAGCTGAGCTGAAATCTATTCTACGGTATGACACCGAATGCTTTGAAGAGAAATACTTGGGACTCCCTGTCCCTGAAGGTAGATTGACAAAGGGGAAGTTCAAAACAACTAAGGGGAAATTCTCAAAGCATGCAAGTGACTGGTCTGAAAAATACATGTCTTCTGGTGCAAAGGAGACCCTCATAAAATCTATTTTACAATCCATTTCAACTTATGTAATGGGGGTTTTTAAGTTCCCTGTGGGGCTGATAGAGGAATTACATCAAATAATCCGAAATTTCTGGTGGGGCGATGAAGAGGACAGAAGGCGTATGCACTGGATGTCTTGGGAAAGAATGGCGAGACCAAAGTCGCATGGTGGTATTGGATTTCGGGACTTAAAAGTTTTTAACCAAGCTCTACTGGCGCGCCAAGCGTGGAGACTCTTGCTCCACCCAGATAGCCTTTGTGCCCGCCTTCTTAAAGCCAAATACTATCCATCGGGGAATCTCCTCGATACGGCGTTTATTCAGCAACAATCGCAATCTTGGCAAGGCGTTGTGTATGGGCTTGAGCTTCTTAAAAAGGGGATTATCTGGAGAATTGGTGACGGATCCAAAGTAAAAATATTTCGTGACAATTGGCTACCGAGGCAAGGAGATTTAAAAGTTGAAGGCAGGAGGGGGAATTCGCGGAGACGTTGGGTCTCTGAACTCATTTCACAGGAGACTAGAACTTGGGATGAGGCGGCTGTCCGTGAGTGTTGCTTCCCACGTGATGCTACTACTATCCTGGGTATTAAGTTGTCTGCCAGGAGCACTGAAGATTTCATCGCTTGGAGCGGGGAAAGCAATGGTTTGTTCAGCGTACGCTCGGCATATCGCATCGGCATGGATCTAGCCCATCCAGTTAGCAGTGCCGGACAATCTAGCTCGGAACCTACAGGGGATCGGCGCATTTGGGAGCTGATTTGGAAGGCTAAAGTACCGCAGAAAATTTGTATCTTTGCGTGGCGGGCGGCTACTAACACCCTAGCTGTTCGCGTTGGCCTGCATCGGCGTATGCCACATGTTGACGCGGTGTGCCCAATTTGCGGATCAGCTTTTGAGGATGTCCACCATGCTTTGATTGACTGTACTCTCGCCCGAGCTCTATGAAACGAGATGAGGGATATCTGGCCTTTACCTGCTGAGGAGGTTTTCATGATCGAGGGCCATGAATGGATCCTGCATCTGCTTAGCTCCGTGTCTGAAGAAATGAGACCGAAGATCTTGTTCCTGCTCTGGCGTGCATGGCATCACAGGAACAATGTCGTCCATGGTGACGGGAAGGCGTCGATCACCACCTCTGTGCACTTCCTAGAGAACTACCTATCATCTTTCTCCCAAGCAACGCAGCCTTGCATCGCTGCTGATCGCGGCCCGAGAAACGCCTGGAGTGCACCAGTGCATGGCGCTCTCAAAGCGAACGTGGATGCGGGATGGGATGCTCATTCAAGGGATGCTGGCATTGGGATCATCATTCGAGATGCGGTGGGGGTGTGTTGTGCTTACCGAGTGGAAATATATGCCAAATTGTGGAAGTGCGGAGGAGGCCGAAATCCTTGCTTGTCTGGAGGGTTTGAAGCACCTAATATCTCTCCGACGTTGGCCAGCATCGGTGGAAAGCGATTGTCTTCGGGCTGTCCAAGCACTCTCAATGGACACCACTGATCAATCACGAAGCTGGGCCCTGATCCTGGAAGGGCGTGAATTACTGAGGGTGTACCGTGAGATTTCTGTGTGTAAAGTAGAACGTGTCTGTAATGGCATAGCGCATGTGCTAGCTCAGCTAGGAAAAGCAGGGTTTAGTGGTTCTACTAGCAACGAACCTCCTGATTGTATAAAGGAGTTAGTTGCAATCGATGTAACTGGGCTTAATGATTAAAGGCCGCAAGTTTTCAGACGCACTCTTTCCCTAACCAGGGTACCGAAAGGGACTGGCAGGGTTTTAATGAGGCGGGCTTGCGGACCTAATATATGGTGGTAAATTTCAAAAAAAAAGAGTCCTAGCAAGAGTGGTCTGGCTCAGGTCAGACTCGGTCTGGGGAAGGACAACCAAGCCCAGCTGCCCTTGGGTGGGTGGCCAGGCAGCCTACTGGTCTGGCCTAGCTCGGCCAGTCCAGGACTCACGATTATTCCCCAAATCTGCACATAACGGGGAGATTTCCTTCGCCTATAAAAGGCATCTTTTTCCTCCTTCAGCAAGCTGCGAGGTATACCCCTCTCTCCACCATTTCCACTCGCACAAAAGCTTGAAGATTTCCCAAATTGGTCACCCAAACTTTTTGATTCTTTAGGGCTTAATAGAGTTGATCTAGATCTACATTACTACCAAACCAATTTGATTCCCGTCCTAATCCCTTGTGGATTTTGTTACTCTTTGGTTATTTGGAGTCCTAGACGGAAAAGGTTTTCATCGGAGCTCATGCATCGTATAGAGCTCCGTGGTCGCGTTGGGATCCTCCAATTAAGTTTTGGAGAAAGAGACCCAACATGGTTTGTAAAGTTTTCAGTCGTCGTCGTCTTAGAGGCCACCGCTTAGTGGATCATGTGCCCGCCTTTGTGGTGCACACACATGAGAATAAAGAGAGCCTTCATGGTGTTGGTGGGCATTGTGTCCCCGCTCTTATCCAACAAGATGTGTACTCACCTAAATAGGAGGAACTCATGAATACATCTCTGTGTCTACATTGCGATTATCTTTTTTCCATTACTTGCTTGTATTGTTGTTTTATGTTGTTGTATCTTGCTTGCTCATCATATAGGAAATTCACCTAGTAGTATATCTAGAGATTTTACTTTGTATTGACCATTAATTTGAAAGAGAACTAAAAATTTGGTTAGCTCCTATTCACGCCCCCCCCCCCTCTAGTCGCACTATCGATCCTTTCAACGAGAGATCAAGAAAATCCCCTCCTTCCTGGATGGCAACAATACTGCGCATGCCCACATGAGTGAGCAACCATGGTAATAAAAATATAGATGTTCATAGATATGTGTAGCTTAGGGTAGTTGACCAATGGAGCAATCAAGGGTTGGAGCATCTTGGTGGACTTGTGATTCCTCCCTATTTAGAAGAAGGGGCAAATGTGCTTTGATTTGCATAAATACCTGAAAAAATTGAAAATGCTAGAAAAACGATTTTCATCACATCAACTTGCTTTGATTGCTCCATGTTACATGAAAGAAACCAGCGACGGTTCAAAGCAGCCGATAGTATAGTTGGATTAGCTCACCGGTAGGCTTGGTGAAAATCAATGTTGATGGTGATGTCATTAGGGACAGATATCATGGGTGCTACAAGTGCAATCTATAGAGATCAGCTAGCCAAGTTCCTCGGTGCTTTGCTAAGGACGACTAAGGGTTTATCCTATGCAAGAACTCTTGAGGTAGACTTTTCGAAGTCCATACTCTCCAGTCATTGATAAACAGAAAACCAACTAAATTAACCAAACTTACCAGATGTTGGCAATCAAGAAAGCTGCATAAGTGAATATATAACTCGTAGAAAAATGAGCTAATTCAACCAATCTTGCTCGCACAATGGAAAGAGCAATGATTTTACATCTCCAACGAGTTAAACTAGCTAAATGTGCGTGCTCATGAGCCCACGCTTAAGTCATGATCAATTCCTGCCAACATCCACGCCAGGAAATCAAGAACATGCATCCTTTAGCCCAAACAAGATGTCCAAATAAGAACATCGCACCCATACCAATGAACTATTCATATCCATTGGTAAGTTATGAAGAATCTAACCATAGGTAATCTCTTAACCATCTTGTTGCCCCGCCATAATGTGATATGTTTGCAGTACCAATAAAGAAAACAACATGAGAGGAATGTACATCAGCAATCCGTGAGACAAAGTTTTAGTTTAATTGTTTCTTGCTTACCTTTTTCTTTTTCTCTCTTTCTCTCTCACCTTCTCGTTTTGGTTACCTTAAGTTGCTCTGGGTTTCATATCTAGCCTACCCAACTTGCTTGGGATTTTAGAGCTAAAGTAGATCATTTAGGCGCGCGTTGCCGCGCCCGTGCATTATGACAATCTATTGTTAGGAATAGATGAAAATATATAAGGAATTTGCATACAACAACTGGTTCATAGACCACACAAAAATATTTGCAAAACAAAATCTATATCTTAAGCCTATGTAATTAATATATTAGTAAGCTGCCCAAAATTTTGAAGCTATGGAATTACACAAGGATGTCTCCTAGTCCAAAAGAACAAAAGAAAGATACATCTTACACCATATGTCTTCTAGCCAATTGTTGATTTGGGCTCTCATAGTTTGAATGAAATCAACCTGCATCGCACGAAAATCACGTGTAAATATGACAAAGAAAAAACTGTAAATTTTCATGATAGAAGACAGTAAAGTCAATGCAACTATTTCTTTTCAGTTTCATAATCTTCTATGTTGGTGACTGTAATTTCTTGTACGTGCACATGGTCGGTCAAAGCATAAATTTGTACTGCAAGAGTGCAAGTTACATGGGAGGTGCGATCTTTTAATGACAACTATAAGGTGTAGCCTGTTCTGTTTGGGGTTATCATAGCATAAAGGCGTGCATTATGCTACAAAGACACAACAAATACAATTAATCGTATATAACAATAGGTAAGAAAAACTTAGAAGGGAGGACATACAACCCCTGATTGATAAAATTCTTAAAAGAATGGCGGGATGGAGAGGGAAGCTTCTCTCCCATGCAGCCAGGTTAACTCTCATAAAGAGCTGCCTAGCTAGCATTCCCATTTACCTCCTCTCCTTTTTTAAAATTCTCAAAATGGGTGTTGGATTTAATTAATTCCCAAATGGCGAATTGCCTTTGGAATGACTTTGAGGGTCATAGAAAACTTCACCTAGCCAACTGGCAATTGGTATGCAAAAAAAGAGAAGGAATTTGGAGGGCTTGGGATCCCAGATCTAGCTAATGTTAATCTTTGCCTCCTTGGGTCCTGGATCAGTAGATATGATAAGGACGGAGGTAAGCTGTGGAGACAGATGGTTGACTCCAAGTACAACACTGATAAACCAAACATCTTCTGTAGCAAAACTGTAGGAGTCTCACACTTCTTGAAAAGGGTAATGTGGGCAGACCAAAGCATGAAATTTGGGTATAGATGGAAAATAGGTAACGGGGAGAAAGTTAGGTTTTGGGAAGACACATGGTTTGGTACTTCCCCTTTGGCGACTCAGTTTTTGACATGTATGTCCTCTGAAATGAGCAGGGGAAAACAATTAGAGAGGTTTGGGACGGCGAAAATCTCAAACTGACTTTTAGAATGAATTTCTCTGAGAGAATGCTCCATCCTTGGCTAGAGTTAAAAGAGATTGCTGCTAGCATTTCGCTGTCCACGGATTGTGATTCTCTCATTTGGCAGTACGAGAGCAAGGGAATGTACTCCACCTCATCCCTTTACACTATTGTTAACAACAGTGGGGTCACACCGGTTTTCATTCCGTCTGTGTGGCAATTACATGCCCCGCCAAGAATACACATTTTTCTGTGGCTTCTCGCCCAGAATAAACTCATGACGAGAGATAACCTAAAGAAATATAATGAAACATGAACAAGCCTTCAGACTTCGTGTTCTGCTCTGAGGAGGAATCCATCGCACACCTGTTTTTCCACTGCTTGGTTGCTAAAACAGTGTGAGGGGTTGTTTCCGAGTTCTTCCATATCCCTATTGGCGCTAGTACAATTTGATAGCTAGGCTTTGGGTTGCAAATAATAAACATGCAGTTATTAACTCAGTGTTCTTTGGAGTTGTGGAAAGTTAGGAATGATCTAATTTTTAATGGTCAATCCTGGCTGGATATTAAACAGGTTTGGAGGTTAGTTGTATGCTCTCTGAGGAGATGGAAACTAATCTTCAAGAAGACAATGCTGGAGCAAACGGACGCTTTCTGCTCCCACATTCACGATCTTCTCCGAGCACCCCTTCAACTGAGAAGTGGCTAATTCCAGGGCACCTTGCTGCAGTGCGCGCAGTAAGGCTAGCTTCGGTTGATGGTGGTTCTGATGATCTCCACTCGCCGGACCTGAAGAAGGTTGCAGGGCATGGGACTTGGACAACGCCTACTTGATCCTAGAGGCGACGAGCATCTCTCCAGTCGCTTGACCTGCTGCTTCATTTGCGGAAAGAAGGACGAGAGAAGATGATTACAAGTCGAAGAGAGCTGTGTACCCTTCTGGCTGCTTATCCCTCTCTTCTCTGTTGTTTTCTCTGCTCTCTGAACATGTATATAGCTCTTTCCCTGCCTTTTAAGGTTTAGTTTCCTTTACTGTTCAGACCTCCAAGTTTTTCTTTTGCTCTCCGAGTCGCGAGCTCGTGAAACTTGTAATACTTTTATGTTTTAGACCTGCTCCAACGCTAGGTTTCGTTGAGGTTTATCAATGGGACCGGGGGTGTGCCCTTGTTTATCTAAAAAAAACAACAGGTAAGAAAAAATCAGTAATCTATGAAGATCTATAGATCTATACAAAATCAATGCATTGATGGCACGAGGCCTGAAACTAATTTCAACAATTGGAGAAAGTGTTGCATGCTGCACCAAGATTGGACATTATCAATAATACATATTTGTCTTCCAAGTGATGAAATTGCAAGCTTATCTGCAAGTGCTACCTAAATGCAAGTTCTCAATTCTCGGGTAAACTATTTTTTGTCAATAACCATGCCCAAAGGATGTTCTCAAAATCATACTAAATTCAGATCTGCTGCAGATTATTCAAATTGCTTACAAATTAAAGGCCCACAATCAAGCATACGCCCGAAGCAGCAGACATTCAATGATACTTTCTACTTTGCAGAATCTATACAGACAGTATAATGTCATTTGATCAGAGAAGGAAACGACTTAAGTGTGTGCGGGAACAACTAAAATAATTATTGCCTTGCATCTGACTCCACACCAGAAGGTTGTCTCTAGCATAACCCTATTTTAAGAGGCGAACTTGACTTGTAAAACTGGATTTTAATAAGGAATAGGTAAGCAAATCAATAACTATCAATAACAGTGTTATGGGAAGGATGAGCTAGGTACTTCGATGAATGCAACCAGTGCAGGTTAGGTACTACAACTAAAATAACTAATATGACCACTTCGCACTTGATATTTGCTTACTGCATATACTTGAAGATTACTTTTTCAATTTTAATCCTCCCAAAGTACTTCAATCTCCTGAAAATAGGGCTGGTAGCCGCGTCCCGCTCGCCATCGCTCCACGCGCGACAGTCTACAAACCATGCACATAGTCTTAACCGTTGCATGATAATTCAATGGCCTGAAATATCAATAAAAAACATCTATCAGAGACAACTAACTGAATGTGGTATATCTTATGACCCTTCAAACAAAAGAGCAATGTACTCCATCAAGGCCAATAGAGGAATTAATAGTGTTACCCACGTACTGCAGTTTAATCCAAACAAAATGAGTTTTTTTTGCCAGCTTCTTAATACTCTGTTCTCGGAAGCTCCGCATCTCGGACTCATCATCCATACTTGATTAGTTGATCTGCAGCCACATGTTATAAAAGTTAACACACGGTCCTAATCCAGACAGGTTGTAAATGATATAGAGATTCCAAAAAGCAAAAAAAAAAAAACAAACAAACTGAACTTTAGACTTTATGTGAATACTATAAGAGACAAAGATGATTTTCTAAAAAGCTTATGCAATTTGTGAAACAACTTCCCATGGAACATTAAAGGAAAAATATCCCAGTCATTTATAACAGCCTAGAGGTAGAACATACAACATCTGTGCATGTTTCAAGTGAAATATATTCAGCCTAGTGCATGCATGATTCACACGAAAATCGTACGTGACGACCCAAACGAACCCATCTATTCTGAACACAAGGGCGGATGGAACCATATTGAGCCGCACGTCGTTCGTTCCAACTGCCGGCGCAACCCAACGGGCAGTTAACTCTACCTATCACAGGAGCAGATTCAAGCAGGCAATGGCAGCGTATACGCGTCTTTATCTTGGTGAAGGCGTCGCCGTTGCAACCACCATTTACCAACTCGCGGTGCTCCGGGGAACGACAGGTTCGGGCTCCCCGGATCGGACGATGGCGGCGTTCTCGGTGTCGCTCTCCCTCATAAGGGCATTGTTTTTGGAGCAGTTGCTGGATAGAGCAGGCAAGAAGTGGAGCGGTGTGCATCTGTTTCGTCGACGATGGCGAGGCTCGGTGGCGTGGCGCCGTGGGGTCTTGTTGACGGATGTGTGATGATGGACAAGCGTAGGACGGCGGCGCTGTCTGGCATCGTGGCAGCGTCGACCTAGTTCTGACAAGGTCATTGTTCATCTCTCCTGAAGATGGGCTGGTGGAAAACGACGGAAGTGATTTCTGAGTGTACGCTTGTGGTGTTCGCCGAGGGTCAGCTGAACCGGTTGTGCTCATGACTCGCTGTTGGGAGGCTTGGTTGAAGTCTCCGGATTTAGATGATGTGCGTTGGTGTATGAGGTCTGGGCACTTGGTTGTGACCGGTCCAGCCCCTTCATCAAGCTTGTAGGTAGGTGTAGCGAGTTTTCGCTTAGATGACAGCTTCTGATCGATGTATCTATTTGTAAAACTTGGTGATTTCTGTTTCTCGTATTAGTAATAAAAACGACTGTGTGGATCCTTTGAATGCTAAGCCTGGAGGTAGACCCTCCGATCAATTTCGAAAAAAAAGTATCAACTGATCCCCTGAGTCAAAACCCCGGAATGTTTGCATAGGGTTTGAGTGGCACAGGTAGTCTTTAAAACTTTAAGGCATTACAGTTTGATTGTCAAGACTCTTGTCGATCCTCGCCTTGTTCCGATTCTTTGAGAATATGGCGCATCACGGCCAGGAGGGGGTGGCGAACTTTGTAGGGGATGGCTCGTCGAGGAAGGTAAAGGAAGGTGTAGCGGACGTGCAAAGGAATCTAAATCTCACAAGGAAGAGGAAGAGGATAGTGTTCATGGATGATCTGCACAATATAGAGGAAATATTGCTGGTGCATACCAAGTACCGTTGATATCAGTAGTGCCTTGCGGCCAACTTGGGACAGCCTGAAGGGACTCACTTTGTAGGCGATGGGCAGTACCATTTTCATTGCTAACCTGGAATCAGAGAGGAATCATACTCGGATCTGGGATGGCGCTTTCTGTTTGATCTACAATCACTAGTACAAAACGACACATCGGATACTCCTCAATTGAAACGGCACGAGATAGACGACGGAAAATCGAGCTTTCCGCGTGACAAATACTGCCCGTCAGGCAAGCTGGCCCGTGTCCCGACATTCATAGGCAACGGTCATTTGCAACCGTTGCCAATATATTGGTAACGGAGCTTTTTGTTGCTCTGTCTGTGATATGTACCTCAATGGCATCGTACATTTATATCCAACCGTTGGCGAGGTTGGGTATATAGAATTCCTTTTTTAGGTCTACCTTGGATATTATGAAAGACTGTTGGTTCCCTGTTTTTGCTCCGCACTTGTGTTGTCCATGGCCCAGAGTAGGAGCTTGTCGGGGAGATCGATGGCATCCTCCTACTGCCATGTTGGTGTCGGATCAGCTCTGTCGCTTGTGAAGTACTGAAGTGCGTGTGTTGCTGCTGTAGAAACATGATTCGTCGAGTGTTACGTTGCATCTAAACTTAGGTTGGATCTACTTCAAGTGTCTAGATCACAAGGTTAGTTCCATGTTTCTACCAGTTTTGATTGATTTCTATTCTATGTGTGATGCTGATTTGGATCCGGATTCGATTTTCCATTTGACTGGAGAGGGGCGAAGAGGATTCTGAGCTGTGATTTTTTTGATTGAAAATTATGTTAAGATGTTGCTTGCTAATGGCATCGAAGTGGAAGCTACATAGTAGAAAATGTAGCAATAATTGTTAGGAGGCGAAAAAGGAGATGCAGACGTGCACTCTGCGGTAGCTGGTTTGGCATGGAGTCCAACAATCATAGGCATTTCTTGGACTGAAGGAGCTGACCCTGTTGTTGTTGTTGCTGTGCAAAAGGAGCAGCAGAACGTGATAGAAATTGCTCGGTTAAATGTTTTTGTGTGCAGTGCTAGAATGATTTTGTATTTTTATGTGTTGCTGCTTGGTGTGAACTTGTATGCAGGTATGAAAATTAGTAGAATGTACCGGAGTGGTCCGTTCTATGCATCAAAGAACATACCGGTAAATCAATCAACAAGAGACTAAGGAAGCTCCGGAGAAAAACATAAGCAGCAGCATGCAGTCAGCTTTCTCGTGTACACACGACAAAAATAAAAAAAGATGAAGCGACATAGCCGAAGCAAGAGTACCTGGAGTGGGCTGCGCTGAAGGTGGAAGAAGAGTTCGACCAACGGAGAGGAATGGAACGGGAGACAGAGCAGCAGAGAGCTTATCTTCTATCTAGTACGTACGTCCCCACACACCACACACAATAAGTTCAGTAGTTGGAAAATGGAAAACAAGCTAAGGTCCAGACTAGTCTTTGCCCTCCTCTTGCTGCTTAGCTTGATATGTAAGGTGACAATGGAGTGCAATTGGCAGTTTGCAATCAAGTCATGAATTCCCACTAGCCACGTCACATCCTTTGGAGAAAAACCTCCGAAGCATCCCGACGAGATTCCACAGACAAGTCGTAAGTCCTGAATGCCAACTTGTCATGTCACATCCTTTGGAAAAAAAAACGAAATATCCTGAAGGGTTCCCACGGCTATTGGGCTCTACTGCGCGCTTCAGTTTGGGCCAAAAAAGGGAGAACGTGCGGGGAAATTGCCTATTGGGCTTCGTATTAGTTTGGGCCACAAGTATTCGACCATTTAGCTTGGACCACAACTCGTCCACTTCCGGCGGTAGCCATGGACGACGGCGACCCACGAGGCAGTGGCGGAGCTACAACAATTGGAGCCAGGTGCACACATGGTGCCACAACACATTTAAAACATATTTTGGGGATGCATATGTGGTGAAAAATTGCTAATTTACAAAGAAAAATTCTTTTTCCCGGTGTCCAGTGCACCCTGCTGCTCTAAGGTAGATCCGCCGGTGCCAGGAGGTGGAGGTGGTGGAGCGCATCCTTCGGGCGACGGCGGCGAGCGTGCCGGACAGCAACGAGAAGCCACGCTGCCCGCACATGGCGGCCGTAAGCGCCGGCAAGGCGGGACGACTACTTCCGTTGGGGGCTGCTCGGGCGATGCGGCAACTCCGTCTGCCGATGGCTCGTCCTCGGCAAAGCAGCTAGGTCCGTCGGTTTCTCTCGCGCTAATTTTCAACATTGCTGGACCAATAGACGGCGAGTTGCTGAATTTTTAGTTCAGATTCGATCTGTGTCATCTTAGGACCCCGTATTTCTCAATTTTAGTTGAGTTGAATCTGTTCGTATGTCTCTAAAGTAGTTTACCTCACCTTCAAGTATCGAGTAAACATTATTGAACATAATTGCTCAAATTTCAGTAATTTGGTTGACACAATAAGCAAAATTAGCAGACTTGGACTGCTGGGCATGCTGTAGAAATATAATGGGGTTAAGTGCACTTTTGGTCCCTCAAGTTTTGCAAAAGTTCAACTTTGGTCCCTTAATTCTATTATGGTCTAAATGGGGTCCTCAAACACTTAATTTATGAGAGTGATCACAGAACCCTAGGGTGAGATAGAATTGTATTGGATAGTGATTGAGATTTGTTCTGTTGAACGTGCATGCTAATTGCATAATGGATCCCCGTGTCGGATGAGCCAGTGTATGAGGACCACGTTTAGACCAGAATAGAGTTAAGGGACCAAACTTGGACTTTTGCAACACTTAAGGAACCAAAAGTGCACTTAACTCAAATATAATGTATGTTTGTTACTCGGCTACTATGTTCATATTATTCATAGCAACGAATGGTGTGCCGCAGACGGCTCGATTGCTGCTTCTCCACCAGGTGAATGGGGAAAGGCCTCCTTGCCCTCGCAACAAGATGATACTGCTCAAACTCAGACCGGCCAAATGGAGGGGTATTCAGGGCCAGACCTTCCAGAGGTACGCCGTAAAATGTGTTCTGCACTTTCTGCATACATTGACTTTATGTGTAGCATGCTACAGTATATTGTGCACATCTTGGTTACCAGTTGACAATGGTGTCGTTTTCTTAGCAAAAACCACCACTAACACTTTTGGGAAATGTTATTCTTTCTCTAGTTGACCTAACCATCTATCTTAGGCCTTGTTTAATTCTAGTGCATTTTAGGGGATTGGAGGGGATTATCCCGGATCTCGGGAAATCCCAACTAGTATGTTTACTTTTAGTGTATTTTAGGGGATCAGAGGGGATAATCCCTAGATATCCCCTACCAACCATCTCATTTTTGCTTAAAACAAAAACTTTAGTTCATGCTAGTGTATTGTAGGGGAAGAGTATTTGTGGGGATTTTGGGGATTGGGTGTTCACCAAATCCCCTCTCATCCCCACTTCTCATATCCCCTAGAAAACGCTTGGAGTAAACTAGGCCTTACTGTGCTGATATTGAACTTCTCTCATGCATGTGCATGCAGGACATCTGGCGCCATATACATTCCTTAATGCCACTGAGAGATGCTGCCCGAGCCGCCTGTGTGTCTCAGTCCTTTCGGTGTTCCTGGGAATGCCATCCTAACCTCATTTTGAGTAGAAAAACGTTGGGCTTCGACGAAGATGCGCCTCATAAGGAAACAACTAGAGATTTTAGAAGCAAAGTTGACCACATTCTGAGAAACCACTCTGGCACCGGAGTGAGGAAACTCAACCTTTCCTTCGTTCCAAATTACAATTCGGAGGATCGTTGTTATCTTGACAGATGGCTTCAGAAGACAGTTACACCAGCGAATGAAGAACTCAGTTTTACCCTGTCTATACTGAGTAGGAAATACAAGTTCCCGTGCACGCTTTTATCGAAGCTTTTATCGAATGGGGCTGGAGACTCGCTTCGGCTTCTTCACCTTTCCGATTGTTCCTTTCATCCTATAGCTGGGCTTTGTTGCTTGAAAAAACTAGAGCTATTTATGGTGCGTATTACGGGGGAAGAGTTATGGAGCCTCCTTTCCAGTTCTTCAGCTTTAGAGCAGCTTTCACTTCAGTATTGCAGTAAGGTAAACTGCTTGAAGATACCTTGCCATCTTCAGCGGTTAATCCACGTGAAGGTGCATGAATGCAGCAAGCTGCGAGTGATAGGAAGCGAAGCTCCAAATCCCTCCAGATTTCACTATGCAGGTAAGCTCAAGGTACAAGTCTCACTTGGAGAAGTATTGCATGTGAAGAACTTACACATGAACTGTAGCAAATTTGGTTGTGACACTCGGGCAGAGTTAGCATCCAGCATGCTAAGCACGGAGGTATGCACTAAAACTGTAGGTGTGTTTAATGGTACTAGATAAGTTAGTACTTGGGGAATATAATTAATATGACATCATTGTGCAGATGATTAATTCACCAATGGTATATAGCAAATTTCCTGACCTGAAGTCTGTGAATATTTATCTTGAAGAATTGCCCTTTGGTCTGGCTTCGATTGTTCTTCTCTTGTTTCTTTGTTTGGTGCTTCGCTTTCCTTGGAAACCTTCATCTCGCGTGTAAGTGTCACCCTTATTAGCCTGCAAATACTGAGTAGTTAGTCATGGATGGTGGAACCCTTAACTGAATGAAGATTTCCATTTTGTCTCTAGGTTTCCAATCAACTCATGCAGCATGCCTTGGTTTTTGGAGATCCATCGGGAGTGTGGATGTCGGAGACCGGCGCTGCTTTGTCCCCAGCATATAAGAGGTTGGTTGGTTCAGCTAGCGTGGTGTTATAGGAGCATGGCGCCCTAGTCCGAGGCGTCGTGCAATGTAACATTGCGCCCTAGTTTGGGGCGTCGTGCAAAAAAAAGGTCATTTTGTGAAATTTTTGATAAAACAGATTTATTTTGTGCATAAGTTTTAGAAAAAGGTCATTTATGTCAAATTTGCCCTTCCGGTTTCATTTTCTCCGAGCCGTGCGTGGCCACGGGAAATGCCATGACCCGTCTTTAGCAACTCGCATAGCTAGAGTGAACATGGGAAGGAAAGCTCGTGCGTAGCTATCTATGTATCTTCTGTAGATGTCAATGTCTACTGTGCATGGAACTTGCATGGTAAGGCCCTCTTTTGGATTGCATGATTTTTAAAACGTAGAAACAGGAAAAAAAAGGATTGAGATATCATGCACCTAAGTTTATGCAGGAATTCAAAACACAATAGTTTTTTAAGAGATTGTTCTGGATGGTGCACATGAAACATACACATAATTTTTTACAAAAGCGAGGAGAGAGACTGAGAGGGTAGAGAGAGATAAAGTGTGCGTGCAATGCAACTTTTCAAAGGAAACGTAAAAATTGAGGTTTCAGCTCATGTTGAGATTCTTATGGAAAACAAATTAAAATGAGTGATCTACACAATAAAATGTGTCTAGATACAAAAAGAATCTGAAAAAGCCCAAAACGTCTTATACTTTGGAACGGAGAAAGTATAATCCAACGAGATTTCCTAGGAAAAATATCTACGGATTGGAATCCTCCAATTTTTTTAGTGAAATTTGTTAAATCCAAAAGAGGCACTAAGAAAATTTAACTAGGTGGTATTGGAGTACTAGCTAGTTGACATGTGAATGAATGTCTATCTCACAAATCACCATGCATGAATCCATGATGATTTTTTTATTTTTACAACTAAGGAACGTAATCAAGCAAGAGACGCCGCCGGAGGAAGAACAGTGGTCAGACCAGAACAGACTGAGCAGAGATATTCTGGTGGGTCCAGCTGTCGTGGTGGTGTCACGGCAGATGCCATAGGATGGCTTAAGTTGTGGGCTCGCTAGGACGTTGGGGGATCCGGGGAGGGTTTGCGCGCTCACGAAGCACGCATGAAGAACAACCAAGAACTCACAAGAACAAGCAAGAACAAGCAAAACCAAGAACGACCAAAGCACACCAAGATGTACCCTGCTTCGGGGCCTTCTTGAGGAGGTAACACCCCTACTGCAGCACTAGCCTACTCTCTTTATATCTCAAGTGGTTACAAGTACAGAGTGCTCCTTGAGCTGTATCAAGAACAATGGTGAGAGCTCTAGGAAGAAGATGGAGCTTGGGGAAATGAGGCCTCTCTCTCTGGTTGTGGTTGTTGTGCTCGTCCTCCTCCTCCTCTTTCCTCGCATAGGAGAAGGTGCTAGCTTACTTATACACTAACCGGATTACCATCTTGCCCCTGGCTGCAGGTGATAATGGCATGGACAAGAGGAACAGGACAAACACTGGCCACTGTCACTCAGTCCAGCTCATCGTCAGCCTATCTTTTCCTCTTTGAGCTTAAGGCAGAGTAGCCCACAGGAGCCTAGGCCACTGCCCTTTCCCGAATTAGCCGAGTCAGCGCCTAGGGCCTTGCGATCCGGAAAACCCGTGGCTCGACCTTGCTGTCCTCTGAGTCCCGGTCAGTAGAACTGCAGGACCCGTGACCTTACTGACATTACTTGGCCCTTGTGCAATATCCGGATTACCTTATCCGGATCCTTCCTGACCAACCCGGCTAACTTAGCCGGTACTCCTTCCTCTGACCCGGTTCGGCTTCTTCCCGCACTCTGGCATGGTAAGAGCTAACCAACTCTGGCATGACCCGGCTAGATACTGATCCGGCTTGTACTTTATAACTCTTAAGACCACATCATTGCCCTACCCGGGGGCAGCCCCCCGACAGTAGTCCCCGAAGCTGGTGCGGTCCTGCAGCCTTGGCTGAAGGGCCGTAGCAGGTTCAAAACAAACGCCATTAACCGAATCTCATGCTGCGTTATCTTGTCTCCGAATCTCCCGGGAATCTCTGCGCAAAGCCGTGTTATCCGGTCTTTGATTTGACATGCCAATGTCAGCACAATATCCGGATCCACCGGGCACTTTGAATGTATTTGACCAAATGACCGCGTCTCCTCGATTTCTTCGCTGACAGGCACATTTGATCCGTACGACCGCTTCCCATTCTGTGACCCACCATGTGTCTGCAATACACGGCCACAGCTGAGACCACAAAGTTCCAGGGCGCACTTGACCTGCGACGCCCCGAAAACTTCGCCATAGTGCGCCAGTTATCAACCAGCGCTATAAATAGGGGTGCGGGGGGTTTCTCTTCTTCTCCCCACATTCCCCACTCCGAAAACCTCCAACTGCGCCATTGCCGCCGCCGCGATCTTGTCCTTGCAATCTTGCCGCGCCGGAGACGTCCTCAACACCTGAGAAAACTCGCCGGAGCCGCGCACTGTGCCCTGCACCGCCATTTCTCCACTGGGCTCCTTCCTCGCCGCGCCATACCCGTAAGTTCCCTTTCCTCCTGCCATGGTTGCCACGAGCAAGTTCATATCTTGCTGAGAACTTGCCTCTATTTGCTGTAGATTCATCCTCGCAAAAGTCCAATGTCAGACCTTAGCGCGTGTCTTAGATCTCTTTTCTAGGTTTTGCATTAGATTGTCTTAGCTTTGCTTGCCACCGTATGAGCAGTTCAATCACATTTTTACTCGTGATTTCCTTTCTTTTTTACTACCGCGGTAGATCTTGTGTAACCCTAGACTTTCGCGGAAGGTGTTTGTGATCACTATCCGAATCACCTTTTCCGCTGAATCCGGTTAACTTCATCCGGATAACTCAGCCGAATCACTTTAGATCTGATTCGGTTACATCACTATCCGATTCATTTTGACTCGACCATATCCGACTTCTTGCAGGATTGGTTCGGATATGTCGAAGCTTCCTCCCGGCAGATGGGAGGGTTCTGATGTGACAAAGGATGATCTGGAATGGCTGCTAAGCACCCGGCGTATAACATCTCAAGTTATATGCCGCAAACCGGGGAAGGAACTCGCACCGGTCACCGAACCTGGTGAACGGGTAGTGTTTCTAGCGCATTTTGAGCGCGGATTCGGATTGCCGGCGAGTGACTTCTTCCGGGCTTTCCTAGATTTTTTGGCTTGTAGCCTCATCACCTCCCGGCTAACGCCTTTGTCTCTCTATCGGCTTTTACCTCCTTCACCGAGGGTTATCTCGGCCTCTGGCCGACTGTTGAAACATGGGCGAAGTACTTTCATTTCGTAAACAAACTATTCCGGGCACCAAACCGAAGGTGATGACTGCTTGCGGTTCGGCAGCATTACGCCGAGGACGGGATCCATCTTTCCCGGATCACTGGCCTGGACACTTGCAGGAAATGGCAAAGGACTTTCTTCTATGTGAAGAGTGCTGAAGGCCATGATGCCCTCAATCTGCCCGAGTTCAAGATCGAGCCACCCACAGCCGAATTAAACTTCGGATATAATCCGGCTGAAACTATTGCAGAGCTCCAGACAATACATGAAACTCTGGAGGACTTTCTGGAGAAGGGCCTGGATTCGGACGATCTCCTCCGGACCTTTATCTCCCGCCGGGTCAATCCTCTTCAAAGACGTGAACACAAGATATGCCACATGAGTGGTCTGCTAGATCCTACCCGGATCAGCAAGCATGACCTTAACCGAGCTTCCATCAGGAGACGAGTAAATGCGATTGCCTATACGGAGATGTCGGATAAGTGGCGGTGGGGCGTAAAGCCGTTTCACCGAATGCACTTCCACCACAGGTTCGTTCACCATCTTCCGAATTCATCCATACTTCATCAAAATGCCATCGGACTAATCCGGATTTACCTTGACTCTTATGTAGCTGTTTGACCGCCAAGCTACTGAAGATGGAGATCTCTCCACCAAAGTATGGGGAGCGGATCGCAGCCCGTTGCGCGAGGGCGAAGAGGATGCGGATACGGATGATTATCTGCCGATTCCGCGCGCCAAGCCAATCCGCAAGGGTAAGCAAACAACTATTCACAATTTCCGAAGAGGAGAGATGATGATTGCCATCTAGATCCCATTGATGCTATTCCGATTTCATGGTCACCACCTTGTGTTCCAGCCAAAGAAGATGCTCAAGGGACATCTCGGAAACGCGCTGATGCGCCCGGATCTGATGCCCCTAAAGCCAAAAGAAAAGAAGGCTGGCTCCAAGCCGAATCGGCTCAAGCCCATGCCTACCACGAAGGGGTAATGCCAACTTAGCTTCATTTGCTTTCTTCCTTTACTAACCGAGTCATCTTCATCCGGATTAACTGTTTACTTTGTTTTATGTAGTGACGTCATCGTCACCGAGCAAACTCACTCATCCATTTCTTCTCCCATTCCTCCACTGGATTCGGCTATGGAGAACCAGTCTCCTGAAAGGGTTGTTACCTCTCCAGCGTACTACAACTGCCAATATCCCCCCGACTTCCTCAGAGCCGGTTATTGACTTGGAGAGTGAGGAAACCCTGGTTCCTATCCGAGACTCAACTTGGCCACGCCCTCTGAAGGAGCTGGAGAAGGAAAAGGCTAAGACATCGGCTCAGCCCTTGCCTAAGCCGGATTCTCGCCCTACACCGGCAGCTCAAGCCCTGCTGAATCAAGAGCAGCAGAAGAAGAAAAAGCAGAAGCAGCAACAGCAACAACAAATTTCCGAGAAGCAGCAAAAGGAGCAACATCCGAAGCAGACCCGGGTGCGTCACCTCAACCCAAGCCGACTCAAGGTGCCCTGGCACAACTCCAACCACCTCGGATAAGCAGGTGGCTGCTAGCAAGAAAGTTCCTGCCCCCCATCAGCGATTCGATTCGGCCAGGCCCTGTCGAATCCCCGCCCTCCGAGCAGCGATAAGCTCGAGTCCGCCAAGCAATTCATTGAAGCTTGGAATGATGCTGACCTCGCCAAAGACTTCTCTACTTCAGCGCCACATCCGGCTGGGCCTAGTCGGATGTTTCAATCTCTACACTCCGTGCAGACCTCGGTTGTTGAAGCTAACCGGGTCTTCGAGGTAACTTTACCGAATCTGCTTTTACTTTATCATTATCAATCTGCACTATTCCCAGTCCCCGAGATTCGGGTCGAACGACTGATACTCCTCCGAGTAAGAAAGTCATTCGGCTTGAATCTATAAAACTTGATCATGAATGTTGTCTTAACCGAGGAAACCGTGGGACTTCCAGTCCCCGAGTCTCTTTTCCAACTGATTCGGTTAATCTCGGGCCAGTCCCCGAGATTCTTTTGACGCCATTTGCATGTTTTCTTTCAGGAAACCATGACCGCTCGCAGCAAGCTCTTTAAGCAGCTCGCCCATCAGCACCAGAAGCTCCAAACTTCCTTCGATGGGCTCTGTCTTGAAATGGACAATAAAGAAGAAGAGCAGAAGCGCGCTTTAGAGGAGCAAAAGTCAGAGGTGGCTCGGCTCCAGCGAGAGCTTAACCGGGTTGAAAAAGTGAAGGAGAAGGTCAAAGGAGAGCGGGATGCGCTGCGGAAGAAAAAGACACTATCCAGAAGGAGCGAGATGTTTGCAAAGCCGGACTTGCGGAGCGGGCCAAACTGGACAAGCAAATTCAAACGGCCATTGCCGAATCTGAAGCCGAAGTCAAAGCGGCGAAAGAAGAATTGAGTGCTCACAAAGCAGCCAGTGCGAAATGGCTGTCTGGACTTGCAAGCCTCAATGATGACATGGACCGTAAGTTTTGCCGAATCTCTTCTTTTCCTTCTGCTCTTATCCGACATATATTTTTGTGTTCCTTCTCGCTTAACTCGGTATTAGCTTATTTGTTTGTAGGAGAGTTTACCAGCATCCGGCTTCAAGCCGCCAAAGCTGTGAGAGACGCCCGAGCTGAGAGAGCCAAATTAACCGGTGCTCCCTTACCAGAGACATGGGACATTGAAGATCACATTACTGCACTCAAGGCTCGGATTGCCCCTTTGAAGGATTCCCACATTGATCTGCTCAATGCAAGCCTCAAGGCTCACCGAATCTTATTTCCTGAATCTCGGCAAGTCCGGTCTGCGGAGGAGCTAATCAAAGATCTGGATCAAACGAAGAGCCGGTTACAGCAATGGAGATCTTCATCGCCCGCCGGTGCTGATGCCGCCTTGATCTTATCATGTCTTGGTATGAACTAATCGATCTCGCCAAGTGCGCTCCCTTCGCGAGGGTTCTTCATGGGCTACAGATCCTGACCGGATCAAGATCCGCGAGGAAGCTGCCAACTTTATGGCGGAATTTGCAAACACCAAACATCTTGATCTGGAGGCTCCGGTCTACTCTGACGGGGAAGAGACTGAAGAAGAGGAATCGGACGATGCCTCCGCTGAAGAATATGCCGATTCTGAGGGCGAGTCTGATGATTCGGCTAACTCTGCCGAACTGCTCCTATCAAGTCCATCAAGATCCCAGCCTCTGACTCGGCTAAGAATACCGAAGCAACTCCGGCCCAGACTTCGAGATACCAGCAACTGATTCGGCAGAGATTACCAAACAAGCTTCAGCTGATCCGGATACTTCCGAATCTGCCCAGCCTTCAAGCTCTCCACGCAAGGTTACCCCTGAAGTTCCTCCATCTTCTGAGTCCATTCCAGCGACGGAACCCCCTGCAACCGAATCTACTCCAACCGAACTCCTGTAACCGAAGCTCGCGCGCCCGAGGCTCCTGCAACCGAAGCTCTGTAACCGAACCCGCTACAACCAAGTCTGCTGCTTCCTGAAGTGACTTAGTGAAAAAACGTTAAATCCCCGGTATGCCGGGAGCAGATGTAATAAACAATTTAAGTTCTTCGAGACTACTCTTATTTAGCTTAATGATCCGGACGAGGTTTATGTTGGATCATTTTAAACCGAGTCCCCGAGTCTGTTTTCTTGTTTACTATTTTTGCCGAATCTTTGCTCTTGTCTACCTTTTAGGTGTTTGACAGTCGAGTCACAAGATAGGAATCATAGCATACAATACTTGAAACATGCGAGTTATGGTTTAGAATCATCTAACATAAACAAAAAATAAATAACAGGGGTTAGTAAACGACATCTGCCGAATCGGTTTTGGACCGAGTCCCCGAGTCCATTTTCATGTTTCCCATATTCCTCATCTCTGCTCTTGACTACCATTTTGGTGTTTGTCAGTCGAGTCACGAGATCAACAACACAGCATACATTACTTGAATTTTGGGACGAGGTTCAAAGCAATTCGACACATGAACGGTATGGACAAAACAGTAATAAAAACACATGCATAAGGACGAAGCAGTCCCCGAGTCCAGACTCGGATTGCTGCAATTTCATTTATGATAAACTGAAATACATACATTGCGCCCCTTAGGAGTAAAAGGGTCGAAGCAGAGCTACATTCCAGGGTCTCTTAGTTTCTTGTCCGGGTCTGTCCAGGCCATCCTTCCTTGGTTCCTGTGCATCTACAAGGTAGTACGAGTCATTGTGCATAGCCCTGCTCACAATGAATGGTCCCTCCCATGGAGGTGACAACTTGTGTCGGCCTTTGCTGCGCTGCACCAGCCTTAGTACAAGATCTCCCTCATGAAACACTCGAGGGCTGATCTTTCGACTATGATATCGTCGGAGATTCTGCTGGTATATTGCTGTCCGAGATAGAGCCAATTCTCTTGCTTCCTCTAGCAGATCCACTGCATCTTCCCGGGCCTCTTTTGCCTCGGTTTCAGTATACATTGCCACCCTTGGTGCATCATGTTCTATGTCAGTGGGTAGCACAGCTTCTGCCCCATAAACCAGAAAAAATGGCGTATAGCCAGTTGACCGATTCGGCGTGGTCCTTAGACCCCACAGTACTGATGGTATCTCGTCTATCCAGCATCCCGGAGTTTTCAGCAATGGTTCAATGAGACGAGCCTTGATGCCGGCCAACACCAGGGCATTTGATCTTTCCACTTGCCCATTAGACTCCGGATGTGCCACCGAGGCTATATCTAGCCGGATTCCCTTATCCATGCAAAACCGAGCAAACTCTCCGACAGCAAAGTTTGTGCCGTTATCCGAGATGATGCTATGAGGGTATCCGTATCTCAAAATAATTTCTTTCAGGAAAGTTACAGCCGAACGACCATCTACTTCCGGATTGGTTTCACCTCTATCCACTTGGTGAACTTATCCACCATCACCAGCATATGTGTCATGTTACCCCTAGCCGGCTTGAAATCTCCCACCATATCTAAACACCACACAGCAAACGGCCAAGTGATAGGAATTGTTTTGAGCGCCGATGCGGGTAAGTGTGTCTGCTTGGCAAACCTTTGGCATCCTTCACATTTTCGGACTATGTCCTCTGCATCCGCGTGAGCAGTGGGCCAGTAAAATCCATGCCGGAACACCTTAGCCACCAGGGCTCTTGTGCTGCAATGATGTCCACATTCTCCTTGATGTATCTCCAGGAGCATCTCCTTGCCCTCGGCTGGCTCCACACAACGCTGTAGCACCTCGGTTGCACTCCTCTTGTATAACTCCTTGTTGATGATGGTGTAAGCCTTGGACCTCCTCTGCACTCGCCTAGCTTCGGTTTCATCATTTGGCAAACTCCCCTCCGACATGAACTTCATGATTTCTTCAGCCCATTCCGGTACTGGATGCAAAGGGAATAAGTGCTCATCTATCTCCACTGGTTCGGCCGCCATTATTTCTTCTATCAGCTTCTGCCCATTCCCTAAGATTCGGTTAGCACCACCTTCTTCTCTGCTCCTCTTTCCTAAGATCCGGTTAGCAGTCCCCGGGTCTCGCCATGCAGTCCCCGGGTCTTCCCCAATGTACCGACATCAACATTCATAGGGACAGCCTCAGATTCTTGCTTTGGGATAAAAATTGACTCGGAATCAGGCGAAGGTTTGATTGAAGGGACCCTTAGGTGATTCAAGGATATCCGGGTGGAATTGCATCCCTAGACGACCCGAGTTTTGACAGGACATCAGCAGCTTCGTTCTCCAACCGAGGTATGTGCTTGTACTCGCAGCCTTCAAAAAATCCTGAAATTTTCTGGACATGAAACCGATACAGTGCCATATTGGCATCAAGAGCATCCCAATTTCCAGAAGATTGCTGCACCACTAAATCCGAATCACCAAAACATTCTATTCGGCGGATGCCGATGTCCCTAGCCACATTAAGCCCATGGATCAGTGCCTCATATTCGGCCACATTGTTTGAGCTGAGAAATGAATCTGCAACACATATCGCAATTGATCTTGCTTCGGTGACGTGAGTACCACCCCAGCACCTAATCCGATTTTGGTTTTGGAGCCATCAAAGTGCAACTTCCAGTAATTGTAATCCGGCTTGGGTGGCTCATACTGCATCTCGGCCCAGTCACAAAGGAAATCGGTAAAGCCTGAGACTTGATAGCATCCCTTCTCTCATAATGCGGGGTGTAAGGAGATACTTCTATTGCCCACTTGGCAACCCGGCCAGTCGCATCTTTGCACCCAATGATCTCCGCGATTGGAGCTTCACATACCACGGTAATCGGGTGTTCTTGGAAATAATGTTTCAACTTTTTGGCCGCCAGGTATACACCGTATGTCATCTTCTGGTAGTGAGGATAATTTTGCTTTGAGGTTGAGATCACCTCACTTAAATAGTACACCGGTCTCTGCACGGATTTACCCTCCTCTTCTCGCTCTACCACTATGACCACACTTACGACCCGGTTAGTGGCCGCAATGTAAAGTAGCATTGGCTCATTCGGCAAAGGTGACGCCAGAATTGGTGCAGTGGACAACATCTTTTTTAATTCGTTGAAAGCCGAATCTGCCTGCGGGGTCCACGTGAACCCGGTGCTCTTTTTCATCATGATACAAGGGCAAGGCTTTTTCTCCTAGCCGACTCACAAACCGACTCAACGAGGCTAAACACCCGGTGAATTTTTGTACATCTTTTAGACATTTAGGCAATTTCATTCTTTCTATGGCTCGGATCTTAGCCGGATTCACCTCAATACCTCGGCTCGATACAAGGAAACCGAGCAACTTTCCAGCCGGGACACCAAAGGTGCATTTATCCGGATTCAATTTCAACCGATATTTTCTCAAGTTCACAAATGTTTCCTCGAGATCCTCGAGGAGAGTGTGTTTTTCTTTAGTTTTGATGACGATATCATCGACATACACCTGCACATTTTGCCCATTTGGGAGTGTAAGCATTTCTGCATACATCTCTGATAAGTTGCACCGGCATTTCTCAAACCGAAACACATGACACGATAGCAATACGCCCCGTACGGGGTAATAAAAGCAGTCTTTATTTGATCTTTAGGGTTCAGTGGTATCTGGTGAAAACCAGAGTACGCATCAATAAAAGACAACAACTCACACCCAGCAGTAGAATCGATCACTTGATCAATCCGAGGTAAAGGAAATGGATCCTTCGGGCACGCCTTGTTTAGGTTGGTGAAATCGATGCACATGCGCCACACCTTGACCACCGCTGGTTCGTCCTTCTTCTTCTCTACCAGAACCGGATTGGATATCCAGTCTGGATGCAACACCTCCATAATGAATCCGGCTGCAAGCAACTTAGCCAGCTCATCCAGCACCACTTTTCTTCGATCATCTGAGAGACGCCGAGTCGGTTGCCTCACCGGTTTTACATCCGGCCTGACAAATAAAGAGTGCTCTGCCAACTCCCTCGGAACACCAGGCAGGTCCTTAGCCGACCATGCAAAGATATCCCGATTCTCACGGAGGAAGTGACAGAGCGCGCTTTCCTATTTCTCATCCAACCCGGCACCAATGATGGCCATGCGCTCCGGGTTCTCCGGGTCAATGGGGATCTTCTTTGTCTCCTTGGGCATCTCAAATGTTGCACCTCCATCCGGATTGGTCATAGCCAGCACACCGAGCTGAGCTGACTTCGCCATTGCCACCACCTCATGCATCTTGCTCTTCTCAGCTTGGATCACCAATGATTCGGCTAAGGTGGAACCGATCGTGGCACACTGTATGGCCTTTTTGTAATCTCCCGCAACAGTGATAATACCATTCGGGCCAGGCATCTTCATCTTGAGGTAGGCCACATGAGTGGATATCATGAACTTGGCTAACGCAGGCCGCCAAGCAGAGCATGGTATGGGCTCTCCAAATCTACCACCTCGAACTCGAGACTCTCAAGCCGGTGATTGTCCTTGGTACCAAACAGCACATCTACCCAGATCTTACCCATTGGGGAACAAGACACCCCGGGTACTATACCATGGAAGGTACAACTGCTCTGCTGCAACTGATTCGGCGAAATACCCAACTTGACCATTGTGTCCCGATACATGATGTTTATGGCACTGCCATTGTCAATCAAGACTCGGCTAAACCTCACGTTAAGCTTGGGTCCAACCAAAGTCGGATCCACCACCAGTGCATAGTTTCCTGGACTTGGCATAATTCTGGGGTTATCAGCCCTGCTCCAAGTGATCTCCTGCTCGGACCAATTCAGGTATTTTGGGACTGCTGGCATGACTGCATTCACCTCCTTCGCCCTTCGCAGCTGACTTTTCTTGTCAGTTGGCTCGGTCACAAAAACCACATAACTTTGATGAGCCTCCTTGTACTCATTACCGGGGTATCCACCTTGCCGACTCGGACCAGCACCATTGTCGTTGCCTCCCATGTTTACCAGGTTAACCGGCTTTGTGGCTGCCGGTCTTGGAGCTCCTGCGTTCACCGGGATTGTATTGGCTCCGGTTAAAGGCATATTCGGCCTGAAATTCGGTCTAGGAGCACCTCTCTGAGGTGGTCCTCTTGACCCTCCGCCTGAATGCGATGATGCCAGCTACAATTCCGAGTTGAATGATTGGCCGGCTTGCGTGGGTCTGTTGTGTGATAACAGCAAGGCCCGTCTAATCTTGACTCAAAAGTTAGAGGAGGACTCGATCCATCCCACACTTTCTTTGGCCAGCACCTTGATTCGGCCTCCAAGCTGGACCCTCTGTCTTTTGTCTCTGACCATCTCCTGCTCCAGGATGGTCCATATTCACTGCAGCAACCTGATCTGAACCGTATCTATAATCCGGATCTCTTCTTTTGTAACCGAATTCATGTCGGTCACTGGGCCTCAATGGTCCTACTCGGTTGTTAACCGGTTGCCTCCTGCTTGTTCCCACTGCATCCAATGCTGGCTGTGTCGGATCACCAAGAGCATACGTATCTGCTATCCGGATCGTTTCCGCCAGTGTCTTGGGCATATCCCTCTGGAGCTTCTGCCAGAGCGGGGTGCCATGTCGGCAACCCTGCGCAAACCAAGAAATCGCCTGCTCCTCCACGACACCTTCGCAAGAGTTGCGAATGTTGCTCCACCGAGTTAAGAATTCTCGGTCTGTTTCCCGTTCTTCCTGCTTGCACGCAGCCAGGAGCTGAGGTCGGTTAGGCCTCTTGTAGGTGCTGGAGAAATTACTGTAAAATGCCTCCTCCAAGTCCACCCAAGAGTTGATACTACCCGGGGTAAGTTATTCAGCCAAATCCGGGCTGGCCCTTCCAACATGTGCGGGAGATACCGGACCGCCCATCGGCGATTGCCCCCCGCAATGTGCACTGATGATACATAGTCTATCAGCCAATCCTGTGGCTTTGTGCTGCCATTATACGGCTTTGTGCTTCGGCCAAGCTGAAACAACGGCACGCTCGGCTCGTTCATGATCCGAGGTCCAAAGCATGGAGGACCCGGTGGGCCTTGCTCTTCTAGCTTCTCGGACTGGTAAATTCTATCCAACTTGAGACGCTGATCATCCGGATCCAATGCCCGAGGTCCCAGTCTTGATGCAAGTGCATTATCATACGTCTGGTATCCGGCTCGCGCCATAGCCGAATTTCCGTCATCATAGCGGTAGCCCGCCTGGCCACCACCTTGCTGTTGCGCTCGCACAATCACTTGCTGCCCGGAGGACGAGGTGGTTGACCTCGGCCAGCCGAATTGCCCCTTCCAGCTCCCGGGTAGCCTTGTCCACCACTGTTTCTGCTTTGGCCACCTCTTCCTTGAGCGGCTAGCTGCTTGCCGGCATACTCAGCATCATAGGTCTGCAGCTGCTTGCTCTTACCCGAGTTCACGCTCTGGGCCCGGTCAACTCCGACGTGCGGGGATGACGCCTGCCCCTTGGATCTCTGGCTAACAGCCTTAACCGACACTACTACCCGAGAAACACCTGCATCCGGATTAGCTTTCCGGTAAGCCTCATTCTGCCGGTTACACACATCTACTAGCTCATTGACTCTCTCTGCCTGCCTTCGCCAAGCGTCCCCGGTTAGTGTACTCAACTCGGCTCGCGCTGCCGCTGCAGCCCTAAGATTCTTAGCCGGGGAGCTATACACCGGCTTGCCTGTGCCAGATCTATGACTAGTAGCCTTACTTGAGCTCGATCCTGCAGCTCTAGCTAACTCGTCATTGAGGTCCTTACCCCGGTTACGCAACTCGGCTTTCTTGCGCGAGCGATGCACTACAGGAGTAAAGCCATCGGTGATACCATTGGCAGCATTGTACTCTCTCATATCTCTATCAAAGGCTTGCCTAGACTCCACCACTAACCGGGCTTCTTTTTGCAACCTCAGGCGCTCTGCCTCTAGCTGAGCTACAGTAAGCTCTACATTTGCCCCAGGTGCCACTGGCCGAGATAACTTCTCCAGGACATCCTCTAAGGGAGCCTCCCTACTTGACATGCCAAGCGGGCCAACCGGATCCGGTTTCTCCTTTGGGAACTTGCCGTCCGAGTCGGCTTGTCAACCAGATCAACTGGCGTGGCCAGCTCCTCGGGCATGCTCTTGCTGGCATCTCCTTTGCCAGCTGCTGCACTTGGCCCCATCATCACCTCCACGCTACTCCCGGGGCGAGCGCTACGCCGTCCGAGAGCTGCGCGGAAAGAGGGAGGATCCTCAGCCACGAGCACCTGCGCCGGGTACTCGCGGACAGGCTCGGTGGGTGACGAAGCTGCCGAGCGTCATGAGGAAGCCGTCAGCGGGGAAGGGCTTGTTGGCGAAGCACCCCGCGTTGTCGCTGATGAAGTTGAACTCGCCGATCTTGCAAACGAGCCCAGAGAGGACCCGCTCGCCGGAGCCAGTGACGGAGCCCGTCCGGAAGGAAACCCCAGCCAACGCCACTGCTGCCCCACGGTGGGCGCCAACTGTCGTGGTGGTGTCACGGCAGATGCCATAGGATGGCTTAAGTTGTGGGCTCGCTAGGACGTTGGGGGATCCGGGGAGGGTTTGCGCGCTCACGAAGCACGCATGAAGAACAACCAAGAACTCGCAAGAACAAGCAAAACCAAGAAGAACAAAGCACACCACGATGTACCCTGCTTCGGGGCCCTCTTGTGGAGGTAACACCCCTACTGCAGCACTAGCCTACTCTCTTTATATCTCAAGTGTTACAAGTACAGAGTGCTCCTTGAGCTGTATGAAGAACAATGGTGAAGCTCTAGGAAGAAGATGGAGCTTGGGGGAAATGAGGCCTCTCTCTCTGGTTGTGGTTGTTGTGCTCGTCCTCCTCTCTCTTTCCTCGCATAGGAGAGGTGCTAGCTTACTTATACACTAACCGGATTACCATCTTGCCCCTGGCTGCAGTGATAATGGCATGGACAAGAGGAACAGGACAAACACTGGCCACTGTCACTCAGTCCAGCTCATCGTCAGCCTATCTTTTCCTCTTTGAGCTTAAGGCAGAGTAGCCCACAGGAGCCTAGGCCAATGCCCTTTCCCGAATTAGCCGAGTCAGCGCCTAGGGCCTTGCGATCCGGAAAACCCGTGGCTCGACCTTGCTGTCCTCTGAGTCCCGGTCAGTAGAACTGCAGGACCCGTGACCTTACTGACATTACTTGGCCCTTGTGCAATATCCGGATTACCTTATCCGGATCCTTCCTGACCAACCCGGCTAACTTAGCCGGTACTCCTTCCTCTGACCCGGTTCGGCTTCTTCCCGCACTCTGGCATGGTCAAGAGCTAACGACTCTGGCATGACCCGGCTAGATACTGATCCGGCTTGTACTTTATAACTCTTAAGACCACATCATTGCCCTACCCGGGGCAGCCCCCCGACACCAGCTCCCTCTTGCAACGAGCCCAGAGAACATGCACCCAACGCCGTCGAAAGCGATCAGCCATTCGTGTGGGTCCCAGCCAGCAGCCATTCGTGTCGGTCCCACCCAGCAGCCAACCAAACACCCGGCAGATTCCCACTTCATTTTGTAAATTTCCCCTGTTATTTATACCTCCCGCGCCCGCCGGCAAAATCGACAACTCTGACTCTGACACGAAAGTTCAGCACAAAATGAACCAACTTTGAAAATTTAGCCGGATCTGACCCTTTTTCGTACCGCTCAACTTAGGGGCGGTAGATTACACGGGGTACCGCCAATGACCCTGGCAGTACGCGTCCTGGTCCACGGTCCGCTCGTGCCGGTTGACTGCGCTGACGTGGCGATACCGCCGATGTCAGAGACGGTAGAGTTGGAGGGATACCGCCGGATGCGGTACGAGTTCGGCAGTTAAGTGGCTCCCGCCGCGCCCCCAGCCTCTCATTCATCCGCATCAACAAAATCCAACCCGAGCTCCTGCCCTCTTCCCCTCTCTCCTCCACACTCAAATCTCTCTCAAATCCCTCCAAATCGGAGGGCATAGCTCGTGGAATCAGGCCATCTCCATCCTCTGAGGTAGTCTCTCTCAGATCTCTCGCTTTTTGTTGGTTGGATTTGTGTTACTTTGTGGCATTGTTTAGTTTGAGGCAAACCCTAGATTTGTTGATTTGTCCTTAATCTATTATTTGAATTGGTGCATTGCGGGTTATATGTTGTTTGTGACGTGTAGAAATCATTGTGGTTAGATAGATTCATGTGTTATTCTTACCTACAATTATGGTTGAGTCTAGGGTTGGAGGTAGTGGTTAGCACACATGTATAATTTAGATTATTGTGGTGTGTTTGCTATTACACATCAATGTGATACATTTGTGTGTCTTGTCATTTAATTATAGATGGCAAGAATCGTGAATGTCCATCATGTTGACAAAGAAGCATTTTTTAGTAACAATGAAGAAGAGATTGTTGACAATGGAGAAAAAGTTATGGTATTTGCCAATAGTCCGACATATGCCGAGGTTGTTGCAAGAGTACGGGAAGTTTTCGAATGGATGGATCCTAGGGAGAAGGTTGAACTAGATGGAAGGTATTTTGTTGGATCGGGACACCGTCTGCAGAAAAAAAATACCTTTGACATGCGAGTTAGATTGGGGGCATACAAAGAGGTTGTGGCGGCTTCCAAAGACAAGTCGCTCGAGTTATTTGCTACCAAGGTTGGCGGTGATCGGTTGCATTTTGACTTGAACCGGTGTGCCTCCCCCCCACATGATGCAATGACACCCACTCGAAATGTGTCACTTGATGATGCGGTCGAGTTGAATAATATGAGCCAACCTCCTTTGAGCCAACAAATTGACTTGGAGATGAATGATGACGACCAAGTCGATGAAGAAGAAAAATATGTCAATGTGGATCATGGTTATGGCTTTGGCATTGACGATGAAGATAGGGAGGAAGGAGACATGGAGGGTGATGTGTCCGAGCGGGAGGACGAGTATCATGACATTTATATTGGAGATGTAGAGGCACAAGTCGAGGAGGATGGCATTGACCGTGACACCTTCTATCACCGTTGCTATGCCTCCAACTCGGAGGACGAGGGCCCAGAAGAAGTGGACGAAGATGGGTTCACGGCGAGAGAAGCCCAAGCCTTTTTAAAAGTGGTAGGCCGGGATCACCGAATTCCATTATTTCGTGATCTCACGCTTGCCGATAAGGCTATGGTGGATGGTGGCAAGTATAAAGATCTAGAAGCAACACCAAGCACAACTCAAGACGACGATGACAACAATTCTCGCATAAAGAAAGGTTTGAAGTTTCCGGACTTGGTAGAATTGCAAATGTGGCTTAGGGAATATGCGGTGAAGCACCATAGGCCATTCATAGTGAAGCACTCGGACGAGAAGCATCGTTACACCGTGATTTGCGACCAAAAAGGATGCCCATGGGTAGTCCGTGCAAGACCAAACCGCCACGGGCAATGGAAGATAACAAGTTGTGAAGCCCATCACATGTGCAAGAAACGGGGCCGGAATCCATCCACAAAGCACCGTCAACTCACCTCCGACTTCATCGCATACAAATTCATCAATAGTATAAAGAATGAACCAACCATTAAACCGAGGTTTTTGATGGGTCTTGTAAAGGAATTCTTTGGATACAACATCGAATATGGGAAGGCATGGAAGGCCAAGCATGCCGCATTTAAGATGTTGTATGGTGGATGGAAAGAAGCGTACAACCGCCTCCCGAGGTTGTTGGGAGGGATGGCCTATAGAAACCCGAGCATGTTTTACGCGGTTGAACATGTTGATGGAGTGTTCCGCCGTGCCTTTTGGACCTTCGACCAATGCATTCGGGCATTTCACCATTGTAGACCGGTTGTATCAATAGATGGTACATTTTTAACCGGCAAGTACAAGGGGTCGATGTTGACTGCAATCGCGCACGACTCCGGTGACCGGGTGTTACCTGTGGCCTTTGCTTTGGTGTCTGGAGAGAACAATGACAACTGGGAATGGTTCATGAAGCATGTGAGGACTAAGGTGTTTTCTCCTAGTAGAGAGGTATGCATCATATCGGATCGACACCAAGGTATACTCAATGCCATGGAGATTGAAATTCCGGAGTATGCACGGCTCCACCACCGATGGTGCATGAGGCATTTCGTCGCAAATTTTTATAGGGCTTGCGAGAATAAAGAATTGGCTGATGACCTAACAGATGTTTGTGTGGCATTCACCAACCGGTCTTTCACAAGACGGTTTGACAAGCTCCTTGCCGCGTCTAATGCCGGGGGTAAAGAGTTCTTGAGGAGGTATTTGGGAGAGAGGCACAAGTGGTCAAGGGCCCATGATCATGGAGGTAGAAGATATGGTGACATGACAAGCAACATGGCGGAATGTTTTAACAATGTTCTAAAAGGTGTGCGTGCACTGCCTGTGACGGCCATTGCGGAATATACCTTCGAGAAGTTATGCGCTTATTTCCAGAAACATTCCATGGAGACGGATAAATTGATAGACGAAGGGAAATTGTATCCTCCTAAAGTAGAAGAATTGATGGAGCTGCAAAATAGCAAATCCGAGAGACAACAAGCGTATTGCTATGACAATAACGAGTGGATTTACCAAGTCAACGAGCCCGGTGGGACAACAAAAGATGGCGTGCAATTCGGAGGTCGTGCATTCAAGGTTAAGCTAAAGACACGTGAGTGCTCTTGCGAGAGGCCCAAGTTGCTGCACTTACCTTGCTCGCACTTGATTACGGCGGCAAACATAAGATCTGTTGATCTTTGTCATCCGGATACGGTAAGGATGAACGAGCACTCGTTGGAGAGGGTGGCTATGACTTGGACAGCAAGATTTGAGCCTTACTTGGATCAATCTCAATGGCCGGAATATCATGGCCCTGTAATTAGGCCAGATCCAGAACTAATGGTTAAAACCAAAGGTAGAAGGAGGACGAAGAGGTATAGAAATGACATGGATGCACTTGGTGGATACACAACCTGCATGGGAGAATGGGGCAGCGGGCATTTTATGGAGCCTCGTACTACCAACCAATGTGGTCAATGCAATGATTCAGCACACAACAACAGAACTTGCTCTCAAGGGAGGAAAAAATCGAAAGGAGACAATGGTGGTGGTGGAGCTAGTGGTAGTGGGGGTGGGAATGGTGGTGGTGCTAGTGGTAGTGGGGGTGGGAGTGGTGGTGGTGGTGGTAGCACAAGCCACCGTGGTGGTGGCGGTGGTGGTGGTGGTGGTGGTAGCACAAGCCACCGTGGTGGTGGCGGTGGTGCTGGTGGAGGTGGTGGTGGTAGCACAAGCCACCGTGGTGGTGGCGGTGGTGGTGGTAGCACAAGCCACCGTGGTGGTGGCGGTGGTGCTGGTGGAGGTGGTGGTGGTAGCACAAGCCACCGTGGTGGTGGCGGTGGTGGTGGTGGTGGTAGCACAAGCCACCGTGGTGGTGGCGGTGGTGGTCGAACATCAATGTTTGACGAGCTAAGAGGGGGTGCTCGTAGAAGGCGTAGAGGTGGTAGTCGTAGATGATTGGTATGAACGTAAATTATTTGGTTATTGTCTTTAATTTCGAATGTTGTTCATTTTACTGTACTAACAATTTTTCTAACTTACGTAGGTATGGGGTCGTCGAACTGGTTGGAGAGGCCGTGGGCATGGAGGAGGGCGACTCAGCAGCCCGAGGAGGACCCACCGAAGTGTTTTTGCCAAGACATTTGCAAGGCCAAGCAGTCCGATGATTGGGATGAGACAAGAGGACGAAGGTTTTGGTTGTGTCCCAACTATTGTAGGGACAAGGAAGAACCCAAGTCTGCTTATGACCGTCCCAAGGTATGTGTCCTCCTTACGCTTGACAAATTACGTATATTTGTATAATAATTGCTAATGTGTATTGTCTCTTTTGTAGTCACCGCCTCCCCTTTGTCCCTACTTCAAATGGATAGACTTGGTCCAAGATAGCTACTTCAAGAACGAGGTCGAATGGGCTCGAGAGACTGCTCTTAAGCACATGGCGGAGAGGAAAAAAGATGAGGAGAGGGAGGAGAAGTTGAGGTTGAAGAAGGAGAAGGAACGTAAGGAGAAAGCGAAGAAGAAGCATGAAGAGGCCAAGGCTCGTGAGGCCGAGCGGGAAGTCAAACGTGGAATAGCTCGTCGTGCTATGGAGGATGAAGCATCAGGAAAGCGCAAGGGAAAGTATCCGCGTTGGACTCAATAGAGCCTTCAACATCTATTTCGTACCGCTTGTGGACATTGGCTGTGTGTGAACTTGTAATGGATTTGGTCATGTAATGGATTTTAGTTATCTATTTCGTGTGAACTTGTAATGGATTTGGTCATGTAATGGACTTTAGTTATCTATTTCGTGTGAACTTGTAATGGATTTGGTCATGTAATGGATTTTAGTTATCTATTTCGTGTGAACTTGTAAAGTTTCCGGTTTCAATCCGGACGTGTTTCCGATTCACTGGTGTTTTCACTGACGGATCGCGTGTTTCGTCGAGTTTTGGCCAGCGCGCTGCCGCGGCACAGTTTCTGCAAATTTTCCTGCCGTGCTTCCGGGTCGGATACGGATTCAGTGTTTCGTCGAGTTTCGTCAGGTTTTTGCCAGCGCGCGACACAGTTTTGGTCAGTTTTTCCTGCCGTGAGTCGGTATCGGGGACAGTTTCGTCAGGTGTTCGCCAGCGCGCGACACACCAGGAGCTCAAGTCCAAGGCTCGTTCGGATACCGCCGGGATCTGGTAAGATTTTGTTTATGTATGTATTTAGTTCCATTGATTTAGTTCCAGGTAGTACCGCTGCATAGAGGGGCGGTACGGAGCCGAACTGTACCGCCGCGAAAATGTCCACGACAGGAGCTCCTTAGTTGCGACATTCCAGGTGATACCGCCGTGTCAGCTGGCGGTACCTCTGCAAACCGTACCGCCGGGATATCTGGCGGTACCGTCCCGCAAGGTACCGCCCGGTATTTGCCACAAACAGGAGCTGAGCCGTCCCGCCCAGGTCATACCGCCGGGTCAGCTGGCGGTACCTCTGCAAACCGTACCGCCGGGCTATCTGGCGGTACCGTCCTGGCAGTTCTAAAAATCTGGATTTTTAGAACTGACAGAAGACACAGGGAAGTATAGCACATATATCACATATAACAGAAGACACAGGGCATGTATAGCACATATATATTACATAGTTTGACATAAACTTCACACAAGGCAAATATATCACATAGTTCGACTAAAACATGACATAGGGCAACTTATTACATCGTATCACTTTTTCCTTCCCCTCTTGGCTGCCAACTTGCTTGGTCCTGCTGGCTCGGTAGCTCGTGGAGCCTTGCGGCGGGGTGGTGGAGGGACTCTTTGTCCTACTGGACTGAACAATTTCTTCGGCTTTCGCTGCCTCATGGGCGGTTGGCTCGGCTGAGTTGGTTGTGGTGCATCCTTCAACTGTGACAACGTCAACTCCTCCCAGCTCGGGTCCTCTTCCTTCGAGTGCTCCTGCTCCTCTTCCTCCGAGTTCTCCTGCTCCTGCTCCTCTTCCTGCTCCTGCTCCTGCTCCTCTTCCTCCGACTGCTCCTGGTCCTCCTCCGATTGCTCCTGCTCCTCGTCCTCGCCCTCGTCCTCCTCGTCGTCGGTCTCATGGGCTTCGGTTGCCTTGGCACCGTGGCAGGCAAGCATAGCCGCCAGCCGACGAGACCGCTCCATTAACCTCTGCAAGACAAACAAATGTGTGCATATATCAATATCACTACCATAGTGCACACCACCCGCACTCGCACTCATGGATATATAAAAATGCATACCGTCATGGCGTCCCTAAGAGCCGTCTCAGACTCCACCGTACCGGGCATATACGAAAGAGAATATGCTGCCTCGTTAACGCTCCGAGTAAGCTCCAAGCCCTAAAAACATGGAAGGAAAATTTAAGTCACAAATAGACATGACAAATTAAATTGAAGCTCAATTTGTGTCTTACCACACGGTTGAAAACGGGTGCGTAGTCCCTAGAAGTTCCCGCGCTCTCCTTAACCGCCAAGTTATATTCATTATCACCATCTTCGGTGCCCAAGTCTAAACAATCTTGTGTGGTCCAAGTGGGCTTTAGCTTAAGGCGGTGTTGTTCTTCATGCCAAGCAAGGTGGGCCACATAATCACTCTCCCTAAACATTGTACCGTCCATCTCACGGTACTTATCTCTATCATTCCACATCTCAATCCACTTGATGTGTTTACGATCCCATTCCTTCTCTTTTGGGCACTTCTTCCGATCAATCCTATGCACAAATACCAAACATATCAGTAACAATTGATATTGACAAGTTAAATATGTACCCGGGCTTTCCAACACAAACCTATGAAGAGCAACACTTGTGCTCTGGATTGCCGGCGGGGTTCGTTGCCTCCTTCCAAATTGTGTTGCAACTCGTTGTGGGAGGTGCCACTCGACGGCATAGAAACATATCATCGGACACTTAATGCGCCATAGGTTCTCGTCACGCGTACACATCGCGTTGAGACGGAAACCCCTTTCCCGAGAGTATGGCCTCCATATGACCTACAAAACAAAAAGCATTAGTTTCAATGCTAGATGTCACAAAGGTGTGTCAAATTTAATGTTACAACAACATACCAAGTCGTAAGACAGCGTGTCAAGCTCATTGGTATAGCTCTTGTAACGGCCCATGGACAAGTCTTTGTACCCCTCCACTCTATCCCATGTGTACGCGACAGTTGGCAGCCGCCATTCATCATCACCATCTAGGTCATCGCCCCATGGAGTTGGTGTGAGTTTGCGAGGACGTCCAACCGGAATCCGCTCCCACATCCAAATCGTGAGGGGCCAAGCAGCACCGTTTAACGAGGCTCCCTTTCCCTTCTTACGACATGCATGGTCCAGCTGCACAATAACAATCATGTCAAATGCCAAATGAAAGTAACATACACAAGCAAGGTATGCAAATAAACTACCTGACGGTAAAGAAAGGCTAGACCCGCCGACCCCCAGCTGTACTTGACGTTCCAATCACGTAATGGGTCAAGCCACATCCACGAGGCCGTGTCCCCTGACCCATCTGGAAAGATCACCCGGGCTAACACATACCACATGTATGCCCGGGCATACTGCTGCACCATCGGTGCATCGGCATCCGCCGGGCATGGCCCAAACTGTCGAAGCCACGAATACGATACACCCGCTGACCTAGTATCTTTCATCCCTTCCGGCGGCACCGGTGGTAATCTGCCGGTGAGACCAAGAACCCGCTGGCGCCACCCGACAAGATCCACCCTCCCAGTCAGAGCGTCTCCGTCGATCGGAAGAGCCGTGATCATGGCAAAATCCTCAAGAGTGACCGTCATCTCTCCACACGGCAAATGGAAGCTGTGTGTCTCGGGTCTCCAGCGATCGACAAGGGCGGTAATGGCCGTGTGGTTGAACGCCGGTGGCTTACGCTTGAACTGAAGGACAAATGGGAGGAGACCAGCCGCCTCAAAGTATGGCTCGTACCGAACATCATACGGCATGTCCTCCGCATTGTGGCCCCTCATGCGCATAGGACGGATAGGCTGCGAAAGATAAAAACATGATGTGGTCACTATATTTGTAATTGCAACAATAAAATGGGGAACTTTATTGTCTTACATTAACAGGTAAGTCCATATCTCCCCTCACGATAAGCCGGGCACGATGTTCCCTGTCGTACACCAAATCAAGCCCGGGGTAGTAAGGCTCATCCATGCTACAAAATTTGGTGAGAATAAATTATTTTGGCTCAAGGGAACAATCAATCCATACACACATCCGTATACAGATACAAATATAAGTAAATCACTATGCATCCTTACATCTTTCCATACAAGTTTTCATTTGAATCAAGCTACAAAATTAATCCATACTATGCATCCTAATACTAGCTACAAATAATAGCTACAAATAATAGCTACAAATACTATGCATCATTTGAATCAATCCATACTATGCATCCTAATAATAGCTACAAATAATAGCTACAAATACCGTTGCATCATTTGAATCAATCCATACTATGCCTCCTAATATTAGCTACAAAATTAAATCAAGCAAATCCACCTATTATACTTGTTTACAAGTCACCATACACAACTAAATGCAACTAAATAGCAACTCCACTGCAAGATATTAAAAGATCTAGACAAATTCGAAGTATGAACTAGGGTTTCGAAATAACACAAATCGGCTGAAATTGATGGTGGAATTGAGAGGGGTGCGGGAGATTTACCTCTCCGATGAAGTAGGCTGCAAATCCCTAGTAAACCATCAATTTGAGGGCTCGGGAGAAGATTTCGGATGGGGAGGAGAGAGAGCCGCCGCGCCGCCAGGAACAAGGGAAGAAGAAGAGGAACTAGAGCGTCGGGCGTGCGTGGGCTGGGTTAACTCCCGGCCTCGTACCGCCAGGACCGCAGGCGGTACGGTGGCTAGAGGTACCGCCGCCGGAGGTGGCGTTATCCCACATATCCTACCGCCTGGTCAACTAGCGGTACTGCCACGTCACCCCCAGTCAACTAGATCGGTGGACCGTGGACCAGGGTGTCTACCGCCAACGACCCAGGCGGTACCTCTTGAAGTCTACCGCCAGCATGTTGAGCGGTACGAAAAAGGGTCAGATCCGGCTAAACTTTCGAAAACAGTTCATTTTGTGCTGAACTTTCGTCTGAGGGTCAGATTTGTCGTTTTTGCCTGTGTGGGTCACTTGTCCTGTTACGTGCAAACAAAATGCACTACTAGTATTTTATTTTAAAGGAGATTAACTCAACTTCTAAGAAAGCGATGTAGCTGGGGGAATACCATTTTACAAAGGAGCGAACATATAACAAGTCAATTCTCGGGAATACGTTAGATCGGGAATTAGGGCTTGTTCGTGGTAGTGGACGATGGCTGGCGGCGGCAGCGGCAGCGCACGCGCGTGAGCACAGCGTGGCGGCGGTAGGTGGCGGCAGCGGGTGGCGGCGGCGGTGTGGCCAGAGAGAGAGGAGAGCGGCATGCAGATAAGAGGAAGAGGAAGGAGATGGGGTTTAACTTTTGCTTGTTTTCTCCATTCAACTTTCCGCCTTATATATAACGGGAGATACAATTGCTAATGGGCTAGGCCCAACAGTTTTACTTCTCCATGGAGGCCTGAATCTATAGCAGCTGGGCTTGCATCCCCTCAATTAACCTAACCTACCACCACTTTGCACGGACGACCTCTTGGGCGTTTGACGATCGTTAAAGAACAGAAACAAACTGCTTTTTTTAGCGAAAAAACAATCTACTTACGTACTCTGTTAAGGTCGTGGTCGCGGTGGTGGCTGGCGGCGGCGCGTAGGGCAGCGGCATGGGGGAGGAGGAGGCGCGGTGAGAGAGGCGGCATGCACAGGAGAAGGGATATTGGAGATAGAAAGGAGCAATTGCTCGTCCATTACTTGATCTGATTGATTACATCATTCTATTATTTTATAGTCTCTATGGGACTTGACTTCTAAGCAACTTTAGGAGATTCTTATAAGACTGGATTCTCGTTTTTCAACTAACAGACTCTAATTTCTTTTCTAACCAAACTCTTTCCAAGACCGCTAGGACTCATATGGTAAAGTGGATATCTTCGTAGATAGTGATGACTGCGGCGGCGCCCCCCTCCACTTGGGGGCGTGGCCCTTCAGGGCACGGGGCTGGAGGCGCTAGGCGCCCCTCTCTGGGCCCTCGTTGGCTGGGCCCGCACTAGACGTGTAGCATACTCCATCCGGCTGAGGATGTATGCAATTCTAGGCACCATAAACATCAACAAAAGAATACGATTATAGCCATACATAGGCTAGCATCTCACTTGAGTACGGTACATCATACTATGGGACCCACTAGCCATAAAAAGTATATTGCTCCATAATCTCTATCTTTATCCTCCTGGGCTTATAAGGTCTCGTTTGGCAGGGCTATTGGAGTGGCTTCAACTTTAGCTCCAAGTGAAGCCCTATCAAATGGTGCCAAGAAAAACGGCTTCACGTGAGGAGTAATTGGGAGTTAGAGCCCTTTGGCACATTGAGGACGCGTTTCATCGGTACGGTCCCCGCTATTCTCTGAAATACCTAACTATTTTGGTATACTGCTCTTATGTATATATATGTGTGTGTGTTTAATGTAATATTTCACCGTATTTTTTATCATTCTAGCCCAAAACAACAACAAGAAACATCATTTCCACTTTGTCTCCAAACTCCAACCCTTGCAGGTAGGCAACCATGGAAGCTACGAAACCATATTCCCGGTACGTCTCTCGCTCTATGGGATATAAGTAAGGGCATGTGCTCCTATAGAAGGGGAAGAATCCCAGTGAAATCCTATATCAGAGCAGTCCTAGTGCTCTCCTACCCACCCTTTGTCTTGAGCGTTAACCACAAAAGTCCCACACATAGACCCAGTAATCGGCCACTAATCACTAGCCGTGGTTACAGACCCATGACAGAACGAAAATTGGATTCACTAGAAATAAAAAATAGCCATATTGGTCATAACTACTACCGGAGCCCTGAAGACATGAAAGCTACTGCGACATGCGAGCAAAATGCATTATTTGTCATACGTCGTAACATGAATTCTTACTTGAATAGTCTATATACGCGAACACAAAGTTGATAAGAACCCTTGTGATTTGATTTATGATGAGTGATTGATTAAGATTAACTCATGATATGGATTAATGTTGGATGACTAACCCTAGCATGAGCTAGGAAAACAACGTGTCTCTTGGCTTGCGGTGGTGCGCAGGTGTGGAGCTGCCCGGGGCACTGTAGCGGGATGCCCGGTACTGTAGCAAAACTGATTTGATCTGCTTCTTTCCCGTTCGGTCTCCGATTCGAGTTCCGGTTGTTGCGTTGGTTTCCTATCGTTCTCTAGACCTTTTCTAGGTGCTCTTACCACTAGTTGGTCTGCATATCTACGATTGGGTGTTTGTGCTTGCTTCTTGGGGTTTGATTTAGGGACAGTGGCCGAATATTTCGAAAGAAATTCAAGGCATCCATTCACCCCCTCTGGTCGCCGTATCTGGTCCTTCAATATATACCTTCGATCAAACTTAAATTATCTGGACTCCTCCAATAAGTATTAATGTACATAATAAGTATCATTAAATTAATTATGCAATATATTATCATAATAAATAGTTTGAGATATAAATATTAATACTATTCGATATATACTTGATCAACATTAAAATAGTTTGTGTCAAAAAAGCTTAAAATAGTTTAACTTGCACAAATCTCATAGTTGCGTTCTTGTTGGGAGGAAGGGAGTAAAAATATACTAACCCTATCGTGGAATACAAGGTATCCTATGAATTTCAAGACATGTTATGTGGTAAGCCAAATTACACATGTAATCTTTTATGTTTATTATATTTGGGTTAGCAATAGATATTAATAATAGATATGCATAAGAATGACACCTTTTAAAACTGAATTGGATGGTTAGTTCATCTAAATCTCTTATAATTTTAAATAAAATTTGAAAGCTTGGATACCTTTTATTCAAGACGGATAGAGTGGAACTCTGAACTGTCGAACCCTTCATACAAACAAACCATCACCTTATCTCACATGCCACTAGCTAGAAGCAAGATAATAATAAAATTAAACAAGGTCAAAGCATAAGAGTTATATATATATTATATATATATACATATCATTATGCGGTAAGACCTTTTTTTCAACACACATCACACTCATGTACAGGCATACACACATACTACCCTTTAAAGGCGAACACAAGTTTTCTACTCTTACAAGCATCTTCCAGAGACTGAGCCAATAGAACTTAACATTAGAAAAACCCACCAAATTAAGATGTCTAACTGTAAGAAAAAAAATTAAGATGGAGGAACTAGGTGGTTTTTTTCATTAAAAAAGAAATAGACACTCAAATTCAGTCCAAGAGAGAACTTGAACCTATTGTTATGTGTTCTAAAATGAATACAGAGTAAAAAGAAATTCTATTGTTATGTGTTCTAAAAAGGCGTAAAATTCGTGAACTTCTTTCGGATCTCAAGGTAGTGCAGAAGGCAATTGTTCCTTCTCGGTTCCATCAATACATAAATTTATTTTTCGAATTCTAAGCATCTCTTGGCACACAATGTTTAGCTCATCGCTGCAACGATATATTTCCAAGTCCGTTAGGGAATCTGGGAGGCCTCCCACGGGTAAGGAAGTGATACAGCGACAATTGCCAATATTTAGTCTCTTCAGTGATGTAAGAGATCGAAGTGCTGTAGGAAGTGACCGGAGATGCTTAAATTTCTCCAAGGAAAGTTCTCTCAAGGAGGTGAGAAGTAGCAATCCTTTCTCATGGTTATCCGTTAAGATGTCCACATCATGGCTTCCATCGATATGCATCGTTTTCAGAGAAGTTAACAGGCTGCATATGGGCAAACAGAGGACACCAATGTCATCAGTATGGAGCTTCTGAAGTGGTAGTGAGAAGTTGTGCTCGCTTTTGATTTCTGCAGCTGCTGATACCCATGATCTTGTGAAGCCTGGGGATCTTATTACTTGCAAATCATCAAGACTGATGAGGTCTTTCAGACCTTCCCATGATTCCAAAGCAGGGCAGTCTTGAATGCATAGTTTCTGCAGTGCAGTACACGAGTGCAATTCCAGAGATGCTAAGCTTTTGTTCATCTCTATGGTCAGAGTTTTCAGACTCCAGAGTGATGCCCTCAGCCACTGCAGCAACTCACAGTTGTTCACCCTCAAGTCCCGCAGTGTTGTACATGATTGTAAACCTTCAAGTGATTGAAGCAAAGGGCAATCTTGCACACACACCTTCTCCAGTGCAGCGCACGAATTCAGGTTCAGACATGACAAAGATGGGCATCCTAAGACCTCTAAGTCCACAATAGAAGAGGCTCGTGACAAGTGCAGAGTGCTGTCTTGGACGCCAGTTATGCTAAATTTTACCAAAAAGGATGGAGATATGTGTGATGCTGTTCCTGAAACCATTCTAGATATCAGAGGAAGGCAGTTTTCTATGACAATTTCCTCAAGAGATACAAATCTCCCGAGACCATGCTTGCTCGAAAAGATCATCATGGAACCCGGATCTTCTTTTCCTCTTGGGAAAGAGATATGCAGACTTCTCAAGGACGTGAAGCAGTTGGGAGGGATCCACCAGTTCCCTTCATCTGTAAACAATCCTCCAGGTAAGGATGTTACCCATCCGCAGTTGTCTATCTTTAGATTATTGAGTAATGGAAGGTTTAGCATGAATTGTGACAATTGTATCCCAGTAATATTGCAGGAACTAAACTCAAGTTCTTCAATTGATGGTGGCAGAAAGAGCACAAGGTGGGAAGAAAATATTACTGGGCATTTGATCATTCTGAACTTTCTCAATGATGTCAGCTGTTGGAAGCCTTTGCCTTCCCATGGGCTTTGGTGTGTCACGGTGGAATAACCCTGGATTTCAAGCTCCCGCATATACTTGAATTTGTCCAATGTGAATAAATTTTCATCTAACTTTCTAATAAATTCGTCTCCTTCGATTTGCACACTTATCCCATTTGATATTTCAGATGGTTTCAGCCGAAATCGCCCTTTTATATAGTGTTCACAACACAGATCTATGTCTGCCAAAGGAGCTAAGACTATGAGCCCTTGGAGTGGGATGATACTGGGAATGATGTCATTATGTACGTGAAGCTTGCGAAGACCAAGAAACTTATGCGTACTTGATGGTATGAATATCTGGGACAGAAACTCATTCAGCATTGGGCAATCCTCCACTTCAAGGACCTGCAGATTACCATATGACTGTTCCTTGTCAAAAAATGTGCACTTCCTCAGATTTTGCAACCTGCGTAGCTCCAGGATCTCGAGGGGACCAATCTCTATTTCTCTAACAAGGCGCAGGTCAATCAAATGCATCTCTTGGAGAGCTGGTAACTGCTGGGGATGTGGAATTGTTTTCAAAAACATGCATTTAACCAGATAAATTGACCGCAATGAGGTGAGATGGACATTGCAACTAAGCCAAGATGGTAAAGCATGTCTGTAACCTACAATTCTCAAATTTATGAGGCCAGATGGTGGTTGAAGGTCCTCCAGTATAGGACTAGTAGGTGGCAGCCCGACACTCGACCCAGATAAACTATACCATGACAATTCCAGAGTAGTTAGGTAGACCTTGTCGCAGAGCCTTGCTTCTCTAGCCTCTTTGTGCCCTACACTGTAAAGACTAGAAATGCTTATTGACCCTCTTATCTGATTCAGTCCTTTCAACTGCGATATGCTAAACTCATCTGAGTAATCCCTGACATCAAATGCCTTGAGCTCTTGCAGGGCAACCATATTTCCGACACCAGCTATTTTTGCATATAACCCCTCCTTAGCAATAAAATGGCGCAAGTTAACAAGCTTGCTCATTCCTCTTGGTAAAACCGTGTCAACTCCCCAGTTTTTCTCTATATCCAGGACTTGTAGGTGATATAACCTACATATAGCCTCAGGCAATTCCAACTTGGGACCCTTATAAAAGCAGCCCAGCTCTAGATAGCGAAGATTGATAAATGTGGAGATGTTGCGTACTAGTGCATCCAGCTCTACGTAGATCATCTCCAGCTTCAACACACGGAGTGACCTTACTTCGTTGAGTTCTTGGCGAAATGTGTCTGCAAAGCTCAAGTCATGTGGCCCAAACAGCATCAGTGTACTTAACCTCCTTTGTTGCAACTTGCGGAATGAATTGCAGAACTGTCGAAGAAACAGCTCATAAGGATGCACAGTACCAATATTTAGTTCCATCTTGTACTCGTTTTCTGTAATTACACTAACATGGCGAACAAGCCGCGGTGCATCGGTGGGCTCACTGTTCTCTATGGTAAAGTTTTCATCTGATGAAACCTTCAGTGCCAAATCATGAATCAGATCATGCATGACAAGGAGGTTTATTAATCCAGTTTCGTTCTCGAGAAAACCATTATCGACCAGATCATTGAAGTAGTCAGTTCCAATGTCCTCCAGTCGTCTATGCGGATCAGTGGAATATATCAAATCTTGAGCAATCCACATATGGACCAGACGTTCTTTCTCATATCTGTAGTACTTAGGGAACATAGCACAGTATGAGAAGCAACGTTGAAGGTGAACAGGTAGATATGTGTAGCTGATCATCAAAGCTGGCATGATATCATTCTCATCACTTTTATGCGCCCATTCACTATTATCCAGGATTGTTCTCCAGTAAGCAACGTCAAATCTTCTTCTCAGTACTTTGCCCAGAGTCTTTGCTGCCAATGGATTTCCCTTTAACTTCAATACTATCTGCTTCCCGATTTTTTCCAGTGCCCTCTCACCCTTATAGTTGTCATCACCAAAGACACATTTTTTAAACAAGCACCAAAAATTACCCTTGTCTAAACCTTCGAGTTTCATGCAATCTGAAGCTCCCACCATTGTTGCAACAGATGGTTTACGGGTGGTGACCAGAACCATATTTCCTTTGGCATCATTGGTAAGCAATGGATGTAGCAGCTCATCCCATTTTTCCCTTTTGCTATCCTCCCACATGTCATCCATGACAAGTAGAACACGCTTCGACTTCAACATATACTTGAGCTTGTCCTGGAGTCGAAGCTCCTCTGATTTCTTGGTGTTGTCATGCTTGTCACCGCACAATGTGTCCAACATTTCACGCATAATCTTAACTTCATTGAAGTGAGCAGAGACATAAACCCATAACAGTATGTCAAAATGCTCTGACACCTTTGAGTTGTTGAAGACTAACTTTGCCAGAGTAGTTTTCCCAACACCTCCATGACCGAAGATGGCAAAGACGGATACGTTCTTTCTAGAGGATTCCACACTTGTTAAATTGCTTAGTATGGAGTCCAGCTCTTGGTCCCTTCCATACACTTTTGGTTCAGTATGATAAGGCGATGTCTCCCGAGGATCTGTCCTTGTGCTTTGGTATCTCTGCATAGCATGGTAATCAAGCTTTTCCATGTCAAGAGTCATGAGCACAGCGTTGGATATCTTGTAGCATTCTTCAACGTGTTTAGTTATCTCACGTGAAATATCTTTGTTAAGGATAATCTGTAGCACAGGTGGAGATGAGTCACCATTTCTAAAAGAACTTCTTGTGGTGCCTTCAGCTATTTCATCATTATTAAAAAACTTGATATCACTTCCAGATGTGGCGAGAAGCGAGTCTTTGTAGCCAATCTCATGCAACAGCTGAAAAAGGCAGAACAAGTTGTATGATTTAGATGTGCTAAACAAATCCCAAAGCTGTTGTGCCATAACTAAGGATAAAAACTAAAATGAAAAATAGAATTTCATAAATTTTTGGGATTCTTATATGTATTTCCAATTAATCGATGCATGTACATACTTTATATTTAATTTCAATTTAATAAAAACTTATATAGTGTACTTTATGGATAAAAACGAAAATGAAAAATAGAATTGCATAAATTTTTGGGATTCTTGTATGTATTTCCAATTAATAGATGCATGTGCATACTTTATATTTAATTTCAATTTGATAGAAACTTAATTTCAATTTATGGCTAATTAGTTAGGTTGGTTGTCAACTTGTTTATTTATCTAGTAATGCATTGTTTAAAAAGGCATGCATGTATGCCATTGAATTTGATTACCAATTATCAGAATTATTTTGGCGTTTAAAAGTTATATGTATATGACATTTAAAAGGCAAGCACACATGAAGGTGTTGAGCAACCTAAATGTCTTATAATTAGGAGCAAAATTTGAATCTTGGATACCTTGTATTTCAGGAAGGGAAATGTAATTTTGAGACACGCGTTGTCAATATTTTGTACTGCATCTCTATGGGTCTTCAATATGTATTTATTTAAAATTGAAACTCAATTTATATGGACTCTTGAACATCGATCCCGGTGTGAATCTATATTTTAGCTTTCAACTTTTAATCTTATTAGTTGTTGCAATTTTTTATACACGTATAAACTTGAAACTCTAGTGTTTATTATATCTTTTATATTTTTATAAAGAACATGTTGTAATTCCTATTCTATACACTTGGTTACTACAAATGTTATTAATAGGCGTTTCAACCTGCCCTACAGCACAGAAGATATTAATTAATTTGCTATATCATGGAATGCCAAAATTAAAGTACTAGTATCCACAAGTCGTAATGTTTGGATCAAGATGTATATACTTATGTAAGGGTGACATCAAGTTTACTTGTGGTTTGTTAAGGGAATATTTATCCGGGATTGATAAACTATACTACAAGAAATATTTATACTTACGTATGCAAGTTTACTTATTTGACATGGTGACACATAGCATTATGTATGCTTGTTTCTGTTTTAGTGGTGGTAGAAATGTGTAATTTCATTTGGTAAATTTGAGGGATATTTTATTTTACAATAGCACATGCGGCTAATTTAGATACAAAATTAAAGGACTACCCCAGGAGTCGTGTTTTTCAGAACATGAGATGTAGATAATTTAGACACACATTAAAGAGTTACTTTATTTATGAGTAATATCTTTCGTAATGGAAGATGTAGTGAGCAATTAACTTCGATGCAAATTTAGGGGTTATTTAAATTCCGTTAAGATGTAGATAATTTGGAGACGAGATTATTTATGTTTCTTTTAATGACAAATGTGGGTAATTTTTTATAAAATGGTGTGGATCTAGTGATTATTACTAGTGATGAATGAAGGATAGAGTCTAACTAATTAAAGGCCGATTTTTGTGAAAAAATTTAGGATCTGTATGTTTCTTTTTCCTTGGAGCGTGTTATACTTATAGTTACCGTGAAAATTTCTGCAATCTATTTTTGTCCGGTAAGAGTTAACAGGGAGAGTTCTTTGTGGCATGGATCAATGATAAAGATAACAGGGGAAAATATCTTCCCGGCCCGCTAAAAATCCTGAGGCCACAAGGAACTGACCTTACTATCGCCGTCGTCGCCCGCGCGATCCGTCTCCCAGTGGATACGGTAGTGATCCAGCTCGGCCATGAGGTCGCCGGCGTGAGACGCCTTCTGCGATAGCTCCTTGAGGTGCAGCTGAAGCTCCCTGTTTTGGATCTCCTTTCCCTGAGCCTTTGCGAGCACCGCTCCGAGGTCTCTTCGGGCGGCAATGAGCTGCTTCACCTCCCCACCCAAGCCGACGCCGGAAGCCCATAGCTGAAGCGCGACATGGTCGACGACTCCGGTGCTCGGAACAATCGCCGCCGTATCCATCTGCCAGCGCCGCCGGAAGTCAAGGAGGCGCGCGGCCAAGTGGGCGACGACGATCGAGGTGGAATAGACAGATCCCTTCGTCTCCTCCTTTCTTTTCTGTTCTGCTAGTATATCTGTCCTCAAATTAAAAGACAGTAATGAAGAAAAAATATCAGCTTAATAGTATTACGAGAAGCAATAAATGTGCGCGACCAAATTTAAAGCAAAGCACATGGACTCACAACTCCATGCGCAGACTTCGCTTCCGCTCGCGCCCAAGCCCCGAGGACATGAAAGCTACCCCCGACGAGCAAATGCAATTATTGGTCATATATAACTCGTACGACCCGCTTCTCACTCTTTTTGTTTGGAGCCTATACATTTGATCAAATTTTAAGGGGGGTGTTCGACCCTTCAAAACAATACTCCCTCCATTCCGGTTTATAGGAGGCAATTTCAAAACCAGGTTTTTCCAAGAATAAGATGCAATTTAGACATTTAATGAGCTATTAGGAGAGAGAAAATGGAAGGCAACCAATGCATGCCCACCAATTTAGTCAATTAATAAGTAATTAGGAGAGAGAACCACTGCATGCACAACAATACGCTACTCAATGCACCAATAGTTAGCCACCTAGGTTAGAGAGATTTGCTAAATGCATCCTATAAACCGGAATAGAGGGAGTACTATACGTACAGGATAAGTAGATTAACTCTATAATGTATTCTCATCATAAATAGCTGGAGACATACATATTAATGCTTTCGCTATATACCACTTCATCAATAAATTTTAACTAGCTAGTTTCACTTGCACAATCTTATAATTGCATTCTCTTTTAGAAGGGGAAGTAAAAATATACTACCTCTGTCATGGAATACAAGGGGGTTATTCAGCTGATGGTTTATTGTCTAAAATCATAATTTTGTTTTAATGGTTGCCTAAAGCTTTCCAAGATTAGCTTAACGTAGTGCAAAGTTACTTGCAGAAAAATATGAATTTTCAAACTTTTCTGAACAAATATATGATGGGCTTGTTTGCTTGATGTGATGTTTGTCTGTTGCTTGACTTGGTGTTGTGAGGCGTAAAGGTTTTAAAACATGTTTCATAAGTCGTTTATCTTCATCCAACATGTCTCCTTTTTCTTTTGAATCAAGCTCGTTATTTCCCAACTTTATCCTTTTGTTCGGAGGTCTGAGCATCTTCTCCTTATACTCCAAAGCACTCATTTGAGTTCATTCATCCATCGACCATCGGTGAAAACGTCCCACGAGCTTTTTTGGCTTTTTATGGAATTATTTACCGCCTTTCTACGAGCATATTCTAATCGTTAGATGCTCTGAAATATCTTTTCAATAGCTCCAGATACTTTATTTGGGCTCATCATGTTCCAAAGTGTCTCTGGGACCTTTTCCCGAATTTTTGGAGTTTCCAGAGTATTTTTCGTGACTTAAAATGTGATTTTAGGATTTTCCTAGAATTATTTAAGGCATGAAATAAATCTCAAAATTAAGGAAATACGAAATATCTCCCAACACCATAGCTATATATATGCCGGCGTAGCTCTCGACTCCCTGGTTCCAGAGATACGGCCCGTTTCACGAGAGGTCACTTGTAGCGATCCAGATCTAAAGCCTAAGTTTCGGATCTCTCTAACTCCGGCGAATCTTCGGCGAGCTTTTCCGGCAAAACCATAGTGTTCCAGCGAATTCGGCTGCCACAAGAAGGTTCGTCTCGACCTCCTCTGCGCCGTCGTGCCTTTTTGTTCGCGATTACGTGCCGTTTTGACGGGTTCCCTAACCTTTCTGCCTCTTTTCCGGTGAGGTTATCCATGGACGTCGTCGTCTTCTTTCTCCGGTCACCACGTCATCCTGCACCTTTCCTTCGGCCTCGCCACCACCTGGGGATCCATCCCTCGGGCCCCTCCCGCGCCTCCGGTGGCCAGCCGGGGCACCGCACGCCCCCTTGCGCGGATGCGTGCCTCCCTGCGTGCAGTCACCAGGACCTCCGGCGGCCTCTGCAGCTCGGCCACGGCCGGCCGGGCAGGGCCCAGACCGGCGTTGCGCCGCAGGGCCTGCTGCGTGCAGTCACCAGGACCGCCGGCGGCCTCTGCAGCTCGGCCACGGCCGGCCGGGCAGGGCCCAGACCGGCGTTGCGCCGCCGATGGCCAGCCAGCAGGCCCTGCGGCCAGGGCCTCTGCGCTCCGGCCGAACCCCGGCCAGGCCCCCTTCCCTGCGTGGACGACCAGAGCAGCAGCAGGTTGCTGCGTTCGTCAAGAAGATGCAAGGTAGGAGATGATCTTATTTACGGAACTGCCATCGATCATGTAATCTCCGCCATTTAGTCGTTTTAAGTCCGATTCGAGTGGTTCAAGTTGCGTTAGTTTCGTAACGTCGTGCTCTACGTAGTAGCGCTAAAGTTTATCATGTCACTCAAATATGAATTTATTGATGTGAATGTAATCTGATTAATATTTATTTAATATACCTTTATAATCAAAAGCAACATAGAGTTGTAAATCTGTTCTTTTTGTGTGGCGATTGGTGTGCCGACGTAAACTGTGTGTTAGCATCAACTTTTATCATGTTATGTATTTATAAATTAAATCTTGCTAATTCGAATAATGATTATTCAATGTGTTTTTAATTTGTAAAAGCAACTTAGGTTTATATACACCGGTCTTTTATAAATCAATGTTAATATGATTAATATCAATATTAATGTCTTTTCAATAAGAGTTTTCTTAGTTCAACTTCGAATCACAAATGATTTCATTTAGCTTTATTCACATGTTCTATGTTTTCTAAATTATAAATTATAATTAAATTTATAAATGGCTTAATGATTTATAATTAAAATGTGACTAAAGATAATTCTGTCCTTTATAAGTAAACTATGTTTTGACTTAATTTAACTTTAGGATATTTCAACTAGATGTCCATCACCTTGTTTTGATAAACTAAAATAAATAAGCAGGTAGGCTTTTCTATTCGTTTATATATGTAAAATTTTCGGTAGTCGCCTCTTTTTAACTATAGTTTCGTTATGGGCGTTTCATGTGATCTCACGGCCGTAGGACCTAGCTTTCTTTTAGTACGTTGTTTTGTCTCATGTGAGTTTTTGTTCTTAGTTGTTTCTATTTGTTTGCTTGTATGATTGTTGGTGTGCTTGGTTGCTGCGATCTGCGAGTAGAAGCAAGACTGTCTGTGAGCGCCGAAGACCAGAAGGTGATGACTTGAAGCAGAGTATTAGGAAGTTTGAGCAAGTGCTAAGGCAAGTATAATATGAGGCTCTCCTTGATACCTAATAATCACGTCATTATATTCATGCTGCATATGTCGAACTTGATTAACCATTAAGGATGATCCTAGCAATTGTTGATCTAGATCCTTGATACCTATAGTTTATGCATATGGGTAGTTTGCTAGTTGCTCTACTTAATGATGGAAGCTCCACAATATGGGTTAATGGCATATGCAATAATGTTTAGAATGTGCTTTTTAGCAACATGGAATCCCTAAGGACTTATCTGTTGGCAAAAGCTGGGAATAATCGTACAGCTGTGAGGGCTATATGGCTCTGACTTTGCGCCAGTACGAGGCCCTTTTCTAGCTTGTTAGAGGTTACCCGAAAGGGCGCAAAAGGGGTCTGCCGACTCGGGTATAGTGCGGCCTCTGTCCCCATGAGTATAGGCTGCAAGTCATTGTGCCATAGGGGAAGGGGAGCTCTACATCTGCTTGCCACTGAAACCTAGCGGCCCTAACTTGTTAGATGAACCTCTGAAAAACCTCATAGTGTACCCTGCTTGCTCTCCTTGGAAGAGTTTTGGGGTTTGCAAACCCGGGCATATGGGCAACACGACTCACAGTGAAAGTGTACAACCTCTGCAGAGTGTAAAACTGGTATATCAGCCATGCTCACGGTCACGAGTGGCCCAGAAAACTGACGGAGTAATTGGTTCTTACTGTTGTTCTATGATGTTGATGCTCATGTTTATTCATTATTATATTATTGCCATTACAAATGATCATGTGGGAATTGGAGCTTAAACATAACTTGGCAACTCAGTTTTTAATGATAAAATTTGATTTATTAAAAGTGCTTACTGCAGTTCAGCCGTGTCAGACCTTTTGAGCCTTCATCCCCTCATATTATGCTTGTTAAGCGGTTGTTTGTTTACGCTTGCTTTACTTTTCAATACTTTGGAAAAATCCCGGATGGGTACCAGACAATGGAGCTAGTGAGTTATATGAAGAGATCTACAAGTACTAGGCGTGTGTACCCCCAGTCAACCGTCCCTGTGAAGAATGGAGCCTGAAGAATAGTTACCGTTCCGCGATACTCTGATGTAAGTGTTATTATAGCTATGTGTACGTTATTTAAAAGCATTGTCTCTTGATACTATTGTAATTTGTCGTCATATGTGTGTGATTGATTCCTAGGCACACATATGGTGTACATCTGGTTTTATTGTTAAAACTGGGTGTGACATTTATGCAGCTGATAAGTTGGCTTGTACTATTTAATTGAGAGAAAAGCACGGTTCAATGGCTAAATTGAGCAGATAAGTTCAAGCGAACAGGAAGCTGATAAGGTATTCTTGAAATTTTAGTACATATCAATTATGTGTTAAACCAAATAAAACATGTAACCTATTCTAGCTACCTACCATATTTGGATTAGCAACAGAAATTAATGACACATACGTACATACGAATGTTTTTATTTGGATAGTTAGTTTATCTACAATCTCTAATTTAGAACAAATTTTGAGTTCTACCTTATATTTTCAAGACGGATAGAATAGCACTATTGACCCCTTCATACAACTAATCATTATCTTATCTTGCATGCAACTACCTAGAAGCAAGATAATCATAAATTTAAACAAGGTCAACGTATAAGAGCTAATATATACACAACTCTTCTCCAGTATGTGGTAAGACCTTTTTCTTTCAAACACACATCACACTCACATACTTCCATTGTAAAGGCACACACGTTTACTACTCTTTTGAGCACCTTCGAGAGACTAAGCAAATAGTAGATAATTAAATTTAAAAACTCACCAAATTAGGTGTCTCACTGTCAATGTACATGTTATAGATAATTAAATTAAAAACTCATCAAGTTAGGTGTCTCCCTGTCAATGTACTCATTATAGATAATTACATTTGAAAACTCATCAAATTAGGTGTCACACTGTCAATGTACATGTTATAGATAACCAAATTTAAAAACTCATCAAATTAGGTGTCTCTGTCAATGTACACGTTATAGATAATTAAATTAAAAAACTCATCAAATTAGGAATCTCACTGTCAAGGTACAAAATTAAAAAAACTTATCAAATTAGGTGTCTCACTCTCAATGTACACATTATCTGCTTCTAAAATACTCCCTTCATCCTGAAATATAAGGCAAACATGTTTTAAATTTAAAAAATAGTTGTTTTTGACTAACAATTAGCCTAATCATACGAAAAGTACTACAAAAATAGGTATATCAGATTTGTATTTTGAAACAGAGTAAAGTGTCTGGCCGGTTCTTAATTTGTGCTCGTGTGTCATACCGGTCCCTATACTTACAAAGTGTGTGTTTGGGTCTCATATTCATCCAAACGGATTTAGCTCCATGTGTCACCTCCATCCCTCATCTGTCACCTCTCTCATGGCCATGGCTGGCACGCCGCTGCTGCTGTGGTCCTCTCCATGCCAACGAACCGTCTCTGTTGGCAACACATACCCACCGCCGCATTTGGCGAGACAAGCCAATCAGGGCTCATGGATGATTTTTTTTTACGGAATTAGTAGGAGAACCCCTACCTATATTTTTCTATTTTTCAATTAAATGAAGAATGATATTTACATCATGAACAAAATGAAAAAGGAAGGAGGTAAAATACAAGGCTTATCAGCCCAAAAGAAAAACAAGATCATATAATAAGGCTCATGGATGACGGTGATGTAAGGACACTGAAAGTGATATTTTGGGGACCATGAACAAATACCGGCACCAATGGCCATACCTGAGGCCGACGACAGCGAGGAGCACCACATCCACTGCGAGGCAACCCGTGGCAGCCCATGGAGTGGAGCCACGGCTAGCCCCCTTGCCAATAGCTAGGCTATGGCCCGCGGCAACAAGAGGTCTTTATCCCACGGCAAATGCACTTTGGATCACTCCCCACTCACTTGGATGATGAACAAATCAAGAGAGATGAGTGGGATACTTGCTTCACAGCTCTATGGGGTGTACAAGGTTACAAATGGCCAAGATAGAGAGGCCACTTAAATAGGCGCCCAACACATGAGCTAGTCGTTAGCCACAAAGCAGTCAATCGTCGGACCGGTTTGCGGCCGGTTGGGGTCCAGTCGGACGCCTACCGTGTCCACCCAGCTCTCGTCATGCATCCTCCTTCAAAAGGTCATCTGATCGTTGGAGCCAACATTTCCCTACACACCACCATCAAACCGTGAGTCGGAGCACTACAGGGAGCGGTCGGACTACTTCCTGTGGCGGTCCAACCCACTCCAGTAAGGGTCCAAAGAGGGAAACCATGCCGGACTCCGATATGACCAAACCCCGTCATACTAGCAATGGTCCGACCCTCATAGCACAAATGCCATGCGTCGTGTCTTCGTCTACTCACGCTTGGGGAGGCCAGTCGGACCACGGAACAGTGTTTCAGTGCGGTTTGACCCCCCCACAACAACTGGTCTGACGCTCACGCAGTGCCATGGCGTGCGTAGTAGCACCAAGTTGAACTAGTCTGACCCAGGGGTCTGACACCTTCCAATGCGGTCCTACCAGATTTGGTTGCTCTCTATTTCTCACACGAGGTCAAGGTAAGGCGTCGAACTGATCCGAACCAGTTGGCAACTGGTCCGACGCCCCTGAAACTTCACTTTCAAGGGTGATTCTCACCATCCCTTATGCATGTGTGCGAACTCTAAGTATTCCAACACGTGTACGTGAGTTAGCAACATACTTAGCTACTCTCCAAGGGTATGTTAGCTCACTAGATTCCTTATGCACATGCAACTACTTAGATCACCAATGGCACTAGATAACTGCATCATCAATCGTGAATTCTCCCCTCTTCATAGTATGGCTATCTATTCTAATTCCAATCACACACTCTATTGTGTCTTGATTGGAAAAACAAAATGGCCCTAGCATTTATACTTTTTCCTTGACCACCATTTTTTCCTCTTTCTTCTTTTTCATGTTGGAGGACTTGATCACCATCTTTTGGTCACCTCCATCACTTGAGTGTCATCTAGTGAAAGTCCCTAGTTTGGTTTTGGCTAATTGATGAAACCCTAGGACTAACCTTGTGCTAAGTGGTTAAATTAGATAAGGTGGTCCTAGCCAAGTGTTGGAGCAAGATGAATATTGGTGGACGGATGATGATGGTCCAAAATATGATCAAGTGCTCATGCTTGGAAAAGAAGAAAGAGAATAAACAAAATAGGCTCAAGGCAAAGGTATAAATCAAGATGCCCAAGAGGGGGGTGAATTGGGCTAATCTAAAATTTCTTGCAATAATAAAACCCTACTAGCGTATTTCACCCCTTGTGACTAAGATGTGTTTCTATTGTCCTACCGCACAAAAGTTTAGCACCCTAGGTTCTAATCCTACTCTAGCATGGCAATTCTAAGAATGTAAATACATAATTGAAATGCTCAAAGTAAAGGAGAGGGAAAGGGACACGGCGATGTTTTGCCGAGGTATCGGAGAGTTGCCACTCCCCACTAGTCCTCGTTGGAGCACCCGCGCAAGGGTATAGCTCCCCCTTGATCCGCGCAAGGACCAAGTGCTCTGTACGGGCTGATTCTTTGTCTCTCTGACGCGGTGAATCGCCCACAACCGCTCACAACATGAGTTGGGTCATCCACAAGCACCACCGGATGATCTCCAAGCTCCCAATCACCACCGAGCCGTCTAGGTGATGGCGATCACCGAGAGTAACAAGCACAAAGCTCTCACTTGACCATGACAAGCCTAATGAGATGGGTGGATGCACACTTGCTACTCTCCTTGCACTAATGAGGTCCTAAGCCTTGGATTATCAAATCTCTTAACCTCACTAGGCTCTTGCTCTCCCTTGCACTCAAATGGGATGCCTCAGCTGAACAAATGGGCAAGAGAACTAAGATGGACGAGGTGAAGAAGTATAAATACACGTCACACAAGCCACTAGCTGTTTGGAACAAAACTCTGCCTCTGCGGGAGCACCGAACGCACTTAAGTGAGCACCGGACGCTGTGCGTCCGGTGCTTCAACGGCTATCGACAAACACTGATTTAAACCACACCGGACGCACCCTACGTCTGGTGATGGAGCACCGGACGCGTCCGATGCTCCAAAACCCTCTCTGGTGCCTCACCGGATGCACAACACCCAGCGTCCGGTGCAGCGTCCGATGCTGCACTCTCACTGAACTGAAGGAGGGGCCTGGCACCGGACGAATGAACAGTACCAGTGTTGCGTCCGGTGCAGAGCCCCCTCAGCGTCCGATGCAAGACAGAAGAGCCTGTGCACGGTGGACAACTCACCGGACGCACACCCCAGCATCCGGTGCTGCAAACGCCCCCCCCCCCCCCCCAAACTTCACCGAATCGAAAACATTCTAAAATGAAGTTTGTTCCACATGATCCCTGAACTATCTTTCAGCTACCTAGTGCTAAGTTTGCCAAGTGTGCACCACACCTAAACCATTAGACTTACCTAGGTCAAGTTACTTGTTTTGTACCCTCCTTAATAGTACGTCCAAAGAGAAAACAAAGCCCTAAACTACTCTAAGTGCCTCTCAACACCAAACGGCACTTAGAACTAGTCCATCCTTAGCCTTGTCATCCGTCCTTTGAAAACCAAAACGATTTCCATCGTAGGGGCATGAAAACCATTATAGTCCAAGCGATCGCCATTATTGTGACCTAACTCAAAATGTTTCTGCAAAACACACGTTAGTCACAATAATCTTCCGTTGTCATTAATCACCGAAACCCACTAGGGGCCTAGATGCTTTCAATCTCCCCCTTTTTGGTGATTGATGACAACAACCTCCAGTATGTGGAAGAGAAGGTTTTTAAAGACCTTGATTTGCATGAACTTGTGACAATAAGAACAAAGGGGTTAGTTCAAGTTCATGCATACCAAGTCCACAACATGTACTCAAGAGATATGAAATAAGCATAAGTACATGAAGTAAAACTCATATGAATCGGAGTAAAACGCGGAAGCAAAGCATATGAGTATAAGCAAGTGACATGACAAATATAATATGACGTAGAGAGCACACATGTCACAAAGATCCAAAATGCATCACTCATATATAATACAAGTGCATGAAAACATGATGCATGAGTGAAAGTACCACACACAAAAGATCGGAGTCCATCTCACACGCTCCCCCTAAGTCTAACATACTCGCTCCCTCTCCCCCTTTGGCGTCAAGCACCAAAACCTAAGGTTCCTCTGTAGGTGGGTCGGCAGCAGACGAGCTAGGGTCAGCGGAACGTTGTGTGAGCTCAAACTGAGAAGTGTCGCCCTTGGACTCTGAACTCTGAGCAGTCTGACCCTCTGGAGCTGCAAGTGGAGGTGAAGCGGTCTGGGTCTGCTCAACTGCCTCGGGAGCTAGGCCGGGTGCCGGTGACGCTGACGTAGTGGTAGTGGGAGCACCCTGACCCTATGACACTGGAGGCGACTGAGTGGAATTAGTAAGAACAGCCTCGGTCACTAGAGCAACTATAACGGGAGCCACAGAAGTAGTCGGAGGTGGAACAAGTAGCTCTGAGGTAGGAACAGCTATAGTAGAGACTGGTGCCTGAAGGTGTGGAGGTGTATGCTGTCCAACAATCTCACTATAGGTGGCTCCTAACTGGTACCCTGGAGAAGCAAGTCCGAGAGTCGCAGTCTGAGTCAACGGGGTGAAGCATGTGGTGATAGGCGTCAAAGCTGGTGACTGAGTGACCCCGGTAGCAGCAAAACTCTGTGGCACCTGCTAAGCGGGCGAAGCAAACTGTGCCTGTAGAGGTCCCTGACTCTGAAGCCCATCGGGCAAAAACACTGGAGCCGAAACTGACAGGCCAGCCTGCTGAACTGTCGGAATCTGAATCCCCGTCGCTCTGAGCACTGCCTCGAGTAAGATAGTAGTATGTTGCTGAGCTGCCAACTACTACTGCTGAGCTGCCTGCTACTGCTGCTGAAGGAGTATAAGCTGACGCTAGAACTCGTCCTGACGGGCCTGAAGCTCTGCTGTAACGGCTGCCTGGTCATGTGCCTGACGAGCCTGGTCCTCCCTCATCCTCTCAAGTACTGCTACAACACCTAGGTTAGTCTGAGGTGGTGCAGAGCTAGAGCTGCCAGCCTTGTCGTCGTGCAGACGTGGTACAAACTCAGGGATAGGCCGGTAGTCCTCATCCGAGCTGTTAGTCGGGAACTCGTCATTGACTGGAGCTCCCTCTCGTGCCGCCTCAGCCTCTGCCTCTGCCTCCTCTGCCTCAGCTACGGCCCTGATGACCTCGTCCTACTCCTCCTCGGTCTCAGTCATGGTGCCTCTCTGACGTCTGCGTGGCTGAGCACCTCCACTGTGCTGCACAAGCTGCCGAGTATCGTAGTGAGAGAACTCTGTCGAGGTGCTCATCAACTCAGCACAAATCTGAGCTGGAAGCTGAGTCGCTACCTTCAGTATGATGAAGCAGATCCAGTGAGCAAAAGGCAACTGACGGTGACCCATGAATCCCTCAGCTATCGTATCCTCCATCTCACATAGTATGAAATCTCAAATATTAAATGGAGTCCTAGAAACCAAGTGAGCAAGTGTCCACAGCTGAAGTGGAGTCAGGGCGTTCCTAAAGCCAGTCCTCGATAGTAGTGTCCTCCTCATGACTGCATCGAGAAGACGGGCTGTGGGAGTGAGGTCAGCTGGACGGCGACTCGAACCCTCTCCAAATGTCTCGCGGAAGCAAGCCCTGACAGTCTCTGTCGGGGGAACAATCCCGCCGTGAGGGCGTCGAGGTGGGTCTACCTCCCCGTAGCAAAGGTCATGAATTTTCATCTCTGACGTCTCAAGTCGAAGTATCTCTCTGGCCCTGTCACTAGTCAACCTGAAGTCCTATCCAGCAAGGGCGAAGTGTAGGAACTAGTGGTGTGGGTCTTTCCACAGTGAAGCATAGAACTCTCTGACCCAAGTCTCAAAGTAGCGACCAGTCCGCCCCAGCAGGTTTGACAACCCTGGAAGGTAGGTGAGGTGGGGACGGATCTGCTCTCCTCCTGTTCTAACAATCGCCTCCAGTGATCACACTCGGTGACTGCTGACCTTGGCACCACCATGGACGTAGGCAAGGTAGCAGTCCTCCTGAAGAACTATGAAGAACCTCTCTGAAGCCCTGTTGTCCCGTCGAGGTGGAAACCACACATCGAGGTTCACAAACCTCAGACGCTGCACAGTATGAGCTGAGACCTGTATAAGGTCCTGGTGAACAGCTGGTGCTGGTCGTCTGGGTGGCGGTCGAGCCCCACGTCGCTGCTCGTCAGGTCTAGGAGCTACCTGAGGGCGAGTGCGAGAGGACCGACGGAGCTATGGTGTAGACTGCTCTGCCTGCTCTGTCTCCTCTGGCTGCTGCTCTGTCGCTGGCTGCTCAGGCTCTGGCTGCTCTGTCTCCTCATGCTCTGCCTCATGTGGGTCCACACGGTCTCGGAGTGAGACACGTCGACCCCCTAGCATGATAGTGCCTGGCACTCTCTAGGACGAAGGAGTAGACTGCAACTCATGCGCCAACAGGCTCTCCTCTAACGGGGGTTCAGATGATCTCCTATACGAAGAGCACCACCAGAACCACCTCTCTCTGCACGGTCGGCTGCCTCAGCTGCTGCAATAGCCATTTGCATATCACTGTCAGGCTTGCGCTTCTTCGTTATCTTCTTGTGTAACATCTTGCCTTTGCCCTTATCCTGGCCGCTGCCTGCACCAGGAGGTGGTGGATCATCACCCGGACCCCCACCGGGGTTCTTACATCGAGCCATATCTTCACTTCAAAGACCAACAGTCAAGAAATCCCACCGACAAGAAAACCAGCTGTAGAACTCGCCCTGACTAAAAACCGCTGCAAGAGAAACTGCCACTGCACTGAAAAACAACCCCTCTGACACAAAAGATGGTTCACTGCCACTTGAGAGGCTTGGCCTAAATCCATACCCGCAAGCTTGGCTTTGGGTTTCTCTGTCACTGCCCACTGATGACACTGCACTGCCCCCAAGCTTGCTGCAGAGACGGAATAGGAAGGATTTATAAAAGCATTAATATTTGCTAGAGGGGAGAACCACACCTATCGGAAGCAAGCACATAGATAAGATGAGGAAAGAGTGGTTTGCTACCTTAGATAAGTCGGAAACCTATGAAAAGATGAGCTCTGATCGCAATGGGGCACCACACGGAGTCTGACAAGGGTCACTGTGAAAGAGAATGGAGGCAAAGAGGTCAAGACAGTGAACTGTGGTGATCACTCAGGCATAAAATCGAACACCTGAAGGGCAGGTGTGGTGCTCACCGGTGGATAGGAGTGCCAGGACAGAGACGACACCGGCGGCGATCACACACAGAGAGAGAATGATAGAGAGAATGCCACGGACGGAATTGGAAAGAAAGAGTCGATGACGATCTTCCCGGCGGCAATGGCGATTGTGGCGGCGAGTAGAGGCGGCACGGTGATCGCGTGCTAGAGCGGTGTTTAGCGCGGGCGTGCTCGGTTGGGGACGACCACGGAGGCGAGCGCGACGCGATGGCGGAAACAGGGCGCGGCGGCCGGAGTTGGCGTGGCGCGGCGTTAGGGTTAGCGGCGGCGCGGCGGTGTACGGATGAGAGTCGGGGACCGGCGGTTGCCTAAAGGGAAATAGAAGTGGTGGGCCCCGATTGATAGAAGAGGTGAGCACAAAGGAGGCGGTTGCGGATTAAGGAAGGGAAACAGGGTGGCCCCATGTGTCAGTCAGATAGAAGTCATCGCGCCTTCGTAACGAGCACCGGACGCTCCCCTCAAGTCACCAGACGCAGCTACAGTGCATCTGGTGTGAGTCCAGAGAGTTCCAGTGAGCCATTTTTAGCACCGAACGCGTCTGATGCAGGGTCATCGGACGTTGGCAGCGTCTGGTGCTCCTTCTTCTTCCTCGCCTTGACCACCGGACGCTCCTACACCAAGGCACAGGATGCAACCAGAGTACTATTCATGCGTCTGGTGCGACTGTGCAGATTCCTCCATGCACCGGATGCTGGCAGGGTGCGTCCGGTGCACCTTTTTGCACTGTTTCACCTTCTTCCTTCGCTGCACTTTTTCCCAACCATGTTCCACTTCGAATAAGATCCAAATAAACACCAAATGGAACTGGTATGGGTGACCTCTCTCAAACCCTCAAATTTTCAAAATATTTTGCCATAGGCTAAGTATGTTTTTAAGAAAATAGGCAATAAAACGGGGCGAGGAGCAACATGTGGCCACACAATTGAGTGTATCAACCAATAGGAGCGTCAAATGCTCTCTCAATTTGTGGACGAACACAGCGGTTGCTCAAACTTAACCGAAAAGAAACGACAAAGCAGCACACATGCAAATGCAATGCAATGCAATACAAGAAAGTAAATCTAGTTGCTTGTCAAGTTTGATCCAAGGTTAAGCTTGTTCACATGCTTTACGGCGGTTATCTTAACCATGTTAGACAATCCCTAAGTGCATAACAAAAATTAAACATGTTTTATATTACAATGTTATGCAAGGGACAACACAAGCTCATTTTTTAGAGAAGTTGCCTAGATCAAGAACATTTAGCTCGTTCCTCAACTTACAAAACCTCGCTTCATCTAAGGGTTTTGTGAAGATATCCGCCAATTGATCTTCCGTCCTTACACCTTCTAAAGATATATCATTTTTAGCAATATGATCTCTAAGGAAGTGATGACGAATATCTATGTGCTTGGTGCGAGAGTGTTGAACCGGGTTATTAGCAAGTTTTACGACACTCTCATTATCACACAACAAAGGTACCTTTTCTAGAGCCTACACCATGGTCTAGAAGAGTTTGCTTCATATATAGGATTTGTGCACAACAAGCTCCCACGGCGATGTACTCCGTCTCGGCGGTGGATAAAGCAACACTATTTTGCTTCTTAGAGGACCAAGACACAAGTGATCTACCAAGCAAGTGGCACCCTCCGGATGTGCTTTTTCTATCAATTTTGTAACCGGCATAGTCCGAATCAGAATAGCCAACAAGTTGGAATCTTGCTCCTTTGGGATACCAAAGACCTATGCTTGGTGTGTGCTTAAGTACCTAAGGATCCTTTTACGGCAAAAAGGTGAGCTTCCTTAGGACTAGCTTGAAATCTAGCACACATACACATACTAAACATGATATCGGGCCTAGATGCGGTCAAGTATAACAAGCTACCAATCATAGAACGATGGAGAGTTTGATCAACCGAGTTACCTCCCTCATCTAGGTCGAGATGTCCATTTGATGGCATAGGTGTCTTGATTGGCTTACAATCATCCATGTTGAACCTCTTGAGAAGATCCTTGGTATACTTTTCTTGAGAGACAAAAATCCCTTCTCTCATTTGCTTCACTTGAAAACCAAGGAAGAAAGTAAGCTCCCCAATCATAGACATCTCGAACTCCTTCGACATCAATTCACCGAATTCTTTGTAATAGTCTTCATTTGTTGAGCCAAAGATAATATCATCAACATAAACTTGAAAATGAAGATCTCCCCATTCAGCTTCTTGGTGAATAGAGTGGTGTCGACCTTCCCAATTGTGAAGCCCTTCTCAATGAGGAAGTCCCGAAGACGCTCATACCAAGCTCTTGGGGCTTGCTTTAGCCCATATAGCGCCTTGGACAACCTATAAATATGATTAGGATATCTAGGGTCTTCAAACCTGGGAGGTTGATCAACATAGACTAGTTCATGAATGAAGCCATTTAGAAATGTATTTTTCACATCCATTTGATATAATTTTATTTCATGATGTGATGCATATGCAAGTAGGATACGGATGGCTTCAAGTCTTGCAACCGGTGCAAAGGTCTCCCCAAAATCCAAGCCTTCCAACTTGGGAGAACCCCTTTTTCACTAGTCTTGCCTTGTTCCTCACAACAACGCCTTGGTCATCTTGCTTGTTGTGGAGCACCCACTTGGTTCCAATGACTCAATGACTCTTGCATGTTCGGGGCGCTCTTCAAGTGTCCACACTTCATTTTGGGTGAAGTTGTTCAATTCTTCATGCATGGCATTTATCCAATCTAGATCTTGAAGAGCTTCTTCTACACTAGTAGGCTCAATGCAAGAGACAAAAGAGTGATGTTTAATAAATGAAGCAAGTTTTTGAGAGCGAGTCATTACACCCTTTGTTGGACTCCCTATGATAAGATCTTGTGGATGTGCTTGAAGTAGAGGTGAATTTCTTCTATCAACCACTTGAGGAGGAGGTTGTGGAGCATCAACTTCTTGAGCTTGTGCCACTCTTTGCTCATGGGAGACATGAGTATCTTCATTTTTAACTCTCCCATCTTTGTCATCATCTTGTGGCACATTTGATGAAGAAGGCTTGTCCATGATCACAACCTCTTCATCATCTTTTGGCTTGATGTCTCCCACCGGAATATTCTTCATGGCCTCCCTCAATGGTTCATCACCTACATCATCAAGATTCTTATGTGCTCCTTGGGAGCCGTTAGATTCATCAAATTCCACACCATATGTTTATTCTACCAAACCGGTGGCATGGTTGAATACTCGATATGCTTTGGACTTTGATGAGTAACCAACAAGAAAACCAATGTCACAACGTCTTTGAAACTTCCCTAGGTGTTGCCGCTTCTTGTAGATGTAGCATTTGCAACCAAACACCCGAAGAATGAGACATCCGGCTTCTTCCCATTTAGCAACTCATAGGGTGTGTTGCCAAGAAACTTTTGAAGAAAGAGGCTGTTGGATGCATAGCATGCGGTGTTTTGATGGCCTCCGCCCACAAGTTTTCATTTGTATTGTACTCATCAAGCATAGTTCTTGCAAGAGTGATCAATGTCCGGTTCTTTCTCTCTACTACACCATTTTGTTGAGGAGTGTAAGTTGCGAAGACTTCATGCTTGATCCCCACTTCATCACAATATTGCTCAATGTTTGTGTTGTCAAATTCTTTTCCATTATCACTTCTTATTTTCTTGATCATCACATCAAATTTATTTTGTGCTCTCTTGGCAAACTTCTTGAAGCATGCGGCCACTTTGGTCTTGTCATGAAGGAAGAATGTCCAAGTGTATCTAGAGTAGTCATCAACTATCACAAGGCAATAGAGATTGCCACCCAAGCTCTTATAAGTAGTTGGCCCAAATAGATCCATGTGGAGAAGCTCTAGTACTCTTGTTGTTGACATGTAAGCTTTGGTTGGATGATTGTTGGCAACTTGCTTGCCGGCTTGACATGCACTACAAAGCTTGTCCTTCTCAAATGTCACATCCTTCAAACCTCTCACCAAATCATTCTTCATTAGCTTCTTGAGTGAGCTCATCCCAACATGTGTAAGTCTTCTATGCCAAAGCCACCCAAGTGATGTTTTGGTGAATAGACAAGTCTTCAAGTTAGCATCTTCGGAGGTGAAGTCCACTAGATATAAGTTGTGATATCTAAAGCCTTTGAATATGACTTGCTCATCATCTATCTTTGACACAACAACCTTCTTTTCGGTGAATAGACATTGAAAGCCAAGATCACACAATTGTCCAACAGATAGCAAGTTAAAGCTTAAGGGAGCAACATATAGCACATTTGAGATTGAATGATCATTTGATATTGCAACTTTGCCCAACCCTTTTACTTTGCCCTTTGAATTGTCACCAAATGTAATTCTTTCTTGATCATCCCCATTTTCTCCAAGTGAGGTGAACAAACGAGCATCACCGGTCATATGTTGAGTGCAACCACTATCAGTAACCCAATGAGTTCCACCGGTCTTGTAGTTCACCTACACACACAAGAGATCAAGCTTGTTGTTTAGGGGCCCATACTTGATGAGGGCCCTTGCCTTTCTCAACTAGTGACATGGCAACCCAAATTTGCTTAGGCCTATTCTTGTTGGGTGGGCCTAAGAACATGACTTTCATCTTGCCATTTTCATTTTTCTAAGCATGTAGTGAGCATTGAAAGCAAAAGGTCTAGCATGCTTGGGCAAGGGTTGTGGTGGTGGAGTCTCACACTCATGAGCAAAGTGACCTTCTTGTCCACACTCAAAGCATCTCTTCGGCTTAGGCTTTGACTTGTGTTGTTGATGTTGAGCTTTAACTTTCTTCTCTTGATTTGATTTGTAGCCAATACCACTTTTGTCCATCTTCATGACAGTGTTCATGAATAGATCACTTTGAAGATCATGGCCTTTGGTGAACTTGTACAATCCGGTAGTAGATGAGCTTTCTCTATCTTGAGCCTCTTGTTGTCTTCTCTAAGCATCTCATTGTCAAGAGCCAAATTATAATCATTGTCTTGTGACTCTATGACAATTGAGTTGGTGGTTGACATCTTCTCAAGATCCTTTTTAAGCTTCTCATTCTCATTCTTGATCATGACATAATCATCATAGTGATCGGCCACAACCACTTGCTTACCTTTGCTACTAGAACCTTGCTCAATGCTCTCATTAATCAAGTCATCACATGATGTGGCTATATCAATCTTAACAATATTGTTAGTAGCATCATGTGGTTCATTGGATAAACATTCATATGAGAGCGCAAGATATCATGATTGACTTTGAGAGTAGTATATTCATCTTTTAGCAAGTTGTATCTAGTGGTGACTCATTGTGAGTCCTCTCAAGTTTATCATGTTTTTCTTTAAGCTCTTTTAGAGAAGTTTTGAGCTACTTGTGTTTGGAAGACATAATTTCATTTTGTTCTCTAAGCTCATCACTAGACTTGTTAGCTATGTCACACTTAGCTAGAAGAGACTCATTATCAAGATTAAGCTTATCATTTTTAGCTCTTGTCTTCAAGATGATTTTAGAGTACTTGTTAAGCAATTTGACAAGTTCATCATAAGTGGGTGATTCAAATTCATCATCACTATCATTTTCACTACCACCCTCACTACCACTATTTCATCATCACTTTGTACCTTCCGATCACTTTTGCCCATGAGGCATAAGTGTGTAGTGGACGATGGCAATGGTGGTGGTGATGAAGATGAAGTCCCATTAGCAATGGCACTCACTTTCTATTTTTCATCATCACTTTCTTCACCGGATGAGCCACCAGAAGTTTCAATATCGGTGAGCCAATCACCAACAATGTAAGCTTTGCCATTCTTCCTCTTGTGGTATTCATTTTTCTTGCCATCCTTCTTCTTGTTTGGTTTTTCTTCTTCTTCTCATCATCATAACTTGACTCATCTTTCTTGTCCTTGTTCTTCTTTTTGTACTCGTCTTTCTTGCAAGGTTTAGGACATTGATGAGCTAGATGGCCAATATCTCCACAATTGTAGCAATCCATTTCGGAGATGGGCTTTCTCTTGCTACTAGTGAAGAACTTCTTCTTTGAGTCAAACTTGACACCATTTTGTTTAGCTTTTTAAGCATCTTGGTGGTCTTCTTCACCATGAGAGCAAGCTCATCAAGATCTTCATCACTTGAGGAGTAATGAGAAACCACCATAGCTTTTGATTTTCCCTTCTTCTCTTGGCTAGCCTTGAATGCAAGTCTTTCTTCTTAGAGGAAGAAGAGCCATCTTGTGGAGTGATGTGCATGTACATCTCATGTGCATTTATCTTTCCCAAGATTTGAGTTGGAGTAGCGGTGGAAAGATCATCTTGGTGAAGCACAGTGACAATATGCCCATATTTCTCAATGGGGAGGACACACAAGATTCTTCTCACAACATCGGATGGTGACATTTGTGTGAGTCCAAGCCCATTGAGCTCCTCTATAAGAACATTCAAGCAAGAATACATGTCATTGCCACTTTCATTTGATTGCAACTCAAAAGAATTTAACTTTTTCATCACAAGATGATAGCATTCCTCACGCTCACTCTTGGTTCCCTCATGGAGCGCACAAAGTTCCATCCATAGTTCATGGGCGTTCTTGTGGTTCCGCACGCGGTTGAACACATCCTTGCAAATGCCTCTAAATATGTGGTTTTTGGCCTTTGCATTCCACTTCTCTTGTTCTTCCTCGATTTCGGTGAGGCTTTCGGCATTCTTAGTTTTTAGGAAGCCTTGAGTGGCGGCTCTAAGGGCTAGCACATTGTGTGCTTCAAGGTATGACTCCATACGGACTTTCCAATATGGGAAGCCATCCCCTCGAACATGGGTGGTGGTCCATCCCCATTAGACATCTTGCTCTAGGCGGTTAAGTCTAATTAAAGAGCACTCGGCTCTGATACCAATTGAAAGGATCAAAATACCAAAGAGGGAGGGTGAATTGGGCTAATCTAAAATTTCTCGCAATAATAAAACCCTACTAGCCCATTTCACCCCTTGTGCCTAATATGTGTTTCTATTGTTCTACCGCACAAAAGTTTAGCACCCTAGGTTCTAATCCTACTCTAGCATGGCAATTCTAAAATGTAAATACATAATTGAAATGCTCAAAGTTAAATGCTCAAAGTAAAGGAGAGGGAAAGGGACACGGCGATGTTTTGCCGAGGTATCGGAGAGTTGCCACTCCCCACTAGTCCTCGTTGGAGCACCCGTGCAAGGGTATAGCTCCCCCTTGATCCGCGCAAGGACCAAGTGCTCTCTACGGGCTGATTCTTTGTCTCTCTGATGCGGTGAACCGCCCACAACCACTCACAACATGAGTTGGGTCATCCACAAGCACCACCGCATGATCTCCAAGCTCCCAATCACCACCGAGCCGTCTAGGTGATGGCGATCACCAAGAGTAACAAGCACAAAGCTCTCACTTGACCATGACAAGCCTAATGAGATGGGTGGATGCACACTTGCTACTCTCCTTGCACTAATGAGGTCCTAAGCCTTGGATTATCAAATCTCTTAACCTCACTAGCTCTTGCTCTCTCTTGCACTCAAATGGGATGCCTCAGCTGAACAAATGGGCAAGAGAACTAAGATGGACGAGGTGAAGAAGTATAAATACCCCCCACACAAGCCACTAGTCGTTTGGAACAAAAATCAGCCTCTGCGGGAGCACCGGACGCACTTAAGTGAGCACCGGACGCACAGGAGCAGCGTCCGGTGCTTCAACGGCTACTGACAAACAATAATTTAAACCACACCGGACGCACCCTGCATCTGGTGATGGAGCACCGGACGCGTCCGATGCTCCAAAACCCTCTCTGGAACCTCTCTGGTGCCTCACCGGACGCACAACACCCAGCGTCGGTGCAGCATCCGATGCTGCACTCTCACTGAACCGAAGGAGGGGCCTGTCACGGAACGCATGAACAGTACCAGCGTTGCGTCCGGTGCAGAGCCCCCTCAGCGTCCGATGCAAGGCAGAAGAGCCTGTGCACGGTGGACAACTCACCGGACGCACACCCCAGCGTCTGGTGCAGCGTCCGGTGCTGCAAACACCCCCCAAACTTCATCGAATCGAAAACATTCGAAAACGAAGTTTGTTCCACATGATCCCTGAACTATCTCTCAGCTACCTAGTGCTAAGTTTGCCAAGTGTGCACCACACCTAAACCATTAGACTTACCTAGGTCAAGCTACTAGTTTTGTACCCCCCTTAATAGTACGGCCAAAGAGAAAACAAAGCCCTAAACTACTCTAAGTGCCTCTCAACACCAAACGGCACTAGAACTAGTCCATCCTCAGCCTTGTCGTCCGTCCTTTGAATACCGAAACGATTTCCATCGTAGGGGCATGAAAACCATTATAGCCCAAGCGATTGCCATTTATTGTGACCTAACTCATAATGTTTCTGCAAAACACACGTTAGTCACAATAATCTTCCGTTGTCATTAATCATCGAAACCCACTAGGGGCCTAGATGCTTTTAGATAGCCATACTATAAAGAGGGGAAATTCATTGGAATTACGGTTATCAAGTGCCACTAGGTGAAATCATTCATGTTGATGCATCAGGACCTAGTGTGCTAACTCCTAACCCTTGCAAATGCTTTCAAAATACACATGCACTTGAGAGTACACATTGTGTTTGACTTGATGGAAGCAAGTGTGGTAAGAAATGGAGGTGAAAGGGCCACTTCATGGCCATCGGACTCTTTTCCCTAGTGCACCGGACGCGTCCGATGTGTTTGGCCGAGACACGAGAAGATCACACCGAGCGTCGCATCCAGCTGATCGACGTGCTTGTGCCGCGTGTGCCTCGTCTGGTCGTGCGTCAAAAATCATGCACAAATTAGGAAAAAACGAAGAAGTTTATCAAAGTAGCATCGGACACGGGCGAGTTCGATGACCCCCCAGCGGACGCGTCCAATGGCAACTTTTCTGTTCTGGAACTCTCTAGAATCGCATCGGACGCGGGCGCGTGTGCATCCAACGGTTGGAGCAACGCGTCCGATGAGCTACAGCAGAGTGAGCGCGAAGTGAGGAACGGACGCTAGCTCGGTGCGTCTGGTGAACACCTGGCGCGTCCGATGCCACTTTAACACGCAAGAGATGACCGTTAACCATTGGGATCCTACGATCTGGTTTGAACAACGAGCGCCACATGGACGGCAGTGATGCATCGGACGCTGGCTCCACTATTACAGAATTTTTTCTGAGGCGGGCTAAAAACATTAACCGCAGCGGGCAAAGGGGCCCACCACGGCAAAGACGTCACATTTAATGGCGTATTAACCGTGGTGGACGCCTGTGCCCGCCATGGTTAGTCGATTAAACGAGGCGGGCATGTTAGGATGCCTGCCTCGGTTAATCGTTTCAAAAAATAAAAAAAAAGTCTATGATCCGCCGGCGAGCCCGTTCTTAGCCCAGTACCTAGAACGCAGGTTGCAGACCGATGGATCCGAAACCCTAGCGTCGCCGGAAGGAGGGAGCTGGACGGCCACTGCCGCTGGAGGGAGCTGGGCCAGTCGGATCTTGCCCGCCTTCTCGTCGAAGAAAGAGGAGTGGGCAAGGAGGCCCCCCACGCGTGCGTGCCGCTATTGCCTCCCCTGGGCGCTCCAGATCTGGCCATGGGAGCGGAAGGACCTGCAAAGAGGTCAGAGGGAGTAGTGAGGAAGGAGATGAAGTCACCTACCTCTGTGCCGTCGTTGCCCGTGCGCCGCCATCGCGCCACTCGGCCTCACTGTGAGAAACAGGAGTGAATGAGAAACCCTAAAGTCTTCTTCTATTTATACTATAACACATATATTGGGCTTCGCCTCGGCCTTTTATGCGACGGTCATTGGGGTGTGCCCGCCTCGGTAAATTGATTTACCATGGCGGACACCTTAAGATGCCCGCCATGATTAATAGGTTATTAACCGAGGCGGTCGTCTTAAGGCGCCCACCATGGTAAATTGATTTTTCGAGGTGGAAAAAAGTGTCTGCCTCGGTAAATAAAAAGTGTCCGCCTCTATTAATCGGGGCATTAACCGTGACGGGCAGGAATGGGAGTCCACCTCGGTTAAGTTCTGGGGGTGTCATGCAAATTCATTTGTGAGTAGTGCTCGAGTGTCCGATGGAATCGATTTTGCGCGTCCGATGCCTGAACAGGGAGCCCAACGAGTGAGCAATGACTCTATTCTTTGGGGGCTCCTATATAAGGTGATTGGTCGTCTCAAATGCACCTCTTGGCATTTTGACATACTTGACATCCTCGTGAGCTAAAGCAACTCCCTCCCACTCATCTCTCTTGCTTGATTGCTTGATTCAAAGGGAGATTGAGTGATCCATATGCATTTGCTTGAGTGATAGCATCTAGTGGCACTTGGGGATCGTTTTGCCGGTTGATTTCTTGTTACTCTTGGTGGGTACCGTCACCAAGCCGACTTGGAGGAGTTGGAGGCGTGGCAAGAGAAGGTGAATGTTCTTGGCCACCTCTGGTGAACTTGTGAGGGGTTCTTGTGTCTTCCCCGGCGGAGCGCTAAAGGCAACTTTAGTGGATTGTTCGTGTCATTGAGTTACCGCACTTGTGTGTGTGTTCTTGCAGTGCCTTTGGGAGGCTTGGCTTTGGGAGCCACAACCGAGGAAACCACCGAGGTATTGGTCGACACAATGAGAACATAGCTTGTCAGTGCACAACCTCGGTGAAAAATCATTGTGTCTCTTGTCTTCCGGTAATTGGCTACTTTATTGTGTATATTGCTTCTTCCTATGATTGATTGTATATCTACTTGGTTTTGGCAACATCATCTCTTCACCAGCGGTACGGTATAGAATTCACCTCTCTACCTTGCATTTACATTTCCTAGTTCATATTGTGTAGAGCTTGTTGTTAGTCTTGCTAGTTGAGTAAATTATGCTCACTAGTGTGTAGAAAGTAGCAACATAGCCTTTGAGTGAATTAGAGACTATAATAACATACTAGAATTGTTGGATAGGTGGCTTGCAACACCTAACTAGAACTAGGGAAAAAGCATTTTCACCATTTAGTTTACTAACCCTTTGTTATAGTGTATTTGTAGAAATTTTATTAGGCTATTCACCTCCTCTAGCCATACTAGGACCTTTCATCTAGCTCCATCACTTGGACTTGGATCAACCTATTATATCTCATCTACACACTTAGAGCATATGGTTCGTCTAAAAAGTTTTATCAATTAGCCAAAATCGAAATAGGGCTTTCAGCTAGACACTGCTTGCTCCGGTTGTTGTGAAATCCACGTCTACCTCCTTGCATGTTCCTCGGATTGTATGGGTTAAACTAATTCTAACCCTGGTACTGAGGATTTGAACTAATTCTGAGCCTTGTACTAAGAATATGGATTGGTGGTTGATTGGGGAGGAACCCATATGGACCTGGTGGTGGAGGTGTCTGGATCGAACCCAGTGGAGGCGGACGCATCTGTGGTGGACAGAAAGACGACAGATTTTGAAGCCATTCGTCGTCACCCCATCCCCACTCTTCCTCCAGACTCCTTGGCCTAGGAGGACCAAGACCACCTCTGCCACGGCCCGCCATCTTGCTTTTCCAGTTGGAGATGAATGAATCCTTCACACCTTTGCCCCGCACATCCATTGCAAAGCAGAATTTATTCGGAGAACCCGTCCGGCGATCACCTGGAGTCGCTAGGAAACAATCCTTAAACACGAACTGCTAGGATTTTCAACCTATGCCCTGGCTCAGATCCAAAAAAAAAAACATGACCTACCAATCATTATTTCCTAATGTTTTAATAGCGGAGCTATAGCGTCACAATAGCAATACTACAGCAAGACTAGTTGAATGCCCGTGCGTTGCCACGGGCTATCAAGTTTCTTTGTTCTTATGCATGTAAGCATTACGCACTTTCAATCGAGAGAAATTGCAATCAATTTGGGTCACTCAAATTACATGTCATGCTATTGATCTACTTCAACACTGCAATATGAAGGACTCCTATTTCACACCGCCTTTGATTTTTTGAAATAACGATTACCCGTGCGTTGCAACGGGTTAATAAGTGATAAATATTGTCACGAAAAATAACTTAAATACTTCCTCTGATTCTAAATAACTATAACTTTAGGAGTTTTACGTGTTTAGTTTATTTTTCACTACGCTTAAAGTGGAACTAAGGGAGTAGAAGATTCGTTTGCAACGGGGAACATATGATAAATGGTTGTCATGAAAGATGGTTACCCTTGTTAGTATTAACTTTTCATGCTAATAAGTAACACGTCGCTGGCTCGCAGGTATTTTTATCTCGCCTGGTGACAACCAATCCAATTCGTGGACATAATATGGAGCTGGACCGCAACTTAAAATTTCATGAAAAGTGGACATTTAAGCCTATATTTGATGATCAGGCTATTTTACCAAATAGACCTAAATTAATTAGCATAATTTGCACTGTTCATTTTGGTCAGCAAACCGGGACATGTATAATGTGCAAACAACCTTTCATAAATTTCTGCACATGGCAACAAGGAAGTAATTGTATGCTCATTCTTGCATATGAGGAGGTACATCGATGTGGGTCACATGTTCTTTATCTACGGAGGATCACCTGTTGCTAGTACACCAAAGGTGCAAGTCATGTCATTATTCCCTCCATGTGTAGCCGTTTTACGACAAACATAACACAGTCAGAAGCACGCTTGTCACTAATATGGCTGGAAATAGAAGCTAATCATTTGACCTGAGATGTTCTACACAACCTAAAGAGAGGGAACACATTGCCACAGAGGTAGCACTTGATGAACTTCCATCGCAAGACTTTGCCATTCTGTCTTCATCAACCAAAAGTTTCGGTTTAAAGAAAATGTAACCCAGTAAGCATAATAGAAGATATGTGAAATTCATCAGTTTATCCACTTAGATCAAGAGAATTTCAGACCATACACCGTTACCTGATGCCAAACAGTTAATTAGTTAAAGACCTGGCCTGCAACGACGAACACAAATTCAACCCCAGAATGGATTAGCAGAGAAATTTCAGACAAACAAAGAGAGAATGAAAATTAAGAAAGGGACATAATCCGCTTAGCCGAGCGGTGACACACCTGACCGTGGCCCAGCTTTGCTTGGCCGAATGTGCCACACGCGGTCATCAAATGAATTGCCTATTGATCAGCTATGCTGCGCCGAGGTCTGAAGCGCGAGTTCGTCAGCCACAAGGCAACAGGCGGAGATGGGATTGAGAGAAAGGAGGGGATCGGGCGGAGATGCACCAATCGCCATCGCCAGGGAGCTCCGCATCCGGCGTCCCAGCTACCTTGCCTCCTACTGGATGTACCCGACGCCAAGCGCCGCTCCCCGTCGTCCAGATCCTCTCCAACTGCAGCCGCCGGCAACCATCTCGAAGCACACCAGCTCCGCCGCCATGGTCGGCAGCCACTCGTCGGCTCGTCGCACGCGTTAGTCTGGAATCTGGATAGGGTTGAGGGGCTACAATGAAAAAGTGTCTTAGTTCGGGATCGCCCGCTACCCTCCATCCGCCACGCACCAATCCCACCCGCAGCACGCACCCGCACCCCTCGCCGCCCTCCCCTAGATCGGCCGCCGCCCGGAGCTCTCCGCCCCGACATCCTCGTCCTCCGACCTCCGGCGCCAAAGCCCGGGGCTCCTCTCCTCCTTCCGCCCTGGCCCCGCTCCGGCCCGTGCGTCCCAGCGCCGCCCAGCGTCCTGCTCCGCCCGGGCCTCCTCGGCTCGGCCAGCACCGCTCTGAGCGCGCCCGGTGCTGCCCGGCTCCGGCGTTCCGCATACAATCTATTTTGAGAGCAACCTATGCAGCTCCCCAGGCCCATCGCGGAACTGTTATGTTGACTTGGCGGTGACATACTCGATAATTAACCTAGCAATACAAGGGTAAAATCGGAAAGTGAAAAACGGACCATCACCTGAAGACATATTATATAGTAGAGATATAGTGTCTGAGAAAACCTCTCCGCTAAATGCTATAACCTACGATTTAAAACGTTGTTTTTCCAGCTCGACCCAATCCACCTGACGTTTGATCAGATCTAGTCGAGAGTAAACAAAGAAAGGCACTGGTCGGCAGATTATACTTTTGAAAAATATAGAGCTTTTTTTCAAAACCGTATGATGAATAGAGAGTAAATAAGGAACCTATTATGTCCCTTGTTTTAAAGGACGGCAAAAGTTTTGCCACAAGGTTTATTAGACGAAAAGAAACAAGTGTTACTACAGTTTTTTAAGGAAACAAGTGTTTCAAAACCTAACAACACTTCCCACAGTACAAGGAAACAATGAAAGTACTCTGTGGACAAACTGAACATGCAGCACAACTAGAAAGAAACGACCAAACAACTCACTCTCCACCAAAACCGACTAAAAAGGCGTAAAATTCGTGAACTTCTTTCGGATCTCAAGGTAGTGCAGAAGGCAATTGTTCCTTCTCGGTTCCATCAATACATAAATTTATTTTTCGAATTCTAAGCATCTCTTGGCACACAATGTTTAGCTCATCGCTGCAACGATATATTTCCAAGTCCGTTAGGGAATCTGGGAGGCCTCCCACAGGTAAGGAAGTGATACAGCGACAATTGCCAATATTTAGTCTCTTTAGTGATGTAAGAGATCGAAGTGCTGTAGGAAGTGACCGGAGATGCTTAAATTTCTCCAAGGAAAGTTCTCTCAAGGAGGTGAGAAGTAGCAATCCTTTCTCATGGTTATCCGTTAAGATGTCCACATCATGGCTTCCATCGATATGCATCATTTTCAGAGAAGTTAACAGGCTGCATATGGGCAAACAGAGGACACCAATGTCATCAGTATGGAGCTTCTGAAGTGGTAGTGAGAAGTTGTGCTCGCTTTTGATTTCTGCAGCTGCTGATACCCATGATCTTGTGAAGCCTGGGGATCTTATTACTTGCAAATCATCAAGACTGATGAGGTCTTTCAGACCTTCCCATGATTCCAAAGCAGGGCAGTTTGAATGCATAGTTTCTGCAGTGCAGTACACGAGTGCAATTCCAGAGATGCTAAGCTTTTGTTCATCTCTATGGTCAGAGTTTTCAGACTCCAGAGTGATGCCCTCAGCCACTGCAGCAACTCACAGTTGTTCAACCTCAAGTCCCGCAGTGTTGTACATGACTGTAAACCTTCAAGTGATTGAAGCAAAGGGCAATCTTGCACACACACCTTCTCCAGTGCAGCGCACGAATTCAGGTTCAGACATGACAAAGATGGGCATCCTAAGACATCTAAGTCCACAATGGAAGAGGCTCGTGACAAGTGCAGAGTGCTGTCTTGGACGCCTGTTATGCTGAATTTTACCAAAAAGGATGGAGATATGTGTGACGCTGCTCCTGAAACCATTCTAGGTATCAGAGTAAGGCAGTTTTCTATGACAATTTTCTCTAAGGATACAAATCTTCCGAGACCATGCTTGCTCGAAAAGACCATAATGGAGCTCGCATCTTCTTTGCCTCTTGGGAAAGAGATATGCAGGCTTCTCAAGGACGTCAGGCAGTTGGGAGGGATGCGCCAGGGACCTTCTTCTGTTTGGTTTGGTTCATCTGTAAACAATCCTACAGGTAAGGCATTTACACCTCCGCAACTGTCAACCTTTAGATTTTTGAGTAATGGAATGCTTAGCAGGAGTTGTGACAATTGTATCCCTGTAATGTTGCAGGAACTAAATTCAAGTTCTTCAATTGATGGAGGCAGAAAGAGCTCAAGGCTGGTAGAAAATATTACAGGGCACTTGATCATTCTCAACTTTCTCAATGATGTCAGCTGTCGGAAGCCTTGCCATGATCGGTCTTGGTGTGTTAAGGTGGAATAACCCTGGATTTCAAGCTCCCGCAAATCCTTGAGCTTGTCCATGGTGAATAACCTTTCATCTAACTTTTGAATATTTTCATCTCCTTGGATTTGCACACTTATCCCATTTGATACTCCAGATGGTTTTAGCCGAAATCGCCCTTTGCTATAGTGCTCACAAAACAGATCTATGTCTGCCAAAGGATCTATGGCGACGAGCCCAAGGAGCGGGATGGTACTGAGAATGAAGTCATTATGTATGTGAAGCTTGCAAAGGCCAAGAAACTTATGCGTACTGGATGACATGAATATCTGGGATAGAAATTCATTCAGTCTTGGGCAATCCTCCACTTCAAGGACCTGCAAATTACCATATGACTGTTCCTTGTCAGAAAATGTGCACTTCCTCAGATTTTGCAATCTGCGTAGCTCCAGGATCCTGAGAGGACCAATCTCTATTTCTCTAACAAGGGACAGGTCAATCAAACGCATCTCCTGGAGAACTGGTAACTGCTGGGGATGTGGGATTGTTTTCAGAAACAAGCATTTAACCAGATGGATTGACTGCAGTGAGGTGAGATGGACGACATTGCAGCTAAGCCAAGATGGCAGCAAAGCATGTCTGTAACCTACAATTCTCAAATTTATGAGGCCAGATGGTGGTACAAGGTCCTCCAGTATAGGACTAGTACGACGCGGCCGTTTGAGAGACCCAGATAAACTGTACCATGACAGTTCCAGAGTAGTTAGGTAGATCTTGTCACAGAGCCTTGCTTCACTAGCCTCTTTGCGTCCTACACTGTAAAGACTAGAAATGCTTATTGACCCTCTTATCTGATTCAGTCCTTTCAACTGTGATATGCTAAATTCATCCGAGTAATCCCTGACATCAAATGCCTTGAGCTCTTGCAGGGAAACCATATTTCCAACACCAGCAATTTTTGCATGTAACTCATCCTCAGCAATAAAATGACGCAAGTTAACAAGCTTGCTTATTCCTCTTGGTAAAACTGTGCCAACTCCCCAGTTTTTCTTTATATCCAGGACTTGTAGGTGATATAACCTACATATAGCCTCGGGCAGTTCCAACCTGTTGGGACTCTCATAAAAGCCGCTCAGCTCTAGATAGCGAAGATTGACAAATGCTGAGATGTTGCCTATTAATACATCCAACTCAAAGTAGACCATCTCAAGCTTCAGCACACGGAGTGACCTTACTTGATTGAGTTCTTGACGAAATGTGTCTGCAAAACCCAAGTCATGTGGCCCAAACAGCATCAATGTACTTAACCTCCTTGGTTGCAATTTGCGGAATGAATTGCAGAACCGTTGAAGAAACAGCTCATTCGAATGCACGGTACAAATATTTAGGTCTGTCTTGTACTCGTTTTCCGTAATTATACTAACATGGCGTACAAGCCGCGGTGCATCCATGGGCTCACTGTTCTCTATGGTGAAGCTTTCATCTGATGAAACCTTCTGTGCCAAATCATGAATCAGATCATGCATGACGAGGAGGCTTGAAAATAGAGTTTGTTTTTCGAGGAAACCGTTATCGACAAGATCATCGAAGTAGGCTGTTCCAATATCCTCCAGTCGTCTATGCATATCAGTGGAATATATCAAATCTTGAGCAATCCACATATGGACCAAACGTTCTTTCTCATATCTATAGTACTTAGGGAACACAGCACAGTACGAGAAGCAACGTTGAAGGTGAACAGGTAGATATGTGTAGCTGATCATCAAAGCTGGCATGATATCATTCTCATCACTTTTATGCGCCCATTCACTATTATCCAGGATTGTTCTCCAGTAAGCAACGTCAAATCTCCTTCTCAGTACTTTGCCCAGAGTTTTTGCTGCTAATGGATTTCCCTTTAACTTCAATACTATCTGCTGCCCGATTTTTTCCAGTGCCCTCCCACCCTTATAGTTGTCATCACCAAAGGCACAATTTTTAAACAAGCACCAAAAATTACCCTTGTCCAAACCTTCGAGTTTCATGCAATCTGAAGCTCCCACCATTGTTGCAACCGATGGTTTACGGGTGGTGACCAGAACCATATTTCCTTTGGCATCACTAGTAAGCAATGGATGTAGCAGCTCATCCCATTTTTCCCTTTTGCTATCCTCCCACATGTCATCCATGACAAGTAGCACACGCTTCGACTTCAACATATACTCCAGCTTTTCCTGGAGTCGAAGCTCCTCTGATTTCTTGATGTTGTCATGCTTGTCCCACACAATGTGTCCAACAGTTCACGCATAATCTTAACTTCATCGAAGTGAGTAGAGACATAAACCCATAACAGTGTGTCAAAATGATCTGACACGATTGGGTTGTTGAAGACCAGCTTAGCCAGAGTAGTCTTCCCAACACCTCCATGACCAACTATGGCAAAAACAGAAAGGTTTTTCTTAGCAGATTCCACACTTGTTAACTTGCTTAGTATCAAGTCCTGCTCTTGGTCCCTTCCATACACTTTCGGTTCAGTATGATAAGGCGATGTCTCCCGGGGATCTGTCCTTGTGCTTTGGTGTCTCTGCATAGCATGGTAATCAAACTTTTCCAGCTCAAGAGCCATGTGAACGTCCTTGGATATCTTGTAGCATTCTTCGACGTGTTTAGTTATCTCATGTGAAATATCTTTGTTAGGGATAATCTGTAGCGCAGATGGAGACGAATCTCCATTGCCAAAACAACTTCTTGTGGTGTCTTCAGCAGCTTCAGCTATTTCATTATTAACATACTTAATATCACTTCCAGATGTCGTGAGAAGCAAGTCTTTGTAGCCAACCTCATGCAATAGCTGAAAAAGGCAGAACAAGTTGTATGATTAGATAGGATAAACAAATTCCAAAGCCGCTGAGCCATAACTTAAAACAAATATGAAAATAAAATTGAATAAATTTCTGGGATTCTTATGTGTAGTTCCAATTAATGTATGCATGTATATACTTTATATTTACTTTCAATTTAATAAAAACATATAACTAGCATACTTTAGACCTATGGATAAACAAATTCCAAAGCCGCTGAGCCATCTCAATTTAATATTTTTCCATAATATAATATCTTATATTGATAATTTAGACCTATATTTGATGGATTTATATGTTTTTTATTTTAATATACTCCCTCCGTCCCAAAATAACTATCATTTTGGGTTTCCGTGTTGCAAGTTTGACTAGATTTGTAGAAAAGCATTTGTATCTCCAAATAAATTTGTTAAAAAACTAGAGTCAAAGTCTTTCCGATGATACTAATTATCTATTATAAGTATTAATATTCTTTAATATATATTTAATCAAAGTTGTTTCTTGGAAACGAGAACGACAGTTATTTTAGGATGGAAGGAGTATCTTTTAAGAATTAATATGGAGGGTTCGTTGAGAACCTCAGTTAGTACTATTGAGACACGTGTTGCCAATATTTTGCACTGCACGTCTCTAGGGGTCTTCAATATCTATTTATTTGAAATTGAAGCTCAATTTATATGAACTCCTAATACATCCCCTCATCTTAATTACATTGTGAGTCTATATTTTAGCTTTTAACTTTTGATCTTATTAATAGTTACAATTTTTTATACGTGTTAAGTTGAAATTCTAGTGTTTATTACATCTTTTATTGAAAATTTTCCTTTTATACTATATTTTTTTTTAAAAGGTTGTAATTCCTAGACTATGCTCTTAGTTACTAAAATGGTATAGACAGTCGTTTTAGCCTGTGCTGAGGCATTCAAGATGTTGAATTAATTTGCTATATCGAATAATTACATGTAGTAGTATTGCTTATTATAATATAGAGTGCTAAAAAATAAATACTAGTACTAAATATACATGCAGTAGTATTGCTTTAATTTATAATAGCATAGAGTGCTAAAATAAATACTGTTACTCATTAGTCATAATGTTTGGATCAAAATGTATACTTATCTAATCGTGACATCAAGTTTACTTGTGGTTTGTTTACCACGATTGAGAAATTATTAAAACAAAAGGTTATACACTTATACTTACGTGTGCAAGTTTACTTGTTTTATATAGTGGCGCGTAGTACTATCTATGCTTATTTGTAGGATTTTTTTTGGTTTAGCTGTGAGTTGTAAAAATGTTATTGTAAGTTATAAAAAAAAATGTTGTGAGATAGGTGCTATAGAAAAGTTGTAAGCTATTTGGCTAAAACGGGTACAAAACCTACCTTTTCTCACTAGCTTGAAACAGCTCTCTTTTTCCAACCATTTTGAAAACCAAAAGGCCAAAAGCAGGGTCCAAGGTGCTTTCAAAATTATACTACAGGAAAACAGGTGCTTCGGGAAAAAAAACATCTTTAGGCTGGTTTTACCTGTTTGGTTGGCTTTCTGCTTTTTGGCAGCAAAAACAGCTTTTAGAAAGCTCAACCAAACATAGGGTTAGCTTATTAATGGTGATTGCAGTAAGTAATTTCATTTGGTATATTGAGGGCTATTTTGTTTTTTATAATGGAACATGCTGATAATTAAGATACAAATTAAAGAGTTACCTCAGGAGTACTTTTTTTTTCATAATGTGAGATGTAGACAATCTCTAGATACACATTAAAGAGGTACTTTCTAAATAATATCTTTTGTAATGGAAGATGTGGGGAATTAAATTTGATGCAAATTTATGAGGCTATTTTAAGATATTGATGTGGATGATTTAGATGTAGTCACAAATGTGTGTAATGTATTAGACAATAAAATAGATCTGATGACTATTATCAGCCAGATTTTTTGTCAGAATTCATAGGATCTATGTTGCTTTTCTAAAGCCTGTTATGCCTATGGGTTACCGTGAAACTCTGTGGAATCTATTTGTTGTCTAGCATGCCCGGTAAGAATTAACACAGAGAGTTATCCGTGCCTTGAATCGTCGATCGACGATAAAGATAACAGGAAAAATATCTCTTCCCCGCTACTAAAAAGCCTTTGTGCGGCCCTTATGATGCCACGAGGAAAGGAACTGACCTTATTATCGCCGTCGTCGCCCGCGCGATCTACCTCCCAGTGGATACGGTAGTGATCCAGCTCGGCCATGAGGTCGCCGGTGTGAGATGCCTTCTGCGAGAGTTCCTTGAGGTGCAGCTGAAGCGCCCTGTTTTGGATCTCCTTTCCCTGGGCCTCTGCGAGCACCGCCCCGAGGTCTCTTCGGGCGGCAACGAGCTGCTTCACCTCCACACCCAAGCCGACGCCGGAAGCCCATTGCTGGAGCGCGGCATGGTCGACGACTCCGGTGGTGCTCGGAACAATCGCCGCCGTATCCATCGGCCAGCGCCGCCGGAAGTCAGAGTGAGGGAGGCGGACGGCCAAGTGGGCGGCGATCGAGGTGGCGAATGGCGATGAACAATGGGACAGGCTAGGGTCCAAAGATCCCCAATCCGATGGATGAGCCGCCACAAAGCCTTCGGTGTCTGTGCACGTGCTCAAATAGTAAAGTTTCGTCTCCTTTTTCTTCTGCATAAAAAGCGCTGTCTGCGCTCAAAGGACGATAATGGAGAAAAAACGTCGGCTTAAGTGCTCAACGTACAGGCAATAATAAAT